>CM060592.1:16469915-17069915 GCA_030578255.1 Tiaroga cobitis | reverse complement strand
AGAGACTGAATCGATTCGTGTGGAGCAGCATTTACTGTGAACGGAGCCGCTCTGAGACAAAAGAAATTGATTGTACTAAATGGTTTTAATATATCGATTCAAGCAGCCTTTGAAAACGGTCTAATAATGCGGTTCATGGATTCTTGTACGT
Source organism: Tiaroga cobitis (assembly GCA_030578255.1). NCBI lineage: Eukaryota > Metazoa > Chordata > Actinopteri > Cypriniformes > Leuciscidae > Tiaroga > Tiaroga cobitis. The sequence goes on along the minus strand of CM060592.1, from coordinate 17,069,764 downwards.
GGAATGCGTCACTTCCAGTATTTTCCCGGTTAATCGAAAGTATTTTTTTTTATTTTGATCCTTTGGTGCTTGTCTGAGTCAGAAGACTTGGTTACTTAATTACACCACTTACTACAATAAATGTTGAGGCAACATGAACTTCATCAAAATAGCTTTATAAACTTCCAGATTTTGAGAAAACATTGATTTAGCACAAATGAAAAAATTGTTTGTATCCAAAAGCCCAGCATATAAAAAGCCTTTCTTTGCCTGTCTTTGATCTGAAGGACTCCTTGTTCAAATCATAGGCATGCAGGCACATTGAGTAATAGTAATACCGTTTACAAATTCATCTAAATCAAAAGTGACACTTGGGTTGACGGTCCAAGATGTCACCATAATTCATCACATACTGTTTATAATTATGTGGAAGGAAAAATACAGTACAATAATAACAGCAATAATAACTGATCTGCGTCATTCACTGCATATTATAGGGTTGATTAATTCTGTGCTGATTGAGTCAAGCCACGGACGAGAAAAAATATTTAAAATCTCATTTTTATTAAATGAATATTTGATTTGCATCTTATTAAACAATAAAAGTGAGCGGCAATGTCAACACTAAATGATGACAGCAGATTTGCATATCAAAATCCAAAATTATCCATTTGAAATGAAACTTTATTAAAGAAGGTAAACGAAATTCGGTCTGGATTCACATCTGTTGTGTGCACATGGATCAGAAGTGTAAATCCTCAAACAGCCACACAAGCAGATGCCTACAATATCTCTCCCTGGCCTCCTCACATTCCTGCTAAGCTACTTACCCACATCAACACTGTTACCATTCCAAGCCAGATTACCAGTCAAATAAGATGTCATTCACTTCCTGGCCTAGCTGTTTTTCTCCAGCTCCTAAACAAAGCCGAGCTACCATTACATAACTAAACACACCCAGACAACAGAGAGTTCTCGTTGGACATCTAACGGGTGGACTTACTAACGGGTAAACCGTCTTCTTGGAAGGTTAATGTGTAAAGTGCTTGCTAATCCGTTTTACCTGCAACCTTTTAAGCTTGGTTTTGTTAAACAGCAAAACAAGTGCTTTGAAGAGTTGCACGGGCCAAACCCAGCCAATATATATATATTGTGTGTGTGTGTGTGTGTGTGTTTGTTTCTTTGGTGGAGACAGTTTGATGTTACCATAGGTAAAAAATGAAAATTATTATAATTTGTAATATACATTATGTGTTCACCTTTTCCATGAATAACAACCTTAAAATATCTGTTTATCCCACAAATCTATCACTTGGTTTTTAGATCAATTTGAATAGAGCACGCAAGTTTTTTTGATCATTTATGGAGCTTGACAACCTGCATTGGAAAGAACTATGTAATGGTTCTTTAAAAATGCCTTTTTTGTGTGAACCACTGAAAATATTACAGAATACAGTTTAGGGACAACATGAAGGCGAGTAAATTTTCATTTTGGGTGAACTAGTTTGCGGTCAGTCAGTAAGATTTAAGAAATGTATATATTTAAGCATTAAAATGATCAAATGTTACAGTAAAGATTATATTCAACCCTCAAAGAATCCAACAAAACAATTAACACAGTTTCTTCAAAAATATTCAGCAGCACAACTATTGATACATTTCTGAAGGATCATGTGACTCTGAAGACTAGAGTAATAAAGCTGAACATTCAGCTTTGCATTACGTATACCTTTAATTTTAAATTTATACTAAAATAGAAAACAGTTTTTTGACATTTTAAAAAATATTGCACATTATTACAGTTTTTACTCTATTTTTAATCAAACAAATAGGGTTGGTAAGAAAAAGTATTTTATGGCTACCAATGTCCTAACACAGTGCCATTAAAATGTATAATGCACCAGATGGACAGTAAAGTAATTATATGTACATTAATGGGAGCTGGATTAGTCCCTAAATTGGCTATATAAACTTTGCAAACTTTAATATATTAAAGTTTGCAATGCTGAATAGTTTCAAATTGCATTTCTCTGCTTTTGTGTATGTCAATACAATGCTTATTTCTGTCTGTTGGACAACTCAGAAGTTAAACCTCTTAAAATTAGCCTAATAGAATTGAGTGTAATCTCATCCAAACTGGCTGTTCCTCATCATCTCACTGATAAGCTCTGGACTTAGATTCTTCGGGTCTTTAATACTTTCTGAAATGTTTAACATGTTTACAAGTCTAAAACAACTCGTGTCTAGCAGCATACATTCTTTAGAGTAGATAAACATTGTGTTTAGATAAAGATCCATATAAGACATCCTTCCTATTTGAAACACATTACAAATTTTGTGTCTACATAATCTACCGATTAAGATCAGTGGGTCATTACAAGCAAATTAGTCAGAATAAACACAAAGAAAATAATCCAATATGTATTTGCTACACCAGTGTTTCCCATAAATTACCTACATAATTTGTACATAATTTCCAAACAGAAAATATATAGGCCTAGAGATCTAAAAAAAACTAAAAAAAAAAAAAATTTAAATCACGTTATGGCTTAATAATCAAATCACAAAAGGCTGTAGTTTATTACAGGTGAAACTCGAGAAATTAGAATATCGTGCAAAAGTTCATTTTTTCCAGTAGGTAATTCAACTTAAAAGGTGAAACTAATATATTATATAGACTCATTACATGCAAAGTGAGATATTTCAAGCCTTTATTTGTTATTTTGATGATTATGGCTTACGAAAACCTGTTCATATTCTAATTTTGAATTTGGGGTTTTCATAAACTGTAAGCCATAATCATAATCTTTCTAAATAAAATATAAGTCACGGTATAATATTCTTGCCCAAGGAAAAGTAAAGTTGTTGAGACTGAGAGATCTCTTTTTGAAAAGACAGATTGCAAAAGAGCCAGGTCTGAGTCCAAAGGATAGACTGACCTGTACAGAAATTGATCTCTCTCTTAGGCAGTTACTTAGCGGAACAGAGCCAAGTTCCTCTCTTCATAGTATATTCCAGCGAAGCAGCTCCACGAGACATAGATACATATGAAATGAAACAAATCTAGCTTTTACCGTTTCGCACCCAGACCATATCGTTCTGGACCAAATGTGTCAGTAAAATCGTTAATCTCAATACAAATACAAAAAGGAAAGAAACTGATCTTGCCCCCTTTCCCCCATATGCAAGATAACTTTTCTGCAAGCATGATAGCTAAGATAACATCTTTTATCACTTTAACTAAAACAATTGCTCCATTGTGGTCTAGTGGAAACTTTTAGACTCCTGCTTTGAACATACATTTCAAATGATAATAATGATAACTAATATGATTGATTAATTGATATTTAAAATATGAATGATTAAATGATAAAACAAGACCTTTTTCTGATTCATCAACAACTAAAAAGAGGTTTGAGACCACTTTAAAGTCCAGATCCAAGTAAATGCAAAGACTATTTGTTCAATTTTCACTGCAGAGCTCTTGATTTTGCTAAATACCCAAATTATTATTGAATCAACTTAAATATATTAAGTTAAAGTTACACCAACAAAACTAAATTAATTGGTTAGATAAAGTAGGAATTGCTCCTTAAGGTCTTGATTGCAGGTCTTTAGTGCAGACGTGCAGGACTGACCACTGGAGCCATGTGAGGTGGACAACACCGGAACTGATTCTCAGCGATTACAAAGAGGCTCTCAGTGGCACACTGCACTCTGATCAGCTCTTGAAGGTTACATTACCATCACAAAACCATCCAAACTGTCCAGAAGTACAGCAATGTGCTCCTACAGAACTCCAACACTTCGCATACTGTAAGCAGGAACATACATTTTATATGAGCAGCTTTAAATAGTTAATCTGTCTCTCTTCTCTGTTTACTGAATGCAGTCTGATGCAGACGTATAGATTAAGGGTGATGATAAAGCGCTGACAGAAGCAGACAGTACAGTCAACTGAGGCACACGAATCTCCTGATTATATGTCTTCAGCTTCCACCAATGGCATAAAACATTGTAATTTAAACTGAAATTGTTACTTGTTGAACATGCTTGCTCTGCACGAACAACCCTTTGCATACAAGACATCACTGCTTCTTTCAAACTGTTAATCACGGCTTTGCATTCACTGTGAATAATCACAACATTTTAAAAATGTACTATGCCTGAACAATTTTACACAGCAGGTTCCCTAAAAATGATTTATCCGCCCCTAGTGTCACCAAAAAGAAACGCAAGACAATTATGGTTTTCAAAAAAGTTTCCTGAACACAACTCTCATCTGCAATTGGTCAGACACACAGATAGCTCCGCCCCTAACATGGGTCAATAATGCTGTTGTCAGGCCGGTTGGGATGCTCAGACAAAGCAATGTTTTGTTATCACAAATTAAACTTACGAAAGGTGGTCTTTGCTTGTTACGATGGCAAAACATTGAAAAAAATACACTTCTGCAGCTGCTTTAATACTGGTTGGATCACAATGGTGAACAACACAAAAAAAAAATGAAACACTAGTTTTGTTCAGTTAAAGTACTACTTGGTTATAAAAAGGGAATTAGAAGTGTGACAATGTTGGGATTTAAGGCTGGAATACAAAACTTTTATCAACAAAGCAGATTTTAAAACACTGTGCATCATTGCCGACTTTGTAAATGGTTACAGAGAAAAACTGGGCATCGTACACTTAACGACAGAGGATCACACACTGCCAGACTTTCAAGTCGTTCTCAACACAACAAACCCACAAACTGTCTGAGTTGGTAGGCCTACAATATTTTCATTTGAATTACTTAACGACCGTTAAAAACTACATTATGGTATGAATATGGGTAGTATGAATGAATTTCCGTACTTCATCCGCCATGTTACTGTCACGTCATAGATATAAACACTAGATGTCGCCTGGCTACGGCAGTTCATTGGAACGAATGCGTCAATAGAGCCGCCATCTTGAAACAGGGGAACCCCTCATCAGCGTCAATGTAGGAAATGCTCTAACGGAAATAAAATCACCATAAATCGTCATGAATGCGATTTTCTAGTTGTTTTGGTTCGTTCCAACGGTCAGACATGTATTTATCATTGATTTCAGAAAAATTAAAAAAAAAAAAATTAAAAATTTAAAACAATCTTGCTAGGTCAGATTTCATTCGTGTGAACATCATACACATCACAAAAGTCCGCCACCATCAATAAATTAGAAGTAAAGGCAGAGATAGCAGCGTTACCTAGCTACTTCCTATGACAAGACCCCTGTTCCAAGATGGCGGCGGTTTTGACGCATGTTTAGAACCCCAAGGTGACGTCTAGTGTATATGTCTATGCTGTCACGTGACCTAGCATCAGTTGCGTCACTTCACCGCCATTCATAAACCATCTCCCGTTGCCTCATGGGATAGTGGAGTCTATCGAAAGGACACTTCGGAATCTTTTTGCGTACTGTTTTTCACTATATAGTAGGAAAGTATTTGATTTCAGGAAAATGTGTTCTAAAATCGGCTCAAAATTTGCTCAAAATAATAATGTTTTCAGACTATGGAAATATAGTCTGAAGATGAAAAAAATCACAAGATTTTCTGCAAAATCTGTCAACTTTGACTGCTGAAAATTCAGATTTTTGGGGGGTTTGTTTCATCGATGTGTCCAGACTCTAGGCAAAAGTTGTGTAGTTTATTTCAGCCTTTAGTTGAATTAATGTTCTTTTCTCTTTTTTTAAAAGGAATATCATCATTTGTTTGGTATTAAATAACTAACTTTCTTCAAACTATTTATTGCCCATGTCAGGTTTCACAGTTTGCAAAGAACATTTTTTACAAAGCAAAGTTTTTTTTGTGATTTTTTCTTCTTCAGACTGACAAAACACGAACAGAGATTCGGTCGGGAAGCTTTTACTGTCCTTTTTCAAATAACAATGAGCAAAATGATTCACCCTAACAAAACAAACCCTGAAGCCGCATAGATTATGAGTGGTGGTCTCATCCATGAAGGTCTTCATTTGTTTTTGAGTAGAAGGTTATAAATCCTCAACGAGACGATATAAAAAGCGTGACTTTACATCACTGGTTGTAATAAAGTCCACGTAACGGAGAAACTTTGTTGCATTTGATGCCTCTTACAACGATGGTCTTTGCAGAATCAGACAGTCAGTGTTTTTGGATACATTAAGTCTCATCATTGCATAAACAAAGTAAATGTGGTTGTAAAGTGGAAGTGAACTGGAAGATCACACGTGTCGTCGCACTTGAACAATGTTCCAAGACATGAAGCTTCTACAGTTACATTCAATAAAAAAGCACCGATATATTTGCATTAACCCTCCGTTTCTCGCTGCACACTTCAGATTTTAAAATAGCAACATTGCGAATAATGTAATCTGAGCAGCACATTAATGCGCATTCATACATTACTGAATATAAAGCGAGGCAAACAATCAGCTGCTCGACTTACCTTCCAGATCCAGGCCATTTTAAGACTGAATAAATAGCTCGCAGCGTTGAAGTAACGTTACTCGAATCAATCTACACACGAAAAGGCCAGTATTGGCTGTTTAATGGTTTAATTATATGCGCCATGGATGCCCGATGTTGGTGAGTCGATGAAACATTTCAGTAAATATTGTGGAGTACCGTTATTCATGCTCTATTCACTGATCTACAGAGCTCGGGTTGACGTGCGCTCCTATTGGCTCGTGGCTTCGAGAGCCCCGCCCCCTTTATCATGTGACTGTGATTTTTCATCCCTGTGCTATTCAGTGTAAGGGTGATCAGTGATGTACTTCACCATTGTTACAAAGAGAGTGTTTATGCAGTACTCAAGAAAATAAATAGTCATATATAAAGCAATCATTGTCTTTTTATGAGACCATTTTTTGTTGCTGTTACAAAAACTAATGTGCTCACAGCATTATTGCTTGTAAATATAAACAGTTGTTGTTATAGGTCAAAAGCATCATGTCACAAGGATATTCAAAAATGTGTTGTCAGATGTGGATACATTGTAGATAAAAAGTCATTTAAGTTTTGATCGATTAGAGAAAGAAAAAAATGACAAGGACAGTTGAAACGTGTTTCAAATATAAAATAATTACAATGAATTAAAGAGAAATTACCATTGAAATCTAAAAATGTGTGTTTGTAAATTTGTTCAAATGTGTATTCAAAAGTAAACTAAACCTGACAAAACCTCCCATAACCTTTTTGGGAATGCCGTTGTTTGTAAAAAAAAAAAAGCAAAAACAAAGAAACAAGTAGAAATATAAACACACAGTAAATTGAATTGAATTGTGAAAATGCAGAAACTGTAAGATGTGGGGGTAGGTTTAGATTGTATTATTTATGTTTGTGTGTGTGTGTGTGTGCGTGCGTGTTCAGTTATTATGGGGACAAAATCCCCACAAAGATGACAATATCCAAAATCATTGGCCTTGTGGGGAAATGATTTGTTGGTCCCCATGTGGGAAACAGCTTATAAATCATACATAATTATTTATTTATTTATTTATTTTTTTTGATAATGTGATTGATAGGTTAGGATAGAATACAGAATAAAAATCAGTATGTCTATGGAAAGTCCCCATAAAACATGACACTGAGGCACATGCATATCAGTAGGCCTATTATAAAATAAATAGTCATCATGATAAATCATAATCATCCTCTAGAAAATACTAACAAGTGCCTAGAATCTAAAACTTACCAGAACCATTAAAAACAGTTACATATGAAGGCAATGCAGCTATAAAGCATGCTGAAAATAATTCAAAATGGTGAAAGTTTCGATGAAATGTGCAAATGTTTATTGAGGCTAAACTAGGTCACAGTAACATGAAACAGTGAGAATTGTGGTTGATTCTACATGATTACTCAGAGTCAGCACTGAAGGTCATGAAGTGCACAGCACAATGTAACTCTGGCTCTGCGTTAATTCGGGCATTGTGAGGCTGTGTGAGATGGATTCTGAATGATGGTCTCTCTTGGGCTCTGTAATTCTCTGCCTGCACTGACAGACTCAACAATACAGCCAGACCAGAGAAACTTCCCTTCTTAAGTTTGCAGGCCCTTCTTAAACAAACAGTGCACGAGAATGTTAATGTTCATATATTCAAAATACTCTCTCAGTAGCAGCTTGCACAAAGTCGAGTGTGTTTGTGTGTGTTAGATATTATTAGATCGGGTTGGCACAGCTCACATGGCTGGCTAATTCTGATGTAGGCTATTTTAAATTTGGTTTCATTATGCACTTTACATGATCCAAAAAAGTATGTATCAATGAGAAAATCTTAAGCAAAAACAAATTCACAGGAATTGCATTGAATCATGTCTTAATCAAGATTTGACAGCAAAGTAGAAGGAAACTCTGTACTGAAATATAAATGTTCAATTGCCCACTCTATCTCACTTAAAATCAGCATGAAATCTAATTTATTTATCTCAGTGATATTGCATGTTTAAAGTGGGCATGAAGCAGAAGTTGCGATAATCTTTTCTTATATTATATTTCTGAGTGAAACGGCTTCTGTAACAAGAAAAAATGTGCAGGACTGGATTTTGTCCATGGGGAGTTGATTGGGTCATTGGATGGTTGTGGTTTGCTATTGGTTGATCTCATGTGAGTGACAGGTTGTCCCGCCCCTGGTTTATTTAATCAAAATATCATAACTGGATCTTCCAGTGAAACGACAGACTTCTCTCTGGTGACGTATGCCAGACTTGTTTAGTCAGTTTAAACACTGCACCTTTCTTATAATCAACTACAAACTCAGATTAATTTCTGCCTCCATCCAATCAACAACGGGTGGATAAAACCGAGATCCCACCCTAATTTATTTTTTTTTTAATCATCAGTTACACTCGGATGTACTACAGTATGTTATAATGCGTAAGAAATGTTCTGTTCTGTTACATCATGGCTTTAATGTGCTCAGGGAACCTTCCGTTGCCTATTCAAGTGGTCCTAACCCATGTGGATGACGTCCCGTCCAAGAAGCCACTGTCTCGGTCGAAAATATAAGTGCCAGAATCTTTAGTGCTTCCCTTCCTTAGCTGCGCAGCATCATGACACAAGCCACAAGTTACTCTTTACAGGAATAAGGTAAGGTTTATAGGGGCCAACAGAGAGTCACTTAAAAAAAAAACTAATCTGCTGCAAAAAATAACCCATATTTACGATGTATGGTTGGAAAGGCATTAAAAAAGCAAGGTTATCTTCCGTTTGATTGGTTATACTCACCTCTCTACCAAGCATAATAAGCATATAAAATTCCCCATTATTAGTCACAAGCCTACTAAAGCATAAGATAGTCTATCTTTTTTAGCACACACTTGTTCCATTTTCCTCTTCGGCTGTGCAGTACATTTCGACATTTCGGCTTGCAATATAAGCACATAACTTAAGAATATTGTAATTGCTCAAACTAAGGTGTCTTTATTTATATACTCTTACATCAAAACTTTTTTTGATACAATGCATTTCTTGTGTTGATGTTGTATTGTAAAGCACTTTTGCTCCTGTTGAGGTGGGATAGGGACCGGTTTGGTGGTATGGGTAGGTTTAAGGTTGGTTAAGGTGAAGGAAAGGTCAACAGTGTAATAAATAACAGCTATAATGCAGACATTGAATCTAAATTGGGATCAAAAGAAATATAAGGCTTTCCAAGTCAAGTCAAGTCACATTTATTTATATAGCGCTTTACCATACAGATTGTTTCAAAGCAGCTTTACAGAGATAACAGGAAAATAATGCAAATTAAGTTTGTTTCCAGAAGAAAATAGCGTCACAGTCCAGCTTAAGTAAATGAAAGCGTAAGCGTAAGTTCTATCAGAAAGACTCCCCTGCCAAGACATTCATTCATAATTTCGCGCAGCCAATCACAGCTTGACATATATATATATATATAGCCGCTCGGAGTAAACCGTGATGTCATCGTCCAGCTCAGTTCAGTTCTTGTATAATAGTGTCAAAGCAGGCAGATCAATATTATTGTTGAATATTAAATTAAATGTTAAATTGAATGTCCCCAACTAAGCAAGCCAAGTCAATGGCAACAAAGGCGGAAAAGGCGACAGTGGCAAGGAACCAAAACTCCAGCAGGTAGAATGGAGAAAAAAAACCTTGGGAGAACCCAGGCTCAGCCGGGGGCCAGTTCTCCTCTGGCCAATTAACGAACAGTGTATGATTATGATTTAGGCAGCATTACAGGTCAGAAGTCAGATTGGTTTGGAACACTTAGAATATTATCCAGTTCCATCTGGTTTAAGATCAGAGTCATCACACCGGGATGGAGACGGGTTTTATGAGGATCAGAGCTGATGCTGTCGTATCGATGAGGCCTTTGATAAGAGTCTAGTGGACACAATCTCTGCTGACACTTCAGGGATGTGTTGTGGTCGTGTCTAGGTGCAGGTCCTCCATCTGGTCTGGATACGGCCCGGATCCGGCTGACTACATCATGCGTTGTGGTCGTGTCAAGGCGCAGGTCCTCCATGTGGTCTGGATACGACCTGGATCCAGCTGATTACAGTAAACCTCGGAATAAGCAGAAAGACTAACATTAGTGTACAGTAGATGCCATTCTTCTTATGATGTAACGAGTACATCGGGTGTTATAGGAAGCGTTCCCGGTTCTGGCTGACCTAATTTATGCAGCCTAATAATCTTTTAGCTGATCTGAATAATAGGAATGTATAATTTTTCATTGAATGCATATGTCGTAATTTAGATATATGTTTAAGATGGAAGAATGCGGTTTACAGGTGCTAGAAACGTGGCTTTCAAATGAAAGATTGGTATCAAAGAGCACACCCAGGTTCCTAACCGACGACGAAGACTTGACAGAGCAGCCATAAATTGATAGACAGTATTCTAGGTTAGTACTTGCAGGGGTTTTTGGTCCAATCATTAAAAACTGTTTTTTTTTTCAGAGTTAAGTAAAAGGAACCTACTAGTCATCCATTTTTTTATACCAGCTATTAATTTCTTGAATTGGCAAGTTTCGTCAGGGCGTGAAGAGATATAGAGCTGAGAATCATCGGCATTACTGTGAAACCTAATCCCATGCTTCCTAATGATATCTCCCAAGGGTAACATGTACAGAGTGAACAGCAACGGTCCTAGTACTGAGCCTTGCGGTACTTCATACTGAACTTGTGATCGATAAGACATTTCTTCATTTACAGCTACAAACTGATAACTGTCAGATAAGTATGATTTAAACCATGCTAATGCAATTCCACGAATGCTAACATAATTTTCAAGCCAATTTAAAAGAATGTTGTGGTCAATGGTATCAAATGCAGCACTAAGATAAAGTAACACTAATAGAGAGATACAACCACAATCGGATGATAAGAGCAAATCAATTGTAACTCTAATGAGAGCTGTCTCAGTACTATGGTACGGTCTAAATCATACATTATAATGTAAATTTCCTAATTCAGGGAACAGACACAGTCTCTGGGGGCTTTTACACTGGGCTCGTTTGCTGCAGTTCGAGCCCGAGCGCGTTTGTTCCCGGCGCCCCCCGCAGCGTTGGTCTAGTTTCACACTGAATTTGTTTCTATCGAACCCTAGTGCGTTTGCGTGCATATTAAGTCATCGCAAACGTGCACGCCGCCTGATAGAAAACAGAACGCGGGTCAATATTGTTTTTTATTATTTCGCTGCTATTATGCGCAGTTGAGTGAACAATACAGGTTTACTGTGCGTGTGTAACATAAGGTGGCCTTCTGCTGCTTGCAAACGGACTCTTTTGAGGAGACAGTGGATTTCCAAATTTGTTGCCCTGATTCCACGCGCAATGCACAAATACACTGCAGGCTCACTCTCGCTCGTATCCAAGGTAAATCATCAACACTATAATCCCTTACAAGTTTTTATTTAACTGAATACATCACGATAATCTAAAACGCATGCGCAGGTTACTTTACTTCCTGAACAAGTGCGCACCGAGTCCGTGTTGCTTTTACATTCACACGAACCGCAGCATGGATCAGGAGCAACCGAACTCAGACCAACTCCTCTCCTCCAGGTAGTCTCGGATTCGGTACCCCAGTGCGCACCCGGGTCCGCATGACAGCGTTCACATTAGCGATTTTTCATGCGAACCGTGCCCCGTTCCGAACTAAACTGCCATTGTGAAAGCCCCCTCTATATCAGTGGTCTCAAATTTAGCTCCTGGAGGGCCACAGTCCTGCGGAGTTTAGTTCCAACCAGCTCCAACTCACCTGTTTGGAAGTTTCTAGTAATCCATTAGCTGGTTCAGGTGTGTTTAATTAGAGTTTGAGCTAAACTCTGCAGGACTGTGGCCCTCCAGGAACTGAGTTCGAGACCACTGCTCTATATGATGATATCTAGGTGAAAGTGTGATGGTGTCTAGTGTGAAAGTGTCTAGATCTCTATGTGATGGGACCTCAGTGACGAGAGACAGCTGGAAGACAGTCGGTTAAGCCAGTCCGTCGGCTTCCTGACCTGAGCCCCAATACGTCATGTTTGAGCTCTAAGACTATGTGCCATATTACTAGAGAGAAGAGCAACACCATCCCAGGAGGGATGAATACCATCTCTTTTCAACAGGTCAGGTCTGCCCCAAAAACTTTTCCAATTGTCTATGAACCCTATATTATTCTGAGGACACCACTTAGAAAGGCCATCCATTGAGTGAGGACAGTCTACTAAGAACTCAAGCAAACAGGAAGGGGGCCATAGCAAATTACAGTGCTTGACATCGTACTTGCGAGTTCACACACCTCTTTAAGGTTAATTTTAGTGATCTCCAACTGGCGAAGTCGAACATCATTAGTGCTGACGTGAATAATAATCTTAGAGAATTTTGGATTAGCATTAACCAGCACTTTTAAATTTGCTTTGATGTCAGGCGCTCTGGTTCCCGGCAAACATGTGACAATGGTGGCTGGTGTCTCTATTCAGTGTAAAAGAATCACCAATAACTAGGGCACAGTCAGTATGATTCACAATGGGTGTTTCACTGAATGGGGATAATCTATTTGTTATGGTAATCGAAACAGAAGAGCAGTGTTTTGTCCCGCAACTACAGCATCCCACGGTCACCCAGTTGCCCTGCTGCACGGGCTCTACAGCCGGAACTGAACAATGTACAGAGTTCACTAAGCTAGTCGCATCCAAAGCAGTATCTAAAGCCCTTGCACTTTTACTATCCTCAATCAAGTTTGGATGCGTGTCTCTAGTTCTGAAATTTTCTCCGTCAGCCTGACTATGACGGCAAGCACGGATGGCAGGTTAACAGGCTAGCGAGATACTAGCATGTTGTGCTAGCAATAATGATTAAAAGCTAGCGATGTCAGATTAATGTGATATCAATATATATTAGATATGTCTAATATTGCCTGAGTAAGTTATTTTTAGCAATATAAACAACAAGGAATTATAGTAAATAGAGATTCAAAGCAGAAAGCTATACAGAGCCTACAGACGCAAACCAGCAGCAAGGAAGACAGTAGCAATCGATCAGCATGTGAAACCGGAGCAATCCCAGAAACATTTTATTTTATAGTGTCCTTGTTACACATTTTTCTATAATTATAACTTTGAATTATTCATAATTACATGTAACTGACCCTAAACCAAACCCTAATTCCAACTCTAACTCTATAGAAAGTGCATGTAGTTAATCTATATTACTACTAGTTAAATGTATAATTACACTGTAACAAAGACACCTTAACATAAAGGGTTACACTTTATTTTAAGGTATCCGTGTTACGGTGTAAGTATACATTTAAGTACACTACTGAGCAATAAGAATAAATAACATGTACATACTATAGGGTTAGAGTTAGTTGCATGCAATTCTGCATAATTTACTGCTATTACTATAGCAAGTACATGTATACTTGTTAACTTGTAACAAGAACACTAAAATAAAGTATTATCAAAAAATCCTATTGTTTTTACTGAAAAAAACATGGTTGCCAGAATAATTATGTAAAAAAATGCAGTATACATATTTACAGAACAACCTGTAAATTTCCATTTAAAACTGTAATTTACATTAGAGAAAATAAAAACGGTAAATCCAACAGCCCTTTTCTACTGAATTAGCAGAGCCTCGCTGCTACTAAAATCTATTTTGTAAGGCATAATGTACATCCAGCCGGTTGTTATCTCAGAATAAACCCTGATGCAGGATCAGGACTGTCTTGCATCAGCCTGAAGGGGTTTATTCTGAGATAACAACCGGCTGGAAGTACATTATGCTGCTTATTACACGACTACTTGCCACATAAGTAAATAATTAGACATAAATTATTGATCTGAGTCAAACTATTTTATTAGCTCTTTAAACACAAAGCTTCCACTGAGAGAGCAGTTGCTAGCAAGCGGCAAGTTCAAACTAGATGGACATTTAAGGGATACGGTTCAGTCATTCCACTTATTACACAGCATTTCATCACATAAATAATTATGGGGATAAGAGACATTGATATGAGATGAAACTGTTTTAAAATCGTACCTGTTTGTTATCTTATAATCCATTACAGCGTACAAAACAATCGTCGCAAAATGGCAGCAGCTGCGTTCGTATGAAACGAGAGCGAGTCTGTGATACCGGGTGACATTATTAAATAACTGTACACAAAACATTGATTTGAGTTTTAATATTTTATTATCTCACCAAATGCAAAACTTCCACAAGGAAAAAACATTCCTAGCAAGTGTAAAGCGCCGACTTCAGTGACAGTATCCCGGATGAGTATGTGATTTTACCGGTTGTTATTGGTTTACCGCTGGATGGCACGATTGACCAATCAAGTATTCCACAGAGCCGTGTAATAAGTGCTTTCAACATATACTGACAACCTCCATAATAACACAGAGGGTAGAGAAAACCACACGATGAATCAAAGTTCATCACAAGCTTTTCCACAAGTTGAAGTAAATACTAATATATAGAAGGTTGAGAGTGTCATACTGTACACACAAATAAAACACACAACACTAAAATAATGCGGCAAACATTAATTTAACAACATAAGACGTAACAACCTTCTGAACATAACTAAGAAGAAATATAATTATTACAATAAAAAAAGCATCAAATGTCAAGTGTCAAACAAGGAATGGTGGGAATGCCAATTTACTGTAAATTATAAGATGATTCTATATGATGTTCTTTTTTACTTCCAAAACTGAACATTTAATGGTATTTTACTGTAAAAAAAACAGGTTAGATATAACCTTTCTTTCATATCTACCTATCTAAATTACTGTTTTTCCCTGTATACAGTAATGAAACTTACTGTTAACCAATTAACAGGTTTTTACAGTAGCATTTTTACAGTCGTTCCCAGTAAAATTACAATCAATCTTTTACAGTGTATGTTTTCATATGGGTTTGGATTCTTGGATACAAGAACATACATTATAAACCACTGAAGACACTTTGTGGCCTGAAGTATAGTGTTGTTTATTTGATGTTGGGAAACTGGATTATCTAATAAAGAGGGTAAGCAACTATCACTTTGAACTTTGCTTTGAAGTTATTCATCCACTAATTAGGACTGCATCCCTAATCCGTCAACAACAATTAAAGGGATAGTTCACCCAAACAACATTCTGTCATCATCTATTCACCATCATGTCATCCCAAACATGTATGACTTTCTTTCTTCTGTGGAACACAAATAGAGAACTTTTGAGTAATGTGCTGGTCACTCTTTTCCACTTAATTGGGACTAAAGTTTTGGAGCTTCAAAAAGGATGCTGTAAGGGGTATACAGTCAAAGACCCAGAACCAGATATGAAGAATGAAGACCCGGAGTCAGGATTATAAAAAATTTAAGAAAAGTTTTACTGAAGATAGTTTGCAGTTTCATCAGCAGAAGTCAGCTTCAAGACTCACACAGGAGTTCGTAGGCCGCCTCGCTTACAGTTACAAAGATCACAGCAGTTACACCATTTCCAAGGTCTAAGCTACGTCATTGCTTACAGGTTGAATGATTCTCATTGGCTAAGAAACATTAAGAGCCTAAACAATTTAACACATGTGAGGAGATAGGGGTGCCCATCGCCATTAGTAAAGATAGTGGTCGTCCACTCAATAGATTTAGGTCTGTGGTGGCCTCGCAGGTTAGAGAAGGGCGCCGGGTTGTCTGGTCCGAACGTCCAGAACCTACATAGAATGTCATACGCACACACACAAATAACAGACACTAGCAAATAACAGCTCCCATCAAGGCTGAAGAGAGTCTGAGCTCCTTATTATCAGTTAAGCATACCAAAACATAATGCTAAAACATTCACTCGTTTGGGAGAAAAACAGATAACTGGCATTTACTCCCAAGGAAGGAAATATACTGGAAAGAATACATTTTAATACAACAATTAAAGTTCGATAGTAACGCTCAATATAGCTTGACCATCTGTCCACCGAAGGATCATATGTGTCCACCACGCTGCCTTTAGGACCCTATATCAACCTTTCTACTGATCCCAGAGAAAGAGACAAACGGCCTTGTGGGTTACATGGCCTTTGTGTCCTGCGTGTACTACGTGCAATCTCAAAGTAAGATTGGAATGCACCTAAAAGAAACTGGTTACTTCCATCACATGCATTTAAGAAAATATAATTTCACAAGCACAAAGAATATAAAAATGAGTATGTGATAATGAATATATTTGATTATTGATTTTTATAAAGGAAGTATATAAGCATTCAAAAGGATTTATGATTATAGATGTATTTGAAGAGGCAAGGGATTTTGACCAACCCTTCAATGCAATAACATTAAAGGTACTGTACTTCAGTGGCTTCAGTCATACCTCACTGGCAGATCTTTCACGGTTTCATGGAGAGAAGGGGTGTCTGCGTCACATCAGCTAATCACCGGGGTGCCTCAAGGTTCAGTGCTCACTCCTCTTCTTTTTTACATCTACACAACCTCGCTGGGCATGATTATAAAGGAACGTGGCTTCACTGCTATACAGATGAATTCCATGGAGCGTTCAAGTCATCTCGTATAGATCGTATTTACGAGTTGAACGCACTTGAACGCCACCACAATGTCAATACCATTGGGGAGTTCGGGATTTTCTCCAAGCCCCGATCTTTCCGAGTTGTGGGCGTGTCACTGAGAAACATGGCGGAATATCACAATACTTAAATATTATGCAGTGATATTGTCAAGGTTTTCTTATTTACAGCGCAGTTAAGCGAATTGCCTGCACAGAATATGATGGCATTAATATAACAGTGCAACATGTAACAATATATTAAGTTGGCAGTGGCTTTATAAATTAATTAAAAACATAAAAAAACAAAGTACATCCGATGCACATTTCTTTGATCTTCATTTTCTAGAACAAGAGTTTAAGAACCTTACTGTATTTTTGTGTAATTAATTAAGAGAAAGTACTCCGCCATCTTCCTCCGACGAAAGTGACTTGAACACACTGCCGTCGTAAACACGACTTCCCACCTCGTACGTACGAACTTCCCCAGGAGGACTTGAACGCACCAACAGCTCTATCTTTTTTTTTTTATAAAACCTGATTACCACACTGTCTCACTCTCAACTCGGATCTCTGCCTGCTTTTCAGACATCTCTGTTTGGATGAAGGAGCGTCACCTGCAGCTCAACCTTGCGAAGACAGAGCTTCTAGTAATCCTTGACAACATCACTATGCAACTGGGGTCTACAACACTAACATCATCCAGGACAGCTGGGGGTAGTGTTTGACGACCAGCTGAACTTTTCCACTCACATCTCAACAATGGCCCGGTCATGCAGATTTACTCTTTACAACATCAGGAAAATCAGACACTTTCGGTCAGAATACGCAGCACAGCTACTCGTCCAAGCGCTTGTAATTTAAAGACTGGACAATGCTCTGCTAGCTGTACAGCTTGTCTAGTCTTCAATCAGCCTAAGATAATCCACGTCACACCCCTCCTGATCTCACTCAACTGCCTCCCAGTTGTGGCCAGAATCACATTTAAAGTTCTAATGCTGGCTTTCAGGGCTACCACTGGAACAGCTCCCCCTATCAACTCACTACTATGTATGCTCCCTCCCACCAGCTCAGGTCACTGAATGAGCAACGTGTTTTGATCCCTCACAATTCGGCAAATTGTCACTCCAGGGGCCCGTTTCAATAAGGAGGTTCAACCAACTCTGAGTTAAAACTTGAACCCTGAGTTGACTTACCCTGAGATGGGAAACTCTGAGTTTTCGGTTACAGAACAGCTGAAATGAGTAAGTTCAATCAACTCTAAGTGGACTGACTCTGAGTTAAGCGCGTGCACCACAACTATAAAAAGCCATTATCAACAGCGCCAGACAAAAAGAGGTCTGCATATTTCTCACCGGCAGTACGCAATTTTTTTTTTAAGTAACATGGCAGCAGCGGCAATCAAGAGAGTTAGTTTGGGAGAAAATAGTTGCTCGAATCAATGCGTAAGTTTACATTTTAATTACGGTTATTCAGTGTTGGGTGTAATTACCAAGTAATCTAAATAATGTCATTTAGTTAAAGGGATTACTCTTAATTCCTCTGTAATATAAAGTAAAATATGATGGCATTGCATTAAATACTGCATAGACTATAGAACAATTCTGTTTAAAATAATAGTGGATTTAACATAACATTTTTAAAAGGTATATTTTTAATGTAACCTTCACTCTCTACACACTTTGGTCAATTAAAGAATAATTCATGCAATTGTATATTGTTCATTTGAAAGCATTAAAAGTGCAGTTTTGTCTCTTTTTGTATTGTTCAAGTGGTTGAGGTTAATATGGGATTTAGAAAGTAATTAGTATAAACTATTAAGTAGACCACTTTCTAGAGATAGTAGGTAATTATTACATTAATCTAATTACACTGTTGAAGATGTCATTTGTAGTTATTAATAACTATTTTAGAGTAACTTACCCAACTGTTTTAATATCAGAGGTGAAACTGGAAGAACCCAGAGTTTCCCTCATTTCAGGGTTAACATACTCAGAGTTTTCACTTAACCTCATTTCTGAAACAGGCCCCAGAACCTTCAAATAATAATAATAATTATAATAATAATAAATCTGTATTTCTTCTCTTCTCTAGCTGGTTTCCTAATCTAGTTGTCCAATAAACCTGGAATTGTGTACTACAGCGATTGTTGGCTCCTTGATGGATGCTTTGTTCTTCTTCTGTAAGTCGCTTTGGATGAAAAAGTCTGGTAAATGCATAAATGTAAATCATTAAACAAGTCCATACAAAATCTAAAATTTATATGTATAAGTCATATGATAGCTTTGGGAGAGAAGTAGCGATGTCCGTGAACGGAATGTCATAGTATAATGCGATTTAATCAGAACAACTCTTGAAGTAGTTTTGGCATTTGAATGAATATGACAATGTTAATTTATTTAGTATTGGCAGAATATCTGCTACGCATGCTGCCTCTACTGCAGAGCAAGTATGAACTTGCTACTGCAATAGATACACGCTGCTGTGAGCATGTAAGATCTGCTGCTGCTGCATGAACAGACATGCATAAATCCCGTAGCAGATCTAGACAGGTGGAGCTGGGGAGGTGGAGGGTTTCAGAGGAACTCTTTAGCAAACACTGAACCAGAATATTTAAATGTTGAGCAAGCAATCTGATTGGCTGCAGAATCAGCTACCATGGGATGTGGTTATGGTGTGATTGCTTGCAGATTCAGCCTGCGCCATCTACAGTTTCATGACTGAACTAGACATAACAGCAGGACTTTGATTTTATACAACAGCTCGGGAAACAATAAGCTAATATTGACTAGTTAATATTAACTACTACAATTTGGAGACAACATTGCTTTTTTTCTTGCTTTTTTTTTTTTATCCCCTAATGAAAATAGTTACAAATCCAGTCAAAGCAGAATGGGAAAAAACAAAACAAGAAAAAACAACAAACCAGGTATGAGATCAACATAAAAGTTTCACACAGAGACCAAGGGCATTGTGCTACTTTTTCAAGCCAAGAAGTAATTCAATATAATATTTCATTTCCATCTTAGTAATATTGGGTTTAGTCCATTTTTTTTGAAAATGTATATAGTATTAGCTCATAATTAAGCGTGGATGGAAGGGTCCTCACGCCCCTTCTCGTCCTCGGTGGATAAAAGATTCCTTATTTTTTGTTAAATTGGAAAAAATCAAACACTGCCTTCGTAGTTCCATGGTTACATTTTCAAGAATTTGGTTACCCTTTTTAGAGCATGTTAAATCTCTCCAGCTGGATGCAGTCCCAATTGACTGACTGACCACCCACCTTGCCCTATCAGTGTTATTCCGGTTATTCCGGATCAACACGGTATAGTTATTCCGGTAGCACACTTTATTAGTCTTTGGGTTACTCAACTTTACTTACTGGACCTAGTTAAGGCTCACTTTGGCCTATGTCTGAATTATTACATACAGTTCTGTGATAATATACTGTACTACTAAACCTGTTACTGGGGTGAAGGACTTTGTGTTGGTGTTTTTGTATTGATTTTTATTTATTTCAATTTTTTTTGTTATTTAATTTTTTTTTTTTTTTTGTGTGAGTGTTTGTCTTTGTTGTTGTGAAAAATTCAATAAATAAATCATATATAATTAAGCGTGGATTAATAATGAAAGCCACATTCGGTTGTAATCTTTGTCTATTGAAATAAAACATATATATATTCAGAAATATAAACTCGCATACCTAAAGGTTCAGAGAATGTGTTCCAGGTCAATCCAAAACGGTTTTCCTATAAAAGCAGTTAAAAAATAAGTCGTTTTTTTTTCTGAATCACACAATCACATTTGGTATCTAAATTTAGAAGAAGTGATTTAACCTTATCATACAGTATTTGATACATAAAAAATAAAATAAAAAAAACTGTACACAATATACTACATGCCTTCAGATGTCTGATTAGTTTATACTTTTTTAGTTGGTAAAATGTCTTTTAGTATAAAAATGACCCCTCATGGTACATGTATTTTGCTGTGAAATCTTTAATGATCATCACTTTAGTGTCATGAAAGCGAGATCTACTGCCCTCATGTGACGGTAAGAGGAAACACGACCACTGCAACCAGCCACTTCAGCTGAAGAAAATAATCACCTACATTAGTAAGCACAGATACAAAAAAAGAGAGAGAACCAGGACTAGCAAAATTCAAACCTGTAATATGAGCATGAAGATTGTTAGAAACATTACATTACATTTGAATTATTTGGAGAAACAAAAAGTCTATAAGTCAAATAAGTCTACCAGTAATGTGTCCCATGTCATCATATGAGTATTTATTATAACCAGCTATGTTAATCCATGAACAAAAGTACTGACAAAGATGTTTGTTGACAAAAGATTTGTTTTACCAGAGATCAAGTGGACAAAACAAGGTGAATCATGATGATAAATAAAACTAAGGGGTGGAAAACCAAAAAGTTTTGGCCATTCATTCACACGACAACGCCGTTTAAGGGGACCTGAAAACGCAAGCATTTAAAAACTGGTTTCAAAGTGCATGTTTTTTAAAACGATACCGTTATTGTCTCTTTGTGTAAACAAAAAAAACGTGAATTTGTGAAAACGGTAACACCATGTGCATGCGGATTACGTGTCCGTGTATAGGCTTGCACGAGTACTTGACAACCAAAACAACAAAGTCTCATCGCCAACTACTGGCCTGGCATGAATTATCTGGCGTTTTTAGTCGTTTTCGTGGATACATGTGAACAAAGATCGTTTTGATAACGTTGTCGTCTGTACGCAAAACTTTTCAAAAACGCGAAGGAAAAACTTTTACGTTTTTAGTACATCGTTAGACACACCCTACAATTATATGCCATTTCAGTCAGAGTACAGTGGGAAGAAGACCAAATGAAAATGTACTCATCTGACAAATTCTTCCTGGGACAACTGTACAGCACACTGCCCTCTTGAATATTTTGAGAAGGGCATGTACCATGGAAAGCCCACAACTGTGGTGGCTGATGGTGCTTTTTTCACCATAGTCACCCGCCTTTTTCCAGACAGCAGGGCTCTGCATCCCAATGTGGATACTATCCATCCTAAATGTGAGATAGTAAACCTCAACCCTCAAAATGAAATGCATTTCAGGAAAAGCACTCCAATGGTTCATGTTTTAAATCTCAAGTAGGTCCTTTAGGGTGTCGTGGAGAGGTGAGGTGTCTAAGTTGCAACGTCTAACTACTGGGGTGCCTCAAGGCTCGGTGTTTGGACCACTTCTCTTCTCCATCTACATGTCATCACTAGGATCTGACATTCAGAAACATGTTTTTTCCTATCACTGCTACTACGCTGATTACACACAACTCTACCTCTCATTTCAGCCAGATGATCCGACGGAAGATCGCATCTCGGCCTGCCTGACAGACATTTCTTGCTGGATGAAAGACCACCACCTTCAACTCAACCTTACGAAGACGGAGCTGCTTGTGGTCTCGACCAACCCAACACTACACCACAACTTCTCCGTTTAGCTGGGTTTGTCAACCATAACTCAACCCAGGACAGCCAGGAACCTTGGAGTTCTGATTGATGCTCAGTCACAGACCACATTGCTAAAACTCCCCAGTCCTGCAGATTGGCCTTGTTGGAGAATCAGGCCCATCCTATCGGAGCATGCTACACAACTCCTTGTCCAAGCTCTTGTTTGATCCAGACTGGACTATTGTAATGCTCTCTTAGCAGGCCTTCCAGCACCAACTGTCAAACCTCTGCAACTGCTGCAAGAGTGGTCTTTAAAGGCCTTACTCGCAGTTGTGTGTTATAGTCAAAATTGTGAGAAACGCAGTAAAAAAAATGAAAAAAGTTACAAAAAAAATACAATCTGATTTTCGCGTTTATCTCACCATTCAAACTGTATTACTCACAATTGCGAGTTTTAGTGCTGTCAAAATGAATGGGTTAACGCACGCGATAAATTTGTTCAGTGTAACACGTTAACGCAATTAGCAAAGTATCCGTTTTGATTTCCGTCAACCTTTGGCTATTTACAATAGCCGATCACGGTCTTATTCATGCAAATGCTTTTAAACCATTCACACGCGATAAGACACGAAAGAGAAGGCATCCTCTGTGAATCTCCTGTCTGTGTGACACAGAAAGCAGCTTTAGACAGCGCTTGAACAGACAAAAACAAAAACTTTTTTTTTTTAAATATGGAAAAAATGAGCCCTGATATATTGAAGAGCACAGGTACATCATGTGATATTTATTATAATGGGTTTATGTGAAGATTGTTTCAAGTTCACTAAAAATTTAAAGTTGTTATGTTATTTAAAGCTTAAACTGTTAAAATTGAAAGCTTTCAATTATAGCCTAGGCCTACTGTATTGATGAATGGCTATAATTAATGGATAAAATTGAAAGAAAACTCAATTTCATAAAGACATCAGTATTAGTATCGGTGATACTGTCCTTAATTCATAAAAAGATGCCATTAAACAAATATTTAAAATATAGGCTAGCTGTCTTTATGTTGTTTCTTCATTAATCTGGAGATTAAATATGAAATTATTACAATATAAAAATACATTAAAAACTTTAATGTTTGGTATTATTAATCACGATTAGTTAATTCGATTGACAGCACTAGCGAGTTTATATCACCCAATTCTAAAACAAAACTCAGACTCTAAATCAAAAGTCAGAATTGTGAGATTTTTTTTATTCCGTGGCGGAAATAAAGACCGCGGTAAAGCAGTCGGACAGTCTGCACTGATATTTTCAAGAGTCCATTGACTCACCCTGAGTTTTCAGTCTTTTTCAAACAGACTAATGTAACTACTGTCAAACTGCGGTTACTTCTGCAGTTTTACTTCTGTAACATGTAACTACAACAAATAGTAATGTCCTCTACCGACCGCATCATTCATGAATCCGTAGACACTCAGCAGTTGCATACTGAACAAACGAATCAATGCATGACACCACTTCTCCAGCCTTGCAAACAGCCCTTGAGCTGTTCATACATATTCTGTGATGTGTGTACTGATTTATTGTCCACAGCTCCACCTTCAACATTATAAATAGGTCAAAACCGGCCTTAAAACTTCCGCTCAGTAAATCTATCTGAAAGTGGGCTCTTGACTTTTTATCAAGCAGCCTCCAGGTGGTCAATACATGGGAAACATAATCACAGGAGCTCTTAAAATGTGACCCACGCAGTGAGAATGACCTGACATTTAGTCATTTCCAGGTTCAAGTGGTATTTTAGCATCCTTGCGATACTACAGTATTATAGTTTTTTATTATTTTGAATTATTAGATCTTTACATTTTCATTTTAATTGAAAGTTTTAATATATTTGTTGTGTTTTTGTCATTTGTATACGTTTTTTTTTAACGTTTTTTTTATTTATTTCAAGGTCTTTCTATAGTTTTAGATTTAGTCTCAGTTATAAAAAAAACCCTGCCAGGTTCAGTACAAGTTAAGCTCAACCGACAACACTTGTGGGATAATGTCGATAGGCTATATCTTCATCGGTTGTCAACAAAACATCATTTTTGTCTCTTTACCGGGTTAAGCTGTGTTCGTGTCTTAGATGTTTGGACCCCACTGTACATCCAAACCCTAAAATGAGAAATATTTTGGATTCACATTCACTGAAATATAATAACTACTATGAAAATGCATTCTGTTTAGTCCTACATACTAAAAAGATGGTCATTTTGTTCAGGGCACCTGGATTGCACAGAGCTGCTGCCTCAGCTATAAATAATAGCTTCTCACTATTCACTTATGACTGAGTCTCCACTTCAGCAACCACATCATCAAATTTACTGATGACAACACTATTGTTTGTTTCATCAGTGATGAATGGTGTGTAAAACAGTCTTGGATGTCAGCAAAACAGAGGAAATTATTTTTGGGCAACTCGCTATTTTGGAATCCGATTACATTGGACAAAATTGTAATACGAGAGATTGTCCTTCAAAAACCGTTACTGCGACTAGATAAATAAAAATACAAGATATAATTTCCTCTTCACTGTGATAAACTGAGTCAGCATTGAGTGGGCTCGCTCACAATTCTGGCCAAAAACACTCCCAGGAATAAAGAATGGTATCAAAACGTCCTCCCAACAATCCAGGAGCACTTTGGTGATGATGCACTTTCCAGCATGATGCAGCACCATGTCACAAGGCAAGAGTCATAATGAAGTGGGATTGAGATCATTTCATTAAAATGTTTGAATCTGTGGCCAGGTAACTCAACTCAGAGCCCATAGAAAGCCTGTCGTCAATCCTCAAAAGCAAGTTGACAAGCAGAAGTCCAAAAATTGTGATCAACTCCCAACACCAATAAGAATGGATTGCCATCGGTCAGGATTTTGTTCCAGAATCTGATATCCAGCATGCCAGAGCGAATTGCAGAGGTTATGATGAAGGGTCAACACTGCAAATATTGACTATTTGCATATATATTGAATATTTTTGCCAACAAAAGCCTTTAAAATGTATGAAATGCTTATTGTTTTCCAGTATACCACAGAAACCTGAAACAAATAATGTACAAATACTGAAGCAGCAAACTTTGCAAAACACACGAAATTATTTTAATAGTTTTGGCCACGGCTGTAGTGACCAAAAAAATGTTACCACATATTTATATATACCCTTTCTTTGAACTGGCAATCAATAAGGTGAAGTGATGTGTTATGAAGGCTGTTTACACCTCTTTTTTTAAAACACAAAATGAATATTCAATGAGGCAACAACACCATGTAAGATAAACATTTTTATTTAACCATGATACAGGAATGTTTGTAGAGCGTCAAAATGAGTTTGTTTAAAGGCATTGAAAAAAAGAAGAGGTGAAATAACATTGTGTTGCAGCGTAGGAGACATAAACAGAAACTATGCTTCTTTCAGGCGCTGGGTGCGTATTGCATGGCAAGTCTGTCAAATTCATTCTCCTGTGGAAACGATTGAGTTTACATTAAACTTAGTGGTTATTTTTCACAGTTACTTAGATAATGCTCACACAATACGTTTTCAAAATAGACAAACAGAATGGTGTCCTGTAACATACTAAATAACCTTACCTTAGCGAGATAATCCTTAATAAAAGGATGTGACTTGTGTGCATCTTTCAGTTGAGACAGATATCGATTCGTCACCTGTGCAGAAACACAAACACAGACAATATAATCATCTATGTTGATTTCTCAAGGTAAAATGAAACTCAGATACATTGAATACCGCAATAAAAAAAAAATCTTGACATGTTAACATTTACATTTTTGGAGCTTACCTCAGGAGGTTTGCCCAAATGCTGTGTCAACACGATGAGGTTGATGAGTGTCTCCGGGTGGCTGCTGTCCTATAGAAGATAAAGGACAGATCATGACATTTCTCTGCAGTTAAACCTGGCCCACTGACTGATCTGGACACATAACGGTAATTATTAGCCATGATTAGCCTTGTGGTTGACTACATTATCAAACAGCTAATAATGTGTTGCTATTGAGTCAGACAGCTGCCTTCTAAAAACCAGTATCATCAGAAACGTTTTGAAATACTTAGAAAGTCAGTGGAAGGAATCTAGTTCATCATAACATCATCATATACATAATTCACCCACTATATTGCTAAATGTACATGATTTTTCATATCAACAGAAACATATACCAGGATAACCTGGCTTCTCTTGAGTCTCCCCTGCTTCAAAGCACAGCATAGTTATTGATATGCAAAAGACCGCATGTACGTTCACGTGATTGGTTACAAGGTAGTTTGTGATGTAAGAAGGGTGAGGGTGTGACATAAGAAACACCGGCGATTTCAAACTGTGTTTTTAAAACTTTTCCACTGCAGTTTTAAGGAGAAAATACTCAGCAATGGTGATGACTTATGAGTTTGCCCATGGTTTGTCTTAACCCCTTAACTGTCACTTGCCCGTATACGGGCAACCTAAATTTACTTCACTATATTACTATTAAATCCTAATCTAGTCATGACAAACTATATATCGTAGGAAAGGTCTAAGACTCATAAATAGATATTTTAGCGCTGTTTTTTTCCCCCTACATATTATGAATGAACAGTAATATATGAATTTATGACAAGAGTGCGCCTCAAAAAATCAACGTCATTACAGGAGTTTCTGACCTGTGTCACAAAAAGTCGACGCACACACTTTTAATAATTTAAACTTTGGTTTTTAGTGCTAAAAGTTCATAATAAAACTAGTGCTGCCGCGATTAGTCGACGTAATCGACCATGCAAATTAGTCGATGGCAATTTTTTTAGTCGACGTGTCGTTTTACTATTGACCGCTATTTATTTTTGGTCTCCCGTCACAAACAGCTCACTGTAATTCACCCCCACACACCAGTCTGTGTGCCGTGCGCGCCCTGCTGGTTTATCTGCTATCATTTTCCTTCACGTTCCCGCCCACCTTCACTGCTTTGATATGAAAAATAGCGGAGGCAGGTGACGGAGCTTTCACAGTGGGCTCGTTTGCTGCGGTCCGAGCGCGAGCGCGATTGTTCCCGGCGCCCTCCGCAGCGTTGGTCTGGTTTCACACTCAATTCTTTCGAACCCTGTTGAGTTTGCGTGCATCTTATGCCATCGCAAACGTGCACGGCGCATGATAGAAAACAGAACGCGGGTCAATAGTATATTGTGTTTTTCAAACGGACTCTTCTGAGGAGACAGTGGATTTCCAAATGTGTTGCCCTGATTGCACGCGCAATGCGCGAATACACTGCAGACTCAACTCTCGGGTATCCAAGGTAAATCATCAACACTATCATCCCTTACATGTGTTTTATTTAACTAAATGCATCATAATCAGCTAAAACGCATGGGCAGGTTACTTAACTTCCTGAACAAGCGCTCCCGAGTCCGTGTTGCTTTCACATTCACGCGAACCGCGGCACGGGCCCGCCATGCACGCAAGTGTAAACGCGAGCTACATAACTGCGTGCCTGCCTGCTTTCAGCGCGACTCATAGTGGGCTAGTCCAGACTCTTTCAATTCAATTCCAATTTATTCGTATAGCGCTTTTCACAGAAAATGCATTGCATCTACTTTACTATTCAGAGTGATGTTATCAGTTATGCTTTTCAGAAGTGTACATAAATTAATCATTATTAGCTTACTGTACATTTTTTAAGGCAGAACAAAGAGCTAATTTAAGTAATACATACATGTTTGTTATTAGAGGATTAGATTAGGACTCTGACTAATATGGTATAGCCTAATGGAAATGCAGATACTTAATGCTTAGATTGTTAATACATAATGTTTTTGAACAGGTGACATTTTATGTTTTGGCCCTTCAGTTGAGTTCAAAATAAAATGGACACAACGAAATAAACACTTGATTTTTTTTTAATTAGTCGTTTAGATTAGTCGACTAATCGAAAAATTAGTCGAAAGATTAGTCGTTAGAAAATTAGTCGTTAGTGGCAGCACTAAATAAAACATAATCTAGTATTTGTCAATAAAAAAAGATAAAATTATATTTTAAAAAGTAAGGTAATAAGTCCTCTAAAAAGTATAATATATATATATACACATATATATATATATACACATATATATATATATAATTTTTTTATTATTATTATATCACATATTTTAGTAGTTATCATAAATTAGGTATCATTTGAAAGCTTACGAACTCAAAATTCATCCTGTGCGCGTCCCCCCAACGTCCCGTTTTGAAATTGGACGTTGCGTTACCATAGAAACGGTATTTTTGTATTAGGCCCCTCCACTTTTGGGCATCATCTTTCATAATTTATTATCAAAACCTTTTCTAATCTTGACAAGAGACATACTGTCAGCATATGAAAAAACACCACTATGAATGTAGTATGTCTAAAGTGGACCATGGAAATTAAGGGCGTTTTCACACCTGAAAGTCCGCACCAAGGTCCGAACCAAAGTTCACGTTTTGATACATTTTATACTTTCAGAAAGTTTTGGTTTGGTTTCACACTGCAATTATGCTAGTGCACTAAAGAACTTTACGTGACATACTTGCGCTGTTGTCATCATCTATGTGGGCTGCATCTTGACATTGATTGTTTTGTAAATGGATGTGCGTCTGACGTCAGCGTGTTGTCAATTCGGTGGGTAACTTTGACAACATGAATGAACAGACGCATATCGTTGCAACTATATTGTTATTTTTATGGCATAATTACCTGCAGCGCCAACTATACACAAGGCTAGTTCAAATTCGCCAAATGAACGTCCTCGTCTTGCGAACATTTTTATCGTCGCCGGCAGGAAAGGAGGAGAAGACTGCAAGTTGACTTTTTATTATGTCATCAGACCATACTTCAATTAAAAACCTTGTCTCCTCCTCTCCCCATGTGCTACACGGCTCATTTTTCCTGCCACCTTCTGTTTTTTCGGCTATGCGGGAACCACCGGAACTTCCTGTAATAGGTCCAAAAGTCCGAAACATACAGAAATGCTTTCACACTAGAAACGAACCAAACGTTTGTTCAGTTTGATCCGGACCGAGACTACCTTTTTTCGTCGGACCAAATTTCATCTGTTTGGTTCGGACCGTGGTCCGGGGTAGGTTTCACACCTGTAATTTTGATTCGGACCAAACTGAAAAGTCCGAAAGTCCGGACCAAACAAGGTAGGTGTGAAAGGGCCCTAAGTCTAACCATCAATCTATACTTGTCAAATGTATTTTCGCTATGCAGACTCTCAGGACCAAAGTTAAACTTTTGTTTGCAGTGGGATACAAAACTTCCTAGCATTTGCTGTGCTGAAATCCAGGCTCTTACTTTGTCCAGAGCGTCCTGTAGTACTGACTCAGCCTCATCCCACTTATTCTGAGCCATGTGACTGGCAGCCTGACCGTTCAGCAGCAGCAGTGTGGGCGAGTACTTGTCTGACATTTCCTGGAAGATGTAGAACGCATCCTGCAATTTCTCTCCCCCCTGTTGGTAGAAGAAGGAGAAAGACATTTAATTCCCAGTCGATAAGGAAAAAAAAAAAAAATCACTCAGCAAAACAAGCAAATACTGAATAGGCAATAGGCATGCAGAGATTTAAAAGAAAATCATCTCAAATGTTTCAGCTCGCTACAACAATGCATATGTCTAAATGCAAAAATGTACAGTAAATGGGTGTATTTAGTAAGGCTGAGCAATTTTATCGATTTTGCGATATAAATCGATATTTTTTTCCCCAAGAAAGTATCGATTTTTAAGCCGCGAGTATCGATACATAAGTCCCATTCAAATCCCCCGTATTTAACTTAGTTTGTCAAGGGGCCGTTCACATATCGTGTCTTTTGCGCACTGAAGTTCGTTATTTCAAATGTAGACGCGCGGCTAGCGCGCTCATAATTGGCTTTATGCACAGCTTCACTACTTCCTGAACTTCAGCCAGCCCTTTGTTTCCTGTCTGCCATTATTGAACAAACTGATTAATCCAGGTGTGCCTGGCCACAGTAACAATAATCAGGCACACCTGGATTAATCAGTTTGTCCAATAATGGCAGACAGGAAACAAAGGGCTGGCTAAAGTTCAGGAAGTAGTGAAGCTGTGCATAAAGCCTATTGAAGCGGCGCGCTCATTTTTCCCAGGCGCAGCGAGATGAAAACGCCTCAACTTTTCAGATTGCCGCAAGCGCACCGCAGGTCACGTGACAAGAACCAACCATCAGCTTCACCCTTTCCGTAACAACATTAAAACCTCGGTCAACATGATTTCATGAAGGATGGGGGGGCACCCAAACACTTCGGGTGTTTTTCTCTTCTCCGTAAATAAAATCTTGTAACTTAGCAGAGCTACAGCAAGCGTTTTTCGGTGGTGGAAATATATTAACGTTAGCTACTAAAACTTCTTTGTCATTGTGGAGAGCGCAGTGCATGGTTGCTTAGCAATGACAGACGCCACGGGAAAATCGGACCGAATTTTACTATTAATAATAAAAGATAAGCGAATGTGCATTGTAAATGTCAGTAATTTATCTTTTTCGACTCATTCTTTTTATAAAAATGATTTAAAAGCTGAAATATGTGAGGTTTATCTTTTTATAAAACCTTTTTTCTCAAAACTTTATTTGCACTTTTTAACTCTGCATTGTTAATTGCAATATTGCACTTTATTTACTTTTCAAAGGCTTGTAAGCTTCAGTTTGCACTGTTTCAATAAATGGAACTTATTTTCTCAACACCTCTTTGATTCATTTTGTCCAGCATTTGCAAGCTGTAGAGACTCTGTCCAGTCAGAGATATATATTGTGTAATTGATGTTTTTAGTTTTCAGTTCAATTAATTCAATCCAAGTAAATTGAACACTCACAAGATGTCACCAAAGTCACTCTGTCCCCTTTAAATCTTTCAGAAAATGATGTAAGTGTATCGAATTATATCGAATCGTATCGTTGGCTGAATATCATGATATATATCGTATCGTGAGCTGAATATCGTGTATCATATCGTATCGTGAGATTAGTGTATCGCTACAGCCTTAGTATTTGGATAGCATACATGAATGCACTTGTTCATGATTAAGGCTATTGAACCTCGGCAGTCAAAACAGATTGCAATAAGTAATAATATTTTTTTTTAATTAAATTAATGCACAATATTTTTTTTTAATACTTTAATATTTTGAGGCATAATCTTTTATGTTCACCTCACCATGTTCACCTCATAATCACCTCTAAATTAAGCAGCATTTGTCTACACAAAATATTAATTAATGTTTACACAAAAATATAGCAAATGTATTAAATGCAAAGCATGCAAGACCATCTGGTGGGAAAAATAAAGAAAATCATAGATTTAAGAGATTAGATAGATAAAATCAGCTAAAATAATGCTTAAATATCAATTTGGCAATTAGTTAACTTTACCCAATAGCCTGCAAGTTATTTCAGTTATTTTTTTTATGGATGACATGCACCAAGGAATGCCCATTAAGAAAGTACATTATTTTAATTTCACATTGACTTGTATACTCGCCATGGCAAGGTTGACCCAGGCTGTAGCAAGCTGAGTCAAAGTGGCATCTTCATCTTGGTCTTGCATCTTCTTTAGCTCCTTTCTGTGAACGCAACACATCCATGAAAACAACACATTAAAAGCCATTAAAGGCACAGTGTGCAAGTTTCGCCGCTAGAGGTCGCTTATTCGAAACAATAACAAAGGCGTAGCTTGATAACACCGTGAAAGAGCGTGGAATCATGGGAGTTGTCGTCTATGTATTAAAATTTTGCTGAATTGCTACTTGTACAGGTCACTTTATTTGACAAATAAAAATTGTGGGGTAACACAGCGCTGTTTTACTTGGTCAAAACAATCATACTAAAAATATGTTTGAGTGTGTTGAACGTTATGTTATAACATTATACGTGCGTTAGATCGGTGGCTGATCGGTATCATATTAATAAAAGCTGAATGACTTGTGCTTCTAAATGGCATGCAATTCATTTTAAAACACTGTATGGTGGAGAAAATGCTGTATTACTGTTACTACAAATAAAACTCTTTCTGATTATGCTACGTTACATTTTTTAATATAAAACAGGCAAATAGCTAAGCATTCACGCGCGCGCACACACACACACACATAAACCTAAAATAAATGAATGAATGAACAAACAATACCTTGCCATATCAACTCTGTCCAACTTTAGAAGTACCTGGACAGTCATGGCCATGCTATAAGAGAAATAGAAATTGACAGTGAGCAATTTATACATTGTAATCCCACTCAAAAACTATTAAGAGAAATACAAATTGACAGTGAGCAACTTATACATTGTAATCCCACTCAAAAACTATTAATGAAAACTCCAGCCTCACCACTCCAGACTCTCTCCCTGGTGCAGGGTACGTAACGCTGCATCTGTGTTCATCTCATGCAAATAGATGGAGGCCGCCATCAGCAGAAAGGTGGTGTTGGAAACATCAACACTCTTAGCCATCTTTTTGTCCAGTTCTGCCACTATTGCATCCCTAAGAAAAGCATTGTATGGTATAGTTCACTTCATGCCTAATCAATTATAGGGATAGTTCACCCAAAAATGAATATTCTGTAATTAATTACACACATCGTGTCGTTCTAAAGTCTTTCGTTCATCTTTGGAACATAAATGAAGATCTTTTTAGTAAATTAAATCTGAGAGATTTTTGTCCCTCCATCGTTACAGTTTCACTTTCAAGCCCCAGAAGGGTAGAAAAGACATCTTTAAAATAATCATGGGACTCCAGTTTTAACCTCAATTATATGAAGCGATGCAAGTGCTTAGTTTACGCAAAAAAACAACAACTATTTAACACTTAATTTAAAAAATATCAATCTCCAACACGCATTCACGCAACGTCTGCTCTCGCGTCAACACAACGGCCATGCATCGTGGTAAGTAAATAAAGTGGCGGGGGAGGTTTCTCGCAAACAAAGCATTTGCGTCACTTAATAAAATTGAGGTTAAACCACTAATCCTATGGATTACTTAAATAATGTCTTTACTACCTTTCTGGGGCTTGAAAGTGGTAGTTGCATAGGTTGTCATGGGACAGAAAGCGCTCAGATTTTATTAAAATAATCTTCATTTGTGTTCCGAAGATGAACGAATGGCTTACGGGTTTGGAACAACATGAGGTTGACTAAATTATTGATAGAATTTTCATTTTTGGGTGAACTAGGCTATACCTTTGATTGATAGACCAAACAGCTAACCTGTATGTATCTAGGTTTTTAGTCATATATAGCTTGAAACAACAATAAATAAAAATGTGACAGTTTTACTGCACATACCTCTTGCCTACATCGGACAGGTACTCTGCAAACATCCTAACAGCCTGCATCTCCTCAGAGGCGCTGGGCTTTATTTCATCCAGAACCACACCATACTTCCTCTGACAAGACAACAGAAATCATCATTTAATTAGAACTCAAAATAAACAGCACTAAATAAAAAAAATAAGTATATGTGAATATTAATACACACACACACACACATACATACATACACATACATGCATGCATGCATGCATGCATACACATACACACACACACACACACACACACACACACACACACACACACACACGGCTTGGTGTTCGACTTCGATTAGTTTATTCTCATCAACATCAAACCAACATAACACCACAACAGACTGCTGCTAAACATAACTTACCTGTGCAATATATGCTCTGTACAGGAAAATGTTCTTCTCTGCTTCCTTTTCTGGCCCTGGTGTCTAAAAGAAATATAAAACATGTAAGTTACACGTGGTTGGTTGTCATTTGTTAATTACAGTGTTGTTAAAATATAGAGAAACTGTATAATAAATTAGCCGAATGCTAACCGACATAAGTAGAATCTATAACGTTAACGTTAAGCGTTTCAGTAAGAAATGCTTTCGTGCCATGAAGAATATTTTCAGGACACTCACCTTTACTTTTTGGGCTTCGTTAATGCAGTGTTGATAACTGCCGATGTAAAAGGCATTTTTTACATCGAACAGCTCATCCACTTCATTCTGCTGCGACGCCATGTTTGTGAAACGTCAACTCTGTCGACGACGTCACTATGGCCACGTAACCAGAACAGTTTGCTCCAATAGTTTCGCTGATGAATGTGTGTCCTCTTGTGGCGTCGTAAGGAATAGGCGAACAGCTACTATTCCGTCTTTTTTATATTTTTATTTTTATCTAACATTTTTTTATGATTATAAAAAATTTACTTGCAGAATACAAAATAATAATAAATAAATAAATAAATAAATTAGGAAATATTGATTAAACAGATCACATAAATATAAAAATCCTCCCCGCAAAACATAAAATAATAATGTTAAATAAAGATTATACATAAAACCTGAAAAAGTGAGCATACATTCAAAGTTTGAGTAGCCTAGTCTTTTTGTTACAGGAGGTAGACAAGGATTTATATAGACCTGAACAGAAAAATTTGGGGTCACTTTCATAGTTTTACATTTGTGGATAAAGCCACTGTTCCGTCCAGTGGTGCTCGCTGTCTGCAAATGACGATATTTTAAAGGATTTTGGAAAGTAATGTAAAAGTGATTTTTAATTTAGGCCTATTTTTTCTATTCTTGCCCCAACCTTAAAGGGATAGTTCACCCAAAAATGTAGATTCTGTCATCATTTACATCATGTCGTTCCAAACCATAGACAGTAAAAGAAATGGACAGAGCGATCTCATTGGAACTCAGTTGAGACAGTTGAAGCCCACTTTTAGCGATTTTTGAGCACTTCCGTTCCTGACGCGCAGACTCAGACCGACTCAAACTAAGCTTGATGACGTGAGCAACCTGTCTGACAGACGTTAATCTTCTAGTAGCTGTGCGTGAAAATTGCCAACGTTAATCTTGTAGAGACGGGGAACTTGAGCAAAGAGTTCTTTGGCGTGAGTGAGCAGGAGTAAGTATTCCGTTGCTTTTATGGACTCATTATCTATGGGCTTCTCCCTTGACGGGACGTCCCCCCGATTGCCTGCGAGCTTCTCCCCCTGTCTGTACGGTAATTTCTGTACAGCGCGACAGAGAGTCGAGTGGTTATGACGCAATCGTTAGCCTATTTTTACCAAAACTGTTTCTACGGGGCCATAATGTAACATAGAAGGTAATGGAGCCCTTTATACATTGTCGTGTTTCTTTAGAAATAAATAATGGACAAATGGAGTCTTTAAACGCCTCAGATGTAAAGTTATTCGCTGTCAAAGTGACGCCAAAATGAATGGGAGTCAATGGAAATGCTAACGCAAGTGAAGTTCTGCTACAAGATGGCGGCACCCGGCCGACTTCAACTTCCGGTCGATGGATTACCCCCTTGTTCCAAACACAACGTTCATCTTCGGAACACAAATGAAGATCTTTTTAATGAAATCTGAGAGCTGTATGTCCCTCCAATGACAGCTACGCAACTACCTTTGTAACTTCAGAAAGTTCATAAAGAGATATTAAAACTATGAATTGAGCGGTTTAGCCTAATTTAATCCGAAGATGAACGAAAGTCTTACAGGTTTGGAACATGAGGGTGAATAATTAATGAGAGAATTTAAATTTTTGGGTGAACTATCCCTTTAAATGTATGACTGTTATTAACACAACTCGTAGTTGACTCTCGTCTGAATGTACTGGTTTTAAAGTGTTTATTGTGCTGATTTTAATTTGAGGACAGAATTCACACAAAAAAAGCCCTATACATTAAGACAAGGTACCAAACATCCAAGAAAAGATAACCAGAATTTATGTAATTGGACTTTTGTCTTAAAACCATACTGAGATATAGCCTAGCCCTTGTGACTAGCCCCAGACTCCCCTATATCTCATCTATAAAGACTCATTTTTGTCAAAATAATTCTTAAAATCATCAGTATGATTATATTACAAGTTTTAATTTCGCTAGTCCTCATTCTTTCTTTTTTTTTCTTCTTTTTTTTTTGCTCATTGAAACTCATTGAGACTCACTCCATCTACCATCATCAATCATCGCTCTTTCGTTTCAGTTAATTAACGTACAGTTTGGTTCTTTGTGAAAAAAAATGGAAATTTGACATTTTTTGGGATGTTTAAATACTGCCAATTGTACATTTGTATTACAGTTGTAACACTGTGAATATAGGCTATACATATACATAATTAGATAAAAAGGAAAAGCAACCATTTAAACGTATGCACAGTAGCCTAAATGTAACAAGTTAAACTTACTCACAGCAAAATAAATATTTGCACATATTCCGCAGAGGTGTCTCAATACTATAGTGACGTCCAGGGCTTGAACCACAAGCAAAAATAACAGAAAATTATAAATAAAAAAACACCTTTTCACTTTATCACCTGTGTCATAATGATTAAGTACATCATAAAGCACCAAGCAAATAATGATTTTTGATGTCAGGAAGGTTGGTAACATGATTAACATTTCATGACAAAAAAACATGGTTGCAGATTATGAAATATTAACCCCAATGACAACAAGAATGAACAAAATACTGATATGGTGCTGGTGTACTTGTTAAAAGGCTGAGATATCAAAAACTGATACCATATACTCATAACCATAGTCACATGTCATCACCATAACATTAGGTAACACAGGAATGTACGTGATCTGACATAATTCAAATAAATAAATAAAAAACATTGACTCAAAACCCTTATTCTACATTAGGACAATGAAGAAAGCAATGTCTCGAATTTTGAGGTCAGGGTGTAATTCAGCAAAGCACAGGGAACAGCTCTCACAAAGCTAGCACCCATTCCGTTATAAAAACCTCGGACTCCATTTTTCTCATAGATGCCGACGAGTCCTTGAAGAGCATCCGCAGTCTTCTGCGAGGTCGAACAGAAAGCTGAGGTTGCGAGAGAAAAGACAACAGCACAGTGATCAAATTACAGATATACATTTAGTAAATGCTAAAGAAATTCACAAGACAAATACTGATACGTTCACACAGTCCGAGATGAACGGATCCTGTTCAGAGAACATATTAACACAACATAACACAAGTTATGAAAACGTTATTTCTGAATGTTTCATTTAGTCAGTTTAGTTTGTTTAAATGCTTTAAAAACGTTTTTTTTTTCTTCATAGTTATGAACGTTAAAGTTCCCATCCCAGATAGCACAAGTCTATTTGATGTGATATTTACATCTGGAAGACGTATTTTAAAGAGTGTTT
This sequence comes from Tiaroga cobitis, assembly GCA_030578255.1. Classification (NCBI taxonomy): domain Eukaryota; kingdom Metazoa; phylum Chordata; class Actinopteri; order Cypriniformes; family Leuciscidae; genus Tiaroga; species Tiaroga cobitis. The sequence goes on along the minus strand of CM060592.1, from coordinate 17,032,136 downwards.
GCTCATCTGCAAGACATCTATTGGACGTTTCCTGTCAGATGTCAAATAGACGTTTAGAAGATGTCAGTTTAACATGCATTCTAAATCATTACATCTTAAAGACATCTTCTAAACGTCTATTTGACATCTGACAGGAAACGTCCAATAGATGTCTTGCAGATGAGCAAACACTCTTTAAAATACGTCTTCCAGATGTAAATATCACATCAAATAGACTTCTGCTATCTGGGATGAAATCAAAATGGAAGTTTTTGGGGTTTTAGTATGCATATGGTAGCCAAGGTTATCTATAAGCTATGTGCTCCAAAACAATGACGAGGATATAAGCGTAAAAAAATACAGTCTCTCACTTCCGTCAATATGGATCAATGATTTTCATGACATCACTCTGCACCTCAGCTTCTCATCAGATTTTCTGTCCAATCAAATGCTCTCTAGAATCTAAAGTGTCCCGCCCCTTACACTATAAATAGACGCTGAAGCTGCCGCTAAAATCTGTCACTTGTTCACACAAAATTACTAGGGCTGTCAAACGATTAAAATATTTAATCGCGATTAATCGCATTAATGTCATAGTTAACTCGCGATTAATCGCAATTATTTTTATCTATTCTAAATGTCTCTTGATTTTCTTTTTGTCCCATTATTCTGTCTCATTTTAATGCTCTCAACATGGAAAAGTGGATCGGCTTACTTTGTGCAAATGTTTTTTATTTAAAACAACATTGAAATATACTGTGTTAAATTTCACACTAACATTCTCACTTGGAGCAAATAATCTCTCAATGTAACACTGTCCATTAATAAAAGGGTGAAAGAAATACTGACGAGGTCCTGATATTGACGAGGGGGCGGAGAATTCGCATCAGCTGTGTGTGTGTGTGTGTGTGTGTGTGTGTGTGTGCTTGGCCATCAAGTGGTATTTCAGACTGGACGCGCTGCGATGATGATAGCTCAGTTCACAACGACAAAACACACAGATCACTTTGGTCTTGTCAATGGAACCATTTGGCAACTTTTTAAAAGTAAACTTTCCATTCAGAATCTTATTGGCATCCATTTCGGCGTCTCGCGCTCGTCATCCACTCAAAGCGTAACTGTTGGCGCTGCCATCTCAATTAGAGCTAGGTAACCGGTAATACATGACGAAGGATTTAGTAAGGACTTACAACTCAGACATTATCTGGCGTTTTGCCTGCACACCCACACAAGAGAGCAGCGGCCATTTTATTAATGATCGCACACCTGTTACTCCACCCACATCATGATCACAGTCAATTAGAGAACATATAATCACATAGATGAACACCCCCACTTGTTCTTAAATTGACAGAATATAACACAATGTGTCACATACATACATCTCCGAACTACATTTAATTCACACTCCAAACAAAAAACACATAAATTTATCCATTTTAGCTTTAGACACAGATTTTGTTAAAATGTCTGCCACCATATCAACTGTAGGACAATAATAAAGAATTATTTTGCCATCATTCAGTACAGATCGAACAAAATGATACCTTATGTCAATATGCTTAGACCTTTGTCGACACACCGGATTCTTTGAAAGTGCAATAGCACCCTGATTATCCCCCAAAATAGTCACTGGTGCATATTCAAGTCCATTATCCATTCCATTGATTAGATTGGTCAGATACAAGCTTTCTTGTGCAGTAGCTGATAAAGCCATATATTCGGCTTCAGATGTGGGTAAAGCAACAGTTTGTTGTTTCTTAGACTTCCAAGAGACAACAGGCCCATTCTTAGACAAACTGAAACAGCAGCCAGTAATACTATGCCTGTCATTTAAGTCTGCTGCCCAGTCTGCATCGCTATAAGCCACAAGTTTCAGATTTACATCACTTTTCTTATAACATAATTCCAAGTCTGCTGTACCTTTCAAATACCTCAACACATGTTTAGCGGCCACCCAATGTTGTTCTTTTGGTGCCCTTAGATATTGTGACAATTTACTAACAATGAAGCTTAAATCTGGGCGAGTACTTGTCATTATATAGATTAAACTGCCAATCACTTCACGATACCTTTTTAAGTCAACAGGTTCACCATCATTGTCAAATTTTACTTTGATTTCACATGGGGTTGATCTTGGTTTGCAGTGAGTCATATCAAATCTCTCCAAAATTTTTAAAATGTATCTTTCCTGATTCATTTTTACTTTACCATGTTCTTGTGTAAAGTCAATGCCTAAGAAATGTCGAAGTTTTCCCAGATCTTTAACTTTGAATTTAATTCCCAACATTTCCTTCACATCTCTGAGTATTTGATCATTACTCGCTGCAATAATAAGATCATCAACCCAAATAATCAGTATGATTCTGTCGTCATCAATTTGTTTACTATAAACACAATGATCTGTTGAGTTTTGAACAAAATCATTTTCAATTAAGAAATCATTCAACATCTTGTTACAATTTCGTCCAGATTGTTTCAGACCATACAGTGATTTATTGAGCTTGCAAACTAATTCTTCTCCTGTTTTTGACTTAACTTCAAATCCTTCAGGTTGCTTCATATAAATTTCACAATCTATAGGAGCATGTAGATATGCAGTTTTAACATCCATCTGATGTAACTCTAAATCATATTGTGCTGCAAGCTGCATTAAAACACACACTGAAGTAATATCGGCAGTAGGTGAAAAGGTCTCATTATAATCAATACCTGCCACTTGACTATAACCCTTTGCCACATACCTGGCTTTATATAATTCCCCATCAGGATTTTCCTTTACAGCATAAACCCATCTTCCCCCTACTGCCTGTTTACCTTCTGGTAGTGTTGTTAATGTGAATGTATTATTCTCTTCTAGAGAGTTCATCTCATTCTCCATAGCTTCAACCCACTGCTCTGATTTTAAAGAGCCTAAGGCTTCCTTCAGTGTCTGCGGTACATCACATGCAACACGATAACAATAGTCTATAGTCAATGGCTGATCTGCATCATCCTTAACCTCATAATCATAGTCTGCAAGGTGCTGGGGGGGCCTTCTTTCTCTTTTTGGATATCTAGTACCTAGATCATTCTCTTTTTCACCCTGTGTACTGACTTCATCATCAACTTTCATTTCTTGTGGAATTACTTTAGTCTTATCTAGTTTTGGTACTAGGATTTCCTCCACATCCTCCACTGTCTGAGTATCTCTTTCATTTGTACTTTTTGTGACAAACTTCACCAGTCTACTTTTGAGTACTCTCCCTGTGTCTGGATAGAAAACAAGATAAGCAGGGCTATTTTTGTCATAACCAACAAATATACCCTTTTCACATCGCACATCCAACTTTTTCTTGTCATACTTGTAGGCATAACACTCTAACCCAAACACTCTCATTTTGGATAGGTCAGGCTTTTTTCCAGTTATCAGATAGTATGGAGTTTGTCCCAGACGTCTATTATAACATCTGTTTCTAATTATAGCCGCGGTCTGAACCGCATATGTCCACAACTCCTTTGGTAAATTACCCTCAATTAGCAAACATCTTGCCATTTCAAACAAAGTCCTCCAAGCTCTTTCAGCTGTCCCATTTTGATGGGGTGAGTAAGGAGCTGAGGTTTCATGTCTTATAGCATTTTTGCTGAGCAATGACTGAAATACAGTAGATGTAAACTCTGTTCCATTATCTGATCTTAGACATTTAATTTTACCATATGGTGCAACATCAGCAATGAATTTCTCAGTGGCTATGGCAGTGTCACTCTTGCTCTTCAAAAAATAGGTAAACACAGCTCCTGAATAGTCATCTGTGAATGCTAAGGCAAATCTAAAACCATCTTTTCCTGCTGGCTCTATAGGACCAGCCAGATCTGCATGAACAAGTGCAAATACATCTTTTGCTTTCTCATCTAGATCTCTATTTCTGTTCTGAGCAAATTTGCCTTTTACACACACTTCACATTTCAAATTGGATCTGTCAATTTTACCTCTAATTTTCATCCCATCTGTAACATTCTCCAACTTTAACACATCATCATAATTACAATGACCTAGTATTTCATGCCATGTCTGAATATCATAGCACGCGTTACACTCATCAATCTCATTAGCAACAGTACTCAAGTAAAACAATCTGTCATACATATGAATATCAAAAGTTGTACCATTTTTGTGAATGAGTCGGTTCTGTCCCTCTTTGAAGATTACTGTCGCTCCGTGTGCAACTGCCGCTTTGACGGAAAAAATGTCTTGAGAAAATGATGGCACATAAAGTGCCTCCGTCAACATCATGTCCACAATACGACCATTGTTATTTCTCAAACGCAATTTTGCTGTACCTTTCTTCAACGCGAACCACTGGCCCGTTCTCCATCAGCCAGCTCCAGTATGTGGCTCTGAGGCTTGAAACTTGAGTCGAAATCCACGAACTTCTCAATGTCCGTAACGATGTGTTTAGTAGCCCCAGAATCCACCATGAGACCTTTCATTTCCACTCCAACAATCGGGCCTTTATTCACCTGCTCCACCATAAACGCAAATGTGTGATCCTCCTCTTCATCCATCATTTGCTTCACTTATCCCGCTTTCTTCGACGACAGTGCACGTCTTTATGTGAGGTGCTTTTACAGAAACTACACCATTGTCTCCGTTCCCCACGCTCCTCAGCAACCACCGTGCACTCCGCGGCTTTGTTACCTTTCTGTCCACAGTTGTAACAGATGAGTCTCATACTCCAATTGTCTCTTCCTTTAATTTTCATTACGCTGTCCTCTACCGAACCAGCAGTGCCAAACTTCTCTGTGCTTTCATAGCTCCTCAGTTTTGCTTTAAAGTCGGCAAATGTTAGTTTTTCATCACTCTGCGTAATGAAAATAGAGAATGGTTTGAAAGTATCGGGTAAACCCTTTAGAACCATGGCAGTCAATAAATCATCGCTCAAAGTCTCTCCCGCATTCCGCAATGCTGTGATTGCGGTCTCCGCACGAATAATATAATCCGTAACGGTTTCATTTACACCTTTCTGAAGAGATGTCAACTCCGTATACAAACTTATCACACGTGGCTTCCCCTTACCAGCGTAGTGATCTCGCAAAATCTGTAACGCCTTCTTGCCATCATCAGCAGCCTCTCTCATCACAAGCGACATACTCTTGTCATCTAATAATTGGATCAGCACTGCATATGCTTCTTCATTTTTACTGTCGTCTTCCACTTCCTCACCCTCATCGACCACGGCAGAGGCTTCACCCAATATGGTGGATTTCAAACCCAGAACACGCAAATGTGCCAGGAACTTCGTTTCCCACAGTTCGTAATTCCTTTCCTCTCCGTCGAAACATAAACGACTCCATCGGTTCCCATACTCTTTACTGGGCCCATAACCTGTTGGCGCTGCCATCTCAATTAGAGCTAGGTAACCGGTAATACATGACGAAGGATTTAGTAAGGACTTACAACTCAGACATTATCTGGCGTTTTGCCTGCACACCCACACAAGAGAGCAGCGGCCATTTTATTCATGATCGCACACCTGTTACTGCACCCACATCATGATCACAGTCAATTAGAGAACATATAATCACATAGATCAACAGTAACGTTAACCAACTATTTGGCCGGCTCGCAAGCCCAAACAAGTGTGTGCGGCGCGCCTGTTGTTTTGTTTCCGGTCTAGCTAGATCCGCTTGCGCTTTGGTCGACGAAGCAACAAAACGTCCTCGCGCGGCGCAAGCCATTGAAATGAATGAGTTTCATAGCGCAGCGCCGCGCATGCCGCGTCCTGTTGTAACAGCATGTGAAAAAAACTACAAAGTTTGCTAGGCCAAAAAGACCGTTAATCGCGCGATAAAAAAATTGACGTCGTTAAAATGGGTTTGCGTTAACGCCGTTAATAACGCGTTTAACTGACAGCCCTAAAAATTACTATTTTCTACATGTTGAATGGCATATAGTGGACTATATAGGTGATAGGCAACGATTCAGACAGTGTAAATACGCTTTCCATTGGGGCGAATGAACGCTATTGGCTATTTAAAAAGGGGAGGGGCTGTTCGATATGTTCGAAGACATTTTTGTTTTCTGATAAAGGAAAACGCTGATGAAAGTAAATATTATCACTTCGGGTTTAACGTTCACCTTGAGCTTGCTGTTGTGTTCTAATGACAGCAAGTGGGTAACTGGTGGCCTGTCCCGAGGCAAACGCAGCAAAACTGAAGAGGAACAGCTTGGAGTCACTGACTTGTTCTGGATCCTGTCTTGCCCAGCTCATGATTGACTGCAAGAGGAGAAAGGTTTCATGTTAATGACTGATGCATTTTAACTTGGTGAGAAGAAAATAAAGCCACACTGCCTGAAAGTAAAAGCAGTTGTGTAGTCTCTTCTTAAATGAATACTCAGGTACCTCCTCTCGTCTGGAATACCTGATGCACTGCACATTCCACTCCAGCATAAGGTATCATGCAGAGTATGCTGGGTTTGAACCCTCGGTAGAAAGCTGCCACGGACTCGTTCTGGTAAATCAGCTTGGCACATCCCAGTACTCCATTGTAGGTGCCGGCCGGCTGGAGATTGAGTCTCACTTTCAGCACCTGCCGTTGGAAAAAAGAAAGAAAACGTCAATCAACTTACAGTATATGTACTGTACAAGTCAAGGAAGATAACTGGGGTTACTCTAATAGGTTCTGAATGTCAACTACAACTTAGTTTGTTTTGTTGATGAAAAATGACTAATATGGAAAGGACTTGTACTGTATATGTATGAACTCTCATAATTGCAACTTTATTTCTTGTAATTCACAGTCGCGACTTACTATTGTGACTATTTCTCATAGTTACACTTTTTTTTCATAATTGTGACTATACAGTATATCTCACAATGTCACTTTACCTCGCATTTCTAATAATTGTGAGTTGAAATGGCATATTGTAACTTAATATTTTGCAATTGTGGCTTCATTTCTTGGAACTGTCATGATTCTGCCATCTTGTCTTTGTTATCACTGGTCGTGTGGCAGGATCATGGCAGACCCATGTTTCATGTGCAGCACATGGCCATTTGTTTGGGCCATGTGCTTGCGTTGTCTCGTCTCGTTACCCCGCCCCCTTGTTATCCTCGTCTCGTGATTATTGTCTAGTCAGTTTCACCTGTCCTCGTCATTAGTGTTCCCTATTTAATCCTCTTGTATCTGCTGTCTTTTGTCGGTTCATTGTGAATGTTACCTGAGTGTCAGACCCTTGTCAGACCCTTGTCAGACCCTTGTCAGACCCTTGTCAGACCCTTGTCAGACCCTTGTCAGACCCTTGTCAGACCCTTGTCAGACCCTTGTCAGACCCTTGTCAGACCCTTGTCAGACCCTTGTCAGACCCTTGTCAGACCCTTGTCAGACCCTTGTCAGACCCTTGTCAGACCCTTGTCAGACCCTTGTCAGACCCTTGTCAGACCCTTGTCAGACCCTTGTCAGACCCTTGTCAGACCCTTGTCAGACCCTTGTCAGACCCTTGTCAGACCCTTGTCAGACCCTTGTCAGACCCTTGTCAGACCCTTGTCAGACCCTTGTCAGACCCTTGTCAGAATCTTGTCAAGAGTTTTAGTCCTGTTGCGCTATTGCCTGTAAAGGTTATTTGTGTTCTTATAGTTATCTGTCTCAGTCTAGTTAGTCCTCATAGTCCTGCCTGTTTTGCCCCCTCGTGGGCTTTGTTTTCCCAGTTATTTGTTTAATAAATCGTGTTGCCTTGACTACTGTCTGCTATTGGGTTCATCCTTCCTCACCCACATAAGAGAATGAACCGACCAAAAAGGAACCCAGCAGACAGTATGTCCTCCCTTATCAAGCAACAATTTATGCTCCGGGAACAATGGTGGTCGCCGTCTGGCTCCCACCTGAAGAGTGGTGGGATCTCCTTTCCCCCTCCTCTGTCCGAACAGGAGGAACTGTTTCTTCGCCCATTCCGGGAGTTGGTGGAGCATCACTATCGTAAGGAGCCACAGGGTTCCATCTTGTCTTCACCACCAGTCAAGCTGCCAGTCATTCCGGAGGGTCGTGTCCTAGGCGTCGTTTCCCAGGGGAATCAAGCTGGTTCCACTCCCGTGACGTCATCCGGACCCGAAGGTCTACTCGGCAAACGAGAGAGACGGTTGTCGTGGGAGTCGACTTCGGAGTCCTCTTCCACTGAGACTGCAGTCCCTGCAGTGCTTCCGCAACTGGTCACAAGCCCGGCTACGTCCTCTGCACCGCGGCCCAGGAAGAAGAAGAGGAAGAAGGGAGCCTCTTGTCCTCCATCTCTGTCCGCCCCAGAGTCCGCTCCAGCGAGCGCCGTCCCAGAGCCCGCTCCAGCGAGCGCCGTCCCAGAGCCCGCTCCAGCGAGCGCCGTCCCAGAGCCTGCTCCAGCGAGCGCCGTCCCAGAGCCTGCTCCAGCGAGCGCCGTCCCAGAGCCTGCTCCAGCGAGCGCCGTCCCAGAGCCTGCTCCAGCGAGCGCCGTCCCAGAGCCCGCCTCAGCGAGCGCCGTCCCAGAGCCCGCCTCAGCGAGCGCCGTCCCAGAGCCCGCCTCAGCGAGCGCTGTCCCAGAGCCCGCCTCAGCGAGCGCTGTCCCAGAGCCCGCCTCAGCAAGCGCTGTCCCAGAGCCCGCTGAGAGAGTTGCGGCCGATCTAGCCGCTAAGGAGGTTCTGCGGGCAGTTTCAGCTCATCAGGAGATGCCTGTCATCATTGCGGCCAAGACCCTTTCCGAATACCTGTCTCGTCTCGTCTCGTCGCTATTCTTGAACCCCCTGTCTGGCCTGCCTTGTCCTCAGCACCCGATCCTATCTCTGTGAGCACTGCACCTGATCCTGTTCCTGTGAGTACTTCACCCGATCCTATCCCTGTGAGCACTGCACCCGAGCCTGCCGCTGTGATTGCTGTACCCTGTCCTGCCCCATTGCCTGCTATGTCTCACGTCAGGAGTCCCGGTTCCGCATCCTCTGTGTCCTCGTCTGAATCTGTTGCTGCTATTTCCCGGACTGTTTCCCCATCTGTCCCTGTTTCCACTAGCCCCCGGACTGTTTCACCGTTTGTCCCTGTCTCTACTAGTCCCCGGACTGTTTCACCGTTTGTCCCTGTCTCCACTAGTCCCCGGACTGTTTCACCGTTCGTTCCTGTCTCCACTTGTCCCCGGACTGTTTCCCCTGTCACCATTAAACCCCGGATTGTTTCTCCCAAGACCTCCACTCATGTGTCCCCGTCCAAGCCTGCCCGGAGTTCTCGTCCTCAACCCTCCTCCCGTGGACCCAAGACCCCCAGTCCTCCCATCCACTCTGGACCTTCCCCCATGAACTCTGTGTTTCCTCCCCCTCCTTTGCCTTGTATGTTGTTTTTGATTTTTCACCCTAACCCTGTTATTGTTTATTCCTGTTTGCTATTGTTAGTGTTTTCCATGTTTTGTTGGTGTTTATCCATGTCACAGTCTGTCTTGTCTTGTGTTTAGTTTCCCCTTGAGGAGCGTCTGGAAGCCGCTCCTTAAGGTGGGGGTTCTGTCATGATTCTGCCATCTTGTCTTTGTTATCACTGGTCGTGTGGCAGGATCATGGCAGACCCATGTTTCATGTGCAGCACATGGCCATTTGTTTGGGCCATGTGCTTGCGTTGTCTCGTCTTGTTACCCCGCCCCCTTGTCATCCTCGTCTCGTGATTATTGTCTAGTCAGTTTCACCTGTCCTCGTCATTAGTGTTCCCTATTTAATCCTCTTGTATCTGCTGTCTTTTGTCGGTTTATTGTGAATGTTACCTGAGTGTTAATCCTTGTCAAACCCTTGTCAGAGTCTGTGAGTATCTTGTCAAGAGTTTTAGTCCTGTTGCGCTATTGCTTGTAAAGGTTATTTGTGTTCTTATAGTTATCTGTCTCAGTCTAGTTAGTCCTCATAGTCCTGTCTGTTTTGCCCCCTCGTGGGCTTTGTTTTCCCAATTATTTGTTTAATAAATCGTTGCCTTGACTACTGTCTGCTATTGAGTTCATCCTTCCTCACCCACATAACAGGAACAGCAACTGTATTTCTTGTAACAGTTACACTTTACAATAAGGTTTCATTAGTTAACATGAACTAAGAATGAACGATAGTTTTACAGCATTTATTAATCTTAGTTAATGTTGATTTCAACAGTTACTAATACATTATTCAAATCAAAAGTTGCATTTGTTAACATTAGTTAATGCACTGTGAAGTAACATGAATAAACAATGAACAGATGTGTTTTTATAAACTTGTTTAGTTCGTGTTAGTTAATACATTAACTAATGTTAACAAATTAAACCTTATTGTAAAGTGTTACCATTATAACTATATACCTCAAATTTCATTTTAATCTTTATGTCACAATCGGTGTTATTTTAGTATAATTGAGATACTATAGGTTTATTTATTTTGAATTAAATTGAATTTTAATTTTAGTTACTAAAGTATTATGTCTTAAGTCTTAAATAATGTTGCTGGTTAAATAATGTTTTCTTTTTGCCATTTTTTATTATTTAATGTCTATATAGTTTTTATAAATTTTTATTTTAGCTTTGGTTTTAGATGTTTTAATACATCAAGATAAACTAAATGAAAATGAGAAACTACACTCACCTAAAGGATTATTAGGAACACCTGTTCAATTTCTCATTAATGCAATTATCCAATCAACCATTCACATGGCAGTTGCTTCAATACATTTAGGGGTGTGGTCCTGGTCAAGACAATCTCCTGAAGTCCAAACTGAATGTCAGAATGGGAAAGAAAGGTGATTTAAGCAATTTTGAGCGTGGCATGGTTGTTGGTGCCAGACGGGCCGGTCTGAGTATTTCACAATCTGCTCAGTTACTGGGATTTTCACACACAACCATTTCTAGGGTTTACAAAGAATGGTGTGAAAAGGGAAAAACATCCAGTATGCGGCAGTCCTGTGGGCGAAAATGCCTTGTTGATGCTAGAGGTCAGAGGAGAATGGGCCGACTGATTCAAGCTGATAGAAGAGCAACTTTGACTGAAATAACCACTCGTTACAACCGAGGTATGCAGCAAAGCATTTGTGAAGCCACAACACGCACAACCTTGAGGCGGATGGGCTACAACAGCTAGGGTTGCCACCTATGTCTGATAAAAAACCGGGACATATCGATGGCCCGCCCAATCGTCCAACGGGGGGGGGGGGGGGGGGGGATTGTGATCTTACATTCGCCTCTTTACATATCGATGACCCACCCAACGGGGGGAGGCGATTACACGCAAGGTCTCTCGCAGTCTCGCTCTCTCCCTCTCCGTGTGCGCGCGCTACACAGTTTGAACACATATTCACGTAGCCTGTCGAAAACCCGGACATTCAGTGTCCCGGGAGAGTGCATAAATTTCCAGGGACAGGTTATTACAAAGAAGGACAATCCCAGGTGGCAACCCTAACAACAGCAGAAGACCCCACCGGGTACAACTCATCTCCACTACAAATATGAAAAAAGAGGCTACAATTTGCAAGAGCTTTTTAGTTTTAGTTAGCTCTAATAACCCTGGGTCGCACGCAACACAATTACAGACAGTTATTATCATTTAATTTTTTTTATCTGAGGCAGAAATTTAGCCATTTATTTATGCATTTAGCCATTATATAAGGCAACAAGTTTGTGTGACAAAATTACATTTGCCATCATTCATTTTGGGAGCATGAAAATGATACAATACAAAGATCAAAAATAAAAAATTAAATAAAAATGTTGTTGTATTAACACTAAAAAAACCTTTGCCTGTCTTTGCCGGAAAGTAAAGAAAGGAGAAAGAAAATTTCAATTACGCAAGGTGTATTGTACTCTGAAAAACGACATATTTGACAGATAACACCTAACAGTAAGGAGCTCCAACCTGTTGTGTCACTGTGATACCTCTAAGGGGTAGAACACAGCATGTGCCACAGCCCCTGACACACAGCCCAGTCCAAACCTCTGATGGACCGACAGACTGTCCCTCTCGCCCAGGGTGCTCATCCGCATCTGTTGGGAGGGTGACATAAAGAATGTTTGAACATCTGTGCACATGTGAGTGAATGCTTGTGCATGTTTGAGTGCTCACCTGGGCATAGATGAAGCACTGAAGCGTTGATTGAGGCGTTCCTTTAAGAACATTCACAGCATTTCCTTGCCACAAGGATCTAAAACCTCCAGTCTGCAGCTCTCGGAGTCCCAGAGACACAGCTTTGGATCCAAAAACCTACCCAGTATATTGCAGTGTGTTAGGCTACTATTGATCACACACTCAGTTTTACAAATACATAACACATATGGTATATACTCCTAATTTAACTGAAATAGTAATATCCAGTATCATATACTGCATTATCGATTTGACTGCACTGACACCTTTGGATGAGAACCAAATCTCGAACTGAATTGAGCTGGATGACGACACTACTGTCTTCTGTGGAGCTGCTTAATGGCTGAATCGACTATTTAATAAGTGACCAATTTTACAACATCGACACTGTGTAAAGTTCAGTTTTTAGTGAAAACGGGCTTCAAAGTGCAAATTTTTGAAAACGATACCGTTATTGTCTCTGTGTAAACTACAAAACCATGAATGTGTGAAACCGATGACATCATGCGCATGTCTATAGGCGGATAACAAACTGACATCGCCACCTACTGGCCTGGCAGCAGAATATAGCGTTTTTAGTCGTTTCTTAGTCAGATCCAGTATTCTCCTGTCCTCCTGTGTGTTATTTGTTTTGGTTTATTGTTTAAAAAAGTGACTGCTGCATATAGAACCTGTCTCAACTTCTCTTCCTTGCTGAAACCTACTAAGACAGAAGAACGGACCAAGAAACAACTGAAAATCGATAAAGCAGCAGCATTCATTGCCCTCACCCATGAGGTTAACCCTTTGTTGGTTCTTTTTGCTTGCCCAGCACTCCAGTTTTATTTCAACGATGACAACTCTCAGAATAGAACTCAACGGCAAACTATTGATAAGAATGGAATATACATAGCTTTTTCTTGGCAGACTAGATCTGCTACGGTGAGTGGAGGCTACTGCCGAAACAAGCACATGAATACAGGGAATAGGATATGAGCTGCTGCAAGGAAAGGCAGGTGGTGCTGGGGAAGGAGGAGGGCTAGGAAAATTCCCATGGTTAAATTAAGTTAAGCCAGCTCAAGACAGAAATATATAGCTTTCTTATATAGAACAAAAAGATTGACTGGCCAAAGTTGTAATTTTTTCTGGCTGTTGAGAGTATTTTCTGATTTATGGAATATTCAAAAGAGAAATGAGTCATTTTGAGCAATCATTTCTCTAAGGTGTATCTTAAGTTGTATACAACAACAACGCTCATACTTAAATTTATTTGGATTTAAAATCAAAGACATTTAAGTGAATTTAAAGGGTTAGTTCACCCAAAAATGAAAATTAAGTCATTAATTACTCACCCCCATGCTGTACCAACCCCGTAAGACCTTCGTTCGTCTTCAGAACACAAATGAAGATATCTTTGATTAAATGTGACAGCTGGATCACTCCTCCATAGGCTGCCTAAGGGAATGAATCCTGACGGCCCAGAAAGTCAATGAAGAAAATGTTTAAATATTCCATGTCGCAACAGTGGCTCAACTATAAGTTTATCAAGCGACGAGAATACTTTTTGTGCGGAAATAAAACAAAAACAATGACTTTATTCGACTATTCCTTTTCTTCCTTGTAGGCCTGAAACGAGACTTCGAGAGATTTCCACGACGCATGCGCGAGAATTGCGATCTCCTTCAACTACTTCAGTTAAGTTCTCGCGCGTGCGCGTCGTGGAAATCTCTTGAAGTCTCGTTTTAGGCCTACAAGGAAGAAAAGGAATAGTCGAATAAAGTCGTTATTTTTGTTTGTTTTTTCGCACAATTCTCGTCGCTTGATAAACTTATAGTTGAGCCACTATTGTGACATGGAATATTTAAACATTTTCTTCATTGACTTTCTGGGTCGTCAGGATTCATTCCCTTAGGGAGCCTATGTAGGAGTGATCCAGCTGTCACATTTAATAAAAAATATCTTCATTTGTGTTCCGAAGACGAACGAAGGCCTTACGGGGTTGGTACAGAATGGGGGTGAGTAATTAATTACTTAATTTTCATTTTTGGGTGAACTAACCCTTTAACAGCAAGTGTGAAAAAAAGGACGAAAAAAAACATACAATTTTTGACTGACAAAAAATACCTGAAGTCGTGTCTTTAACAGGTCGATTGGTGCTGTCACAGTTCTGGACACTGCATCTGCCAAGCCTGCGGCCAGTATAAAGTTCCCCCAGATCGACAGGTCAGTCCCGTCCTGGGTTAACTCAATAGACAAAGAGCGACTCTCTCCTACATCAAACACCTAAAAAGTCAACATCCTTTTATAAACCTGATGATCAACAGTTCAGAATAAACGTACCGTATTTGTGCAAAATCATGAAGGAATTGTATTGTTAAAATGACATTTTCCCCTCATTTACTCATGTCATTACTCACATGTCTTTATGTTAAGTATGACTTTCTCTGCGGAACACAAATATTTTTTTGAATATTATCTTAGCTCTCAAGGTCCACACAATGCAAGTGAATGGTGACCAAAAGTTTGATGCTCCAAAAAGCACATAAAGTATAAAAGTAATTCATATGGCTCCAATGGCATAATCAATGTCTCATATATAGGTTTTTTAGGAAAAAAATGTATTCCTGGATGCTGAAATGGAAGTGTTCTGCAGAAGAAAGAAAGTCAAACACATCTGATATACCACTGGGGTGAGTAAATAATGAGATCATTTCCCTTTTGGGTCAATTATTATGTTAAAGTTTGAAGGTATTTTTGAAATAGCTGATTATTTTTTTTTACCAGGTTATGTTTCCAGGAAGATACTAACTCTCCAATGTTTTCTGCTGGGTTGATTATGACGTGCTGGAGGAATTCATCCCAGTCTACTGTCATAGAGTTGTCTTCATCCATCCTAATGACAATCAGAGTTTAATGTTAATAATAATAATCCAATCAATACAAATTCCTAAGCATTTCATTGATTTCATGCATTTAATATAAACTGTATCAGAACACACAGTCTATTTAAGATTTACGTAAATCTGTAATGTCAAGGTATCTGACCCCATAATACAAAAACATGCAGTGACCTTGATGTGACATTTATTTTCTATGGCATTGTAACAAATGGCATAGAAATTAATATTAAATATCATTATAAAATATTGCAAATCTGAAGGCAGCAGCATCAGGTCTCTTACATTTGAATGATTCTTTTTGCATTGGGTTTTGATATGACCAAACCTAATTCCTTAAACAGAGTCATGATATCCTCCAGATCAATTGCTCCTAATCAAAGGAAAGAATTTTCAATTCAATTCATATTTATTTGTATAGCGCTTTTCACAATACATATCTTTTTCAAAGCAGTTTTACAGAAAATGCATGTTTCTAATTACAGTTTTTTTTACAATCGCCGACACATTTCTCAATAGCCTTAGGTCACTTTTTCAAAACTCTTTGCAGTCTATGTGACATAAAATGTGGATAATTTATCATTGCTTTGGCACAAAATGCATTCATTCATTTAAACATTTTAATTTAAATGAATTATTTTCTCACTTGAACACAAATACCACCAAAACTTTTGCACATGTTTATATACTCTTTTCAAAACTGTTAAACTTACTGTAATGCAACGCAAACCAATCATGCAATCCCAAAACAAACGGATTAAGTAAACTTCAATTTTACATATATTTAAGTGGATTGAACACAGTCAAATTAAGTTATGACAGAATGTACAGCAATTGTGTTGCTTTAGCCCATTTTTATTAAAGGGATACTCCACCCAAAGATGATGTCAAAAATTCTATCATTTACTTACCCTCAAGTTGTTGCAAACCTGTGTGAGTTTCTTTCTTCTGCTGAACACAAAGGAAGATATTTTGAAGAACGATTGGAACCAAACAGTTGTTTGGCACCATTGACTTCCATAGTGTTTTTTTTTTCTACTATGGAAGTCAATGGTGCCAAACAACTGTTTGGTTCCAATCGTTCTTCAAAATATCTTCCTTTGTATTCAGCAGAAGAAAGAAACTTTTTTGGGTGGAGTATCCCTTTACGCAATTTAAACAAGCAGCAAAATTTTGTTTTTTTGCCAGTGTTATGGTGGAACGAGCTTATTACGAGACATAGGCTACATGAAGTGTTTTGTTGGTCAGAGAGAGTTTTGGAGGTGAGATTAACTGTTTGGCCAAGATTCATATTTTACAAAAGAAAACATTGTATAATGCTCCTGTTGTGTGTGTGTGTGTGTGTGTGTGTGTGTGTTTTAGGTTGTTTTATGAGTGACAATGTTTGTTGGGGGAAAACCCATTGCGAGTGTTATGGAAGAATGACATTTGAAGTGTTTTGATAGATTTAGTGCATTTTGAATGTGAAATGAACTGCTGTGCCAATATAAAAGTTGGTCAGGAGAACTGTGTGAAGAGATTTTAAAAAGTGACCTAAGTATTGAGAAATGTGCCCTATAGCGATTGTATAAAAACAACTGTAATATTGATGTTACCAGAGGTGACTATCAAAGTAATATACAAATTGAAATGTGCAGTTCTAAGACAATGCAGATCATGTTACATCATGTACAAAATAGACTAGCATTTAAATGCATATATTATGATAGGCTATATAAAAATAATACGATTAATATATGAATTATTTAAAATATATATTTTTACACTGTTTTGGTACTTTGTTTTGTACAGTAGTTGAGAGAACATTGTACACCACTGCACAAATGTCAGTTCTATAACAGTAGGCCTACTGTAAGCTGTTTCAGTTAAAACATTAGAATGATAGGCTATTTGTCACAGACAACTTACCACATTTATTTCTGTCAAGGGCATGGAAATCTATTTTCCATTTCTTCTCTCTGTCCATTATGTAAATAAGAAATTCCTGATAGCTAAGACGTCCATCCTCGTTTTGGTCATAATTTGACAAGATTGCCTGAACGAAAGAATTGTAGGCTGTTAATTTTTTCACACAGAAAATAATTGTATCTCCAGATAGGCTACGTAAAAGAATGATTCCTTGACATGATCTCTGCAATTGACATCAGTAGAAAATCTTACTTGAACCTTTTCACACACTGGTTCCACACCTATCCTTCGCATTTCACTCTGCAGCTCCTCACGAGATATAAAACCGTCTTTATTCCTGTCGAGTTTATCAAACAAACCGCGGAAACTATCCATGATGTAAAAGACAAAAAGCTATTTAAATAGAACGAGTCATGCGAGAAATAGTTTTAAGTAAGCTTACTACTTAATTTGTGGTCTGTTGTTATATTTTGAGCTCATTAACGCTGAGTCATATCTCTTGCCAGAGGATGGAGTTCAGTGGGGTGGTTTGTCCTCCTCTCACCGGGAAATATACAGTACCGAGGCTAACCAGCAGATGGAACTGCGGCGGTGTGTGTTACAGTGTTTTATTGATTACACACACTTTTCTGAAACTATGGCTTCATTTCTCAAAACTCTACACACAATAACGCACACAAGATGCAAAACGTCACACATCTCTTGCAAAAGAAAACACTTAATTCAAAACTATTTTAACTCTCTTACAAATTGTGTTTTTGCACAGTAAATCTGCACACAAAGCATCAAATGATTGGCCACATACATGCCAAACTACACACAGATGTGAAAAAATGTAAAACACTACTATCTTGTGTCATTGCTTGTTCAGTGTGCAGTGGAGTGCACGGTAGTGCGTCATGTAGGCCTATGTGCGCACACTGTATAGCCTACACAATTGATAAACTTTAGTTATTGAACTGAACTAAATAAATATAGCCTACTGAAGTGACTTGAACTGAATAATGACACTTTTGGCTAATTAGAGCTGTTTATAGCAGAATTTGAACGTGTTACTATTGTGAAGCTGCTTTAAAACAATCTGTATTGTATAAAGTGCTATAGAAATAGAAGGCCTATTTGACTTGTGCATTCAGTAGCTATAGCTTTTAACAAAATAAACAGAAATGCAAGGGTGAATTTTTTTCCCCCTCAAAACATTTAGTTTTGAATTGAATTTCTAAGTGATCAAATTTTACACTATAAACAGAAATGAAGAGGGTAAAAAATCATTTCTTTCTGAAAACATTGAGGTTTGATTTCTATAAGTGATCAATTTATAAGTGTTTTCACCCATGATCGTTGGGTGGAGGAATGGGAAATGATTGTGGCATTTAAATGGCAGTGTTTTCTAAATGAAACACAAGAGCTGTCTTTAGCATTTTGCAACAAAAAAAAGTTTGTTTTACAAATGTGCTTGCCGTTTTAAAGACTTTGTCTGAAGTGATGAGTGAATGGTTTCACTGAGTGGGCCTCAAGTACCACTTTTTAGTGTGTACGCAGTTCTAAAAAACTATGTAGGCTAGTGTGGATGGGCAATATTGTTCACAGACCAAACATGGTCATTTCTAAAAGCAAACCTGTGGGTGCCTGATCACATTTTACAGTGTATTCAGACTCGTTATCTAATATTTTTTCAAAGATAGGCCTACTTCAAATATGCAAAGTCGGTCTAGGTGAAGGGGACAGGTTGGGATAGAGAGGAAATAGGATCTTTTGATGGCAGGCTGCCACTACTATACTTAGAGTGCTGTCTGTTAATGTCAGATTTTCCATCTATTTTCAGAAAATGACGTGTAATAGCCTGCATCAACTTTGCTTAGCTTCTGATGTGCTTTACAGTTGTATCTTATTGAGCTAAAGCTTTACGCTATAGCCTAAGGGCTTTCACTTATAGGCGTTATACTTAATAATAACCTTGTTGTCTGCAGTAACATGAATCATAAAAGTTGCCCATATTAGTCGGTAATCCAAAAGACAGATTGTTTAGAACTGGTGTTAAAATGCAGGAGCCAATAATTGAAGAACAATCCATTCAATGACGACCTCTTTCAAATTATATCAATTCATTTCTCACTCAGACACAAACCACCAAAACTCTATGAACCTACTCGAAAATTTGCACGTTTACTAACACTTTTCAAAACTTTTAAACTTAAGTTAAAAACATAATATACAACCGCATAAGACAGCAATTTGCTACGGTAATACCGTATTTAAATATATTCTGAATCTAAAACTGAAAAGCAATGAACACAGATGTTAGTCTTTCAATTTCTGTACCATCCATTCAAAATGGGAACAATTAGGACATATTTGTACTATAATGTAAACATTCTTGTTTTGCAAAGAAATTTTACAAAAGAAAGCTGTATAACTGTTGTTAGTGTTTTAGCTCATTGTTTTATGAGTGACAAAGTATGTTTGTTGGGTGAAAACCTTGAAGAGCAACCTAATAAATTGGTAAAGTTGAATGAATGATAATTATAGTTACTGTTGTCAACAAACAAACACACTTTGTCACTCATAAAACAACGAGCTAAAAACACTAACAACAGGAGCATTATGCAATGTTTTTTTTAAATGTTTTCTTTACAAAACAAGAATGACATTTACTACTGCCTAATTTACTATAGTGTATGTTACATAGTCCATGCTTACATTACAGTACAAAATTATTATAAGTTTCCCCTTTTAAATGCATGGTAATGAAACTCAAAGACTAACACCTGCAGGTGTTCAGATACATGCAGTGTGTGTGTAAAATTGTGTTGCGTATATATCTCTATTATAAGTTTCCTAAGTATGTGTAGAACAATGCTCATTACATATATATATATATATATATATATATATATATATATATATATATATATATATATATATATATATATATATATATATATATACATACACACACACATAAATAGCAAAGTTGTCAAACAACGCAGCACAATCAAAGCTGTAATACGGAATGAGGAAAGAAAGAAAGAAAGAAAGAAAGAAAGAAAGAAAGAAAGAAAGAAAGAAAGAAAGAAAGAAAGAAAGAAAGAAAGAAAGAAAGAAAGAAAGAAAAAAAAGAAGATCAGATACATCTAATTGTTTTGATATTTGTTTTTTTAGATTTAGAATAGGTGTTTCATATGGTATTACTGTAGAAATGTAGCAAATTTCTGTTATTCTAGGTTTTAAAACTTTAGTTAAACCGTTTTGAAAAAAGTAGCCTATGTATGCCTAGACGTGCAAATTGGCCTGTCTACATACGAGTTTTGGTGATGTTTGTGTCTAAGTGCGAAAAGAATTCATGTAAAATGAAAGATGTCATCACTGAATGCTACTTAGAATTGGGTATAGCCTAGGCCTATTTTTTTTTTAACTGTAGCCTAAATGGGTATTAAAGTGTAACCTCTTTCTTGTCAGATCTTGTCTTCATGTGGATTGAACAGACCTGGATGGATGGATGGATGGATGGATGGATGGATGGATGGATGGATAGATAGATAGATAGATAGATAGATAGATAGATAGATAGATAGATAGATAGATAGATAGATAGATAGATAGATAGATAACATTCTCAGAGACAATGGCTATTTCACGTCGTTTCATGCGTTTCTGGTTCGAGTGGATTTTAGATCTGAAAATGGATTTATCTGAAAATGGGAAATGACGTGCTTCAGCTCACACGTTCTAGAAGCGCCCTCTGAGTCCAGAGCTGCACTGGCACAGGGGAGGGAGCAGTGGCTATTTAAAGAGGCTAAAATAACACAAGATCTTTAGTGCTGAGTAACCGCCTCCAAACAGACACAACAGGATCAACTGATCATCTGTGTCACGGTTTAAAGAGGCAGGGTTTGACAGCCACGACGGTGCTTTTATTCGCGGTCTTCTTTTTCAGTGAACTGACTGACTCCTCGGGCAGCGGTGCCATCCGCTCTGCATAGGAGAAAATGGGCAAAGATTTCTACAAAATATTGGGAATCGCGAAAGGAGCATCAGACGACGACATCAAAAAAGCGTACAGAAAACAGGCTCTGAAATGGCATCCTGACAAAAACAAGGCGGCCAATGCGGAGGAGAAATTCAAGGAGGTCGCGGAGGCTTATGAAGTTCTCAGTGATCCAAAGAAACGGGAAATATACGACCAGTACGGAGAAGAAGGTAGGCTTCTTCCATATCTGAAACACACCCGTATTAGCAGTGAACATTATCTGACCTCGAATGCTTAATCCTTCTGCTCATCTTTTAAATATATCGGATGTAGGCTATAGACAAGACAAATATAGGCTATGTTGAAATTAAAAATAAATATCTGGGCATTTATCCATAATCTAGTATGGCAAAGTTGCCCATATGGAGTCATGGTTTTATTGAGCTTGCAGTGCTCAAACAACATATTTTAAAGTCGGAAACAAAGCTCTGTATTGTATACAGTAGGCTAAGCGTCGAAATTAGATGTCTGTTGTCTAATTCTAAGTGGTCTGTGTGCGTATATTTAGTGTGGGATACAGCCTACCGCAGTGGGTTGTATAGTAGCTACAACGGGGCTCCTAATATAGGCTATTGCAGAAAGAATTGAACGTTGCCAGATAGCACATGTACTTCTGCAAGATGTCTGTTACCCAGATAGCACAAGTCTATTTGATGTGATATTTACATCTGGAAGACGTATTTTAAAGAGTGTTTGCTCATCTGCAAGACGTCTATTGGACGTTTCCTGTCAGATGTCAAATAGACGTTTAGAAGATGTCAGTTTAACATGCATTCTAAATCATTACATCTTAAAGACATCTTCTAAACGTCTATTTGACATCTGACAGGAAACGTCCAATAGACGTCTTGCAGATGAGCAAACACTCTTTAAAATACGTCTTCCAGATGTAAATATCACATCAAATAGACTTGTGCTATCTGGGTAAAGATCACTTCATCTGGAAAGCATCTGCTGTTTACTAACATCTGATAGACGTCTTTAAGATGTCAGTTTAACATACATTCTAAATCATAAACATCTTAAATACATTTTCTAAATGTCTAATTGACATCTGACAGGAAACGTCCTATAGACATTGCAGAGGAACAAACACTTTACATGATGTACGTGTAGTATCAGGTGATGGGAGATTTTGTGTGAAATTAAATCATAAAAGTGGCTTGATTTGTTTAAAAATCCTGATAGCACACGAACAGTCTATTTGATGTCTGCATTTACATCTGCAAGATGTATTTTTTAGTGTTCCTCATCAGCAATACATCTCTGAGACATCTCCTGTCAGATTTCATATAGACATCTAGAAGATGTCTGGAAGATATTTATGGTTTAGAATGTATGTAACTGCTCTTTCTAAGATGTTTATCAGATGTATTTACACAGAAGATGTTTTCCAGATCTTTAGCAGACATCTTACAGACGTACCGGTACCTGTGCTATCTCGTGGCAAGGTGGTATTCAAATACTTTAGTTAAAATAATATGTTTTGCATAATGTCTAAGTTAATTCTTGTTCAAAACAATCACTTTAGCGAAGTTTGTACTATTTTCTGTTTATTTTGATAAATGAATACATTTTTGTTCAATAAAAAAATTGTCATTAAAAATGTACAAAAAAATTCAGAAACAAAATTTTAAAAAGAAAAGATTCTGAAAACATTGAAGGAGATCCCATAATAATTTAATATAGATGTACAATATAGTAAGTAAAAATAAGTTATAGTTTATTGTATGATATGATTATATTTTTAAATATATTCATAATAAATATGGTGATTATCTGGAAGGTGAACACCCAACTATTTACCATCTGAATCTAACCATGTCCTCTAACCATGTGTTTTCTCTCAAATTTGTCCATTTTTAGGCCTTAAAGGAGGTGGAGGAGCGTCCGACGGGCCAGGAGGCAACTTCACCTACACCTTCCATGGAGATCCTCATGCAACGTTTGCCACGTTTTTCGGAGGAGCCAATCCTTTTGAGATATTTTTTGGCAGGAAAGTCAATGGACGAGATGACGATGACATGGAGGTGGACGGGAGTGACCCCTTTGGTTCTTTTACGAGTTTTAACATAAATGGATTTCCACGCGAACGGCACGTTGGTCAGGGCGGCCCGCCGCGCAGAAAGCAGGACCCTGCGATCCACCACGAGCTACGGGTGTCTCTAGAGGAGGTCTTTCATGGGTGCACCAAGCGCATGAAAATCTCACGCAAGCGCTTGAATCCGGACGGTCGGACCATGAGAGCCGAGGACAAAATCCTCACAATTGAGATCAAGCGTGGCTGGAAAGAGGGAACTAAAATCACGTTCCCACGGGAGGGTGACGAATCGCCAAACACGATTCCTGCCGACATTGTGTTTGTCATTAAAGACAAGCCTCACGGCCACTTTCGACGAGAGGGGTCTGATATTGTGTACCCGGTCCGGGTCAGTTTGCGGCAGGTGAGAAGAGGCACTTACAAATGAATTTGCTCAATGGTCATTTATGATCTATCCATCCATCCATCCATCCATCCATCCATCCGCCTGTAAAAGTGGTGTCTGGCTGAAAATAATATATAGATTTATTTAAATTTAATATTACAGTATAATAATTACAGTAACATATAGGTCTACATGTATTGTCCGTTAAATGCAGTATAATTTTCCACCATGTAAGTTAAATTGCAGCACATACAAATGATAGTTTATCCAATTAACTTGTTTTTACCAAATCATTATTATATTGCTTTTCAGTTACAATTACGAACACTTTTACAGCCTATACTTACACTTTTTTAGTCCATACTTTCGATTCTGTGCGTTTTTTTCTATAAGGCACTGTTTTGTAAATTTCCCTAGCTAAAAACGTTACATTCTTCCGTGTGAAATTTCATCTCTTACATAATGCAGTTTACACGAGAATGAATATGAGCTCGATCAGCTGTTGTGAGATGCCAGAAAAAGAGCTCGCCCACTTAAACTGTTAACTGCCATCAAGATGTAGCCTACTTCTATGGCAGAATCATTGATAGACAGTCCTGTGTCTGTACATAGAGTACCAAACATGTCAAACCAATAAAATATGCTATTAGTGTGTGTTGAAAGGGAAATAGTTGGATGCCTTTTTTTTTTTTGCACACAATATCTGTGGTATAGTGAATGAATTGAAATGATGGCAGTGGTAATAATGTGAAAGCTGTGCACACATGTACTGTAACATCTGACATTCTCAGATTCCTGTCCTGATTCTGGTCATGCAAGAAGAAAGTGTAAAGAGTACACTGTGAATCGGGATGAATATGTATTCATAATATAAAAAAAAAAAAAAAATTAAATGATAGCATATCTAAGCAGGTCCAATTATCTTCAAACAGCAGCTCACACCAGACATGAATATTGAGTATATTTGCCTAACTCAATTATTTTTTCTAGATGGATGACAATGTAACATTAAACTATTTATATGCAGTTATGCACACTGTAAAAATTATATTATCAATAAGTAATGGCAACATGTTTTTGCATTGTTGTAACTCATCAAACAATTAAACAATTTTCAACCTTTTTATAAGTTATACAAGATTCAACACTTTTAAAATCAGTTTAATGTAATTTAAGTTGAAATTACTTAAACATCCAAGTTGATTGTACTTAAAAATGTTAAAAGCAACTTTTTTTTTTACAACTAAACTACTTTTGTCCATGTTCAACTTTATTTTTTAAGTTATACGGGATTTAACTAAGCAACTTAGTTATACTTAAAATACTTATACTTAAAATATACCAATTTGATTACTTAAAATTTAAGGCAGGAACTGAACTTGAAGTTGAATTGGGGGTAAATTTAGAACGAATGGCACACAAAGTTAAAGTTGAAAGAATATTTCTTATCCTGCTAACAACTGTTTTGTATTTCTTTGATCGTAGTCATTGTGTGGCTGCTCCGTCACCGTGTCGACGATAGACGGTAACACGTGCAATATGAAGATAACCGATGTTATCAAACCCGGCATGAGGAAGATCATTGCTGGACAAGGACTGCCCTTCCCAAAGAACCCAGAGCAAAGAGGGGACCTCATTGTGGAGTTTGATGTGAACTTTCCTGAAAGTCTGCCATCTAATGCCAAGGATGTCCTGAAAAGACACTTACCCGTCTCATAAAGTGAACTTTAGTGACATTTCTACATGAACAATTAAGTCCCCTCGTCACATCCGTGGACTAAAATGACAAATCAAATTTTGAGAATGTGCAATTTCTATTTTTTATCTAAATGTTTGTAAAATATATATGTATGTTATATGTCTAACACACACACACACACACATATATATATATATATGTATATATATATGTGTGTGTGTGTGTGTGTGTGTGTGTGTGTTGCATGGCTATGTATGTCAGTGACAGTGCCTGTTTTTTTTTTTACGCTTTATTTGAATTGTTTTAAAGTTTTATTGCAACCTTATACAACATCAGTATTTTACAGACTAAATTAGCAAGATGTGTTTGTTTGCCTTTTTCAAGTAGAAAATTAATCTGTACTGACTGACAGATCATACTGTTCTTCTCTCTAAATGCACAAAACGATATAATTTTAGTAAATGATGGCTTGAAGTGAACTGCGTGATGATGCAATGGATACTTGCCTTCATTCATGATATTTTACATTTAGCTAGACATAATGCCTTTTCAGGTCTGATATGCCGGATCCCTGTAAATGTGAGCAACACACTCACATAAAGTACCTGTCTTTGACAGAGACCAAAAAATGGTGACTTGTGCTGTGGGTTCATACCATGTTTTAATCATTGAAAATTTGAAGAGCATTTGCATACTTAGTATTTTACCTTTCATTTTTACTCCGTTTACTACTAGTGTCTTGTGTTTGGAAGTTTATTACTAAATCCTTATGATGCAATTAATAAAAACTGTAGGAGGTACAGAACCCCCAACAACTGTACACGTGATTTATTGAAACATCCGCCAGAGGACGCCACATGAAAAAAAAAAACTAAAAAAAAACTAAATGAGGGCAGTTAGGTCCAAAGAAATCAGCAACCTTTGCTACAGGGAATCATCTATGATATTAGAATGATTTTTGTGAATTATGAAAGCAGAATTTCGGGCCTAAATCTAAATGAAAACAGCTAGCTCCTTACTAAATGATTAAGAATGAATGTCACAAATATGAAGCCTAAAAAATTGTTTGTTGTAGGCCTATTGGACGAAAGTATGAATAGGCTAAACTCGTAATGTGTATTTACTTATTAGTTATATAGGCTATAGTTTCTACACGCCTGTTATATCTGTTCATTTGGAGAGAAAAGTAATTAGTAATCTTGAGTAATAGCCTATTTATGGCACAATAATCTCATTTTTGGGCGTATGTTTATCTTCATCTGCTTTCACCGGTTGGAGTAAAAAAAAAAAAAAAATCATTAATTGACACCTGAGCCAGGTAAATGAGTTTCAGGATGACGTCACTGCGCCCTGTAGCGCGCGTGCGTTCGGCCATAGAGCTGTCCATTGTGTCTGTTTGCGTCTCAACGGCGAGAGAGTTTACAGTAGAGCCGCGTACAGTCTGTTTCTGATCCATTACCTGTTATTTTTAAGCCCCTGGGTCGCTTTCGAAGAGAGGAAACTAGCGCACCGAACTAAAAGGACCCATTCAACAGGTTGTTTTCCGTCTTTCAATGCTCTAGCCGTCCGGTTCCCCCTACGGATTTACAGGAGGAGCGAACATGCCTTTGGGACTCAGGAAAAAGAAAAACAAGTCGAAGGAAAGCTCGAACTTAGTGGAGAACGAGGAGGTGAGCGGGCACGCAGGTGTCGGGAAGTCCGCGGTGAACGGTGGTGTAGTCGGCGGACTCCCTCCTCCACCTGCCAGCCTCCGACCGAAACTCGTGTTTCACACGCAGCTCGCGCACGGGAGTCCCACGGGGAGGATCGAGGGCTTCACGAACGTCAAAGAGCTGTACAGCAAAATAGCTGAAGCGTTTAATTTAAGTCCGGATGAGGTAAATGTCAACTGTTAAATATCTAAATGTGAACTTGAGTCAGTACGCAGGCAGTGAGTCAGGAATAAATTAGCAAATCAAAAACGTGGTGTTTGCATAAGGTGCGTCTTTCTGAGTACAGGGAACTTAAAATCTCGAGGAGTCGTGACTCGTGTACTTTTTTTTTTTTTTTTTGACTCCTGAAAACACTCGTTGTAAAGAGACAATTTTACATCTTCAAATGAGTTGCCAAAATAAATTTATACCCATATATCATTTATATGGGTCAATGACAGATAAGGATATTGGATATTATAAAAATGTTATTCTTTGCTATTAAAAAAAAACTAGATTAAAACATTTGCTAAGTGCTTAGAAATGTCTTTCTTTTCCTAATTGTTAGTCCATTTGACCTGAACAGAACATTTTCATAAAAAGGTCTGGACTTAATGATCTTGAGGGTCTAAAGGGGTCCTCACTGTTTTATGGTGTACTTGATACATTTCAAGCATGTTGGTTGCACCATGCTGACTTCAATTTGGTGAACAAACTAGAATATTTAAAAGCAAAATTCAAAAATAAGTATTTTTCGCCTTTGTAGTGCAACAAAGAATGTGTTTCAAAGTAATTTTTATTTATTTAATTCTTAATATGTTTTTGAATGTTAGTATCGGTTTTCGAAGAAAAAAAAGATGACCATTCTGTCATTGACCCATATACATGAGTTTGAAAGCACCGCATAATTCTGTTGATGCAATAAATCTTCAAGATGAAATTCCAACTCTCATCGCAAAACTATTTTATGTTATGTTGAATTGGTGGCTAATATGATTTCATACGATCTCATTTGTACGTTTTTCATATACGATCTGCTTATGCCCAACTGATGGTTAGGTTTACGAGTGACATCATGCTTGCTTTTTCACAAAATTCATACATTTTCAGGCTAATCACATCAAAACCACCACGATTTCTCAAGATAAATTTGGAAATTCTTCATTTTTCTAATAGTGTGAATGAATTTTGTTGACCAGATTCTTGAATTTGGTGTCTTGGACCTTAAAAGGTTCTTGAATTTAGAATTTGATTAAAAATAATTCTTGATGAAGCATTCTAGATGCTTCAGTTCAGTGTATTTGTTTCTGGGAGCTAATAAACTCTTTCTAAATCGCTAATAAACTAAAGTTCTTTGTTGAAGACAATAAGGCTCTCTTATGGCATCAAGTGTTAAAAAAACATTTTGGTTGCAATTGAAACGTTTATTTTTGTGAGTGTGAGTGAATAGTATTGTCTGGCCTCTCATAGCAGTTGATCCTCATTTGAGAAAGTTTCCTACTTCTTCCTGTACTAAAAACACTTACGGACCAGTAACCAGTCAGACCAGTAACCGGACTGTTTGGACAGATCTGTCGGTGTGTGGTGTTCAAATGATTTAAAGGTCAGCCAGTTTGGTTTGATAGTATTCTGAAAAGAAAATCGCATGATGGCCTGGTGAAGTTCATCCGTTGCGGATACCTCAATCCAACACAGTTCCTTTATGAATCTACCACTGATTATTTGCGTGTTCAAATGGTGGGTCCTGATATTGGTATAGGAACATTGCAGGTCCTCAGAGGAAGTCCCTCACATCCTGTTATAGTGGTTACAACCCTAACAAATGATGATAAATCGCCCCGGCCTCCCCGGGGATGGAGGCTGTGCGGAGTAGTGCATATACAGTATTACTCTTTTGCATGCGTTGCCTATTAATTCCTATCTATACCAGGATATACGGATGCATTTTGTAGCTAACCATAATTGGCTTCTATTTGGGATTTGAGCAGTAATTTGAAAGTTGTCATATAATGGATTGTTTGTTGTATTTCCAATATCACAGCAACATTCACCATGTCGACTTTGAGAAAATGAAGCATACCCAGATAAAAGGGCTTTTTCTGTTAGGTTCGGCTTGCTCTCTGTTTAACGCGTTTACAACATTCATTACCTTCCCATGCAAAATTGATGCGACAAAGAGACTCCTTTTGTCAAGTGACTGGCAGATTCAAGCCAGATTTCAGCTATCGTATGGTTTAACGCAGGTAAAAATGAAGACGTTGTAAAGATTTTTTTGCAGAGCTTCACCGGTCAAAGTCTGTTTATTACCACGACACGACTCTGTTGCACATGCTGGACTACGTGACTTCACTAAAGTGTGCTTTCATGGAGCTGAAATGTCATTTGTTTAGCATTTGCATGCAGGTGCTGATGTCTGGACATTGTGTTGTCTGCTCAACAGCTTTCTATGTTTTTTGCAGGGTCAGTCATTTGGTAGATTGTTTGATTTAGCTGGCCTAATCTGAATATTTGCTCGAAGGCCTTCAAACTGCACCATGTTTTGATTAGTTCATTTGACTTTCTTCTTCTCGCACCAATTTTTGTTCTGATAACAGCGAGCCAGTGAAGTGCGATCGGAAGCAGTCTCCTCATTGAAGTCCTTATTAGTACTAAAACTGAACTAGAAAGCCCCCTTCTATCTGAGTGGAAAGTATGTTTGTATTGATTATGGAATTATAATGGACGCCCAAATAAAAGCCCCATGCATTTTCCATTTAGACTGAAGAAAGCAGAGATGAAAATGTTGACATTTCTTTTAAAAATTCAAATGAGTAGATGCACATGCTTTCTTTTTTTTTTAAAAGCTGGATAGACAGCAGCATTGTTTATTAGTATCGGTATTATCTGATGTGGCAGGAACGCACAGTTTATCTCAGTGTGACATCGGCATATTATACGATTATTTAGTGAGATTATTTAAAACCTAGATTTCTGTAATGCTTCAGACAGTATCATCCATTGTAGACACGAGACCCTGCATTCACAATCTGACTAAACACTAAATTCCAGTCAGGTCAGTGTTTATCTGGTTGAATTATGCACTGACCATGTATGCAATTCCATATTGTTGTGTTCACTAAGGAGTATTTTGTAAAGCGCAGCTAGAACATCTAAAACCGAAGTAAAACATTTAATATTTTGCATATAAATGTTAAGCCTATTTTTATGTATTTTAAAGGCGTTAACAAAATGTTTTGTTGGACTTAAAGTTGCAGGTATAGACTATACTTATTAAAATGTCTTTTTTATCCTGCGAAAATGGGCCAGAAATATTTCATGACTCATCCTGCACTACACAAATTTTTGTCCAATCAGATCTTACAATGAGAATGTCCCACCCTCTAACACCACCAGCCACTTACTAGAATTATGATTCAACTAAAGCATATTGGCCATTTAAAAAGAAAATAAAAGGAAGAAAGTCCTTTGGATATGTCAGATTTCCAATTTCCAGTGCAGACTTCCTTTGTCAATATGTCAGCAATGTGGATATGTCATGGGGTTGTTAAGAATTCATATTTCAAAAAAAGTTTTTTTTTTATACATTAGCTGCTGCACTGCTGATTTTAATAAAATTGTGTCCTGACATGATTACTGTATTAGATTGTGTCAATCTTTGAGATTGACAATTACAGTAACAAAGTATTTGTACATTTTTGTACACAAGTATCTGTGCTTTATCTTTTTATGTTTATTGAGGCTATTTTTATTTTGGAAAACTTTTACTTCACTACATTCCAAAGCATAAAATCATACTTTGCTCCACTTCAGTTGTTGACTGGAGAACCGCTGAAATTGGACCAGTACAGTTCACAAATGAATTATTCATTGGTATTTTTAAATAACAGGGACCTATCTATACACACACATACACACACACATGTGTGTGTGTATATATATATATAAACATACTAGCACTTTATAATTTGAAACTGCTGCAGAACAGTGAAAGACTAGCTCTGATTGAATCACTGAATCGAACTGGAGAACCGCTGTGTAAGACTGGAAAAACTGGAAGAACTGGTTGAGGAACGACCACTCTGGAAATTACCATTTGAACTCACCATTTGAGACAAGTCTCACCTAACCTATATTTCTTTCCCTCATCCCCCACTCCTTCTCCCTCATGCGGAGATCACCAAAAACTCACCCAAGAATCGAAATGGTTTAATGTGAATGATTATCATCGAGTTTTATTCATGTTTGGTATCATTTGAAATGTCTCAGTGCGACTGGTACAAATGTCTCATTTCCATATAAGTAAAACAAAAGGAAATAAAGTTCTTAAGAGTTAAGCATGGTTAAACCCTCCTGTTCTCAAAAGGCGTAACCTCTGAATGCAAATTACCATTGTTAGCACATGTTTCCATGTGAAAGAAGTTTTTGTCTATATAAAGAAATCCAAATATTTTGTTTCATTAGTGTGAAGAACATTCTAAAAAATCTTAAGAACCCTTTTCCACTATAAAGAACCTTTTGTGGAATGGAAAGGTTCCATGAATGCTAAAGGTTCTTCGTGGATCCATCAATGCCAATAAAGGACCTTCATTTTTTGAGTGTATTTTGCCCCATGTCGTCTGTTTTTATATTGTCACCACACATTTAGTTTTTCTTCATTTTTTTTAAATGCTATGTGGTATATTTTGTTTTCTTGTTTGCACATTTGAACTATCAGTAGTTAGTTTTAGCTAACATTGACATTTTAGCTTGTTGAAGTTTAATTTTGATAATCAATTACTTTTATACTTTTGCTCAAGTAAACTTGAATTCATATTTTGTTAGGGTAAAGTAAAGTACCTGACTTGCACCACAAAGCTTAAAAGTAAAAGATGTGTATAACAGTAATGAGAATTTGAAAAAAAAAAAGTCAAAATCTTTGAGGATGTTTATTGACACCCTACAAAGCATATCATGTTATGTTGCAATTCTTGTCGTCCACACTGTGAACGAGGCTGATCCTGCAGCACTCGGGGTCATTATAAAAGGAATATGATTATCAGTGTTGAAACGCGTCCTTCAAGTATGTTCTTGCTGTTGTCATCTGAATGGAATGTGAGTCGCGCCTTTATTGAAACCCGTTTAGATGGTTATGTTGTAACTTCAGACGTCAGTCCGTGTATTTTGAATGATACATTTTAACATATCCTTTTACTTTATGAAATACAGGGGAAAAAATGCAGAAACATGCCATTTTTCATCTCAGATGGGACAGTTTTCCCAAACCTGTATGACTTCTGTGTAACACAAGAGAAGATATATATTTTTTTGAAAATTCCCAGATTTTTTTTTTTTTTATCAATACAATGAAAGTAAACAAAGTCCAGTGTTGTTTTGGACCCCATTGACTTTCATTATATGGACAAAAATATCTGAAACATTGTAAGTTTCATAAAGAAAGTCATAGATTTTTGGAACGACTGGAGGGAAATGATGACAGAATTTAAAGTCCCCCTGTGGTGAAAATCAAGTTTTTAATGGTGTTTATGACTGTGTGGTGTTTTTACTATGCTTTGAGACAAACCATATGCAATAAGTCATTGCTGAGTATTTTTTCCTTAAAAGTGCAGTGAACAAAAAATTGCTGGTGTTTCTGACGTCACGAACTACCTTGTAAACAATCACGTCAACGTGCGGGCGGGCTTTAGCATATCATTGACTGCGAACTAGCAAGGGAGTCTCAAAAGAAGATTATCCCGGTATATTCTTCTGTTGATATGAAAAATCGGGTAGATTTGTATATTACGATGTTATGGTGAACTATATGCCTTTCTCCACTTGCTGTTCTGAGTTGTTGAAAGCATTACTGATGACTGTTAGAAGGCAGCTTGGTTTGAGTAACATTAGCAACACATTATTTAGCTGTTTAATAACGTAGTCAAGCAAAAGGCTAATCATATAAATAATGACCGTTATGTGTCCGATGTTGTAAAGAGCGATACCATTGTGCAGCCAGCGTTTACATTTGTAACTTGGCCGAGTGGATCTTTGAGTTGGCGTGAGTGCGTTGAGGCGGGGATTATTTGCATATTCATGAATCAACGTATACTGAATGAAGCAAGGGTGTAGTTGCATTCAAGCTATTTAAAAGCATGAAGAAAGTTTTACACAGGAAAAAAACTTTTAAATATGTCATTTTGGTGATCAAAGATGAGATTTAAGGGATACAATTTACTTTAAATTGAACTATCCCTTTAACAGTTGGCATGTTTGGTTTGTTGATAAATGTAAAAGTACGTTAAAAACAGTTGACCCAAGTTCACTCTCATTCATAGGGTAAACACAGTGAAGTTTTGAAAGCTGGTAAATCCTTCCTTTACCCCACCAATGTTAATGGTTACCTCAGGAAAAAATGTCGACGAGTCTCATTTTGCTGTTGTGAATGGATTTACACCGTGATATCTAAGCTGGCTGGTTAGTCAGTCGTTGTAATGAATGATTTGATGATTCTCTTCACTTCATCAACAAACATGTTGGTGTGGTGTGAAACCTGGCTGCTTCAGCATTTTGACCTGTTGAACTGTGTTAATCTTTCAAAGCGTATACATCACGTTTGTTCTGTTTTTGGTCCGTTATTAATGCCGGCTGAATCTTTAGGTTCTGCTCATTCATTCATAAGAGCAGATTGCCCTGCCAAGGCCCCCAAAACAGCACTCTGTTACCAAAGAAACGGTCCTCGCTCTCCACTTTATTTCCACAAAGTGTTGTAGTAGATTACTATAATCCTGTATATTGGCTAACAAAGTTGTTTTGATAAGCTCAGTTGATTTCCTGCCTGTTTCAAGAATGTGCTTCTGAAAGGTCGGCCTGTTGCAATCCTGCCTGTGGGTGTGTCTCGTATCGAAGGTGAAACATTTGCCAGTTGAAGGAGGTTTTTCTCATAATGTGGGCGGGTACGTAAGAGCGTAGATCCGCCGTGTCTCTAAAAAAACGTGCGATGTGTAAGAGGAAGCATGATGTCAGTCGAAACCTTGGTAACGCAGTGTAGGTGTCCGTGAATCGGCCCACAGATCCGCCTCCAGCCTGCCAGGACGAAGCAAAGCTGGTCGTCTAGTAGCCAACAGCCGTCTCCTCCTCCCCCTCCTGTCCCTGCGAAAGCTCCCCCTTAATCCCGGGCCTTTTGATAGGCTCTGGTAACCAGGGCAACAGTCTTGTATGAGTGTCAGCTGATGTGTGTCCAAAGTGCCCGCTGTGGCACAAAAGGGGGAGAAAACAAGTCGTCTTTGTTGGAGCGTCTCTGCACCGCCAAAGGTCGGTGTAAAGAGCTGACACGGACTGTTCGTTTCACTTACGTTAAATTGCGTCCAAAGGTTGTCCTTCGCTTACAAGCATGAGATCATGTTTACTATCAAGTTATCATGAAGCAAGTGAAATGCTTTAGTCTTTTCTTGACTTGTTATACAATACTGTGTTTAGTTGTCATCAAGCGTTCATTGGCCCGGCCGATCAGCCGTCAACCTTAAATCTGGTGTCTCAGGTTGCCATGTCTCATGTTTCCTCACTGCTGCCAGACACTGAAAGACATGATGCCAGATTTTTAGATGATTGACACCAGGGTGACCCCATCTGTCAGTGTGGACATTGGTTATGGGGTATTATGGAACTGGTGCTTTTTGCTTTATATTATTCCATATACGCTATAAGTATTTTTTTATTTTTTATTATATAACATTGGACATAAACCATCTTTATAAGACACTCAGCAGCATAAAAGTCACTTGTATTGCTTAATCATTGTTTTATTTTTAATAGGGGTAAAAATAGAGGTACACAACTATTTGATTTTTGATTGTGATTCAAACATTGATTGTGGGGCAAATTCTGTTTTGAATGTTGTGAAACATGTTAAGTGATTATAACTGGAAAAATTTACAAATTAACCCGAATGTCCTACAGGAAGATAGTACAGGTACATGATTCCATGTAATTGTATCATAATTTGGAAACAGTCTGAAAAGATCTTTATGGGATCCTAAGAATCCAATTAAAATCAAACAGGATCTTACTGGATTAACTGAAACAGGATTTTTTAATTTGTATTTGATTCTTGTCTCCTTCTAGATATGTCGCTATCTTTGTCAGAACCCACTAACGAAAAACTGTTTTGTAACTGGAGAGTTAAAGGAAATAATTATGGAGCTGTAGAAGTTTTTCTTTTAATTCATTTTGATGTCATACTGGGGAATTGCATTGATAGTCGTGTCTTTCCTTTTGGCCACTATGTGTTCTTAAAATAATATATTTGTTGTTGTATATTTGTTGACTTTGCATTGGCTTGCAAAAGTTTTGCATTTGCTCTTAAATATTTGCGCAAGCACATACAAAAGTGATAGATATAATGGTAGGGAAAAATATACAGTATGCGATGCTTTTGGGAGTGAACGCAAACGTTTTTTTGAGCGAATGCAAAGTTTCTCTGGGGAACTCAAATGTTTTGAATGGAAACGCAAAGGCATTTAGATGTAATTTTTCCTCACATCAAATCTGCAGAGCTTTGTTTAAGACTGCAGTGAAGATTCACATTTCTGTTTTATCTTCTAAAATGTTTACAGTGTACACAATTTTAATATAACAAATGAAGGATTTATATTTCTGACTCTGGGATTAGCTACTAAATTAAATTTAGTAAAATTGCATAAATCCTTAAAGGGTTAGTTCACCCAAAAATGAAAATTAAGTCATTAATTACTCACCCCCATGCTGTACCAACCCCGTAAGACCTTCGTTCGTCTTCAGAACACACATGAAGATATTTATGATTAAATCTGAGAGGTTGATCACTCCTACATAGGCTCCCTAAGGGAATGAAACCTGACGGCCCAGAAAGTCAATGAAGAAAATGTTTAAATATTCCATGTCACAACAGTGGCTCAACTATAAGTTTATCAAGCGACGAGAATACTTTTTGTGCGGAAATAAAACAAAAATAACGACTTTATTCGACTATTTCTTTTCTTTCTTGTAGGCCTGAAACGAGACTTCAAGAGATTTCCACGACGCGCACGCGCGAGAACTTAACTGAAGTAGTTGAAGGAGATCGCAATTCTCGCGCATGCATCGTGGAAATCTCTCCAAGTCACGTTTCAGGCCTACAAGGAAGAAAAGGAATAGTCGAATAAAGTCGTTATTTTTGTTTTATTTCCGCACAAAAAGTATTCTCGTCGCTTGATAAACTTATAGTTGAGCCACTGTTGCGACATGGAATATTTAAACATTTTCTTCATTGACTTTCTGGGTCGTCAGGTTTCATTCCCTTAGGCAGCCTATGTAGCAGTCATCCACCTCTCAGATTTAATCATAAATATCTTCATTTGTGTTCCGAAGACGAACGAAGGTCTTACGGGGTTGGTACAGCATTGGGGTGAGTAATTAATGACTTAATTTTCATTTTTGGGTGAACTAACCCTTTAATGTTCTCTCTGGATGTTTTATTTTTTTAAAGTGCCGTGTCACTAAAGTTAAAACTCTCCTCTAAATTTGTTACAACAGATCCTATTTTGCACACTCAACACCCACAAAATTGATATGGAAAAGCTGCTGGGAGGGCAGATAGGACTGGAGGACTTCATCTTCGCTCACATAAAAGGGATCAAAAAGGAGGTGGAGGTGCACAAAACTGAGGATGCACTTGGGCTCACCATCACAGACAATGGAGCTGGATACGCCTTCATAAAGGTAGACTCTCAATGATGCTTCTCTCTAGAACAGGCTGATATTATGGGATGCCGGCCCTTTAGTAGGTAGTTTTCTGAGCGTAGCGCACATACTGTGGCTTGCCGTTACGTACTAGCGCTTCCCATGTACAGCCAATGATTTGCATGTTTTTGAAAGTAAACAAATGTAGTGCCTGAAGAGAATTTTATCACTTTGTGTAAGTTGTAATATAAAAATGTTATTGACCCTTTTGTCTGGTGTTGCTTTTGTTTGGCCATGCTTTGTTTGAGAGACCTTAATAATATAATTATAAGTTAGAATGACTTTGTAAGATCACATAATGTAGCTCTGAACACTAGGTTTTTATCTTTAAAGAAAAGTGTCAGTTGTGTTCCAGACCCATTTTTTGAATTGTTTCTGCATAATTAAGCCTAGGTAATGGTTAAAGTAAAAGTAGACCTAAATGTATTTGCTCAATCGCTACTTTTAACCTGTTGACATTCTTAAATCTGAAGCATGTGTGTGTGTTCCGTTTGGCAGCGTATCAAAGAGGGCAGTGTGGTGGATGGGGTGAAGGTGATCTGTGTGGGAGATCATATCCAGAGCATTAACGGAAAGCACATAGTGGGGATGCGGCACTATGAGGTGGCGCGAATGCTGAAGGAGCTGCCGAAAGATCAGTCCTTCACCCTCAAACTGATGGAGCCCATGAAAGCCTTCGGTTCGTCATTCATGCTTCTTGTTAAAGTACTATTTTGTGTATAGTCTTAATTTTTAATCTTGTACGTGAGACTGATGAATGGAAGAAAACCTAGACAATACAGTGCACCAGTAGGTTTCTGGAGTAAATATCCCATTCATTTTCTCCATAGATAATTTTTATTTTTAACAAAATATAAACCAATGAGCCCATGAGCTCTAAGTGGTGGTATTAGCTTCACAATAATACACAAGTCAATGATTTCAATTTGATTTTAAAAGAAAAAATGTTTAATTGCTGAATTCCCAATGAGGAACTACACTACCCACAATCCTCTAGAGAGATCCACCAATGAGAGAAGCCGTGGCAATGGAAACTGCAGCAAAAGAGCTCGGCAGCGAACGCTCACACCCACGAGTTATTGCGATTTCTGCTGGCTTCTTCGTGTGATCTATTGAATGTATAAATGTAGATTTAATGTTAAAAAAATAATGTTCTTCAACTTGGCAGAGATGCTTGAACCAAGGTCAAGAGGAGCCGGAGGCGGAGGCAAATCCTCAGGAGAGGGCAAGATCGGCACAGGCAGAGAAACGCTCAGGTTGCGCTCAAAGGGTCCTGCAACCGTCGAGGAGATGGTAACTGTGTTTTACCAGTGTTGCCATATCTTGTAATAGTATTAGCACTGATAATCGAGCTGTAACATTCACTTAAAGTTGAGAGTATATCTAATGCCTTTCTATTACTCTACAGCCCAATGAGTTTGAAGAGAAGGCAGTGAAGAAAGTGGATGATCTTCTTGAGAGTTACATGGGCATTCGAGACACTGAATTAGGTGAGACTTCTGTAGTGTGCATCACCTATTTTTACAAGATCGTATAAAGGTTCAATTTTGACTTAAAAGTGTATTTTAACTAAATACACTACTGTTTAAAAGTTCGGGGTCTGTAAGATTTTGAATGTTTTTGAAATTAATCTAATGCTCAATAAGGCTGCATTTATTTGATCCAAAATACAGTCAAATGCAATTCATTCCTTCAATTTTCAGTGTCACATGATTAATTAGAAATCATACAATATACTGATTTGGTTCTCAAGAAACATTTCTTATTATCAGTGTTGAAAACAGCTGTGGTGCTTGATATTTTTGAGGAAACTGTGATGCATTTTTTTTTCTGGGTTCTTTGATGAAACTGAATTTTTTTTAAAAGAACAGAATTTATTTGAAATATAGTAGTCTTTTGTAACATTATAAATGCCCTGTGCTACTTTTGTTTAATGCAGCCTTGCTGAATATGCTTTTATTCATTTAACCAGGTTAAAAAAAATCTCTTTTACAAGAGTGACCTGGCCAAGAGGGCAGCAACAAATAGCATAAATATACACATTCATAACATCAACCGAGTCAATACAATCAAGGATCACAGCAAACGTTTACCAGGGGATACAAGTAATAATAAAATGACCTTAAACTCATTCAGTGATGGAAGCAAGATTATAGTAGCCTATTGGCCACTTTATTAGGTACTCCTGTTCAACTGCTCATGAACAGAAACATCTAATCAGCCTAATATCTAATCATTATAGTAACTCAATGCATTAAGGCATGCAGATATGACGAGCTAGGTTTGAAATCACCCCTCATTCACTTTTCCCTACACTCCTCCACTAATATAGTTCACTCGAGGGAGTGAATGAAATCGAGTGAGTGAATTTGAACATCTTGAGAATATCTTGAACTCTGTCATGGAAACTAGAATCTATAAACCTTAATTAAACAATTTAATACTCAATTAAAAAGGAATGTATACATGATATCATGCTGTAGCCACATTGGACCAGCGGTTTGGAAAATGGCTGGATGGATGATTCATCTGCTGGTGCCATCTTCTGGTGAGACGCAGGAATTCATTTGGCACACAAATCTTAAAGTGCATTATGGGTATTCTCTAGCCATTGAGTGTACATCAGTTGTACACTCGTTATTGTGTTGCGATATTTAAGGGCAAAGGGGGCGATATCAGACACAGCCGTGGTCAAGATGATCTGTTGAAGTTCAAGCTGAGCGTCAGAATGGGGAAGAAAGGTGATTTAAGTGACTGAACGTGGCATGGTTGTTGGTGTCGGACGGGCTGGTCTGAGTATTTCAGAAACTGCTGATCTACTGGGATTTTCATGCACAACCATCTATAGGGTTTACAGAGAATGGGCAGAAAAAGAGAAAATATCCAGTGAGCAGCAGTTCTGTGGGTGAAAATGCCTTGATGATGCCAGAGGTCAGAGGAGCATGGCCAGACGTCGAAGCTTGAAGCAGATGGGTAACAGCAGCAGAAGGTACATCGGTGTCA
The DNA here is from genome assembly GCA_030578255.1 of Tiaroga cobitis. Lineage (NCBI taxonomy): Eukaryota > Metazoa > Chordata > Actinopteri > Cypriniformes > Leuciscidae > Tiaroga > Tiaroga cobitis. The sequence goes on along the minus strand of CM060592.1, from coordinate 16,992,721 downwards.
CTCCTGTCAGATAAGAACAGGAAACTGAGGCTACAATTCACACGGACAATGGAAGATTGGAAAATGTTGCTTGGTCTGAGTCTTGATTTCTTCATTCAGATGGTCGGGTCAAAAGTTGGCTTAATCAGCATGAAAGCATGGATCTGTCCTGCCTTGTATCACTGGTTCAGGCTGCTGGTGTAATGATGTGGAGGATATTTTCTCGGCACACTTTGGGCCAGTTAGTACCAATTGATCATCGCTTAAATGAGCAGCCGACCTGAGTACTGTTGCTGACCATCTCCATCTCTTTATGAGTGTTCCCATCTTCTGTTGGCTACTTCCAGCAGGATAAACACACTATGTTGCAAAGCTCAAATCATGTCAAACTGGTTTCTTGAGCATGACAGTGAGTCACTAAACTCAAATGGCCTCCACATTCACCAGATCTCAATCCAGTAGAGCAGCTTTGAGATGTGAAGGAACGGGAGATTCACATCATGGATGTGCAGTCGATAAATCTGCAGCAACTGCGTGATGCTTTCATGACAATATGAGCCAAAATCTCTAAAGAATGTTTCCAGCATCTTGTTGAATCTGTGCCACTTCTAAATGCAAAAGTGGGTCCAACCCGGTACTAACAAAGTGTACCTAATAAAGTGGCCAGTGAGTGTGTGTTTGTGTTGGATAAGCTGAGAGACAAATAGGATGGAGTGAAACCACAGATAGGCTTATAAATAAAACGGTACCAGTTAAAACTTCTCTGCGTGTACAGAGATGGTATCTCAGCCTGATCATTTAACATGAACTGATGTTTTTGATAGCTACAATAAAACATAAAGCACTGTTAAAGGGATACTCCACCCAAAAATGAAAATTCTGTCATCATTTACTCACCCTCAAGTTGTTGCAAACCTGTGTGAGTTTCTTTCTTCTGCTGAACACAAAGGAAGATATTTTGAAGAACGATTGGAACCAAACAGTTGTTTGGCACCATTGACTTCCATAGTGTTTTTTTTTTTTCTACTATGGAAGTCAATGGTGCCAAACAACTGTTTGGTTCCAATCGTTCTTCAAAATATCTTCCTTTGTGTTCAGCAGAAGAAAGAAACTCACACAGGTTTGCAACAACTTGAGGGTGAGTAAATGATGACAGAATTTTAATTTTTCGGTGGAGTATCCCTTTAAAAAAAAAAGTTTTTTAGATAGTGTACTGGAGCATTCATTAAAAGCAGATCTGCATAGTCCAATAGTGGTAAAAAGTGTCCAGACACCAAGCTGAAAAGAAAATAAAGTTCTGTTTCTAAAATAAAACCCAAATTTAAGCTTAAGTTTAGAAATTAATTTATCAGTATGCAGCTTAAAAGATAATTGACTATCAAATAAAATACCCAAGTACTTATAACTAGCAACACATTAAAAAAAAATTCCCTGGGAGGATTTAAAATCAGGAAGATTAATGGGTAGAGCGAGAGAGTTTTCAAAAATGATTAATTTGATTTATTTGTATTTAAAACCAGTTTAAGTTGACACAGACAAGACTGTACAATATCAAACGCTGATTGCAAGTATTGAAGAGCTAGTGAAGCTGATGATGCGCAACAATAAATGGCAGCATCATCTGCATAAAGATGATGCATAGCATTAGGAATGTTATCACAAATATTACTTGTATACAAGGAAAATAAAATGGGTCCTAGAACTGACACCTGAGGTACTCCTTCAGAGACCATCCTTTAAAAGCACACACTGAGTTCGTACTGAAAGGTAATTGGCAAACCATTTTATAGCATAATCTGAGAGACCAACAATGGATCGTTTTAAGGATGCATGATCAACTGCGTCAAATGTCTGTAAGCTTTGTTTGCAATCCAAGGCATTAATAATGTCATTAAACCCTTTTAATAGCAGCAGTAACGGTGTTATAGTGAAAAGGAGAAAGACAATTATTTATTTCCAGGGATTTTTTTTATTGTTTCTTCTCTAGAAGTATATGTTTCTTTAAAAAAATTTTTTTTTTTTAAATCATACTGACTCAATACATTTGAACCCATATCCACATGAACCCATAACATTTGAATGAACTTTTTCTTTGTAAAAATGGATAATTGTTAAATTGTATATGTGTATGTAATGTATGTGTATTTATGAAAATATATAATAAATGTTAACATTATACACACACACACACACACACATACACACACACACACACACACATATATATATATATGTATATATAGTGTGTGAGCTTAGATTTACAGACAATGCTAAATGAAAATTAATAATACTTAATACTTGAATACTTAAAGTAACCATAAACCATATTCAGTGCATATTTGGGACAGCAACATAGATAATAAATATAATTTACTTTTGTATATTAAATAATTGTGGTACTGTGTTGTGTAACCACATAATGTCCAGTCCAATATCTGCTTGCCGAAACAAGACGGCTGACCTTTGCAATGTAATTTGTAAACATTGGTTCGTTGCATTAACAAATGCTCTGAGTATTGAGTATTGCAAAACGGGATGACTTAATCTTCCTTCTCACTTCTGCACAGCGGCCACGATGGTGGAGGTGGGCAGAGACAAGAAGAACCCTGACGAGTTCGCCATGGCTCTGGACCAGGCTCTCGGTGACTTTGCCTTCCCGGATGAGTTTGTGTTTGACGTCTGGGGAGCCATCGGTGATGCCAAACAGGGACGGTTTTAAACGCTGCTACATGCACACACCACCATACACTGAAATACTGCACAACTCTCAACATGATCCCCTTGATTTCAGCTGTTTATAGCTAGCATGCAGAACATTTGACTTTATGTGACAGATTTTGTTTTACAAAAACAAATTAAAAAATAATAGTAAATATCACCACTGTATTTTTCTTCACATAATACAATCTCAAGCCTTTAAAAAAACCTCCAACAGCATTTAGTCACCCAGTTTTTACCTATTTCTGTGGGTATAGATGATATTTAACACAAGCAAAGGGAAAGGGTGATGTTTTGCATAGAGAGAATTTTGTATAGAATAATGGATATACATCAGTTGTCTTTTTAGAGCTATTTTAGACTTTTTAATTTATTTAATAAAGCGATAAAACGGTTGATTTTGAAAAAAATTGCAGCATCAATAGCTGATTCAGAATTCAAAATATACACATGAACATAAAAACGTCATATTAACCATTAAAACGGTGCCATACACTTCATTTAAGAAATTCCACAAATTAATTGATATCACATTGTTGATTTTGTTGTTTTGAGTTTATTGTAAAATACAATCCATAAGGGATCCCTTTGTATGATAGACGTATGTTTATTTTTGTGTGCCTTCACTGTTGTGTTGTCAATTTAATTTTGTATGAACAATTTCTATTGCGCTCAAATCACAAGATTTGTCTTTGCCTGATTTTTTTTTTTTCACATTAAAGGTGAAAAAAGATGTACTAAATTACTTTGTGAATTTGATCATTCACTGTTGATGAAATAATAAACTGTTGCCTATCTAGTTCTCTTATTATTATTTTAACATAGCTTAACATATGTAAGATTGTTGTTTGTCATTCAAGCCACAACATGCCATTTAATTCTAATTTAAAGCACTGCATTGGGCTCAAACTGTGTGTTTGCTCTTACTGCATTAGAGAAGTGGAACAGAGGGAATATCTGGAGGAAGACTGCCCTCTGCTGTATCAATAAGCATTTTTTTGTTTTAAATAACTCTTTCAGACAAAACCGCTCCGTAATGTGGAAATGAAATATGAGCATAATAATGGTAGAAAACAAACCCTCAACTGGGTTCTATATAGAATGCTAAGGTTCTTGATTCAGTTTTAAAGAACACTGTCAAAAATGTTCTATATAAGGTGAAATATCTAGAATGATTGGATAATGCTTTCATTTTCCACTGGTTATTTACATTTTTTTTCCCTAGTGATAAGGTCTATTTATGAGCAGTTTCATTCATTCAATTTAATCAAAATAAACAAATTAATCAAAACAAAATTGATTAAAACTAAATGCGTAAAATTATCGCATGACGAGAACCCTTAAAAGTGTCTTAAACTTTTCTTCCAAGAGTGTTCCAATAAGACAATTTCAAAGGGAAATTCCTCCAAGGGTTTGGAAACCTTAAATCGTCAAAAACAAAATCATACTTTTTGGTCTTTTTGTATGTACACCACCTGTCAAAAGTTTGGGGTTAGCATTTATTTGTATCTGAAATCTTTTGTTACATTATAAATGTCTTTACTGTCAATTGAGACACATTTACTGCATCCCTGCTGAATAAAAATGTTAAAAAAATAAAATAAAAACTGAGCCCAAAATTTGAATGGTATGTAGAGATCAGACTTATGTATTATAATTGTACTTTTTTTTAAACTGTTGTTGTCAACAATTGCGTAAACATAATTTCTATTGTGCTCGAAATACAGCTGAGGCAATGTAGCACATCATTTTTAAATTTGTTTTATAAAATCCAAAAACATCAAGGAGAAGGGCCTGAGAGACAATATTTCCATCAAGTACCTTTGGGAAACAAGTCAAACATCAGTCACTCCACTCTATATAAGCTAGCACTGAAATAACTACATTACAATATTTTATATCAACTTTATTTGTAGCCTCATTTTACATATTGGTAAAAAATACAGTATGGTGAAGAAAGACAATTCCCTCAATCCCCCCAAAAAAAAAAAATTCCCAGTTTACATTGCAGTCCTTAAATCACAAGTATTGTCAATAGTAAAAATCTCTTTTTGAACCAAAGGCAACTCATATATTGAGGACTAACCCTTTTCTAATACACATTTCTAATAGCCTTAACATAATAGATCTGTCACGCTCATGAAAACAAATCATATGTGTTAGATTTAGGTGGGTACAGGTTTGGGGATTATAAGGCCCTTCATATATGCGACTGGGTAACTGGATCAGTTTCACCGCAGCTTGCAAGATATGGCTTGGAAGCACAAGAATCGCCTGTGTTAAATGTTTCTTAGTCGGACAAACTGTGGAGCGCCTTGAGAATGAAGTCGCTTTCGACATGAATAATCAAAAAAGGACACGCAAGCTTTGAATTTGAAAGAAAACAAAACAAAACTTGTTTTAGCACCCTTTATGTGACATGGACAGTAATTATGCTTTGGTTCTCAACGTAATAAACCACAAAGTAATCAACCGCAAGCTGCGATATCTGTAAATGTAATCAGTAGATGCGTTATGAATTCCTTCATTTTTGAAGCTTCTTGTGCTATAGCAGGTCAAATGAAATCCCAGGAGGAGTTGAGGTTGGGGATGAACAGATGGATGGATGGATGGATGGATGGATCTAATGTGCCCAGTGGAGAGATGTAGTGTTCCGGCTGAGATCTTTCCATGCTCCTTCTTCCGTTCTCAGAGTTCGTCACCAACGTGAGCGTTCCTGAAGGCATCTCCAGTCAGCTTCTCTTGAGCTTCCTTCATGCTAGCCACAACTGCACATAATGGAAGAGATGCGAGCTCGAGGAACATTTCGTCACATTGCACTTAAAGGGTTAGTTCACCCAAAAATGAAAATTAAGTCATTAATTACTCACCCCCATGCTGTACCAACCCCGTAAGACCTTCGTTCGTCTTCGGAACACAAATGAAGATATTTAAGATTAAATGTGAGAGGTGCATGACTGCTACATAGGCTGCCTAAGGGACTGACACTTGACGGCCCAGAAAGTCAATGAAGAAAATGTTTAAATATTCCATGTCGCAACAGTGGCTCAACTATAAGTTTATCAAGCGACGAGAATACTTTTTGTGCGGAAATAAAACAAAAATAACCACTTTATTCGACTATTCCTTTTCTTTCTTGTAGGCCTGAAACGAGACTTCAAGAGATTTCCACGACGCATGCGCGAGAATTGCGATCTCCTTCAACTACTTCAGTTAAGTTCTCGCGCGTGCGTCGTGGAAATCTCTTGAAGTCTCGTTTCAGGCCTACAAGGAAGAAAAGGAATAGTCGAATAAAGTGGTTATTTTTGTTTTATTTCCGCACAAAAAGTATTCTCGTCGCTTGATAATCTTATAGTTGAGCCACTGTTGCGACATGGAATATTTAAACATTTTCTTCATTGACTTTCTGGGCCGTCAAGTGTCAGTCCCTTAGGCAGCCTATGTAGCAGTCATGCACCTCTCACATTTAATCTTAAATATCTTCATTTGTGTTCCGAAGACGAACGAAGGTCTTACGGGGTTGGTACAGCATGGGGGTGAGTAATTAATGACTTAATTTTCATTTTTGGGTGAACTAACCCTTTAAGTCTAATTTGGTTTTCAAATGTTATCTTCAGAATGGACTGCACACACTGTCAATCCTGTTTTGCTTTGCTATTCGAAATGCACGGTACACTATACGAAGCAAAGTGAACGAAAACTAAAATTCAGGCACAGCTTAAGTCAATACAGTGCATTATTTATGGTATTACCAATTCAGGCTCATTGGGGGGAAAAAAAAAGAAGAAGATATTTAGTTAGCATATTTCGCAACACTTTCGAAGTAAAATGTCTTACCTTGATCTGCATTGCTGTAGAAGTACTTGTAGTTTGGGTTTCCATTCTTGTTTGTGATCTCCGAGTGGACTTTACCAGTGGGATCTAACAAAGAGCAAAAGAGATTTTTTTTTCCATCCATGTTGTGACAGTCGCCTTTGGCCATTTACTGACACCCAGTGCCGTGGATGTAGCATCACACGAGTAAAATGTTTTGTTGCTTATGATATTGTAGGCTTAATTTGTTCTGCTACTGTCCAATAATGTGAGAGTCACTGAGATAAAGGTAGTCATATTTAGCTGGTTATGTGATGACAACATTTTACCACCCATTAAGACACTGACTCCTCCCTTCCTCCATGTAAAATGAAATAAAACTGCTTTTATTAGGCCACTAAAATAGCCTTCATCAAGATAACTGAAGAGATATCTGTAGGAATAAACCTTTTTATTGATAAAGGAAATGGAGTCCACCTTTAAGCAATGGTTGATGTTCTGAACTAGAGCATTTGCTTAGCCGATTTGTTTATGTATATAACCTACCCAGGAAAAGTATTCTGGGAATGTAACCACCATCTGGGCTGAAGGCCTCATCTTTAGGCTCCTCTTCATCCTGTAGCCACATGGGAGAAGATTGAGAAGATGAGAAGATTAATAAATGCTGTAGAAGTGCAGTTCATTATGAGTTCATTTTACTAAAGTAGTTAACTAATGAAACCTTATTGTAAAGTGTTACCATATAAATAATAATAAATGAATACAGGAAAATAATACTCGCCTCCAAGTTAATCATGACAAAGTTGTGGGCCAACTCAGAGATGTCCTTCGATTCAGCAAACTTGGGCTTTAGTGCTAAAGTTATTTTTACAACATAATGATGTATGTGCACACTTCAAGGTAACAGAATAAGCCGTACATACACTACTGTTCAAAAGTTTTAGGTCAGTGAGATTTTTTTTTATATATTTATAGTTTTATCCAGCAAGAATGCATTACATTGACCAAAAGTAACAGAAAAAATATATATATTTCAACTAAATGCTGTTCTTTTGAACTTTCTATTAATCAGAGAATGCTGAAAATATTTGTTTACGGTTTCTACAAAAATATTAAGCAGCACAACGATTTTCAACATTGACTATAATATGAAATGTGTCTTGAGCATCAAATCGTCATTGAATGATTTCTGAAGGATCATGTGACACTGACGACTAGAGTGATGACGCTGAAAATTCAGCTTTGCATCACATGAATAAATTAGTCTAAAATATATTCAAATAGGAAAAGAGTTATTTTACATTCTAATTATATTTTACCTTACTGTGAATTATTTACTTTTTATATGGTGTTTTCTTCTTCTCAAACACATTAAACACAAATATTACTGACCCCAACCTTTTGAATATTATTTTGAAATGCTTTAGTATTTCCATTCTTATGACAAATATTCTGACCCGAGGACTCAAGCAGCCACATACCTTTACAGGCGCCACACCAAGTCTTGTGAACAATGACCATCAGAGGGAGTCCACTGGACAGAACAAGGTCAGAATTACGTTCGAAAATCACAGATACAGTAGGCTTTATGGGATTACACATGACATGATTATATTTCTGAAAGTCTGGTACAGGCCTACATTTCATAGAAATATTTAAACCACAACGTTACAGAGATAAAAGGGTATTACAGTCATATATACCTTGCTTCAGCCTCCTTCTTCCCATCTTCAAGGCTCCTCCAGTGAATGTGGTCCCCGAATCCTTTAATAAACACAAACAAGTGCATAATGTAATATGATACATCCGGTTGAGAACCAGTGTAGCTACCTGGAACAAGCCAGGACTATAACATCAGAACAAAAGATATCTGACACAAAACACCTGTGATCAGAGATCCCATCAAAGTATTCATCCAATTCCCAAATCAATGACTGTTCTCTGACTTCGACGTTCAGCATTCATAACTCTTAAGTTCATTTGATCATTTATGATAACAAATGGATTGCAAAATCCCACCAACTCAGGTTAAAGATGAGCTCACATCTGAATAAAACACACTGATTTGACTAAATACGGAGATAGATATACTGTACAACAGACAGTCACCCTTACTAAGATAGTAGTGAGTTTTATCTCGGTCAGTCGAGTTGCATTAGATCCGCGTTCCGGGTCAGAAGCCGGTGGTCTGACGCTAGCACGGCTAGCTTTGATAGGGATTGTTCTAGATCGATTGTCTAAATTTATTGACATTTTTTACCTCGTCCATTGTCATCAGCTAAGACCTCCCCGAAATGTGATGCAATAAAAACCAGTATAAATGAAAGCAGCGTAATGTTGAGTAAAGGCGACGGCATTTTCATTCCGATGGTTGTTAGCCTTGAGCTGCCTGGATGTGACGGAGAGAACCCGGCCGCTGGGTCCTAAATCCTGCCCGAGGATTTTAAATGGAACAGAGTTGCCATATTGTTCTGGGACCCAGTATACATTTGTCCACGCACTGACCACTGTAGTGGACATTAGTGAATTTCTCTCTGACACCATACACAGTCTGGATGTCCTGTAAGGAGCACACTCAGGGGCTTTTCAGAGAGGATAGGAGGTTGGAGGTTTCACCATGAAACCAACTTTGTTTTTTTATTATAAAATTGGTTGACATTCATTTAGTGATCACATGTAGGCTAGCACTCTTATGGAAATATGATAATAAATTCTAATTATCATTTAAATTGGACTACTTTTCAAGTTGTAAACCAACCTATCAGGAAAACGTTATGGGATTTTTATTCAGGATGACTTAGAACAGGGCATCAATTTCACACATGTCCACTGTAGTGGACACCAGGGGCCTCATTTATAAAACTTTGCTTAGGATTTGCGTCAGAAGTGGCGTACGCCTTCTTTTGTGCGTACGCAACGTTTATAAATGAGGCCCCTGGTGTCCACTATAGAGGATATAACATGAATAAAAAAAATCTAATTTTTCAAAAATGTTTTTACCATTTGTTTCTTATGCTTTAAACAATGTGATAACATGAAAAAAATACTGAATTCAAAAAAACTTTCTCAGTCGGGGGGCCAGTTATCCTCTGGCCCAGTGTTTCCCAACACTGTTCCTGGCGGCACACCAACACTGCGCGGTTTCTTTGTCTCCCTAATCAAACACACCTGATTCAACTCATTAGCTCATAATCATGGGCTAATGAGCTGATGAGTTGAATCAGGTGTGTTTGATAGGGAGAAAAAGAATATGCGCAGTGTTGGTGTGCCGCCAGTGCTTGAGAAAACACCTGTTTGCCATTCATAAATCCTCTCCCATCAGCTCATGGGATAGTAAAGTGTCCATCGAATGCACACTTCAGAAGCACATTAATTCACATACTGTTTTTTTTCCACCTACTAGGCTATATATAAATATGCAATTTCAGATGCAGCCAAAGAGTGTTGCACTTTCTTCTCCTGCATTCGATTTCTGCGATCCAGAACTGCAGCACAGCTGAAAGGATTGTTTGAGCTGTGCCCTCTACTGTACAGGCATGTCTTTGCATTTCCTTCAACCTGAGGCTTGCTTTTATTGTTATTAAAAAACAAACAATCTGTCATGATTCCTGTTTTGTGTTCCCCTGGTCTTGTGGACATAATTTAATGTTTTGTAGTCCTTTGTAGTTGTTCTTGTTGATTAGTTCCTGATTGTTCCCAGGTGTGTCTTGTTTGCCAATCACCCCTTGTGTTTAAATACCCCAGTGTTTAAAGTGGGGTAAAATAATCGCTGCATTTAGATTCTCCTCTCTGTCATTTCTGAACTGCCTCATAGCACAATTAACCATGATGAGAAAAAATATCCTAAAAGTATTGTAATGCATTACTTTCCATAAAAAGTAGTGCTGTAACGCAATTAGTTACTTTTTAAAAGTAAAGCAACACTGGTCATCACAGCCTGTGAAAAGGGTCCATAGCAAACCATAACGATCCAACAATTCAATCGATATCCGATGGACAAAATCAAGTCTCATTGTACATTTTTCTCCTGATTGAGAAGCAGTTTCACTCAGACATAGAGAAAGAAAGACTATCACAAATGAATTTTCTCCACTGGGAAATTGATTTTTAACGATAACTTATAATAATAGTCTTGATATGCTGTCTAACTACTTAAATAATGTGTAAACATGCACATTTTGCAACAAACTTAAAATATATGTTTCTTTAGATATAATCAACAATTTTAAATTAATAGTAATTGTATTTCTCCATTCTTTTTAATTCAATTATGTCATTTGCATTGCTTCATGGGATTGTAGTTCATTCCACCACTAAAGCTGTTAAGTCTTATCTTTGTCTTTAATGCCTGATTTTCAAATACTTTTCTGTAATGTTTGTAATGTTGTGATATGTCTCGTAGCTGGTTGGTTTGGTTCATGGCTTATTAAAGTTAAACAACGACCTTTTTCTACGGGAAAAATTAATGAAAAAAAAAAAAAAACTTCCGGAACCAACGCCACTGATGAAAAAGTGGGTGGGCACTGATGCACTCTATTAATGTACATACTTTGTTATGATGTAAAAGTTGTTTAGATTCTCTGTTTACAACTTTGTTTACATTTACACTTGTAGCCATAGATGTTATTCATTACCTAATATTTCAGTACTTTGTTTAAAAACAAAATATGTGTAATATCCAAGGCTGTCCAGTATATTTTGGAACTGATGTGAGGAAATGTTAACACAATGCCAAAAAGGGTTTTAAAGTTTTGGGCCCGCTAAACCTTGTTGAGATGTATACACCATCTAAAAAAATGTTGCCTAAGTTTGCTAGTTCAGAAATACATTTTTAATTCTTCATTTTATTTCTAAAGAATTTAAACCATTTAAGATTGTGTTCATGTTAATTTTCTGATTAAATCCCCCTTTATTTCTTTTTTTTTATTTTATGGGGCTGCAGAAAAATGTTCTACGCCAGTTTTTTTTCTCTCTCTCTTTCTATGGCTGAAGATGAAATAAAAATATTCTCAAATTTTGTCATATTATTGAAAATATTTCTTGAAATTACAATGCAGTAATTCAGTGGTTGGAGACTTCCTCTTTTGTTATGAAACCAGCTCAGTTAAACCATTGTTGTGGTCATTAGGCATTGTGAAACAAGAAAATAGAATTTCTCAATATTCGGTCGCGCTGATGATGAAACTGCAAACCATTTTTACATGTAAGAAAAGTTAGGGAAGCAGAGAAATATTAGAATCTTGGTAATTGTATTAGTAATATAAGAATGAAAATTAGTACACCTGTTGATTAAGCAATAACAGACTACAGAATACACTTTAAAGGGGTCATGAACTGCGTTGTTTTATAATGTCTCCTGTACACTTATAATGTATATGATTTTTTCATCAAAAGTTAGTCCATTATTCCCAGTGATGCAATATATACTGCACAATACTGCACTACACCACTGATTATTCCTACCCCGATTTTAGCCCTCTGGTTTGAACGCTTTGTTTGAAGGGGCGTGTCTGTGAGACTTCAGTGTAAACTCCCACTGTGATTGGCTGACATCTTTGCATATGGAATAGCTATATTACATGTGGAACTCTCGAAAACTTTTAGCACGTTTTTACTATTACAGTTCTCAAGGTTAACTAATCGTGAAAAGTGTTGATTATAGCATTATATGTATATCTATATAGCTATTGGCATGAAAGGTTGCAGTGAGGAGCATGTAGCCGATCACAGACATGTTGAGAGCATCATTAGCCTATTTTTACAAAAACTGTTTCTACGGGGCCATATTGTAACATAGAAGGTAATGGAGCCCTTTATACATTGTCGTGTTTCTTTAGAAATAAATAATGGACAAATGGAGTCTTTAAACGCCTCAGATGTAAAGTTATTCACTGTCAAAGTGACGCCAAAATGAATGGGAGTCAATGGAAATGCTAACGCAAGTGAAGTTCTGCTACAAGATGGCGGCACCCCGGCCGGTCGATGGATTACCCTCTTGCTTGGCACAGCTACTAGAAGACGTACAACTGTGAGACAGGTTGCTCACGTCACACCTACGTCGTCCAGCTCAGTTTGAGCCTGCGCAGTTCGCTTGGCAATCAGGAAGTAAGTGCTTCTAATTGACTTCACTTTTCTCCGTTCAAGGCCCTGTCCCAAATGGAACCCTAAGCACTCGCGGTCTTCCTCTGAGTCCGCACTTTCGTGACGTAACGCCGCTTTGAATGTCGGGAAGAAGTCTGTTGTGGAGTCCGCATCAGCGCGGGCTCGGCAAAAGTGTGCATCAAGGGCGCAAATCGACCGCAGAGGGGGCGCTCGCGAGCACCCTTCTGAGATCTAAAAATGACAAATGGGACACACTACGGTCTCACGGACTTAACGGACACGCGCACGCGGCAGCCATTGTAAGTCCACAAGACCGAAAGTGCACATGAAGTGTGCCATTTGGGATTGGGCCGAAGTCTATGGGGTCGCTGTGTCCATTTCTTTTACTGTCTATGGGTCTTTCACCTATCTACAGTATGGCACATTTCACAACAAGACGTTCTGTTTTGGACTAACAAGGAAGTTTTCATTTCTGAAACGTACAGGATATTCTTGTAGTAGTATGATGACCTCTTATATGTCAAAAGCTAAAAGAAAAATGTGATTTCTCAATTCATGACCACTTTAATGCCTTGTTAAAGGTATAGTTCACCCAAAAATAAAAATTCTGTTCCAAACCTGTGCGAGTTTCTTTCATCTGTTGAACACAGAAGTAGATATTTTGAAGAATGCTGGTAACCAAACAGTAGACAGTAGTCATTGACTGCCATAGTACGTAAAAAATGGCTACCGTCAACTGTTTATCAACATACATTCTTCACAATATCTTCTTTTTTGTTCAACAGATGAAAGAAACTGGGCAATCCCTTTTCTTATTGGTCGTTATTAAGGTAATAATTGTTTGACTCTGCTTTGGCAGCAATAACCTCCACCAAACTTCACAACAGTCAGGAAAAAAACTTTGCACTATATAAAAGTGTTTCAGTTCAGCAATATTCTGATGTTGAAGCCATTTTGTTGCATGTACCATTTTCACTCAGTTTGTTGTTGTGACTTTGCTCATTTTTCCACCAATTTATAAGACAAATTATATCGCAGTATTAACAAATTATATCTCACTATGGAAAATCATGACCAGTACAAAGTTTTGCTGAAATGCAAGGCAACCTTTAATAAAACAGCAAGAAACAAATCAAAAGTTCATAAATTACTGCATAAATAAATAATGCTTAAATACAATAAATAACTTAATAATAAATAATCATTCCTTTTAGAAACAGTAAACTAAAATGACTCGGCTTGTAACAACTGCAAGCTTGCTATTTTGCCCAAATGTAGTTGAAAACTCGATTTATTGTTATTGTCCGAAGGTTGAAACCCTTTAGGACTTTGCACAGCTTAAGTCGCTCTTGAAAAGAGTTTTGATGATCCATGGGCACCTGAAAAAGACCAAACATAATCATACTTACACATCAAAGAGGTCAAAAGAATGTATTAAAAGCAACATATAACTGGTTTTACCTCTGCCGGAGAGTTGTCCATTGCAGAGACAGAGAAACAGTTCTATTACGATGAAAAAAGGAAAGAATAATCACTGAATGAAAAAGAGCCTTGCAGTTATAGTAACTTAACAGTAGTTTAGTAAAGGTGTTTGTACCTGCATGAGGTCATCAATGCTTCTGACGACTGTTTTGGTGAGCTCTGGGTTCGAGTAGCCTTGAAATGTTTCCCGATAGTAGTGGAGATCTTCTAGAATTCTCTTCAGGCATTCATTCTACGAAGATACATATCAGTGTAACAGACAAAAGACGCAGCCAATAAACAGAAGAATTGGAAGAATGGATTTTAAATTTACCTCATCAATACGGACAGTGCTGTGAGCACAGTCGGCGTTCTGTTGAGTGAAAAACAAATAATAATCGTCAAATTATGATTTTGATTATGCCGAAATTCAGCAATCAAGAATGAACTGTGATGAAGAAAGGAGGGTGATCAGTAAGGATTTTTGAATACATTGGTTATTTATATTTAGCAGCAACCCTAATAAAGAAAACCTGAAATATACGATCTTGAACGCAATTTGAGCGTCAGAGGAAACATTAATGTGACAGTTCATCAAGTTGCAGGTTACAAAACACACGCACACCATTGAGTGACTCTGATCACGGCCGGGTGTTCTCTGGTATTACACACAATGTTAAACAGACCCGGGACACCAAGTAATAGATTGGGACCCAAACTGGTCCTCCGCATAGACCTCTAGTGCCAAATAACGTCCAGCTCCACCTCTCCCAGATGTCTAATAGGTGGAGGGATAGAGTTATGGGTAGGATTCGGGTGTGGTTGGATATCCTAGCACCACCCACAACGCCCAAATTACATTCAGAGAGGGGCAGCTGGACTTCACACTCCATCGTGGCTCTGCAGTGAGCAGACTCTCGAGTTTGGTGGCGAATGAATCCCCAAGGAGGAGTAGTATATCAAATTCCAGGGGGAATGCGTTTTTCAAACAGCCCATAATAGCCGACTTCCTGTTGGGCTGGCGTATGCCGTAAAAGCCCTTTTTAGGTGCAAAAGCCCTAAAAAACATACACAGATCACCGGGAAAAAAACACACAAAAAGGGTGTGCCTCAGACCGTCAACTTGTGCCTGGACCTAATGACCGACGATTACAGAGCGCGTGCACATTTTCAAGAGTTTTTGAGCATGTTGGGGCCCCAAAAGTACCCGCAACTTTGAAAGGAAATAATAATAATACTTTGTAAAAAAATAGGGCCTCCGCCCGTTTGGCTTGGGCCCTAATAATAATAATTAATAATAATAATTTGAACGTGTGCTCCTCTATGAGAGCATCATGACATCACTCTTACCTGCGGTGTGCAGGTAGCCACCGTTTGCGTCCTGAGGTGCACCTCTGCGTTTTGCTGTGTGCAGTCGAACCCGCTGAACAAGTGGTCCTGTAAGCGGATAATACATATTATTAGACTACTTGTGCGTGTGTGTGTTTGTGTGTGTGTGAGAGAAAGAGAGGCTATACCCCCATACCCTCAAATAGGGTGCTATTTGAGTGGACATCCATTTGTGGTGTCCGAAACCATAGTGGACGTTATTGAGTGCACTTATTCAATCCCACATTGCACTGCAATAACAGAGTGTACAACCAATGTACGCTCAACGGCTGTCCGAAATCACTCACTCGTTTTTATTCACTCCTTCAAGTGAACAGTATTAATGGACTAACGTGGGGAATAGTGAATGAGGGTTGTTTAGGGAACCATTTCGGATTCAGCCAGAGTGTGTGTTTATTAGCTATATGTGCTGGTTTATTGAATTACAGTCACTCACCATCGCGAGCACCGCGGACACGTTCCAGAGCAGGGAGCGCGCAAGCGCGTTGCACGTCGTTCCTGTGAGGCTCAAAGGCGATTCACGCGCTCCGACCGGACCGGCGACGCCACAGCGACACAGCGCGAGGCACAGGATGCTTACAGACAAATCTTTAACAAAACAACAACATCATATTTCACAAAACGTGAGGGATAAATTGGATAGCTACACTAGAGCCGGGATCGTTTGTAGATTAAAAACAGTAATACTTACAAGTACAGACCCTGGGGAGCATTGTTGCGTTCAGCTGTTGCGTATTGTAGTGCTTAGGATCAGGATTTGTTCCTTTATAAATCTTTTGGAGGTATGGGAGTTCCCTTTTCGAAACATTAACTCAAATGAAAACAACCCGCTGCCCATGTGTTTTGTAATTTCCGTGGTATTACAGATGTTGAGTTCTGGAGTTTAGGACTCGCTGCTTGCATACATTGGGAATTAACGCACGTTTCGATTTACGCAGGCATAGGCTACTTCACAAACAGTGTGAGTACAGGATAACAATCTTGAGCCTTCTTATTCAGTAAAGCCCCTACTGTCACTTTAACAGCATTTTAAATTTAGCTGCATTCTCGTTTACAGTCATAAACATTTAGCAGAAACACGAAAATAAAGGTTAAACACTGGGCATTTAAGAGATGTCCAGGTGTAACGTCCTAAAGGAATTGTATCGAATGTTATGATAGTAAAATATAAATATAAAAAAGATCCCAGGTTAACATCAGTCTGACAACATTTGTGGTATGCTATTGATAACGAAACGAATTTCTGAAATTATTTTTTTCCTTAACAAAAAGGAAAAGAAAAAAGGTGGTAGGGACATATCCAAGTATGGGAGAAGATCAATGTGGATTTACTTTTACATTGTAACAGTTAGATATAAGTTAAGCATGTGCAGGACGATGATGATGCATCAGCCAATGTGTTATTATAGGACATTTACATTTTCTAATTTAGTTGTTATATAAATCTCACATATTAAAATATTAAACTCTCATACTTTTACATAATGTATAAATTACTTCTGATGTAATTCTTAATATTTCTATACATTTTGAAAGTGTCATTGACTCATTTAAATTAAAATACGAAATAAATAATTGTATTTAACATTTTATTTTGACAATTTAGTTGATAATAAATGAATAACCGATGGCAGACACGGAAATACTGAATAATAACCCCATTAATTACAAAAATGATTATTTTTGTAATTATTTAAAAAAATTACAAATGGACAAAAATATTTATTCAACATAATACAATGTCATAGATCACTATTTTCCAGAGACACAAAATTACATCAATTAACCTCAAACCGGTTTCGGTTGACTAAATCTCACAAGTGTTGATATTCAGATGAAATGACAAAATTAAAGATAGCGAAGCCATTCATCAAAAAGTCCTGAGATGAGATTTGTGCCATGACTGGTAAGGAGAAAAAAATCATCTTGCCCTGGAGGGTATCTTCCCCCAAAATTAGCAAGTCACCATGTAATCAAAATTGACTATTCTTATTTTTATGATTGGAATGTTGCAGTATTTATTATAAATCATTTATTCGTGCACTGTGCACATCATTCTTTTTTACATTTTTTTTTTTATTATTCATGTGCCCTCATAATCTTTAATTAAAATAACTTCCCCTCCCTCTTGGCTCATCTCTTTCTCTTCTTTGATGATGTGTTAACTGGCACGAGGGCGGGGCAATCTGTCAATCACATGAGATCAACCAATAGCAAACCACAATCATCCAATAAATTCCCCATGGACAGAATCAAGTCCCAAACTACATTTGCTCTTGTTCGAGAAGCTGCTTCACGCGGCTATTCTTTACAATGCCGCTTATGAGCACTACTCATTTATAGTTAAGTCAAGTCATCTTCATTTATATAGCGCTTTTAACAATGGATTGTTCCAAAGCAGCTTTACAGAGATAAACATATAATTTAAGGTAACAGAGATTGTTTTGGCTTTATAGCGGTTCTTGAATAATGTTATTTCCAGCTAAAGTTAGTTTTGATTGATTCAACTCCATTGAAATTATCATTTGTTATTAAATTAGGGGCCACTAAGACGACGCCGTTCTCTCTAAATAGACTTTAAACGCGAACCTGTGATTGACGCTGACGGCGTTCACATGCGTTCACGTGCGCATTACGAATTGATTCTATAGTTATGTACTTTTGAAATTATGTGCGCAGGTTTGTAATTCCATACAACCCATGCCTAAACAAACTACTTGTCTTGCCTATACATTTTGATACAGAGTTTTGTTTTATTTTATCACTTCGGGGTACGCGAGCCGGATTTTCAACAACGCTTTATCTGTAGAGTGGGAAAGGGATCCTCCATAGGGAGAGAATAGTTGACACTTCAGCACTGCATTGTCATCGGGTCCAGGCGGATCTCCTTCGTCAGATCTGGACACGGCCTGGATCCGGCAGGCTGCGGGAAAACTTCGGGATAAACAAAGACACTAATATTAGCGTAGATGCCATTCTTCTTATGATGTAGCGAGTACCAGGGGCGTCACTAGGCCCTTTTTAGGGGGGCTTCAGCCCCCCTAAATTTATGCCTAGCCCTCCTAAAAACTTGTGATTAATATGCTACACAAATTCGTGTTCGCTTCAGTCTTGTTTTTATCAGATTCAGCGCGTTCTTCATCTTAAATCCGCAGTGGCGCCGAGCAGAGAGCGCGTCAAAAAGAGAGGAAAGAGTGTGTGTGTGTTCATCTGAGCCCATTGGTCTGTCACTGCTCGTCAATGTCAGAATATTTGAGATGACCAATCAAATCAAAGTAGGCGGGCTTTAGATTCACAGACGCTCGACGCTTCAGTGCGCGGGCAAGTGCGAGATAAGATGTAAGTAGCTAACCTTATAACGTTATATATTTGACATTTTTTTGAGGTTATTAAAGTTAAACGAATGACAAAAAATAAGCAGGAAAACTAATATAGTTTTGTCTAATTTCGCCCTTTTGAACTGAAATTAGGCATGTAACATCAGCCAAATGTAATCATTAATTTACTGTCATTGTGAGTGGACAAAAGACATTAACAAAGCCGTTTTCATCCTGTTAGGTACAGGATTAATAATGAATGTGCACATATTGAAAATATACCTAATACAAATTGTAGCCTTTAGTAAATAAAAAAAAAGCTCAGCTTTAGGAGGGGAAGAGAAAGGGCACGATGAGGAGACTGAAAAAAAAGAAAGGAAGATGGAGATGAGGAGAGAGCAGGTATTGACAAATAGTCAATACTGATATAGTTTTAACGCTATTTCTTATCCTTTTTTTTGGTATTCAAACGTCTTGAAATGCACATTTCAGAGATTAAAAAATGTAACCCCCAAACCTCCACCTCAAATGCAGGACCTGATTATAAAGATTATAAAGCCCTGTCTACAGCCCTGTATTAGGAATCAGAATCAGAAAGAGCTTTATCCCAAGTGTGCTTGCACAAGGAATTGGTTTTGGTGCTGATGCTTCCAGTGCACATATACAAATAGCCTATGTGATAAGGCATAAGATCAATAATGAATGTGTAGCCTTTAATGTGAATTAATTTTATAAACTTAGTTACCTTTCCTAGTAGTTTTCAGTAAATGAACACGTCTGAGAAAATGATTCATAGGCAAAATCAACCAGTTGACCCCCAAAGAGAAAAAGAGTGTGATGCTGATGAGGAGAGAAAAATAATCAGCTGCCAACTGAAATGGTTTTATCCCAAAAAAATTTGCCTTCAAAACATCTTAAAATGCACATAATAGTTCAGAGAATTAAAAATGTTCTCGGGGAAACAGCGAACCCCCCTAACTAACACAACTCGAATTCAGGTACAGTGATTATAAAACCCTGCAATTGCATGGTAATGAAAGTGAGCATTAGACCCTAAATTAAACTTTTACCTTGTTTTTTTTAATTTATTTTTTATCATACCCTCATTGGGGGCTTAGCCCCCCTAAAAGGAAAATCCTAGAATCGCCCCTGGCGAGTACATCAAGATTTAAGACCTCTGGAAACATCTCTTTCAGTAGCTTAGTCGGTATAGGATCTAACATACAAGTTGTCGATTTAGCACACCTTTAAGCTAAGGATTTAAAAATATGTATTATCTGGACCAATATTTCAACGATTCAATAAAGATAATGCATGTTAACAAGCTTTCACTGTGATAAAATTATAGCTTTTCTGTGTAAAAACCCTAAAGCGACAGAAAAAAATGATCATTTATGTAGTTCTCAAAAAACACGTTTTACAGAAAAAAATTAATGTAAGTGATTTTATGAAATTATAAGCATAAAAAAATGTATTTTCATGTAAGTGCGTCACCATAACCTTGATGTTTTCTGTTTCTTCTTCTGACAGGTCATAATTTAACTTAAACTGGAATGTTCCTCTTTTTTTCCCTTTAATGTCACATTTCAAGTAAAACTGTCACATTTCCTCTCTTTGGCACCAGTGATTTTAAGTATGAAACAGCAAGCTTT
Source organism: Tiaroga cobitis (assembly GCA_030578255.1). NCBI lineage: Eukaryota > Metazoa > Chordata > Actinopteri > Cypriniformes > Leuciscidae > Tiaroga > Tiaroga cobitis. Next base: position 16,972,290 of record CM060592.1, on the reverse strand, counting down.
CCTATACCGTCATTTGGAGGGTTTTTCAAAAATGTACATAAAATCAAGAAAAGCGTTAAGAGGCTGATATTTGAAAAACTCTCATGACTTGCAGTTTTTTTACCCTTTTTTTTTTTTTTTTTTTTTTTGCAGGTGACAAGTTGCAATTCCTGGAAATGCCTCATTACTGAGTTTACATTAAAAAAACTGTAAGGGACAGGCCCTTACAGTCATATTTTTTTTTATATTTTATGAATATACTACATTCCATGTATTTCATACACATTCCCTTATTGCTTTTGTAAGCCACAGTGTTGAACAAGAGTGGAAAAACCACTAAAAACAACTTAACTGCCTTTATTTTCCTTATTATTTGTGTTCATTTGGTGGAGCAGACACGTCATAACTGATGTAATATTGTGGTACCAGGCTCTTGCCAGGGAGAGAGTGGGAGTGCAGTCTTGATCTGCGTAATGGCCACAAAAAGGAAGTAGAACTACTCGACTCTCGGGTCAGTGCTGTATGCTAATACTTTCTGACAAAGTGCTATTTTGTCAGATTCATTATTGTGTTAAAATTCTGCGGAGATCTGAAGTGAACTCGAAGTAAGAGAGATCTGTTTATTACATAGTTATTTTCATTTATTGCATTTTTTTTTTTTCATTTTGCAGTTTCGTTTTTGGGACTGACCTAATACAAACCACAATGACACTTGTTTGGTGTTAAGTGCTTCGTGCCTTGTGACAGTTTAGAAGATAAAAACAATGTCATACTGACCCATATTAAGTCATTTATTTGTCCGTGATTTCCTTTTACAGTTCTGTGCACGAATACAGAATGGTGTGTCACTTACATCTGTGAAACAGGAAACACATTTAGAAGAAAAAGTAAGTAAAATAGGCATTCTTAAAAGACTGACATTATAGTTCATTGTGAACACAATAATACATTTCCACCACACCAGGCAGCTTCAAACAAATATAATGCTAACATAACATTATTCGAAAATCCACGTTTGGTTATAATTTCTTTGTTTTAGGTAGGAGAGCTCCATCCACAGCACATTAGCCAGTGCAAACACTGCGTCAGAGTAAAACTAGAGTAAAGTAGAAGCAGTTTACAATAGTTTGATATGGAAGCTTGTTTCTGCCACAGAATAAAAAAAAAAAAAAAAAGGTAATTGCCACTTTTTATCTCACAATTAAGACTTTTTTCTCAGAAACCGCAAGTTTACATCTCACGATTTGGAGTTTATAACTCGCAATTACAAGTTTACTGTATATCTCACAATTCTGAGAAAAAACCCCAGAACTACAAGGTAAAAACTTTTTTTCTCGCAGTTTATACCTCAGAAGTTGTTTCCTCACAATTGCGAGTTTATATATCACAATTCTACGTACTTTATTCCTCGCAATTGTGAGTTTGTCTCACAAATCTGACTTAATTTTTCACAACTGCAAGTTTATAACTCGCAATTGTGAGACAAATTTTTCCCCATAGCGGAAACAAGCTTCCATATATAGTTCAAGGGATAGTTTGCCTAAAATGAATACGCCTTTTTTTATTCTATGGAAAATAAAAAGATATTTTGAAAATGGCTTCATGTTTTTGCTCATACATTGAAAGTCAATGGGGTCCAATGTTGTTTTGGACCCAATTGACTTTCAATGTACGGACAAAAAACATTCTTGGAAATATCTTTAAGCAGGGTTGAAACGACATGACGGTGCGTAAATGATGACAGAATCATTTAATTGTTGGGTGAACTAGCTCATAGTTGTTTCCCATTAAGGTCCATATGGAGTGACCTAGAATTCAGTACATGATGAAACCAGCAGACATTCTACACAGGAACAGATCCATCCTGTCAGTGATTGATTCATGTTGAATGATTCTTTTACATTATGAAGGATCAACAGGACTTCCTCAAAAGTGAGTGTGTAACCCTCAGCTAAGGTGCGGGCATGCATGAACACTTACAGCATGTATAATTGACATACATCCACACAAAGCTTGTAACATAGGCAGAAACACACACATCTAGTTGAAAAAGGGGTCTATAGCGAGTACACTGCTTCATAATATAGTGAAACACAAGTGGTTGGACCCTGTGCTGTTTGCCTCAAAATGGAGAATCACAGCGAACGTGGCAAACTGCTTTTCTTTTGGCCAGAGACTTCTCCGTCATGTGCCTCTGCTGGCTGTGCGCATGCCTGTTCAAAAACAAGACAGAAAAGATTTTTTTTTTTTACACATCATTTCATCAAAGTCAAGTCAAGTCATCTTCATTTATATAGCGCTTTTAACAATGGATTGTTTCAAAGCAGGTTTACAGAGATAAACATATAATTTAAGATAACAGATTGTTTTGGCATTATAGCGGTTCTTGAATAATGTTATTTCCAGCTAAAGTTAACTTTGATTGATTCACCTCCGTCGAAATGATCAGACTTTTAAACGCGAACCTGTGATTAACGCTGACGGCGTTCACATGCTCGTTCAGAATTGATTCTATAATTATGTGCTTTTTAAAATATGTGCGCAGGTTTATAATTCATACAACCCAGCCTAAACAAACTACTTTTCTTGCCTATAAATTTTGATACAGAATTTTGTTTTAAAAAAACTCAATGTAGGCTCTAATTTAAAGCACCCCTATGCTTTTTTGGATATGAATTCATGTAGTGTTAAACAGCTGTAAATGTAAAAGGTCTGCAAAGTTTTAAAGATCATAGTTTTAAATGGAATTATTGTCTCGTAAAAAAAAGAAATGATTCTAAACTGTCTGAAATGAGTTGTCAGTAATTCTAGTCTTACCCCCTATTCCAACCCACGTATGTTTGTAACAAATTTGCATAATGCCAGCCTGTGGTCTTCATTGGTTGCTCGTGAATAATGTCGACTTTGATCGACCTCAAACACTGTAGTTGTAACTGAGGCCTGAAAGAGTTTGGTTCATGTTGTCGACATGTCGAGAAGAGGCTGTTTTCTGTGCGGCGAAAGCAAATCCATTGCATAAACTTCCAAAGGATGAGGATTCAAGGTAGAATTGACACGGTAAAACCGACACCATTGTTACTGTTATTATTACTGTGTATCAAGTCCTGAGCAAGATCTGGAACTGAAATTCAGATATGCTAATGAGTGTTTGGTTTCCGACATATGCTGTAAGCTGTAGACCAATTACAACAGACTTGGCCATCTGACCAATCAGAACAGAGTAGACCAATCACAACTGACGGGGCCATCTGACCAATCAGAACAGAGTAGACCAATCACAACAGACTGGGCCATCTGACCAATCAGAGCAGAGTAGACCAATCACAACAGACTGGATCACCTAACTAATCAGAGCAGAGTGAACCAATAAAAAAAAAAGACTGGGTCATCTGACTAATCAGAACAGAGTAGACCAATCACAACACACTGGGCCATCTAACCAATCAGAGCAGAGTAGACCAATCACAACAGACTGGACCATCGGACCAATCAGAACAGAGTAGACCAATCACAACAGACTGGGCCATCTGACCAATCAGAGCAGAGTAGACCAATCACAACAGACTGGATCACCTAACTAATCAGAGCAGAGTGAACCAATAAAAAAAAAAGACTGGGTCATCTGACTAATCAGAACAGAGTAGACCAATCACAACACACTGGGCCATCTGACCAATCAGAGCAGAGTAGACCAATCACAACAGACTGGGCCATCTAACCAATCAGAGCAGAGTAGACCAATCACAACAGACTGGACCATCGGACCAATCAGAACAGAGTAGACCAATCACAACAGACTGGGCCATCTAACCAATCAAAGCAGAGTGAAGTAATAAAAAAAAAGACTGGGTCATCTGACTAATCAGAACAGAGTAGAGCAATCACAACACACTGGGCCATCTAACCAATCAGAGCAGAGTAGACCAATCACAACAGACTGGACCATCTGACCAATCAGAACAGAGTAGACCAATCACAACAGACTGAGCCATATGACCAATCAGAGCAGAGTGAACCAATCAAAAAAAAAAGAAGACTGGGTCATCTGAGCAATCAGAACAGAGTAGACCAATCACAACAGACTGGATCATCTGACCAATCAGAGCAGAGTGAACTAATAATAATAAAAAAGACTGGGTCATCTGACTAATCAGAACAGAGTAGACCAATCACAACACACTGGGCCATCTGACCAATCAGAGCAGAGTAGACCAATCACAACAGACTGGGCCATCTAACCAATCAAAGCAGAGTGAACTAATAAAAAAAAGACTGGGTCATCTGACCAATCAGAGCAGAGTAGACCAATCACAACAGACTGGACCATCTGACCAATCAGAACAGAGTAGACCAATCACAACAGACTGAGCCATATGACCAATCAGAGCAGAGTGAACCAATCAAAAAAAAAAAGAAGACTGGGTCATCTGACCAATCAGAACAGAGTAGACCATTCACAACAGACTGGGCCATCTAACCAATCAGAGCAGAGTAGACCAATCACAACAGACTGGGCCATCTAACCAATCAGAGCAGAGTAGACCAATCACAACAGACTGGACCATCTGACCAATCAGAACAGAGTAGACCAATCACAACAGACTGAGCCATCTGACCAATCAGAGCAGAGTAGACCAATCACAACAGACTGGGCCATCTGACCAATCAGAGCAGAGTAGACCAATCACAACAGACTGGGCCATCTGACCAATCAGAGCAGAGTAGACCAATCACAACAGACTGAGCCATCTGACCAATCAGAGCAGAGTGAACCAATCAAAAAAAAAAGAAGACTGGGTCATCTGACCAATCAGAACAGAGTAGACCAATCACAACACACTGGGCCATCTGACCAATCAGAGCAGAGTAGACCAATCACAACAGACTGGGCCATCTAACCAATCAAAGCAGAGTGAACTAATAAAAAAAAAGACTGGGTCATCTGACCAATCAGAGCAGACTGAATCCTTTATCGAGCAGTTTCAGACACTATGAGAAATGAGGTGATGCTGCAATGTATATTAAGAGAAAATTACAGTTTTTTTGTTTGTTTGTTTTTTTACCTTGGATGCATGTAACCCTATTGTAGGAGGCCTCAAAAACAAAATAAGGAACAATTACAATGTTAGCATAATAGGGGCACTTTAAGCTGGGTTTTGATTGGGTTACAGGCCTAACCTGGTCAGATCCTCCACATCTACCAGCATGGCATCCTGCTCCATGTGTAGTTCATCTCTCATGAGCAACAGCTGAACCAGCTCCTCATTCAGACCTGCAATGCAATTACAAGTCAAATCTACAAGTCGTTATTGCCATTACCACAACGAAATATGTTTGTCTTACACTGGTTGTTGCATATTATAAAAAAAGAAATAAGAAGAGCATGGCAAAAACTGACAATTGTATGTGTTGTCAATAGATGTTATTAATTAGATAACTAAAAAAATACATAAAAAACTTAATGAAACAATGAAACATGATGTAAATAATAATAACAGAGTGGCTTATTTTGAATATTTCCATCTCCTGTCTTCACCTTGTATCTGAGAGTGCAGGTCATTGGTGATCACCTGTAACTGACCAAGACTCATGTCCCTCAGGTCCACAGGCCTCAGACTCCTCTTCATTAGACTCTCACTGATGTGTGGCAGATGTGGTAACTAAAGGACAAGGACAAAGTTGAGTCAAGTTAAATGTATTGTGTTTTTTCTTTTCGTATTAGCAAGCGCTCTGAGGTGACGTGAACGCCCTTTGAGGACACAATAAGCTTTGGGAAGGAAAATAAACACAGCACTAGTCTTGGACACTCGTCCCACTGACCAGGTCTGCAACGGGGGACCTGCGGTGTAGCTGAATCTGTCTCTCCACCTCCACCTGCATGCGGGCCATGGGACGGGCCAGAGCCAGAGCCACACGCGCCTCCTCCTGCAGCCGCCGCTGTAGCCGCCAGAACTCAGAATCCTCCGAGTCCAGGTCTTCCTCTCCTGTGTCCCGGTCAGACAGAGATGAACTCTGCTTACTCTATAGGGAGACAGAGGAAAAACAAAAACTGCTCAGTTAAGTTGCATAAGTTTCAGTTTCAAAATGCAGAACTCGGTGTAATAGACATCGAAGGACAATGTGCCGTGTACCATAGGTGACAATGGGGTGTCCAGGCTGGTTTCTGTTCTGCTGTCCTCGGCATCGCTGTCTCGGTCACTGCTGCTGTCATTCACAAAACACATCTGTAGATTCACCCCATTCTGAAACCTATGAAAAGAGCAAGGGTGAGACATGACATCTGATTTAGAAGAAAGAATAAATATTCTGCAGGTGTACTGCTCATAATACAAAACAGACATGGATACTATCTATCTATCTATCTATCTATCTATCTATCTATCTATCTATCTATCTATCTTTTTTCACTTTATTTTAATTATTTGATTTGACTTGACCTTTTTATTTCACTGCTATTCCTCGTTTAAGATTTGCCAATTCTGACTATGTTTTTTTTTTGCATTACAAATAATAATAAAAACAATGTTTGGATTTGTTAAAAAAAAAAGTTAGTTCATCTACAACAATGCAGCTTTTTGCCATTTTACTCAAATCCATTGTCCTTTGTTATATTGTTTTAGTATGCTAAATTGATTCTTTATTTTGCAGTGGTGTGAAATACAACCAAAGACTTTTAAATGATGCGCTTTAGAATATTTTTCGATTGGCAATCTATCAGTCTCATGTGAAAAAATTAAAAAAACATTTATTTTAGTCACATAGCGTGAACAATTTGAAGAACAAACACAAAGAAAAGTTTAAAAAGTGTAATCTTCACTGAACCGCAAAAGAGTGAAAGATCTATTTTTAGTGTCTGTGAACCACAGTGAAACACACTTCCCACGGAAAGACTTTCCTCTTAAAATGCAAGAGAATCTTGTGGTTAATAGTATTTTAAGAAAACACCGACTGCTTCAAGTAATTCTATAATTACAGTTGAAGGCTTCATTGAGTTTACTCCTGTAGACTGGTATGACACTGAATCTGTGGTATCTCTTGTAAAGTAATTAGGTAAACAAAGATAAAAAGTTTTGTGGGGAAACATGCTCATTCCGTTTAATTTCAACCCTCTTTGGACTTTCTTTTGCTTGAATGTCTAGGAACCTCCTTTAACGTAGTTGCAAATTGAGAAAAGCACAGAAAAACAGCAACTCCCACACCATCAAACATGGCCAAACCATGGATTGCAGAGATGCAAAAAATAACCGCATATATAAGATGGTAAGTGATCAATCATGAGGTTTCTGAATTTATTAAGAGAAAGCGTTCAAATAATAATTGTACAGTACATAACTGTATATAAATGTTTAGTCCACATTAAATATAAAGACACTAAATTTCATATTCTCCTATTTACGGCATTCTTTACATTCAGTTTAAAGGCAGAACAAAGTAAATAGCAATACTAATGCTGATGAAACCAATAGCATTCTTAACATGTAATGCTTGGACCACAGATAAGTATAAATTACATGATCACTGATCTCTTAAGGAGCACATTTTTGCAGAAAGATTATTTTGCAGATGAATCGCTGGTATTTTTACTCTCTGCAACATCTTTTCATCTCCACATCAACAATGTCTGAATTCCTTTCCCATTTCATTCTTGAGAAGATGTGAAAAGTCAACAGACTCTCTTTCTACCATCCCAAAATGCTCGAAACATGAAACGGTAAGCACAGCACACCAGACTAAAACAGAAACAAAGTAAAAATGTTCCCTTTTTTTTCTGTCAAATATTTGTTAGAGCAAAGAGTGAAAACAAAGTAGAGACTGGTGTCAAGCGAGAAATTGGGTTGACTACTACTACTAGACTACCTAAGACAACAGAAATTATACACTGAAATCAAATTCTATGTGTTATGCTGCAATGAGCCCTGATGGAGTTTGGGTTCCTTCCTTGCCACTTCCACCTTTGTCTTGCTTAGTTGTGGTTTAAAATACACTTAATATTCAGTAATATCAATTTTAATTAGGGTGACCAGATTTCTCAATTCTCAGAGTGGAATTCAAGACTCCCTTTTTAATAATTGACATAATATGCGTGATACATATAAGAATGAATAACTCTTTTATTAAAGGGATAGTTCGGCCAAAAATGATATTTAACCCATGCATTACTCACCCTCAAGCCGTTCGAGATGCATCTGTCAATCTTGTTTCAGACGAACACATTTTCAGTTATTTTAGAAAATGTCTTAGACCCTTCAGTGGATATAATGTGAAGCAATGGGGTCCACCTCCTTCAAGTCCCAAAATGTGCATACATCCTTCACAAAAGTAATCCATCCGGCTCCAGGGGGATAAACGAAGGCCTTCTGATGGTAATCCGTGCGGTTTTGTCGTAAAAATATACATATTTAAAACTTTATAAATGAAAATATCTGACTTCCGGCAACGATCGACGCGCGTTCACGGGTGATGGAAGTCGGCGTACGAGGTAGGACGTAGCGTGGGAACCGTCGTGACGTAGAACGAACGCGCCAGCGCAGCCAGAGAGCAGAGCAAAACAAAACTCCACTCAGGATTTCCATCACCCGTGAACGCGCGTCGATCGTTGCCGGAAGTCAAATATTTTCATTTATAAAGTTTTAAATATATATATTTTTACGACAAAACCGCACGGATTACCCTCAGAAGGCCTTCGTTTATCCCCCTGGAGCCGGATGGATTACTTTTATGAAGGATGTATGCACATTTTGGGACTTGAAGGAGGTGGACCCCATTGCTTCACATTATATCCACTGAAGGGTCTAAGACACTTTCTAAAATAACTGAAAATGTGTTCGTCTGAAACAAGATTGACATATGCATCTCGAACGGCTTGAGGGTGAGTAATGCATGGGTTAAATATCATTTTTGGCCGAACTATCCCTTTAAAGATTCTCTTTAAATACACGAATGCTTTCTTTTTCACATCTTAACATCCGTCTTGAAGGGATTTTTTTTCCTTCCGTACTATGGAAGTCAATGGGGTCTACTGTTTGGTTACCCATATTCTTCTAAATATCTTATTTTATGTTAATTGGAAGGAAGAAATGCATACAGGTTTCGAACAACTAGAGGGTGAGAAAATGATGACAGAATTTTCATTTTTTGTTTTCAACTATCCCTTTAATCGTACTCGGTTACTTACGTAACCTCGGTTCTCTCTAGAGAGGGAACGAGTACTGCGTAATAGCTTACGCTATGGGGGAAACCTCTTTTCCACGAGATATTGAAGCCAAAAATTATCCTTAATTTTTTATTAATGTAAAACGCTTTGCAGCAGCAAGCAGACATAGGCGAAACAGCTCGCGCGCCTATTGGCTGCTCTTGCGGCAAATGCAGCAGCCTATCGAGAGAGGCGTTGCGTGACACATATCTAATGGGGGCATTTCGCGCCCATTTCGTCACGTCCCGCCAGAAAGGGCGTGGTCTTGCCCTATAAATATAGTTCGATAAGGCTGGTACACTGATTTTCATTGCCGAAGCGAACCAGCGCTGTTGTATGCACGGCAAAATAAGCAGTACTCGTTCCCTCTCTAGAGAGAACCGAGGTTACGTTAGTAACCGAGTACGTTCTCTTACGAGAGTATCTCTCGTACTGCGTAATAGCTTATGCTATGGGGAACACAATGCAACACGCCGTGCGTACAGGGATCCAACACCAAAGTCCCCGGGGCCCATATAGTGCATAATCACCATAAACTCACATAGAGTGGAGGAAGAGAGGCTGGAAGCGTCATTCCTAATAAAATAGCACCCAGAGGGGCTAATCATGTGACAATTAAACGCGCAGCCAGGGTGAAAGCTTTCAGCCTGATCTGGGTGGCATTACATGTGTCAATACTCATGGGGCTGAAGTAAACTCAGTATCTGGGCCGCACAGCGGGGCAGATAGCACTGAATTCTAGACCGCCAAAAGCTTAGCCTGCAAGGCGGGTACCTCCAGGTTATAATACTTTATAAATGTAGACGGCGAGGCCCAGCCCGCGGCCGTACAGATATCTTGCAGGGTACCCCGCTAGACCATGCCCACGAAGAGGCCACGCCTCTCGTGGAGTGCGCTCTGACACCCAAGGAGCACTGTAGGCCCTTTGCAGCGTAAGCGAGCGCAATGGCATCCACTATCCATCTGGATAGGCTCTGCTTTGAGGCGGCAAGTCCCTTGGAACGCCCGCCAAACAAAACGAAAAGCTGCTCAGTCTGTCTGAAACCAGACGAGCGCGACACATAAGCTCTTAATGCCCTGACAGGGCAAAGGAGACTCGCGTCTTTCTCCTCATTGAGAACCGGAAGGGCAGACAGGGAAATTACCTGGGCCCTAAACGGTGTATTGAGGGATTTTGGCACATACCTGTGCTTCGGTTTGAGAATGACTTTCGAGTCATTAGGCCCAAACTCCATACATGAAGTTCTTACTGAAAGCGCCTGCAAGTCCCCTATGCGCTTCACTGAAGCGAGAGCCGTGAGAAACACTGTTTTGAACAACAGGTGTTTCATGTCCGACAGTTGGATTGGCTCGAACGGGGCGCCTTTCATGGCCTCCAGGACCGTGGAAAGGTCCCACGTCGGGACTGAAGGGGGCCTGGGAGGGTTTAGCCTCCGAGCTCCCCTAAGGAAATGCACGACTAAGTCGTTCTTCCCCAGCGGCTGGCCAGGCACCTGTTTTGCAAACGTTGCCATGGCCGCCACGTATACTTTGAGCGTGGATGGGGTCCTGCCCCTATCCAGTAGCTCTTGAAGGAAGGAAAGCACTTCCGAAACCCCGCAGTCCACAGGTGAAAAGCTCTGGGCTTGACACCACGCAGAGAACACCGACCATTTCGAGGAATAGAGCCGCCTGGTAGACGGCGCTCTCGCCTGCGCGATCGTGTTTAACACTCCCTCTGGGAGGTTAGCGGGTACCCGTTGATGGCCCATGCGTGCAGGGACCACAGCTCCGGGCGAGGATGCCAGATCGAGCCCTCCGCCTGAGAGAGGAGGTCTCTCCTCAATGGTACAGGCCATGGGGCAGTGCTGGTCAACTGCATCAGGGCAGGGAACCACGTCTGGTTCGTCCAGAGCGGAGCTACGAGCAGCACTGGGCATCCGTTTTCCCTGATTCATTCCAACACTTGAGGCAGGAGCGAGACAGGAGGAAAAGCGTATAGGGGACAGCGGGGCCAAACATGAGCCAGCGCGTCCTTGCTTTTCGAGAAAAACTTCGGGCAATGAGCGTTTTCGTGGCACGCGAATAGGTCCACCTTTGCTCTGTCGAACGTTTTCCACAGCAGCTGGACCGTCTGCGGGTGCAGCGACCGTTCCCCTGCTGGGACATTGTTCCTGGACAGTCTGTCTGGTCCCACATTCAGATGACCAGGCACGTGCGCTGCTCTTAGTGAGAGCAGGTTGTGCTGAGCCCAGACCAGGAGGCGTTCCGTCAGCTTGTGAAGGTTTCGTGACCTGACGCCGCCCTGGCGATTTATGTATGCCACCACTGACATGTTGTCCGACCGGACCAAGACGTGGTGGCCAGTTACCTGGGGACAGAAGTGCCATAGCACTTTGTCGACTGCTATCATTTCCAAGCAGTTTATGTGGAGGAGCTTTTCCCGTTCTGACCACAGGCCAGCTAGCGGTCTGCCCTCGAGCAGCGCTCCCCACCCCGAGGTGGAGGCGTCCGTAGACACCACCTTCACACTCGAAGCGGTCCCCAGACTCACACCTGACTGATACCAGTCGGTTATTTTCCAAGGTTCCAGAGCTGAAACGCACTGTAGGTCGACCCTGAGGCGAAACAGACCCGCTGTCCATGCCCTGGGTGGAACCCGCGCTTTCAGCCACATCTGCAGTGGGCGTATGCGAAGCAGACCCAACTGGAGTACAGAGGCTGTCAGACCCAGCATTTTCTGAAACCTTTTGAGCGGAACTATCGAGCCGTGGCGGAAGGATTTCGCGACGTGCTGAATATTTAGTCCGCGCTCCGGTGACAGGCGTGCCATCAAGGATAGCGAGTCTAACCCTGTTCCCAGAAAGGAAATTTTCTGACTGGGAGACAGTGAGCTTTTTCGCCCAATTGACTGTGAGGCCCAGCTTCTCGAGGTGCTCGAGTAATGCGGCCCTGTGTTCTATGAGCTCCGATCGTGATCGAGCTAGAATCAGCCAATCGTCCAAGTAGTTCAGGACTCGCATGCCCTGAAGTCTCAGGGGTGCGAGCGCCGCGTCCATGCACTTCGTGAATGTACGAGGTGCTAGAGACAGGCCGAACGGCAGGACTGTGTATTGATATGCCTGGCCCTCTAAGGCGAATCTCAAGAATCGCCTGTGATGGGACGCTATTTGTATTTGGACATAGGCGTCTTTCAGATCTATTGACATAAACCAGTCCCCGTGGCGCACTTGCGCGAGGATTTTCCTGGTCGTTAGCATTCTGAACTGGCGCTTCACAAGCGCTCTGTTCAGCTGTCGCAGATCTAAAATGGGTCTGAGACCCCCATCTTTTTTCAGTACCAGAAAATATCTGCTGTATAGGCCCCCTTCGCTCTGAGACTGAGATAAAGGTTCTATAGCCCCTTTGCTCAGTAGTTTCGCTATCTCGGCATGAAGTAGATGAGACACTTCGTTTTTCACCGTAGTTTCGACACGCGCCATATAACGGCGAGGGCGCCGAGCGAATTGTAGCGAATAGCCTCACTTTAAAGTGTTCAGCACCCATTCTGATACTCCGGGAAGCTTTGACCACACATCTGCGTGAATAGCTAGAGGCAGAATGAAATCCGGGCTCTGGCCGCGGCGAAACGGCAGCTCGAGAGCCCTGGTATACTGGGAACACAACACCGTGTTTACAGCGTTCGAGGCGGGGGGCGCGCTGATCACAGCGGGCAGCCTGGCCGCGCTCAGCTTCTCTATGGCAGATTGTGCAGAGAAAGTGAGCGGGGCGGATCCCGTAGGATTCGGTGTGTTTGTGAGAGACTGTGGGCGCGGGACTGCGGGCACATCTACACTGAAAACACTGTCGGTTAGAGCCGACTGAATGTGTGTTGGTTTCGTTTTTACAGAAACCAAGGGACACACAGCGTGCAGTGTAAGCGGGCATTGTGACATGGGCGCGTTCACTACATTGTCTGCACAATCGACCTGAATCGATTTTATTTGTGCTAGCCCTGCACCGTGGCGGGCTGTGTCTGGGTGTGGGAATGGGCACTGGGGGGTGGGCATTCTTACAAGACTCATAACACCATCGGCCGTGGCCGGAACACCAGAAAATGCACTCTTTATTGGATTTATCTGGGTAGCCGTAGAAACGGCTTTTGTGCGCAGGCAAGCGGGCTGAGACACCGGCTGGCTCACTGCGAAATACACTGGGACAGTCACAATGCTTGGAACTGAACGAGCGAGAAGTTTTGGTGGAGTCTGGCCGCAGCGAGACTTAAACACCGTGGGTTTTAGCTGACTGTATGTGTGTTGGTTTCGTTTTACAGAAAACGTGGCACATGCAGTGTGTAGTGTTTGTGGGCACTGGGTTGTGGGCACATTCACTACATTTAATGCACAATGACTTGAGTCGATCTCATTTGTGCGTGCCCTGCACTGTGGCGGGCTGCATTTGTGTGTAGAAATGAACACTGGGCTGTGGGCATTTTTATTACACTCATAACACCATCGGCTGTGGCCGGAATGCCAGAAAATACACTGCTTATATGATTTTTCTGGGTCGCCGTGGAAACGGCATTTTTGTGCAGGAAAGCGGGCCATGGTACCGGCTTGTTTACTGTAAAATACACTGGAACAGTCGCATTTTCTTGGAACTGAACGAGCGAAAAATTTCGGTGCAAGTCTGGCCGCGGCGAGACTAAATTTTTATTTGCTGCAAGACCTAGGATCAAACACGGGTCTCCCGTGCGAAGGCTTTGGGTTTCGCCGCTGAGCCACAGGGGGAAACGAAAAAAGCTTAAAATAGCTCGAGCAGATAAGAGAGCGTCATCACAGTTTGTGTGTGTTGGCGTTTGTTTACAGACGTACGTGTTATACAACAGGCTCATTGCTGCAATATTGACACTTTCAGCCGCTCAAACTAAGAGGAGCTGAGAAATGCTTGAGAAATGGAGATTAGTCCGGCCTCGGCGGGACTTAAAACAAACTCTTTCCTCATTTCGCCGGTGACGCATGCCCACGGGGGGCGGGGGCGGGGTAGCTTTCTTATAACGTAAATAAAGCTAGCCGCGGGGCGGAGAAGGGGGCGTTCCATGACTTAGTCACTTCCTCGTGTAACTCAGGGAGGAAGGGCGCGGGCCTTGACTTTGACGGGGCTTCGTCTTTCCCGAGAAAGCGTCCGTCCAGTCTGCTGCGCGGCGGTTGCGCGGGCGCCTCCCAGTCGAGGCCGATGTTTTCCACGGCTTGAGAGAGCAGACGCATCAGCTCAGACTCAATGCCGGCTCTCTTCCCAGTGGTTTGGCGGGAAACGCTAGCGGAGGGGAGATCCACGGAGCTCGCCCAATCCTCGCTATCAGACGCCAGAAGAGAACACGCCTCGGTGGGTTCGTCGAACTCGTGGACGGATGCGGCGTCCGTCAGTGAACGACTCGAGCGAAGCCGGCGGGCGAACCGACGAGCTTTGGCGGGCTGGAGAGAGCTCGGGAGCGCGCTGGGCGCGGCGCTTCTTGCGGCGCGGCGTCACGGCGGGCTGTGGTGAAGGCTCGGAGAATGACGCCAGGCGAGTCCTCAGAGTCACCATAGGCAGAAGCTCGCAATGAGGGCATCCGCCGTCAGCGAGCGCGATAGCCGCGTGATCCTCACCCAGGCAGGACACGCAGATGACATGACGGTCCCCGTCGCTGAGTGGGGCGCGGCACGAGCCACAGGATGGCATCTTTAAAAAGACGCAGCTCTTTTGTGATGAGAGGTGTAAGTCGCGTCACGTAAGCGAGCTAACACTCTCAGCAGAGTAAGGATAAAAAGGATACTTAGAACGCCGGAAAGCGCAGCAGGTACGGCAGTTGAAGGCGGCAAGGCCAGCGACTCCAGGAGCTCGTCCCGCTGAAAGGCTTGCGTCGACGGCGCGGCTTCTCTCTCCGGATCCAGCGATGCGAGTGCTTCGCTGAAGAGATGAAAATCAGTGTACCAGCCTTATCGAACTATATTTATAAGGCGAGACCACGCCCTTTCTGGCGGGACGTGACGAAATGGGCGCGAAATGCCCCCATTGGATATGTGTCACGCAACGCCTCTCTCGATAGGCTGCTGCATTTGCCGCAAGAGCAGCCAATAGGCGCGCGAGCTGTTTCGCCTATGTCTGCTTGCTGCTGCAAAGCGTTTTACATTAATAAAAAATTAAGGATAATTTTTGGCTTCAATATCTCGTGGAAAGAGGTTTTCCCCATAGCGTAAGCTATTACGCAGTACGAGAGATACTCTCGTAAGAGAACTCCTACACGCTGTCACTGACACCAGATCCCTCCTTCACTATCAATAGGAAATTGTGATTGGATGGTTATTTTGTTCTCCAAAATATACAATGACATGAATTACCACCTTAGATTAGACAGGAGACTCTCTCCATTGCTTAGCTATAAACAATTTTTGGTAACGCTTTAGATTACAGCCCGGAAAGTACTGTGTAATTAAGAGGAATTTACAGAGTAACTTTCAGTAATTATAGTGTACCTGTATAAAGTACTTGCATGTAAGTATAAGGGAACAATATATAAAATTTGGGGAATAAAGGGGTAACAACCAGGAGAATAAAAAAAATATTTATACTGTAAGTATTATAGAACTAAGGGGTACCTATTCTACTGTTATGATACAACAATCTTTCATTTGGGAGCAATTTAGCGAGAACATACACTGCGTACTTTTTTTGTAATAATTGTGTACCAGTACATACTGTATAGGCTTTTTTTCAATTACAGGGTACATATCTATGCATTTATACTTTTTTTTATAGCAAAAGTGCAGATGTTTAAGTTTGGGGTAACATGTTTCAAGGCAAGAAAAGCTAAGACTATTGCAATTTAAAATACTGGGAAATATATTTGTTTATTTGTGGTTACAGGGTAGGTGGTGCTTGTATAATAAATAAAGATTTCCGAGTCAGTGATAAAAGATTGTGTATGCATTTTTATTACACTTACCCTGTAACTACACGGAACAAGGGGGTAACAAGCACCACTTTAATTTACAGCCCGCAATGTCACACTTACCCTGTAACTACATTGAACAAGAGGGTAACAAGCACCACTACATGAAACAAGAGTATCTTTCCCCAATATTTAAGCAAAAGTAGCAATAGTTTTCGTTTTCAGTGCACTTTTGTTAAAAAGATTACTTTATAAATGCATAGATATGTACCCTGTAATTAAAAACAAAAAGCCTATACAGAATGTACTGGTTCACCATTATTTCAAAAAGGTCCGCAGTGTATGTTCTTGCTAAATTGCTCCCAGATGTAAGATTGTTATATCATAATAGTAGAATAAGAACCCCTTAGTTCTATAATACTTACAGTATAAATATTTTTTTAATTCTCCTGGTTATTACTCCTTTATTCCCCAAACTTAAAATATTGTTCCCTTATACTTACACTCACCTAAAGGATTATTAGGAACACCTGTTCAATTTCTCATTAATGCAATTATCTAATCAACCAATCACATGGCAGTTGCTTCAATGTATTTTGGGGTGTGGTCCTGGTCAAGACAATCTCCTGAACTCCAAACTGAATGTCAGAATGGGAAAGAAAGGTGATTTAAGCAATTTTGAGCGTGGCATGGTTGTTGGTGCCAGACGGGCCGGTCTGAGTATTTCACAATCTGCTCAGTTACTGGGATTTTCACGCACAACAACTAGGGTTTACAAAGAATGCTGTGAAAAGGGAAAAACATCCAGTATGCGGCAGTCCTGGGGGCGAAAATGCCTTGTTGATGCGAGAGGTCAGAGGAGAATGGGCCGACTGATTCAAGCTGATAGAAGAGCAACTTTGACTGAAATAGACTCGTTACAACCGAGGTATGCAGCAAAGCATTTGTGAAGCCACAACACGCACAACCTTGAGGCGGATGGGCTACAACAGCAGAAGACCCCACCGGGTACCACTCATCTCCACTATAAATAGGAAAAAGAGGCTATAATTTGCAAGAGCTCACCAAAATTGAACAGTTGAAGACTGGAAAAATGTTGCCTGGTTTGATGAGTCTCGATTTCTGTTGAGACATTCAGATGGTAGAGTCAGAATTTGTCCATAAACAGAATGAGAACATGGATCCATCATGCCTTGTTACCACTGAGCAGGCTGGTGGTGGTGGTGGTGTAATTGTGTGGGGGATGTTTTCTTGGCACACTTTAGGCCCCTTAGTGCCAATTGGGCATCGTTTTAATGCCACGGCCTACCTGAGCATTGTTTCTGACCATGTCCATCCCTTTATAGCCACCATGTACCCATCCTCTGATGGCTACTTCCAGCAGGATAATGCACCATGTCACAAAGCTCGAATCATTTCAAATTGGTTTCTTGAACATGACAATGAGTTCACTGTACTAAAATGGCCCCCACAGTCACCAGATCTCAACCCAATAGAGGATCTTTGGGATGTGGTGGAACGGGAGCTTCGTGCCCTGGATGTGCTTCCCACAAATCTCCATCAACTGCCAGATGCTATCCTATCAATATGGGCCAACATTTCTAAAGAATGCTTTCAGCACCTTGTTGAATCAATGCCACGTAGAATTAAGGCAGTTCTGAAGGCGAAAGGGGGTCAAACACAGTATTAGTATGGTGTTCCTAATAATCCTTAAGGTGAGTGTATATTGTAAGTACGTAATAGGTACACTATAATTACCCAAGGTTACGCTGTAAAATTGCTTTAATTACGCAGTACTTTCCGGGCTGTAATCTAAAGCGTTACCCAATTTATTAGGACAGGTGAAATGAGGGACAAAACATGTTTCATAGTAAGTTGGGACACTAAAAACAGAGCTTAAATACAGGACTGTCCTGGTAAAAACTGGACATCTGATCATTTAACTGCACTGACACTATCGGATTAGAACCAAATTTGATCTGAATTGAGCTGGATAATGGCGGTCACCGTGATTTTGCCAAGACAACAACATATTTTGTTGATCCAGGAACAACTTTCCAGTCGTAACCCTATCCCTACCCATAAACCCCTTCCCTAAAATCAGAGAGAAAGGATGGTGAATAACACTGATGTAGAAGCACCTAACCCTGGTTGTAAGCCTAACTTGACTAAACTTAAATCTGATTGGTTGACTCAAATGTTGATCCAGGAACATGTAGTACTTAGTTAAATCACGTTCACTGGATAATGGCAATTGCCAGTTTACATCAAATCAATAAACATCCTACAGGGAAGGGCAATAAGTGTAATGACCCAGAAACAGGTGAATATGTTCTCATACACTGCATAACATAAAAAAAAGTGCAGGAAATGGAACATAATACACATTTTTTATCGATGCTTCACACTCTAGTTCAGTTGGTGGTGGAAGAAGAACTGAGTTAAAACAACACTGAACTTTATACATTTTAAATCACTAACACTGTTATTTTTATGTTTATTAATGTGTAGCTGCTTTGAACCCAATCGGTATTGTATTGAGAGCTATTTAATAAATGTGACTTGACAGTTCTCATGGTTAAAAAAAATGATGCTTCGTCATCTAGTAACAAAAATATTCTCAGCAGAACCTTTTAAAATACTTGAAAATGTTTTCACTATTATTATTATTATTATACCTGTAGCTATATCATCCCAGTCAATACAGTTATACACTAAAAACAATCAATATTACATAAGACACACAACATCAAGCCGCTGATCACAAGCGCTCACTGACCGGGAGGACGGGCAGTTTTTGCTGCTCTTGCTGCAGCCAGTAAAGGTGACTGGTCCGTCGTCATAGAAACTGCCAAGGGCCAGCTTCTGCCTAATGGACTCCCTCTCGTTCCTCTGGGCCTGAGCGCAAACACAGTTGACTTCAATAAATGAAGAGAATGCTCACAGACAGGCAACACAACATGTAGTAGGCCACAGAAGACCTCGAAGACCAGGAATATTTGATGAGGCATTTTAAAGATGTCATCCGCTTACAACGTCTATTGAATGCTTGTGTTTATGGGTAAACAACGTGCTAGATTTCAAGGACAAGAAGGTATCAGTGTGGAAGTGTGAATAGGAAGGTACAATATAAATCAGCAAACAGCAAATTACAAAGACGAAGAGAAAAAACTGGAGAGAGAACTGAGGCAGTGCGCATGAGGCCCTCGACAAACATAATCACATAAACATTCTTAATATATAATCGCCTGCCTACTCCTGATGACATTATATTGGTAAGAATAATGTTCTCTCAGATGTGCATACTACACTCAGTTCATTGCCATGGCAACACGGTTGCCTTCTGATGGTGCTCAGAATGACTAATATTTAAAAATGCCTTGCACTCATCTCTGCAATAATCGTAAGGGCTACTATTGTGTCATTCAATAACTTTCCCTTCCTATATCCACAGACATGCTTATTTTAGCTCACTTTCATTTTCTGCCTGTTTGCAGAGCAGTTCCACTGAGATTAACATTTGGATGGAGAAATATATGGGGCAGAAGAGAGGCTGATTCATAATGCACGTAATTGAAACACCCATGGCTCAGCTTGTGATGTAATATTAGCAATCTGTAAAGCAGGTTTCCTGTGCATTCCCAGGAATGGGAACAGCTCAATTTGATTGCTTTTATTAATGAGTGAGATTTTGCCATTAAACTAGCAGATAATGCCAAGCAAAAACAGCCATCCATATACACAAAAAATACGACCTTGTGTGGGATGGGTTGAATTGGTCCCAATTCAAGAAGTGTATTTAGTTATTTATTCAATTTAGTCTTTTTCAGTTTAGATCATATATCGATCAACTAAATCTACAAAAAATTTAACATCCATCACTCAGAGCGCAGTTCCTTTCTTATTATCGGAAATATTAGTTTAATCTTCAAGCCACCTCTTACACCATGATTTTGCAAATATACACTAGTGTGTGTACACACACAATATAAAGCACACTGATGCTTACACTATAAAAAAATATATAGACCTGTCTTACCTGGTAAACACATTTCTCTTGGTGCACCATCTTTCAGCGCATCGTATAGTGCAGCAGCCAAGCCCTACCTTCTACTGCAGTGTCTGAGCTACACCCTTGAGACCAGCATCACACACACATGAAAGAGGGGGAGGAGGGGGAGTGCAAGCGAGCATGCAAGGAGAGCACAAGCGTCTCACAATGGAACGCAGCCACTTAGAAGAAAGAAAAAAGCAGTGAACTAGATCCATATTTTGGCATCAATTTCACAATAGACTTAAAAAAAAAAAATTTAAAGCAGTGAACTAGATCTATATTTTGGCATCAATTTCACACTAGATTAATCTATTTAATCTATCACAAATTTTCATAATGCTCAAAACTGGGTGGTACAGTTGTAATCAAAATGATTCAACCCCCATTGCAAATCAGGTTTCACGAGTTCACACATACATATAATTAAATAGAGTAAAGGTGTGTATTTGCCGTGCTGTACGGGAGGAGGGCTCCGGCTTCTCTACCAAACCCAGAGAACTCCCCCATTCCAGGTTGGGATAGGAATAGTTAGAAGTGAGGAGACGGGTTGGTGGAAGGATGCTAGAAAACTGTCAATGAACAGAGGCAAATCTGCTGTATATATACCTCTTGTCTCGTTAATTGAATTGATTAAATGAACGTGCTCCTCCGGTTTCGATTAGGATAATTATCTGAACGTGCTCCTTCAGAACTTTGTTAATAAAACATAATTTCACGAGTTCACAGTTACATATCGTCGCTGCATGTCCGATGAAAACCGCGTATGTCCATTTTGCCGATTTTTTTATTTTTCGATGGATAGAATGTCCAGGTTCATTTCCGTATACAGTATGCTTCACATTATCTAAATGACCAATGCAAAGTTGTGAAATCATGTCATCTGATTTCCACGTATATCCATTTGCTGTCAAAGCTGTCAATCACGCCGCGTATCTCCCGCCCTGTGGAGGCATCTCGCCGGTCTCGGGAAGTTCGTCTCTGGAATTCAGCATTGGATAGCCGAATAGCTAACACTGTGAGGTAAAGTATCAGCAAACGTTTGTTTTTGACAACTGTTCTCAAGTTTATTATATATTCACAACTGTTATTTACCGGTAAATGGTCTAGATGAAGTAATTGTCCACAGGCTTACTTAGTTCTTCACAGATTAGCTTGCTTGCTAGTATGTAAATAAACTTGGTCTCATTGATAAGATGTATACTTTTTTTTTTTAGTCAAACTGATCAAATTATAGCGGAGCAGAGGGATGATTTATAACGACAACTTTTGATGAATTTATGAGAAATCTACAGACGCAAACAGACAAAGTGTAGTAAAAGAAAGACCTAAATGTGTATTTCAGACTTTTTTTCACCACAAGTCTGAAAGAAGACATGTTATTGAAGACAAATATCCCAAAATCTCAAAATTGACTGGTGAAAAAAAAACGATGTTTTTGCCTGCCGTGTCTCGCCTTAATAAACTGAGCGTAGCCTATTCATCTGTTATCTGAAACGCGACTTGGTCATTCTAATTAATGATCGGAAGAACGCGTATCGACCACCGTTACTGTAAAATATGCACGTATGTCCATTTAAACTCGATTTTGGTCAAATGTGGATTATATCATTACACTGGCAAGAATATGGTTACATTTAAAGATGCCATACCAAGTATTACAACGCTACGTTCAACTGCTGTGAAATTACGGTGTTTTTTTCACTTCCTGAAAAGTAACCGTTTTGGACATACGTGAGTTTCATCGGGCAGCGACGATATGATTAAATAGAGAAAAGGTAATGCATATCTGGTGTGCTGTACAAGGGGAGGGCTCCGAGCTCGGAATTTGGCCCGAACCCAGAGAACTCGCCCAAAGAGCAGATTTAGCAAAAGAAAGCTGACCGACTAAAAGACCCTGAGAAGACAAGTTGAGAAAAACCCTTGAGTGACTGCAAAAGACCTGCAGCCAGACTTGGTGGCAGCTTGCACAGGAAGTTGTGTACTTAATGCATGCCGGAACTCCAAGACTACACCACTACTGACCCAAAAGCACAAGAGAAGTCAGCTCCAATTTGTTCAAAATCATATAAATAAGCCACAGAAGTTTGGGGATTCTGTTCTGTGGAGCGATGAAACAAAACTGAAACTTTTCGGCACTATGGATCAGCAGTATGTCTGGAGGAAGAAGAATGAAGCATATGCTGAAAAGAACACCACGCCTAGAGTTAAGCATGGTGGGGTGCTCTGTGCTCATGGTGGGGTGCTCGGTGCTCAGTGATGCTCTGGGGCTGCTTTATATCCTCTGGCACTGGAAACCTGCAGCGTTTGGAAGGCAAGATGGATTCATTTAAGTATCAGGAAATCCTAGGAGAAAACATCATGCCGTCAGTGAGGAAGCTGAAGCTTGGGCGTCATTGGAACTTCAAACAGGACAATGATCCCAAGCATACCTCAAATTCCACCAAGGCTTGGTTGCAGAAGAAGTCCTGGAATATTCTACAGTGCCCATCACAGTCACCTGACTTGAACCCCATAGAGAATCTCTGGTGGGATTTGAAGGCAGTGGTTGCAGCATGCAAACCCAAGAATATTCCCGAACTGGAGGCCATTGTTCATGAGGAATGGTAGCCTGGATGCCAACCGAACTTAGCCCCGCCCACAACATTTGAGGTCGGGAAGTTCGGTCTGGACTTGATCCGTAATGGAGCAACTATGCTTGAACCAGAGCTGTTTGGACCAATCAAATTGTCAGGGCGGGCTTTATACGAAGATGGACAGATGATCAACAGTAACGTAATCACCCAAGTCACCAAGAGCGCTTGGGTTGAATTCGTTTACAACAAAGATGGCTGCTGCTGGAGAATTGTGATGTGTAGATTCCGCCATCACGTCTTATTGAAGATATTGACAGCGCATTAAAAGAGGAACAGAGAACCGCGATCAAGGCATTTGTCGATCGGAAAGATGTTTTTGCCGTCAAAAGTTTAATTTATCAGCTGGCCCCGATGGACGCGAAGAAGATGGGGTGCAATGAAAACCCTGTGGTCATTGTTGTTTCACCTTTGGTCGCACTCATGGAGGACCAAGTGAAAGAAGCAACCGAAATAAGCATCACGGCAATGCAACTCGGCGTGCACGACGAGATGGACATAACCAGTGGTCGTTGCCAGCTCCTTTTCGGAAGCCCTAAATCCTGGCTGCTGAACAAGAATTGGAGGGACATGCTATGGCTCTGATGTTTTTCAAGCCAACGTAATGGGTATCGTCATGGATGAAGTTCATCTCACTTACAAATAATAAGAGATAGTCTGACTGTCTGACTTAGTAAATAACTCACAATGTCGTGATATGAATCATGTTGTAAACATATCTTGTACCTAGGTATCGATGTACGTTTGCTAACTCAGACTTAGTACAATCACAACGTTAGTCTCATTGTAGCGGAATAACAAAAAGTTCAAACGTTCAAAAAGGGCAGACGCCATTTCGCGAGAGCTTCGCCAAGTTGGGAGAACTTAGATCCCTAGACAAAGCTGGTAAGCATGTCCAAAACAATAGCCTTCCTGCACGTACAGTCTTCGATCTTTTCAACACTTAGTCTAATTCACCACTTTAATTAAAATCAGTTGCATACAGCTACTGTGTGAATTGATACATGCAAGTTTAATAGTGTGACCAGAAGGTCAAAGCCATCTCTGAGTTGGCATCAAACAAGGGTGTTGCTTTGTATGTACTCACACACCATACCCATACTGGTAGTCACTGTACCCCTTATAAGTGATGTATTCTTTTTAGATGTCAGTATGGTCATTAAACAGTAATAGATGATACTTGTAGATTTAAAAAAACCTTGCTTCCCCCTTGTTGTTAATTAATTTGACTAGAGACAAGAAATATCTTATTTATTTTACCATTTTATAAAAGACCATTTTATAAAAGTACATCTTATTGTACTTCCATATATTTCAGTGTAAGGAAGTTAGCTATAGGAAATATTAATATTCAATAATAACTTGTTATGATTAATTATGAATATTTGGGTCAGGTAATTGGATTAACTTGACATGGCTAAATTAATATTACAATCAATTAATCAGTTCGTCCAACGAACTCTTTTGATTATTAATTTATTCTAAGAAAAGGGTATCTTCAATGGCCACAGAAGAATAATTATTTCTTAGCATGTACAGCGCTTTGAGCAGGTAGCAAGATCAAGATCTTGAAAAGAGACTTTGTTTGCAAGCAGTGAATCAGAACCAAATACATAAAGTGCACAAGTTTTATTAACTAAATCATAAACATGAATAAACTAAACAAACATACATAAATACATGTGTAGGGAAAAGGAGTGAGAGATGGAATGATGTAACGATGGAGATGATCCATCTAACTATGAGAAGAACCAACAGCATTTCATTTTCACATTTCACTGAATTGAATACTTGCATTTGTAGTGGGAACAATTCTTGAAGTTGTGGAAAATTGAAGTCGTTGAGGGTTCCGGCAGTGGCATGTGGCAGTTGTTTGAAAGTTATCTTTCTCCATGAGCACATTTGGTCAAGGCCTGGGGCCCTGGGCCCTATTGAGGCCACGCCGAGCATACCCGGAGAAGTGAGGAAGTCGGAAGAGTGGGTGATTGGAGTCGTTGTTGGTTGGAGTCCTGGTTCCAAACTCCTGAGATTGTCCTTGGTTATTTGAGAGAGAAAACTAAGAGAGGGAGGTCACATGTGGACTGTCTCTAATAAAGCCTGAAATTGATCCACCCCTAAGGGTTGACTGGACCAATAAGCAAGGTGAAATGTCCGAGTGGGAAGGTTGCTGTAGTTAATTTACGAGTCTTTGTCCTCACCATGCTTAGACTGTTCATTCATGCTCAAATAGATATAACAAATCCCCATTGCATTCTAAGAGAAGGTGATGTACATCAAAGTGTGAGTCATTAAATGAGGATTAATTAGGTAGGAGGCATGATGCAGGTGAGGTTACATTGACTGTTAGCTGGTTGTATAATAAAATACATACCACAGTATATACATAATCGTACACAAGACAGTAAATCATTTACACAATGCTATGATGCATGTTCATTTATAGATCAGTTAGTCTATGATTAATGCAGCAAAGTCTGTTTTAAAGAGTGTTTCTGTCTTCCCATTGTCTCTCTCTTGTGCACGTGGCCACATTCCTAAGGAGGTCGTAACAATCTGCTTATCAGCCCTGTAACATGACACTGTTTCTGCCCTTGTGTTGATTTCATTTGGGATGTTAGTTTTGGAGTTTCATAAACCTTTGTATATAATGATTAATTAGTGTGTGTCTGATGGATCCAGACTCTACACCAGGTACACCTGTGCTGGCATTGACTGCTTCTGCTGATAGGGAATCCAGAGCCAGTGTAATGAAACAGCTGCAGATGGACAATCCAACTACTTTAGCTCTGAGCCCAAATAGAACAAACATAAGACTGAGTCTGATCAAAGTCCCTGCCCATTCACTGGACTGCCTAGAATGGATTTGGAGGGATGTTAAAGAAAAAGGTTTCTCCATGTTGCCAGTTATTATTTACTGCAAAACTGTCAAGGCAGTTGGCAGAGTGTTCTGTCATTTGAAGGGGTAACTGGGTGAAGATTCCTGGGTTGTAGGGATGGGTCGTTCGCGAATGAGTCGGCTCTAAGAGCCGGCTCTTGTAGGTGAACGACGGGAGCTGGCTCGCATATCTGAAGAGCCGACTCTATTTTTAAAAATATAGCCTATAGAAATAAATCATTATTTAATAATGAAATAATGAAGGAATTTTATGTTATTTTAAATAATTGACTAATTCAAAGAACAAAAAAAATATTATATAGGCCTAAAGGCGCACATATTCGTTTCGACTGTCTGATCAGCCTCACATTCTGTTCCTGTCAATCATACGAGGTGTCAACCAATTATACGGCATGAGGGAGCGGCCGAGCCATTGTGTGTGTGTGTGTGTGTTCATGCTAGTTATACAAAACATAAGTGAGATAGTTCATGCTGGTTATAACATGCCAATAAAGAAAAGAGAAAAAGAGGGAACAGTTTAATCCTTTCAGTTATTTATTTTTCTTTAATATGGGTTCTATTATGTTCAGATTGTATTTGTTTTGAATGTTGTTTCTATATACATTATACATTATTTTTTCATAACAAATGAATGCATTTTTTAAAGAAATTGTGAGACATTGTGAGTATGATTTCATTTAATAATTTAATTAGAATTGTTTTTACACCTTTAATAGTCAAAACATTATTTTTTTTAAAGATCCGTTTGTGAGCCAAAAGAGCCGGATTGCCCATCACTACTGGGTTGACAGAGACCCTGAGAAAAAGACTGAAAACCTACTTATTGGCACAGCTAGACACTCCCTCACAATGGCCCTCATTTATCAAAAGTGCGTACACCAAATTTCCAGGGTACACCCAAAACCACGGTGACTTTGAGATTTATCAATATGGACGTTAGCGTACGGTAAGCTCAAATCCTACGACAGCTCAGGAGGTGGTGTACGCACGTTTTGAGTTAGTGCGGAAATGCGCAGAAAAACAATTCCTAACACCACAAAATGCACTGACAAATATTATGACCCACTGAAAAACAAAAAAACAACAACATAGTAATTATAAACTTCAGTGTTTATTTTTGTGCAACATGGACTTCAATGTTTAATTTTTGTGACTTTTGAAAGCATTTGATTTGTAAGCATATGTATTCCTTCAGTTGCGAGCCTGTGCACTTTACCCTGACGTTTCAGGGTTTGGCCCGGCAGGTGCGCACGGACTGGGTTCGGTCACGAAAGGCTTTCAATGACCAAAAAATAATTCAGACTGACAAAATAATTAAAAAAATACAATCTTCTTCTTTTAAATAATAATAATAATACAAATAATAATAATGACATTCTTCTTCTAAATAACAATAAGCGTCACGCAATTATTAATGTGAATGAATGGTACTCCACATCACATCATCATCATCACTATTGTCCACCCCAATACATGTAACGTGATTCGAAATTGAATGCTAATTCAAAAGACGTGCTGTAAAATATTGCATTGTGATAGGTCATTTCGGCTCTACATCAGAGAAGTTTCTCTTCTTTGCCGTCTTCCGTGTGTCCATGGCGTAAAATGAGGGCGTGGGGGAAGCGGAGACTTGAATAGGGGTGTGTTATGACGATCGTTTTCAGCCGCGGGATTTATCAAGGGCAGGTATTGCGTACACCTGGATTTCAAAGGTACGCACAGCTTCATAAATCAGGCGGTGAGAGGAGTGTAAGCATAATCTTACACCAACATACACGCCCGTTTCTACGCGAGAATGATAAATGAGGGCCAATAAGAACCGAGTGGACAGGGTAGCTGCAGAGTTTCGTGTCAACAACAGCTCTTGGGATGGGCTTAAATTTTCCAAACATATCACACATTGTGATGTATGGGTTACACTTACAAAGCATGTAGAAGTCTGTCATTTTTATCATAGGTACTCTTCAACTCTGAGTGACGGAATCTAAAACAAAAATCCAGAAAATCATATTGTATGATTTTTAAGTAATTCATTTGCATTTTATTGCATGACATAAGTATTTGATCACCTACCAACCAGTAAGAATTCCGGCTCTCACAGACCTGTTAGTTTCTCTTTAAGAAGCCCTCCTGTTCTACAACAATTACCTGTATTAACTGCACCTGTTTGAACCCGTTACCTGTATAAAAGCATGTATCGCAAGATCTTGGCCAACAACCTCCTTCCCTCAGTAAGAGCATCGAAGATGGGTCGTGGCTGGGTCTTCCAGCATGACAACGACCCGAAACACACAGCCAGGGCAACTAAGGAGTGGCTCCGTAAGAAGCATTTCAATATCCTGGAGTGGCATAGCCAGTCTCCAGACCTGAACCCAATAGAAAATCTTTGAAGGGAGTTGAAAGTCCGTATTGCCCAGCTACAGCCCCGAAACCTGAAGGATCTGGAGAAGGTCTGTATGTAGGAGTGGGCCAAAATCCCTGCTGCAGTGTGTGCAAACCTGGTCAAGAACTGCAGGAAACGTATGAACTCCGTAATTGCAAACAAAGGTTTCTGTACCAAATATTAAGGTCTGCTTTTCTGATGTATCAAATACTTATGTCATGCAATAAAATGCAAATTAATTACTAAAAAATAATTCAATGTGATTTTCTGGATTTTTGTTTTAGATTCCGTCACTCACAGTTGAAGAGTACCTATGATAAAAATGACAGACTTCTACGTGCTTTGTAAGTTGGAAAACCTGCAAAATCGACAGTGTATCAAATACTTGTTCTCCCCACTGTATAAGCAATAAGAAAACACACAAACATAATGGTTTCAAGAATGTGGATACAAAAAGAGACTGTATTATATTAAAAACTAGATTTAAAAAGCAAAATTATGTACAATGTCCCTTACGAAAACAGTATTTACAGATGTAAAGCCATCACCCTAATTGTTTAAATAGGGACATTTCTCCAGTCCATTACTTTGGACTTCATTCACTGCCATAATTCCCGGTATTTCAGCTTTACCAATACATTTTTTTCTGAAATTCTGGAATGCTTGTCTACCTGGCTGATTTTGGAAAAGTTGAGCCTCCCTTAAAACGTTGACCAGGGTTAAAACGTCGGCCTTGACAGCTCCAGCTCTGTGTCTGTTTTGTCCATTTGCTCCTTGAGGATGCTAATGGACTTACTAATTCTGGCTGCCGACATTTCTGACAGGTTTGGCCCCAAGCCTCTCATAAATGATTTCAAGAAATTGTTCAGGTGTTCCCGATGGAGGTCAAGAGGAATATTTTTCCCCTTTCCCCCTCTACCATTCCAAAACCTGTTCCATATCACACTGTGTGTCATGCGTGGGGGCAGTGTGACGTTAACCTGCAGTGTTAGTAGGGAGGTGCTATAGGCATAATGGCTGTGCCCATACGCTTTATAGGAAAGCAGGTCAACTTTATAAAGTCTCATTAGCCTCTCAACATCCCCTCCTCTTACTGCATCCTGCATGGCTTCTGAGTGTTCTTTTTGGTGATCTTGGTTTGTTGGACTCGCATGTTCTGGAGAAGAGTCTGATGGAGCCACAAGATTGTGTTTTTATTTTTCTCATGTGTTTCCCTTGCCTTGACGCATGTATATACATTGCCACATCCGTCCGCACGACACGGAAACTGCTGCCTCTGCCTGCCTTTGACTTGCAGCTTCTGTGACACAACCTGTCCAACCTTGTCATGCAGCCAGCTCCTCTTCAGTTTTGGCAATCCGTCATTGACATCCACTGGGACAACCCCATCTGGAATTTCTGTTTGCAAATGGAATAAAATGTTGAACTTCTAACCACCAGTAGTGTAAATGCACAGATTGAAGTTGTGGTTCTAATATTGGGTAGTAACTTTTATCAAAGTGAATTACAATTTTAATAATTAACTATAACAGTAGTAACATATAGACACGCATGTATTTATGTGATAAATGCTAATTCTCAACTATGAATGAAGTGTCAATTTACCTGTGACATCCTCCAACCCAAAGTGCTCCATTACAGCAGCTAGGAAGAGTGCAGTCGTGTCATTACGCACAAATTCCTTATAGGCATTGTAAGCTGCATGGGGACCTTGTTTTGCATTGCTGCACCTATGTAACAGAAATATATAGTTTAGCGAATGGCTGATATAGTTTTCTCAGTGTTATTCGGTCCATCTCTCACAGACATTTACATTTATTAATTTAGCAGACGCTTTTATTCAAAATGGATTAACCTCTACAACACTACCACCGCCTCACTCACACACACACGCACGTTAATGTGTTAAAAACAGTGAGGGAAAAAACAAAGGGACAGTAAGATTGTGTGTCCAGTGTGTTCTTTAGCACTGCTGAAACTAACCAACAACCATCTTGACTAAGCCTCAACTGCCCACACACAGTTCACACTTACATTAGAGCGAGTAAAGTTTAATGCGTTTTTGGCGTGCTGTTAATTATCTGAACGTGCTCCTCCCGAATTTTGGTAATAAAACATAATTTAGTGAAAATGTCACAGGTCGGGTGAGCTCCGGCGGGCCGCCCACCCCTAAACTGCAACACCGCCCCGAGGAGCATACCGTGGAACACATGAGGCAGACAGCGTTAAAATAAATAACAATGTTTCTTTATTGGATTATTAAAAGTCTTAAAAGTTGGCTTTGTGGTTCTTTTTTTTTGGTGACAGTGGCTGAACAGCAGAGGATTGGTAACAGATTAATTCGCTCATTTGCTCACCGGCTCAGTGATTCTTCATTCCTGGCGACAGAGACTGAACAGCATTGGACCAGCAACAGCTCTTAGCTTCTCATTCGCTCACCGGTTCAATGGTTCCTCCAGCTCTGAACATCAGAGGGTCAGTAACAGCTCACAGCTTCTCATTCGCTCACTGGCTCAATGGTTCCTCCAGCTCTGAACATCAGAGGGTCAGTAACAGCTCATAGCTTCTCATTCGCTCACCGGCTCAGTGATTCTTCATTCCTGGCGACAGAGACTGAACAGGGGATCAGCAACAGCTCTTAGCTTCTCATTCGCTCACCGGTTTAATGGTTCCTCCAGCTCTGAACATCAGAGGGTCAGTAACAGCTCACAGTTTCTCATTCGCTCACCGGCTCAGTGATTCTTCATTCCTGGCGACAGAGACTGAACAACAGGGGATCAGCAACAGCTCTTAGCTTCTCATTTGCTCACCGGCTCAATGGTTCCTCCAGCTCTGAACATCAGAGGGTCAGTAGCAGCTCTAAGTTTCTCATTCGCTCACCGGCTCAGTGATTCTTCATTCCTGGCGACAGAGACTGAACAACAGGGGATCAGCAACAGCTCTTAGCTTCTCATTTGCTCACCGGTTCAATGGTTCCTCCAGCTCTGAACATCAGAGGGTCAGTAACAGCTCACAGCTTCTCATTCGCTCACTGGCTCAATGGTTCCTCCAGCTCTGAACATCAGAGGGTCAGTAACAGCTCATAGCTTCTCATTCGCTCACCGGCTCAGTGATTCTTCATTCCTGGCGACAGAGACTGAACAGGGGATCAGCAACAGCTCTTAGCTTCTCATTCGCTCACCGGTTTAATGGTTCCTCCAGCTCTGAACATCAGAGGGTCAGTAACAGCTCACAGTTTCTCATTCGCTCACCGGCTCAGTGATTCTTCATTCCTGGCGACAGAGACTGAACAACAGGGGATCAGCAACAGCTCTTAGCTTCTCATTTGCTCACCGGCTCAATGGTTCCTCCAGCTCTGAACATCAGAGGGTCAGTAGCAGCTCTAAGTTTCTCATTCGCTCACCGGCTCAGTGATTCTTCATTCCTGGCGACAGAGACTGAACAACAGGGGATCAGCAACAGCTCTTAGCTTCTCATTCGCTCACCGGTTCAATGGTTCCTCCAGCTCTGAACATTTGGTGACAGTAACACTCACAGCTTCTCGTTCGCTCACCGGCTCAGTTATTCTTCATTCCTGACAACAGAGACTGAACAACAGGGGATCAGCAACACCTGGGACTATGAGTGGAAGTAGAATTTAGGATTGCCCGCACTCGTTCAATCAGTAAAACACTCGAGACTTCAGACGTGCTTGTTTCCACACTAGACACTGCAATCCACAATACCTCCCAGTGAATTTAGCCTCCACTCATATCTCCGCCGGGATCCTTCGTGCCGCTGGCTTGGGGTTCTCCAAACTCTGAGGAATAAACATACCACAAGTTCTTTCTCGCGACTTCCCTCCGCTGTCTTTCTGTGCCTCTCTCCCTGTGTCTTCACTCTGTTTTCATTCCCCCAACCCCACGAGCTGCTTTCTCTTCAAAATGGCCTTTTTTATACTCCACTTTGGGAGCATGTGCCCCAATCACCACTCGAGCTCCTCCCCCTCCACACCTGCCGCTCATTTTCTTAAAGGGGTCATGACATGGTTTTTTGTTTTGTTTTATTAAGTTCCCTTAGGTGCAATTATAGTATTACTATAGTTTTTTGAACAAAAAAATTTAAAAATGTAGTGATTTATGACCTTTTTCCACCCTGTTTCTCCCCCTCTGATTCAAACAGTCTGTTTTGGAGGTGTTTCCCCTTTAAGAGTTCAGTGTTAACGCCCATTGTTATGATTGGCTAACGTCAGTGCTGCTTATGCATAAATTATTAACGTTAATCATTTTGTATCACATGTAGGCTACACAATGCTCCGCCACGTGAAACTTCGGTCTTCGATCTTTTACCATCGTGTCAATTCTCAATTGATTTTGATTCATATGCGCGAGGGAGAGAGAGAGAGAGAGAGAGACAGAGAGAGCAGGACAGTTTGAAGGCTCGCGCTCTCTCTCTCTCTCTCTCTCTCTCTCTCTCTCTCTCTCTCTCTCTCTCTCTCTCTCTCTCTCTCTCTCGTCGTTCTTTCAGTAACATGCGCCCTGTCACACTCATCTACATCACTCACCGAACAAATAAGGCTTTGGCGGGCTGCATATGCTGCAAATAAACTGCATCCAACTGCTTTCCCTGACGTCTGGATCGTTCGGCAGCGTATTCAAACATGTTGCTAGTCCACAGCAGGAACAGCACATCTGCGTGGCATCGCAGTCACTCGCTGCACGACAGCGCATGCGATGATGCGAAATGAGGCGTAGTTGTCTTGTGCTGGAGGCGGTCATATGCAAACGACTGGTACGTCACTTCGTACCGTGACGTCACTAAGAACAAAGGATCTAGAACGAGCTGTATTTAGAGCTTGATTAAATTAATGCTTCGTTTATAATGGGGAGGACGTCTTAAGCTATGAAACTTGCAGGAGGTTTTAATGGTACAAAGACCTCTTAAATACCAAAAGATCAAGGCAAATTTGGTTTCTCATGTCATGACCCCTTTAATAGTAGTAGTAGTAGTAGTAGTAGTAGTAGTAGTAGCCTTTATTGTCACTAGTCACAAGTACCAGCGAAATTAGCCATCAACCTGTCCACACAGACATACATACAATATGACAAGGGGGTAGACAGGACAGGAAGACAGGGCATTGAGGAAGAAAATACAGCAGAACATGAGGAGAGGTGAGGGGAAAAAAAGGCAACCCCCAGACTATGCTCCTGTGAGGAGTACAGTTTGGGAACAGTAAAAAAAACACCTCAGCAACATTAGCACATAATCAGTACAGTCTACAACATGAACACACAAGACTTGCAACAGGGGAGGGGAGGGGATGGAGGTAACCCAGCACAGGCAGATATCCGTCCGGTCCTGCAGCCATTCTCGGCGCTGGTCACAGACCCGTCTGTCAGACTGGTGGTACAAAGCGTTGAAGGCGAGGGTTGGGGGGTGGGGGGTGATTGCATATGTGTATATACACTCACCTAAAGGATTATTAGGAACATCTGTTCAATTTCTCATTAATGCAATTATCTAATCAACCAATCACATGGCAGTTGCTTCAATGCATTTAGGGGTGTGGTCCTGGTCAAGACAATCTCCTGAACTCCAAACTGAATGTCAGAATGGGAAAGAAAGGTGATTTAAGCAATTTTGAGTGTGGCATGGTTGTTGGTGCCAGACGGGCCGGTCTGAGTATTTCACAATCTGTTCGGTTACTGGGATTTTCACGCACAACCATTTCTAGGGTTTACAAAGAATGGTGTGAAAAGGGAAAAACATCCAGTATGCGGCAGTCCTGTGGGCAAAAATGCCTTGTTGATGCTAGAGGTCAGAGGAGAATGGGCCGACTGATTCAAGCTGATAGAAGAGCAACTTTGACTGAAATAACCACTCGTTACAACCGAGGTATGCAGCAAAGCATTTGTGAAGCCACAACACGCACAACCTTGAGGCGGATGGGCTACAACAGCAGAAGACCCCACCGGGTACCACTCATCTCCACTACAAATAGGAAAAAGAGGCTACAGTTTGCAAGAGCTCACCAAAATTGGACAGTTGAAGACTGGAAAAATGTTGCCTGGT
Source organism: Tiaroga cobitis (assembly GCA_030578255.1). Classification (NCBI taxonomy): domain Eukaryota; kingdom Metazoa; phylum Chordata; class Actinopteri; order Cypriniformes; family Leuciscidae; genus Tiaroga; species Tiaroga cobitis. Next base: position 16,938,215 of record CM060592.1, on the reverse strand, counting down.
CTGATGAGTCTCGATTTCTGTTGAGACATTCAGATGGTGTCAGAATTTGGCGTAAACAGAATGAGAACATGGACACATCATGCCTTGTTACCACTGTGCAGGCTGGTGGTGGTGGTGTAATGGTGTGGGGGATGTTTTCTTGGCACACTTTAGGCCCCTTAGTGCCAATTGGGCGTGGTTTAAATGCCACGGTCTACCTGAGCATTGTTTCTGACCATGTCCATCCCTTTATGGCCACCATGTACCCATCCTCTGATGGCTACTTCCAGCAGGATAATGCACCATGTCACAAAGCTCGAATCATTTCAAATTGGTTTCTTGAACATGACAATGAGTTCACTGTACTAAAATGGCCCCCACAGTCACCAGATCTCTACCCAATAGAGCATCTTTGGGATGTGGTAGAACGGGAGCTTCGTGCCCTGGATGTGCATCCCACAAATCTCCATCAACTGCAAGATGCTATCCTATCAATATGGGCCAACATTTCTAAAGAATGCTTTAAGCACCTTGTTGAATCAATGCCACATAGAATTAAGGCAGTTCTGAAGGCGAAAGGGGGTCAAACACAGTATTAGTATGGTGTTCCTAATAATCCTTTTGGTGAGTGTATGTAAGAGTTCGTGTATGTGTAGGCCTGGAGAGTCGCTACGCCTGGCATCATAATCTAGGTGCCTCAAGTCCGCAGGATTGTCATAGCGATACACAGCAAGTTGCCATGGAGACAACCCTGATCAGGTCCCAGACAGAGTCAACAATCAGCAGGTGTCTGTGGGGAGTGGGGGAAGGAACGCAAGAGCGGCTCGCTGCAGTGCTCTGCCGGGGGAGTTGTTGTTCCACCAGCAGCCTTGGCCAAGGCCACTGCTGGGTGAGGGGGGCCGAAAGCAGATAAGATTGAGATTGTTTGGTCTTGGGACGAGTAGCTGCATTCCGATTTACACAGCTCCTGGTCCATTTTGGTCTCTGAAACGATCTATTTGCCTTTGCAAAGCTGTGAGCTTCTCCATGATGTTATCCATATTGTGGTTCATAGTCACAGTCCGAGTGCTGACAGCTCTGCCCACTGCTTCAATCATGACGGGCAGCCTTGTGGAGCTTTGGACAGCTGTCACCGTCTCCTTAATTCCTCGATAAACCAGGGCAATGCCTGATCCAATCAGCAGAAAACCTGTTATCATGGTTCCGAATAGGTAGATATCTTCAATATCCTCCACGGAAAGAGCCGCCAGACACACGACCCGCCACCTCTCCCACGCGTCCATCGTGTAGCCAGCTGCGAATGTTCCAGCAGGGCAGTCAGGTTCCCCCGAACCCAAGCTTCTCGTCGAGAAGATGGTGTCAATTGCGTTGAGAGACCAGTTGATCAAATCCAAATTAGTTTGGAGAGCAGTGCGGAGAGAGTCTCTCAAAGTACAAGACAGTAGACTAAACGAGACGAGAGGAGCAAAGCAGGGGAGGTGAGGGAGAGGAGGGGAAGAAAATGCGACCGCCTTCGTTGAGAGCCAAAGTAAAAAGCAGTTATAATTCCAGTTATAAAGCAGTTAACATGCATTAAGCAAAAATCACCTAATCACCCGGTGACAAAAAACATGCATTAAGCAAAAAGTGTTACTCAGTTGTAAAAAAAAATATATTTATATTTATTTATATGGGACACTTTAATTTTGTTACTATTCAACATTATTCTATAGTTTGTTACTCATTTCAAAGAGGTTTCTGATGGTATGCCAGTCCTCAAACTTAAAGATGAGACCTTCCAGTCTGTCTTCCTTTGTATCACCATCTGCGAAGGCCCACTGTATGTTTCGGCAGTTCCCTTCAGTCAGCCGGTCACCTCCTACTAATAGATTTGACACCCCGTCTGGTCCCTTTGGCACATATATAAATGGATTACACGCAAACGATGGAATTATAACTGCCTCTAAGCTGGTGAATGAAAAGGCTTTCAGATCACCCGGAGAGGATTTCCACAGGATGAAACTGGATTACAGATATTTTTGCATTCGTTGCTTACTAGCTCCAGGATGTGTACCTTTATTTCCTCCACTAGGTGTTTTTGCTTCAATATTAACTTTGCAGTTGTTGCCCATTTTTTCGTATTGATGCCGTTCACTATTAAGGCATCTTCTGGATGACATACCTTGGCAACGGTCTGTGATGAGTAATGGGTGACAACCTGAAATATAAGATCATTTATCAGTGTTAAGAATTATGGTATAGCCATAGGTATAATATGCATTGACGTTACATTGGAATATACAGACTGTTAAATATGGTGACCCCAGATGCAATTGCAGAGCAGGTCAGAGCAAGGTCAGGGCAACACTGCCCAACCACCACAGAGGTACAGAGCACAGAAGTAGAAGTTAAAACATTGTGCTTTTGTAAAATAAAGAAAATAAACAGGGTGTGCTTTCTGCCTCTCCATCTCAGTGACATTTTTCTGGAGCATGTCTCTGCACTTAAAAAAAACTTAGCAAATACTAGTCACACAGACAAGAGCAATATATATTTACCTCTGTAATGCTTGTTCTCGTTCTTGTACCGGTTGGAGTTGACGGATTGGGGCAAAACTTCTGGGCGTCTTGGAGTGAGTAGGCTCCCGGTCTCTTTTCTCTGATGCCTCAGGTGAACTCGCTTCTTCAGCCTGGTCTCTTTCATCATCTGTCCATGTAATGCCACAGATTTTTTAAACACGGGCATGTCGCGTTACAACCGTGTTAAGTTCTGACAGGACCGACAAATGCAATAAGATTTGTTTGCTGTATTGTCGAGTTCTAATCCTAAATGGAGAACTTGTTCTAATCCTAAATGGAGAACTTGTTCGTATATGCATTCACCTTTACTATTTCTCTCAAAAATGATGATCGTGTTGGTAAGTACTCCCTGTATCCTTAAATTATTTTTACAGCAACGGTAAAGATCGTTTACACTCATCGTCGTCTTCTACTTCTTTCAGCGTGCGTGCAGTTGAATTCTGTTGACAACAATGCGTCGCTCAACATACATCACTTACTCCGTTGCTCTGATTGGTTGTAGATCTATCCAATTGAGGCATTTTCTTTCTTGGTTCGGTTGAAACACCTCATATAATTACAGCCCAATGGAGCAGTATCAAACTCATATTCTGACTAGAACTACTAAGTACTAAAGATGCTTGCCATGAAGGGGTTGAATAATGTTTATACTCCAGGAGTCATTAAAAGTTGCATTTTTAAAGTTGAATTTGGGAAAACCACTTGAAACATTTGTTGTGTTGAGCTATTGCAATTACTTTTGTTTGATTTGTTCATTGCAAACAGCTGGAAGTATGTACATTTTGCCAATAAACCAGATTTGCAATGGGGGTGGAATAATTTTGATCACAACTGTATATAGTACTGGGGTGGCTCATTGGGAGGCTGGTTGGCTGACGTTTTGCATTCAGCAGCTGCAGTTGTAGTACAGGGTTGAAGGGTGGTAGTTATAGGTGGCATGGTTGGAGTTTTGGGAGGTTGAACTGGGTATTGTGAATAAAGCTGTTACAAATAAACAGGATAATTGTGGTAATAGTTATACTGAGGGAATACATCTCCAGGGTACATCGGGGGTTGCAGGGTTGTTGCTGGCGAATTTGATGGGGAGGAAATGGGGATGGCTGGAGCTGGTTCTTAAGGTAATGAGGGTAGTAATACGGCCAAAACTGCAAGTTGAGGCTTCTGGGTTGGTGCTTAGGCAACTGATGTAGTGGGCATAGATGTTGGAACTGGTTTCTCTGGGGGCTATGGTTTGCCATAATGACTTTCTACAGCCCATACTTCATTGTGCCCAAGAAAGCAGGTGGGTTAATCTAATGGCTCGTTTCCACTGAGCGGTACGGTAAGGTACGGTACAGTACAGTACAGTACAGTACGGTTCGGGTCGGTAAACCATGATCCGGCTAGCGTTTCCACCGCCAACAGTACCCTTTACTTGATAGGCGTGGTGTTTGCCGGAAAGAAGCAATCGACGTAATTTTTGCGCGAAGAAGAAAGCGACATAGTAAACAACAATGGATGACATACTGCAGATCTTGTTCTTGCTTCTCGGCATGTTTGTCACAAGAAACAAGCGCCGGCATTAGGCGTTTCTCAATACCAAGTAGCCTACGCAAAGTCCGACTCAGGAGAATGACTCCCGAGGACGCAAGTCCAGTAATTCTGCTAATGGAATAGCGCGTTCTTGAAAGCGCCCCTCAGCTCGCTCTGCTACTCCGGTTATCTCTGTATGTACATTTTAGGCAACAATAAAACGAAATATGTTATAAAACACCACTCTGCTTCTTTTCGATTTCATTAAATACATTTTAAACATTATAAGCACACAAATGTGGTTCAGGCAATGCATAGCCTATGGATTTTATTCACTGCATATGTAGCCTATATTTATAACAAAACTAAATATAAAACACAACCCTGCCTCTTTTCGTTTATTTAAAAATATTAAACATATTCCAGGCAATATGTGCACTGGTACAAATGTTGCAATAAACAACATTACAGATGGTCTTGTAATAAAGCAAACAATTCAGTCAAATATACAAATTCAGCACTCAAATATATGAAACTTCACTTAAGCTTCTGCCAAAACTATTGGCCAGGGAACGAATTATAGATTCACGAGACCAAAGATCGCCTGTCAGGTCTATACAAGACGAATTATATCTCATGTTTAACCACTACATAGACGTCAGAGTCAGCGGCAAACATCAGAACAACTAGCTGAGGAAAGGCTGTTCCAGGCGGGGTACTTGAGCGCCGAACGCCCGGTGATTGCTTGGAATGGATCTCAGTCAAATTGTCATAAATCTATAAATAAACCACAGATTTGAGCTATAAAAAACTACATTCTCGCCTGAAAAACTCTTAAAACTAAATTTTGTGACACGATAACAGTAGTATTATATTTCAACTGTATATTAAAAAATGGTGCTTCTATTGTCCTTGTAGAACGCGCAAATGACGATACTCTGTCAACCAATCAAGGTTCTGCAGTGAGTCTAGCTCCACCTTTTAGTACCGTACCACTGTGCTAGGTACCCCAACGGAAGGGTACCCAAAAAGTGGTACGGTACGGTTCGGCTTTTTGGTACCATTCACAACTTTTGACAGTGGAAACGCAAATAATTGCGTACCGTACCGAACTGTACCGTACCGTACCGCTCAGTGGAAACGAGCCATAAAGCCACCAACTTGCTTTTTCAGCGGCACTGGAGAGGGCCTTAACAGCTTGCGGATGGGCTTGGCCTCGGATTCCTAAGTCCTTGACAGCCAACCTCAACAGGGCAAACCTTTGCTTTCCAGCCACGTTGTTCCACGTCGACTGCTAGCTCAGCATACTTAAGGCTCTTACGTTCACAGGCCTCCTCCACTGCATCCTCCCAGGGTACAGTAAGCTCTATGATATACACAGTTCGGAATGTGGAGGAACAAAGCACAAGGTCTGGTCTGAGACTGGTAACTACAATTTCAGGTGGAAAACAAAGCCTCTGATTCAAGTTAGCTAAAAGCTTCCAGTCACGAGGTCCACCCAGCTGGCCAGGATCTGAGGTCTTCACTTTGATCTCCCTTGCCCCTTCCCCCACAAACAACTTTATTGGAGCACAAAGACATAATGGAGGAGGTAGGGCATTGATGCAGGTCCGTCTTTAGTCCAATGACGCTGCAAGATACTTCAGTACCTGGTTGTGCCTCCACGTATAATGACCTTGCGTCAAGCTTACCTTGCAGCCAACCAAGATGTGCTTGTGGAAATGAACAGAGGGGGTACGTAGGATCTTCTCCGTACCATTTGCTGAGGTTCACTGGAGATGGAAGGTCACCATGGGTGGCTCGAAACATGAAACTAAATTGAGAAGCTTTCATGCCACATAGTTCCTTCCGAGATAATTTTCTCCTTTCGACTGCCTCCCATCTCATCCACTGCCCTTGCTTTGCTTGGTAAACAGCCTTGCACATCTTGTTGCTTGCTCTTGCCAGCACACTTCTTTAAACACAAGTTTCCAACGCTGAGCTGGAGTTGCCTTGTAGCTATATCATCTCAGTCAATACAGTTATACACTAAAAACAATCAACATTACATAAGACACACAACATCAAGCCACTGATCACAAGCGCACACTAACCGGGAGGACGGACAGTTTTTGCTGCTCTTGCTGCAGCCAGTAAAGGTAACCGGTCCATCGTCATAGAAAGAGCCAAATGCCAGCTTCTGTCGAATGAACTCCCACAGACAGTCAACATAACATGTAGGCCACATAGGACCTCGTGCCCAGGAGTATTTGATGAGGAATTTTAAAGTAGAAGTCAATCGCTTTAATACAACTACACTTTCCATGCTAATTGCAGAGCAGTTCTGTTTAGATTAACATTTGGATGGAGAAATATATGGGGCAGAATACAGGCTGATTCAAGATTAAAAAAATAGCTCACCTTGTGTTGATTTATTTAGGATTTGAGGGCGAACCAAACACCCTCCAGGTGTTTCATCTGGAATGTTCCGAATCATCTGGAATGTTCCAGATGATTCGTTCATCAAAAATAATTCCACCCAAAAGTCAACACTCCAGACCCCAAATCAACAACCTAGCACCATAAATGATGCTCCAGCCAGTCTGAGCTAACTAACATACCCCCCAGCTAAGTACTTTATGGCCATGCAAGCTTCAAAGAGATGAGCCTAGCTAAAGGAAGAACGTTGCCAACATTAGGTAGTTTGCAAAAGACAGATTGGTTCGAAGATGGCACAGCTCGAGCTCCACAAAGATAACGCCAGAGGTTGTTTCTTGTTTGACCCCCGAGACAGAGCAAAGCAGACCTTTTTCTTCCTAAGGACATCCGGGCAACCCCAGGGTTGAAATCGCTTTAAATCCACAGAGATTCAGACTTTACATATTAAAATAAATTAAATCATTCCAAAGAACTATGCTAGAGGGACTTATAGTCAAACATAGTTCAACTGCATAATCCTATATCATGTCTACTGTCTACTATATATATATATATATATATATATATATGATATATGTGACTATTGTGCTTAGATCATACATAATTCATGCAATTATTATAACTAGCCTATTGCATGGTTCACTGAATGCGTTTCTTGTTTCCTATGATTGTATGCTCATAATTCAGAAGATGGCTTGATTGAAACCTAAGTAAAATATATTGTATTCTTATAAGAAATTATGACTAAACTTTACTCTCTGTACTCTCTGCTTAAAGTGGGATGGTAAGAGATCACAGATAAGGTAATTTATGCAAAGAGGAGAAACAGCCTCTTCTGAACTAAAGACTGTCTAATTGGTCAGAACTCCCCTGAGAGGCTGGACTGCCATTTGAGTTTAAATCTAAGACACGAATGAAGCATTAGAAGTCGATTCAGACGTTTTAGAGTAGCCATGTAGAAAATAGACCCTAGAAGAACATGGGTTAAAGTTTGCAAGTCTTTCAAGCCATCTAACTTGTCTTTCTCTTACTTAGTTTCTTTTCCGTTGATAGTCTCAGTTCTAAGTTAAGCTTTGCTGCAAAGTTTCGGTCAACGATTCAACAGCAAAGCCTGCTTCCAATTTCAAACATCCACGAGACTCTCCATCCATCCGCCAACACACCACATGGTTGGCCGCCCAAGACATCAATCCAGACACGAAGAGACCGCCAGCCAATCCCTTTTTGAGCAAAGGACTCATTTTAACTCATCCTAAGAAACGATAGAAGTGTTAAATTAATGATTGATGGTTCATTCAGGTCATGTCTTGTAAGTGTATGTCATATAGTGCTAGAAACATGGGATTTCATCATCTCATTCTTTCCTCACTTTGTGCAACTCGTATGAAAGTGGGTGTGTGTGTATTTGAGTTAGATGTGTTTGAGTTAGTTTTATGTGTTAAGAGTAATCAAAGTCTTGTTTATATTGTAAAGAGAAGTGTTCTTGTGTTATATACTTACGAATTTAAGGTCCTAAACTGCTGATATAAGTTACCATGCTAATAAATAGTGATTTCACTATAGTTTGGATATTAATATCTGCTGCAGAGCAGGGCCCGTATTCATAAAGAATCTTAATGCAAAGAGTCGCTCCTAGTGACACAATTCTAAGAAAATTCTTAGAAATGTGGTCGTTTACTCTTAAAATTAAAGAAAAAATCCTAGTAAAGAAAAAAGTAATTCAGAAAGCATCTTAACCCTTAAAAGAGGTCTTAAGGTCAAAATTGTTAGGAGCACGGACGATGACTTTTAAGAGTCTTAAGAGTTTCTTTAGCAGAGGAGAAAATGACAGAAAGACGAAGAGGGAGAAGAAATGTGTTGCAGACAATAGATGACAGTGAGTTAATAAGACGCTATAGATTAGATAGGGATCATGTTTGTGACTGATCTTATTATCTTATGATCATTCTAAGCCAATCAATTACCTTATAGGAAATTAACAGCATGGTAAATAAAAAAAGGATTTATATACACATATATAATGTGTGTGTGTGTGTGTGTGTGTGTGTGTGTGTGTGTGTGTGTGTGTGTGTGTGTGTGTGTGTATGAGAACAGTCAAATAGGAAAAATTACGCATGTAATTTCAAAGGGAAGGCTTAGAATAGACCCTATACTTAAAATCACTCTTTTTTCCCTTCTTGGACAATCAACCAATCACAGTCTTCAAAAGATTGTGTCATACATAGCAACGGGGTCAGCCCCGCCTCCTCACTAAGATGAAAGTTTTTGTCTTTTCCTTACTCAGAGTTGCTCTCAGATCGGTCCCGAATCGCTCTTAAGCTAAGACACCTACGTAAAAGTTTTTAAGCTACCGGTAAATTAAGAGTTTTCTGAGAGGATTCCTAGAATCTTTATGAATACAGGCCCTGATAGTTATAGCCCTTGCATTTTCAGTTTAGTTTATATATTGTTGAGCTAAATATAAAAGCATTTTAATAACCATCACTCAGAACACTGTTTATTTCCTGGTATCAGAAATTGAAAAAGGCAGTGAACTAGATCTGTTTAGGCATCAATTTCACACCAGGGCCCGTATTCATAAAGATTCTAAGAATCCTCTCAGAAAACTCTTATAGTCTCTTAGCTTAAAGGGGAAATGAAGCAGTCAGTCAAGTTTACATGATTTACAAGATGGATTTCCACTATAATCAAAAATTATATAAGAAACATGACAAATCTTAACATATAAAAGAAACACCGTTATATCTTTCGCAGCAAGGGCGCCGCCATTGTGCTGTATTATAACCGGTGACGTCACGGGTTTGGTTTGCTCTGTGCTGAGTTCAGTAAAATACAGTGAGAGATGCATGTAAGCTGGTCGAACCAGCGAACAACTAACGTTAGGTACAGTCATTGTTAGCTAACAGCTGTAAGCATGAACTAGCTAACGCTAACTTAGTGTTTAGCTAGTGAACTTTATTAGTACCAGACAAAACGTACGTCTAACGTTAACAAACTGCATGGCAACATTGTTCGCGATGTCTGCCATCATATTCCTGTCTCTTGTCAACACCATGGTTGCAATACATGGTCAAGATCAGCGTCTTGACAGCAGATGATCGTGCTATCGTGGCGTAATAATCTGTTTGGTTGTAATGTTACTTACCTGAATGAAATGAAATCGAATGTATCGTCCTGTGGAATCATTCGTTCACAGACAGCATACGAATCTTCCTGTTACGACTCCGAGTCGAGTGTGAATTGAAAGCGCTTCAGTGATTCAGTGCGTGCAGGAAACTGAACCGATCATTCAAACTGATTCGCGAACTGATTTAGACAGATCTGCCAAAATGTTTGATGAAGTCTTTGAACAGAATCGACTGAAAAAAGAGTGACTCATTTGTAAATTGAGCATCGCTCATCATGCCCATAAAAAAGATACAGCGCGCGTGGAAAACTACGCATTTAACAAACAACATGTTTGCATTAAAATAAAGTGCGCCGTTTGCATCCCTGCATATAACGAGATTTGGGCCATAAATTACGGGAGTTTCACGGGAGAAATAACAAAACGGGAAGGGGGCGGGAGATGAATGTGAAATACGGGAGACTCCCGGGGAAAACGGTAGTGTTGACGGGTATGAGCTACACCTACACCATAATTTGAATGGCCCTGCATATAACGACATTTGGGAGATCTGTCTAAATCGGTTCGCGAATCAGTTTGTAGTTCATGCTTACAGCTGTTAGCTAACAATGACTGCACCTAATGTTAGTTGTTCGCTGGTTCGACCAGCGTACATGCATCTCTCACAGTATTTTACTGAACTCAGCACAGAGCAAACCAACCCCGTGACGTCACCGGTTATAATACTGCACAATGGCGGCGCCCTTGCCGCGAAAGATATAACGGTGTTTCTTTTATATGTTAACATTTGTCATGTTTCTAATATAATTTTTGATTATAGTGGAAATCCATCTTGTAAATCATGTAAACTTGACTGACTGCTTCATTTCCCCTTTAACTTTTACGTAGGAGTCTTAGCTTAAGAGCGATTCGGGACCGATCTGAGAACAACTCTGAGTAAGGAAAAGGCAAAAACTCTCATCTTAGTGAGGAGGCGGGGCTGACCCCGTTGCTATGTATGACACAATATTTTGAAGACTGTGATTGGTTGGTTGTCCAAGAAGGGGAAAAAAAGAGCCATTTTAAGTATAGAGTTTACTCGCACACATATTTATGTATAAATCCTTTTTTTTTTTTACCTTGCTGTTAATTTCCTGAGGTATTTGATTGGCTTAGAATGATCAAAATTGTTCCACTCTTTCCAATTACACTGATTGCGGTCTCTTTAAGTGGTGGTTTGAATGTTTGTTTTAATATAGAAAACATGGATTAAAAAACAAGAAAGACGAGAAAGCCCGACTGGTCAGAAGAACCGTATTTACTGTTAGCCCAGTTAGTGGATGAACACTAGGCCATCATTAAAGGAAAATTCAGGCCGGGTGGCACAGCATGGAGCGAGAAGCGGACGTGGGAGTTTATAGCGCACATTATTAACGGTTCATTCCCCTGCTTGTGCGCACCAGGGAAGCCTGCTATATTCATAAATGCAATTATTTTGAGCCTGCAAGGTGGGAATGTCCAGTGGAAACTAAATGAACTGCGACACAATAAGAGGTTCTGAAAGTGCTGTAATGTTTGTGTGATCACTGCTTACAGAAGGTTGTGACAGACCCAAATCACTGCTGCTTTATTGCATTTTCCCATTTGCCAAATATCTTAATGTAGTGATTACTTTAATTTCTGGCGTTATGGCATTCCTGAGCTGTGTCTGAGATATTAGTGTGTCTCTAATAAGATCAGTCACAAACATGATCCCTGCACGATCTCATCTATAGCGTCTTATTAACTCACTGTCATCTATTGTCTGCATCACATTTCTTCTGCCTCTTCATCGTTCTGTCATTTTCTCCTCTGCTAAAGAAACTCTTAAGTCTCTTCAAAGTCCTCATCCATACTCCTAACAATTTTGACCTTAAAGGGATAGTTCGGCCAAAAAAAATGATATTTAACCCATGCATTACTCACCCTCAAGCCGTTCGAGATGCATCTGTCAATATTGTTTCAGACGAACACATTTTCAGCTATTTTAGAAAATGTCTTAGACCCTTCAATGGATATAATGTGAAGCAATGGGGTCCACCTCCTTCAAGTCCCAAAATGTGCATACATCCTTCACAAAAGTAATCCATCCGGCTCCAGGGGGATAAACGAAGGCCTTCTGAGGGTAATCCGTGCGGTTTTGTCGTAAAAATATACATATTTAAAACTTTATAAATGAAAATATCTGACTTCCGGCAACGATCGACGCGTTCCTACGCTACGTCTTACCTCGTACGCCAACTTCCATCACCTGTGAACGCGCGTCGATCGTTGCCGGAAGTCAGATATTTTCATTTATAAAGTTTTAAATATGTATATTTTTAGGACAAAACCGCACGGATTACACGGATTACTTTTGTGAAGGATGTATTCACATTTTGGGACTTGAAGGAGGTGGACCCCATTGCTTCATATTATATCCACTGAAGGGTCAAAGACATTTTCTAAAATAACTGAAAATGTGTTCGTCTGAAACAACATTGACAGATGCATCTCGAACGGCTTGAGGGTGAGTAATGCATGGGTTAAATATCATTTTTGGCCGAACTATCCCTTTAAGACCTCTTTTAAGGGTTAAGATGCTTTCTGAATTACTTTATTTACTAGGATTTTTTCTTTAATTTTAAGACTAAACGCCCACATTTCTAAGAATTTTCTTAGAATTGTGTCACTAGGAGCGACTCTTTGCATTAAGATTCTTTATGAATACGGGCCCAGATTTTTTAATTAAAAAAACACTTGGGATTAAGAAAGGAAACTGCAATGTAAATTTCACAAAATTAATTTTATTGAATGTTTTAAGGCAATTATAACAGAATGAAGCAGACACCCGCATGTTGATGTTAGGAATAGGAACCAATTTGCAGTCACTCCATATACACCCACACAACCTACATTAGTATTAATGCAGGAAGCAATCTTTCAAAACCAAGTGCAGCCCATTACTAAACGAATTTTGAATATTCACGGGAAAGAGTCAGGTGCAATCTCTGAAAAGTCCACAAAATGAAGTGCGATAGGGTCTTTTTCAGAAAACATTGAACCGAGCTGTATATAGTATTGGAGTGGGTCATTGAGAGGCTGGTTGGCTGATGGTATGCATTCAGCAGCTGCAGTAGTAGTACAGGGTTGAGGGGTGGTAGTTATAGGTGGCATGGTAGGGGTTTTGGGAGGTTGAACTGGGTATTGCGAATAAAGCTGTTGCAAATAAAGATGATAATTGTGGTAGTTATTCTGAGGGAATATATCTCCAGGGTACATTGGGGGTTGCAGCTTCTGGGTTGTTGCTGGTGTGCTTGATGGGGAGGCAATGGGGATGGCTGGAGCTGGTTTCTCTGGGGGCTTTGGTTTGCCATGATGGTAATGAGGGTAGTAATTTGACCCAAAGTCCTGGGGGTATCCTGGAAGTTGAGGCTTCTGGGCTGGTGCTTGAGAAACTGATGTGGTGGGCATAGAGGTTGGAACTGGTATCTCTGGGGAATTTGGTTTGTCATAATGGTAATATGGCCGAAAGCCCCGGGGGTATCTTGAAAGTTGAGGCTTCTGGACTGGTGCTTGAGCAACTGATGTGTCACTTGGGATCGAGATTGGAACTGGTATCTCTGTGTGCTTTGGTTTGCCATGATGATGATGATGATGATGAGGGTAGTAATACGGCCAAAAGTCCTGGGGGTAACCTGGGAATTGAGGCTTCTGGGCTGGTGCTTGAGCAACTGATGCGTCACTGGGGATCGAGATTGGAAATAGTTCCTTAGGGGGCTTTGGTTTGCCATGATGATGATGGTAGTAATACTGCCAAAAGTCCTGGGGGTATCCTGGAAGTTGAGGCTTCTGGGCTGGTGCTTGAGCAACTAATGTGTCACTGGGGATCGATGTTGGAACTGGTATTTCTGGGGGCTTTGGTTTGCCATGATGATGATGATGATGATGAGGATTATGATATGGGTAGTAATACGGCCAAAAATACTGGGGGTATCCTGGAATTTGAGGTTTCTGGGCTGGTGCTTGAGCAACTGATGTGCCACTGGGGATCGAGATTGGAACTGGTATCTCTGGGGGCTTTGGTTTACCATGATGATGATGATAGTAATACGGCCAAAAGTCCTGAGGGTATCCTGGAAGTTGAGGCTTCTGGGCTGGTGCTGGGTCAACTAATGTGTCACTGGGGATAGAGGTTAGAACTGGTTCCTTAGGGGGTTTTGGTTTGCCATGATGATGATGATGATGACGAGGATTATGATGAGGGTAATAATATGGCCAAAAGTCCTGGGGGTATCCTGGAAGTTGAGGCTTCTGGGCTGGTGCTTGAGCAACTGATGCGTCACTGGGGATCGAGATTGGAAATAGTTCCTTAGGGGGCTTTGGTTTGCCATGATGATGATGGTGGTAGTAATACGGCCAAAAGTCCTGAGGGTATCCTGGAAGTTGAGGCTTCTGGGCTGGTGCTGGGTCAACTAATGTGTCACTGGGGATAGAGGTTAGAACTGGTTCCTTAGGGGGTTTTGGTTTGCCATGATGGTAATACGGCCAAAAGTCCTGGGGGTATCCTGGAAGTTGAGGCTTCTGGATTGGTGCTTGGGTAACTGATGTGTCGCTGGGGATAGAGGTTTGAATTGGTTTCTCTGGAGGCTTTGGTTTGCCATGTTGGTGATCAAGAGGAGAATGAGGCAGTAGAATCTGCAGATATGCAGGAGTAAGAGGACCAAGGAAGGTTTCATTTGCAGTTGTAGAGATCATAGGACAAGAAATGACTGCATAGTTTCCCTGCCATTGCATCTGCATCACATAACTCCCACCCTGAAAAACATCATGAACATCCAGGTTGGTCCACCTTATGCTATGCTCACAATAAGTAGAATGGAAAAAAGCAATACCTGTTGCATGATACCACATCCATTATAGGGCGTAGCATAGACAAGACCTCCGTAAGTGGGAATGGTGTGTCCACAGTGAGGTGGCAACATGGCAAGAGGAACAGGTGCACCATTACCTGTGATTTTCATGAAAAAAAAGGGGATTAAGACTTAAACCACATGGATTTTTCCTGTATTTATGCAGTTCACATTAAAAATCAAGTCTGAGTGGGACAGTAAAAGACTAATGCAACAAACTAAGATATTGTGCTGGCATCAAATTATTTAGCAAACAAATGAATACATTCACAGGTTACCTCGACAAAGCTCAATTTGTGCTACTTCTGGACCACTAAGTTGCAACTTCATGAGATCATCACCACACCTCAATTTTGGAGACATGGCATCCCAGGCTGCTTCAGAAGAACTGACTAGTCGCCCTGTAAGTAAGCAAGCAGAGATGGGAAGTAACAAAGTACAAATACTTACTATACTCAAGTAGATTTTTCTGGTATCAGTACTTCACTTTTTACTCTCACTCCTTACATTTTTATACATATCTGTACTTTCTACTTCTTACATTTTCAAAGATTTAATCTGTATTTGGTGGCATCTCTAACAAATCATGAATAGGTTAGTCTTGACTGGCAAGCGCTACGATTCGGCTCGTGCGCGCTCTGCGCCTCCACTAAAAGGTTTCTTCGATCAGAGTCATCAATGCGAGAGACTCGAGAATGGAGTGGAAGTGCCCAGGTGGAGCAGAGAGGCAAAACTACTGATCTGTTTAGGACTTAAAGTGCAGGTCAGTTTCATCTGGCTATTGTAGTTTTGTATTTGATTACTTAGTAATGGGATGATACTTCTAATAGTTATTAGCAGTTTGATGCTTAACTAGCATCACTCAAAATACTGTATGCTAAAAGACATCTTTATTATCAATTGCAGTGGATCCCAACCTTTTTTTTACTCCCAAGCCCCCCCCCCCCCCACCTCCTTTCCGAGTCGATACTGCAAGTTTTCAAGTCAAGTCATCTTCAAAACGATTAAACACACCAAAATACCAATGACAAAATACGAATGAAAAATAAAAACGTTCTGAATGTGTGGAAACTCAGCGATCTGAAGACAGGTCAATGTCATCAGTGAACAGTTCCTCTATCAGAACAAGCAATCGTCTGATGGTCATGTGTACAAAAGTGCCACTGATCCTCACAAACTCTTCCTAAACATGCTTCAGCGATCATCCGTTATAAAACACTTACAGGAAATACATTTTTACAACTATGCGAATACATTGAACTGTTCAATCGTCATCCATCAAAACTTTATTAGAGACCCTGGTTTTCTTTATCCAACTGAAAGATGTAGTTTGGGTATCCCAAGTTCATGAAGTTGGGTGTTTTGGGACGTCATTCAGTCTGGATTTCACACAGTGCGATGAGAAACGGTTTGGGCTGCTCCGAAACAAAGAATACATACGAGAGAGAGGTGGTGCTTGGTATTAATAGTTTAATTTTTAATAAATTATTTTCTTATTTAACTTAGTAATACCCCTTACAGACAACACCTTACAAAAAATTATGATGGTTTACCACATACAAAACCATGGTTACTATAGCTAAACCATGATAAGCACTAGGGGTGGGAAAAAAAGATCAATAGGGCAATATCGTTTTCAATACGAGAATAGATACGCTGGAGCCAAATATAGATATTATAATGAATAAAATAAGGTGCTCTAAATAGATGTCCCTGCTCATAGCATCACTACTTCATGGCTCCTAGAGGTGGCGCTCACCACATGAATGAGGGGAACAAGTTAACTAGCCTTAGCCTAAGAAAAAGTTTTTTTAATGGGATGGTGGACAGCAGTGAGAGTCAAATAGATGCCCCAGCCATGTGGACCCACTTCGGCTTTTATACCATTGATGGGACAAACATAAGTTTACGCTCTTCTCGGAGAGCTTACACAGATACACATGGGAGCGTTTGAAAGCAGGCATCGATCACCGGATCCACCTATCAGTGGATACATTAGGGATCCGCTGATAGACACCTCCCATATGCATGTGTGCAAGCGCTCGGTGAAGAGAGTCAAAAATGTATTTTTACAACATGCTTTTGAAGTGTTGATCATTGTAGCCAATCACAAACATATTTTGAGTGTGTGAACACAATGGCCAATCAGAAGAGTTTAAGAAACCATTCAACAGTGCTCAACTTGCTAAGGGGAAATGCTGGTATCGTCACATACCCAAGATGGTACCTTTGACAACACCATTACATCCCTTGGTTGATAAGCAGTTACATGTGTCAGTTTACACACAAAGAAAAGTTTAAGCTTTTAAAAAGTATAAGCATAAAATGTTTAAATTTACTTCATGTTAAATTGAATTTAGAGACTGAAAAACTTCGTGCCAGTTTGGACTTGAATAAAGAGAAAAACTGCACTTAACCTTTTAACAGGCATTTTGTAGCATTTAACGTACATTTGAGTATTTAAGTGATTGTAAGATAAAACAACACATGGTCATAATGTAATACTGTAAATGTTACTGAAATAAATGTACATTATGTGCAAACAAAAATCAATGAGGTGGTTGTTTAACAACAAGTTGGAGACAGTCCCGGAGACTTATGCTGATAGAAATATTGACAGGTAGGCCAAATAACAAAATTTTAAATGCAACTTGCAAGTTCTTTTGTATTAAATGTATTAATATGATGTGAGGTCCAGTTACCAGTGTGACACTAAAACAGGTAGTAATGATGTTCATTTTACTTAACCACATGTCAGAGCCTCAGCCCATACTTCTTTACTTTAACCAGAGTAAAAGAAAAAAAGAAAAAAAAAGAAAAAAAAAAAAAGTGTAGTCCGTAGGCCTACATCAACTTATACCAGAGTCTCTTTCAACAGAGGTAGGCTATCTGCTCTACTTCTACTTGATGTGTGTACTTTTACCATCTCTGTAAGTATAAGTAAATAAATAAATAAATAAAACAAACTGGAAAGGCTTTGCAAACACTTGTGGAATTCCCCCTTCATTACATTAGACTTTTAGGCACATGGCCTAAATGCAATTAAACCAAGCGACCAATAGGCCTACCTGCGACACTGGGGTCGTCACCAAGGTTCTCAAAATCAGCCAATGACTCATCAATTCCCTCGTGGTCTGACATAGATTGTTCTGATATAATCCCGCTCCCTCCATCGTTTGTTTCTTGTGTTACTGATAATTCTAGCACACTTCGGCACTCTATTAAAATAATGCATGTGAAAAAAACAAACAGTTTCTGCCGCATTTTCCTATACGCCATTCTGCTACGTGCGTGTTCCACTGACATGTGTTTTTTTTTATTTATTTTTTTTAGCATTTGCACATTATGTTAATTATCGCTTATAAGTAAAATCACCTGTTATCTCCAGCCTGCAATACTTCAAGTTATGCCCCTTCAAGTTACACCCACTTGAGGTTACGCCCACTTCAAGTTGCCAGATCCATCTCACGCGAGATTCAATGCCTGTGTGTTTTTTTTTTCTTCTCTCTGTCCTCCAAAATCTAATCTTCGAGCGTTATTTGCATTAGAGTCTAGTATCCTGTCTAGATTTACATTTTGTGGTGGATATTTAGACATAAAATACAAACATATAGTAGGAGAAAACAAATAAAATAGATTATAGATGACTTATTGGCAAAAATAGTTGTGCAATGATCATAAGAAACAAATGCAGCAGAAATGTGCTTCTGGTGTTTCTGCACTCAGGTCTGTCTGAACACTGCGGTCTCCCACAGAGTTTGATATTACAGGCTGGACAACTCCTTTCAAATATCCATGGATACCATCAACACTGAACTGGGTGCATGCCTTCAATGCACTGCTGTGGAACAATCCAAATGGTCTATTCTTTCCATCAGGTTTGATCAGTGTGACAAAGCGGAATAAAACTTTATTAGACAGTCTTTCAGTAACAGTAATTTTCCAATACAGTGTACAAGAAACTATTAGTCCAGAACATTGGACTAGTGAATATTTGCTCCAAGTCATAGGCCCACATCGATACCCATGTGATATGGAAAATCAAGAGAAAACTTTTCAGCCAGGTGAGCACGTGAATTCGTCATCTTTATTCAGACTTTGTTTAGAATTTAGAGTGTTGTTTGTCAGAAACCTGCTAAGTTTTGTAGTTGTTTGTACAGTTATAAAGTGACTTTTAAAAAAAAGTTTTTTTAAACCCTTTTCGACACCTCATCAATGTGATATAAATGAGCTAAAGAAAATCTGATGAGACAAAAAGTGGAATATTTTAAACTCGCATGCAAGAATACACAAC
The DNA here is from genome assembly GCA_030578255.1 of Tiaroga cobitis. Classification (NCBI taxonomy): domain Eukaryota; kingdom Metazoa; phylum Chordata; class Actinopteri; order Cypriniformes; family Leuciscidae; genus Tiaroga; species Tiaroga cobitis. The sequence goes on along the minus strand of CM060592.1, from coordinate 16,919,417 downwards.
AGATCAAATTGCATTTCTTCTTACATTCTGACGTTAAGACATCTAACTAAAACACGAAAATAATACTAGATGATGTGCATCACATACCCATAAAAGATGATTATAATTGTGTGCATATTCAAGTTACTTTACACATTATCAGATGCTGATTCTGCAGTGATGGATTCAGAGATCGGAACACTGATCAAATATATTGAATGTGTAAGAAACATTTCTTCTGAATTTTTGAAAGCTTATTTAAATGATTATTTTTGTACTTTTTCCACATCACTTATAAGTCTCTTTATTATGTTTAAACATTTCAGTACAAGATGATGTGTCCCCCAACCCCACCCCACCACACCTTTAGTAGTGTTTTAAAAATGCATGCCTTTTCTCTTATCCAGTTCACCCTAATGGTCTCTCCACACCATTTTCTGTACTGTCCAGCAGATGGAGCAGGAGTATTTCCAAACACTGGAATCCTCACCAGATCTCTGTCATGGGCTTCCAGGAGTCCTAAGATACAAAAGAGAGTCCCAAGAGAGGATGTACAGTCAACAGGTTACCTATTCATTTGATTTCTGTCATTTTAAAAGTGTAACATCTTAGAAAATTACTTATTTTGAATAAATAATTTGTGTTTTACTCAGCCCCAACCTCAACGGGACTCTCCAATATCCTGTCAGTTCTGTGGTTTGAAAGCTTGGCCTCCTCTGGATCTAGGATTTGCGGAGACTCGAGAGGTTCGTCTCTTGAGAAAGGACATAGCCGACACAAACATGTATTGAGTGTTGGGGAAAGTTACTTTTAATTGTAGTGCGTTTAAATATTATGTTACTCCCTAAAAAAAAGTAACAAATTGGGGCAGTTACTTTTTATGGAAAGTAAAGTATTACCTTACTTTTGCATTACTTTTTCTCACCAGTGCTGGGCTTGCTTGTTTTTAGTTTTTTTTTTATATAAGTAAAGTCAACTCAAGTCACCTTTATTTATTTCGTGCATTTTACAATACAGATTGTTTCAAAACAGCTTTACAGTGACAACCAGAAAATAATGCAGCAAAGTTTGTTTCAGCTGTACAGCAGATCTAGAAGAAAATAGTGTCATTGTCCAGCATACGTAGGTTCAGTGTTGATTAATTTGCTGTACAAATCATTTGTTATTTACTTATTTGTTTATTTATCTATACAGCTGCTCTGGAGAAAACAGTGATGTCATTGTCCAGCTCAGTTCAGTTCTCATATAATGTTGTCAATGCAGACAGATCAATAATATTGTTGAATATTAAGTGTCCCCAAGCCAAAAGCCAAAGTTTACAAAGGTGACAGAGGCAAGGGACCAAAACTCCAGCAGGTGGCAGAATGGAGAAAAAAAAAACCTTGGGAGAACCCAGGCTCCTCTGGCCAATGAACGAACAGTGTATGATTATGATTCAGGCAGCATTACAGGCCAGAAGTCATGATAGGATTGGAACATTCAGAATACTATCCAGTTCAATCTGGTTGAAGAACACAGTCATCACACCGGGATGGAGACGGGTTTGTTAAGGATCAGTGCCGATGGCTGTCGTGTTGATGTGTGCTTCACAGGGGAGAGTCTAGTTGACACAATCTCTGCTGATACTTTAGGGATGCGTTGTGGTCATGTATAGGCGCAGGTCCACCATCTGATCTAGATACGGCCCGGATCCAGCTGACTACATCATGCATTGTGGTCGTCAAGGTGCAGATCCTCCATCTGCAGTTGATTTTGATATTCTAGGTATTATCAACTGGCCAGAATTTTGAGATTGTAATAGTCGTTGAAGTTAACGCAATAGACGTTGAAGGACTATGATGCGATAAGAGCTCGCTCAAGTAATGGGGAGCTCAGTGCTTAATTTGTAAAGTGGGAGGTCCCGGAGCGCAGAGGGGAGGTGGATTCGTTTGCGAATCGGACGTGTCATACAGTGGACGTCCAGCCACGGCACTTGTGTGATTATCTATCTCGGCAGTTTAGGACATCGCACAAGATTTGCGTCAATACAGAAAACATTTAATCACTGGATAGGTTTTTTCGATTATTGAAATGTGGTTTATGTCAGCTGAATGGGCGAAACACTTTTTAGAGAAGATAAGGCAACGTGTTTTTTTTTCACAATTGACCCTTCGCTAAGTCCCGCCCTCCTTAGTTACTGTTGCTACGCCTGTCAAGCTTTCGCGACTGCCACATCTATTACAGTGTGAATGCACCGGTGTCAGACATTCCCAAGGAGATAATTAGTCATTTTTGGCGAACAGGTGAAATATCTGAGAGAGCAAGACAAAAGGGACTGCAGTATGCATTCGAGGGATATATCCACGACATAATATGCAACCGATTAGAGAATAATTTAATCAAAATTGAAGCTAAAGCCTATAACGTTAGGTCCCAGCGCAAGCAGCAGCCGCCTCCTTAGCAGACCATTCACATGGGAAACGCACAAATGGAGGAACAGCTATGTTCATGCACAGCAGGGTAAGTGAAATGTGAAAATAATCTAATAATTACAAATCAAACAGCTTATCCATCAATCTAACACCGGGAGAGCCGCGATCGGATTTGGGTAAAGTTACTCAGGGGTAGGCCGTCGATTAACAAAATGCTGAAATATATTTTAAAGTATGTCAGTGAGCCTCAGTCTTGCCATTAATCGTCTTATTTTACGTTCAAATATATGCATTATGAACAAAGAACCGCCATTATTTCCAAGCAATAGGGTTTTTTTGTTGTTAATCCTGTCGACATTTAGTTGTGAATGGGTCTCCCACACTGCTTGATCCACGCCCGGCATTTCTCCCCTTTGGCTTTTAGGTTTCGGGAAGGGAAAAAATGCTACCCCACCGTCCAAACTTTTAGGATACCGGGTATCAGATTTGCACAATCCATACGCACAACGCATCGGCATGTTTCCCTCGCTCGAAAGCTTGACAGACCTCCCGCGCCTAGTTACGGTTGCTAAGCCACGATTGGCCAGTGGCGGTTTTCGGGCGTGGCTTAGCGAAGGGTCAATTCACACACCGCGTTAATTCAGGAGAAAAAAAACTCCAAATGCTCCACGTGAAACTGCGGTCTTCCTACCTTTTACTATCATGTCAATTGATTTTGATTAATATGCGCGAGAGAGAGCGCAAAACAGCGCTCGTGTTGTTTGAAGACGTGAGAGTGCGCGTGCGCGGCCGGGACGCTCTCTCTCTCTCTCTGCTCGTGCGCCATGTCAAGAGCTGCAGTCATTCTATTCTACATCACTCACCGATCAAAAAAGACTTTGGCGGGACAAAATTTGCTTTGGTGACCGCCAAAAAAATTAAATGCTGGAAAACCCCTGATATTTTGTCGAAATAACGAGAATCTCACCTGAAAATCCGATAACATCAGCAATTTTCATTCAAGCAACTGATTTTTGTAAATTAATGTAAAACTAAATGTATATTGCATGCAGCACAGGGTGAAGTCAGACAGTAATTACATTAACAACGCCGAATGGCGCTGCCGGTGTGTGTACATAGAGAATAATGTGTTAGAATTTTAAAGACGTGGCGCTGCGCAACGCAGCGCTGCGCTTCTCATCCGGTGTGCGACCCACTTTACCCTGAAAATTCACCTCAAAAACGCATCGAAACTGCAAACACAAGATGGAACTTCAATGGGGAATAAAGACTAACAAGACAGACAACAACATTGAACACTACACAAACAGTAATTATTAATTTGCCATAGTGACACAGGAGGTGCTGGATCCAATAAAAAAGGTTCCGGATCCAACGTCGGAGGTGCTGGAACATGTTCCGGCGTGTTCCGGCTCAAATTAAGTCCTGAGGGAGCTAAACCATTTAGTACTTTGTAAGTAATCAGCAATATTTTAAAATGTATACAATTTAATAGGGAGCCAATGCACTGTTAACAGAACCGGGCTAATATGGTCATACTTCCTGGTTAGTAAGAACTCTAGCTGCTGTGTTTTGGACCAGCTGGAGTTTGTTTATTATGCGTGCAGGGCAACCACCCATAAGAGCATTACAAAAATCTAGCCTTGATGTCATTAACGCATGAACTAACTGTTTCGCATTTGTCATTGAGATTATATGTCGTAGTTTAGATATACAGTATTTAATTAAGAATGCGGATTTACAGATACTAGACACGTGACTTTCAAACGAAAGATATGGATCAAAGATTAAATAACTAAAACCTTGTTTTTTTTTCAGAATTAAGTAGTAGGAAATTACTAGTCTTTTATATCAGCTATGCATTCCGTTAATTTTGTGAAATGGTAAGTTTTGTCGGGGCGCGAAGAAATATAGAGCTATATATCAGCATAACAGTGAAAACTAATGCTTCCTAATGATATCTCCCATGGGTAGCATGTAGGCCTACAGGGGAAACAGTTATATTTTTGGCAAATATAAAGGATTTTCAATACTTTGCATTTTAAAATAAACTTCTAAATGTCTGTTCTGTAGTTGTAACAGAAGACTTGATGTGGTGCTTCTAATTAAGTTATAAAAAGCAGTTGCAAATGTTATGTTACAAAATACACATAGCCTACTCTTTGCACCAATAAAAGTGTGCAACACTTTCCCCTGGTTTCACAGACAAGGCTTGACCTAGTCCCAGACTAAAATGCATGTTTGAGCTGTTTTAACTGAAAACAACTTGCACTGACATATCTTAAAATATGTCAGTACCATTGTTTTGTCTTAGGATGCGCACCAGTAATGTTTGTTTCAAAGGCATGTTTATAATAGCTACTTAATTGTACTAATTAAACTAAGGCCTAATCCTGGCTTAAATTTTAAGCACTGTCTGTGAAACCAGGCCTTTCTGTTTTACCACCAAATTATATCTCATGATTTCGGGGGCATGTGAGTTCCCGAACATGATGCATGATGGCATCTTGGGTTTAGTGTGTGTTCAGAGCACTGCACTTTGGCATTTTGGCATAAGACATGGGACAGTCTTGTGAACTTACTTCCTGTTGCATGCACGTGTAAGTGGCCAAGACCGCAAGTGTGGGTATTTGGACAGGCCCAAAGTGTCCATCGTATGCACACTTCAGAATCTCATTTTCTGAGTTTGCACTTCACTGTTTTTAATTCATTTTGAGGAATACTGAATCTGTTCTTGTGGAATTGAGATGAGTAAATGCCTGCTCACATTTAGTTTCGTTATACTTTTTACTTTATACTGATTTCGCTCAACATGGGGACAGGAGAGGTTTCAGTCAATGAATGGGAAAACCAAGTAACTTGCGTTACTTCTATAAAAACAACAACAGATATTTTGTTGTAAATTTAAAAGTGTTTCTTTACTAGTTACTTGAAAAAAAGTAATCTGATTATTACATAACTTGCATTACTTGTAATGTGTTGACACTGCCCTTATTGCTTCAACACTTTTCCTGAATCTATGTCTAATTGGACTTCAGGACTTCTGCTGTGAGAACTACAGAGAGTTGTTCGAGATTGTGGTCCATGAAAAGCATCTGTCTATGAGACGTTCTGAGGCACAGTCAACCGGACCTGGTCGACTAGATGACCCCTTCATCAATGAGGACCAAGAGCTACAAGATAAAGCACGAGAAAGAGGAAAACACAGGTTTGATTCGTACAGTACTACACACTACTGCTTAAAGGTTTGGGGTCAGTATGAATATTTATTTATTCATTTTTTATTTCAGCAAGGATGCATTCAATTGAACAAAAAAGTGAAAGTAGAAAAGAGACCTGAAAAAAGCATTATGGTTTTCACCAAAATATTAAGCAGCACAACTGTTTTCAACTGATAATAATACGAAATGTTTCTTGAGCAGCAAATCAGCATATTAGAATTATTTCTGAAGGATCATGTGACACTGAAGACTGGAGAAATTATGCTGAAAATTCAGTTTTTACATGGCAGGAAGTGGTGTAGGTTTGATTTTGAAATTGGTGGGGACGGGGACATCAATGTATAAATTTATATTAAGTTTTGATCGAAATTATTGCTACGGATATATCAGTGTCACTGGATATTGGTAGGGACACGTCCCTAGCGTCCCTACTAAAATTCTACACCCCTGGCAGGAATATATTACATTTTAAGATATATTTAGATATATTTATATATTTATGATTATTTTAAATGATAATATAATTTCATTGCTGTTTTTACTGTACTTTGATAAATAAATGCAGCCTTGGTGAACAGACGAGACTTCTATCAAAACGATTAAAAAAAGAAAATACTGACCCCAAACTTTAGAATGGCAGTGTACATGGCATATTCACTTTGCTGTGTTGTTACTTGAGCATGTTGTTATGAAAACTGAAATATGTGATTTTGTTTATACTTTTCATTCCTTTGGCTTAGTTTCAGACAGCAGCAGAGAGAGAGACAGAGATATGACAGAGCTGCTCATTCCAGTTTATTGGTATCAAAGAACGGTGAGTATCCACATATGTGAGTGAGAGCATACTGTATGTTTGACAATTTACCCATGGATGGATCAGTAACAACAATGAATATTCACACCCAGAAATGAAAATTCTGACATTATTTACTCCCACAACTAGAATTGACCTTTCCGTGCACAGTCACCGTTTCACAAAAGTGGTCCATAGGACAATATTCCAAGTCTACTAAAATACATTTGTATGGGGAATATATATATACTGTATACAGTTGAAATTATTTAATAGTAGTGGGAAGTTCGGATCATTTTACTGACTCGGATCTTTGAGTCTCGTTCAGCAAAATGAACGAATCTTTTTTCGAGTCATTTCGTTCATTTCAGCATAATATAATTAAAATGGCATGTTATATCCCAACACATCTAGTACTTATGAAAATGTTGATTAAATTTGTAAAAAATAATAAAAATAAACTATAGGGTAATGCAGCCAAAGCCAAATTATAATAAACCGAAATTTGTATTAATTGATTAGTTGTTGGGTCTTAAGTTCAGGCTATTGCAGTCTGATTCTGTTAGTTCACCTCACCTCCTGATCCGAGACGTTCTTTCCTTTGCAACTTTATATTTATCAGGTTTGTTCTCCTCCTTTCGTGTCTCGAGACGTTGTCGACTCGTCAGTGTCTGACTCTGATCTGTGCTGTCTGCTGGGCCGTGCCGTGTGTGATACAGCAGGGCCGGAAAGAGTAATGATTAGTTCATCTTTCGAGTTCGGGTTCGGCCGGGTCCGAGTCTCTCGTTCTTCCTGTCAGTCCCATAGAGACTATGCTGTCAGTACCGGAAAGAGAAATGATTAGTTCATTTTCTTCGAGTCTTCGGGTTTGAGTCTTTCGTTCTTTTGTCACGTGACGGCTAGTATTTCGCATCAAATACAACATTAGATTCGTATTATTGACTGTGTCTGAATTGTATATTGTTTTATATTTAGGAATTAAAATACAAAATATGTGAAATAAACATTATCTGAAAAATAAAAGTTCCATCTTATTATTGTCCCAGTTCGTCTCTTTTCTAAATGTTTCTTGTGCATCTGTGGTGTGTTTTATTATATATTATACATTAATTAACTACTATTATATTATACATTAACTATGTGCTTGTTTGTAAAAAGGTTGTGAATTAGTGACAAGTCACGAGACAAAAGAACGAAGGACTCAAACCCGAAGACTCAGAAAATGAACTAATCATTACTCTTTCCGGTACAGACAGCATAGTCTCTATGGGACTGACAGGAAGAACGAAAGACTCGGACCCGGCCGAACCCGAACTCGAGACTCGAAATATGAACTAATCATTTCTCTTTCCGGTACTGACAGCATAGCCTCTATGGGACTGACAGGAAGAACGAAAGACTCGGACCCGGCCGAACTAGAGACTCGAAATATGAACTAATCATTTCTCTTTCCGGTACTGACAGCATGGGACTGACAGGAAGAACGAAAGACTCGGACCAGTCCCGAACCCGAAGACTCGAGAGAGATGAACTAATCATTTCCAGTACAGATTCAGATTCAGAAACCATATGTTGCGCAATGCGCATGCGCGGTCAACACAAAATGAACGAATCACTCTCTGAGACAACTCGGTAGTCCCGAGTCATATTAAAGATTCGTTCAAAATGAACGAATCGTTCATGAACGACACATCACTATTATTTAACCGCCATTGCAAATCAGATTTATTGGCAACATTTACAGACTTCCAGCTGTATGCAATGAACAAATCAAACAAAAGTAATTGAAATAGCTCAACACAACAAATGTTTCAAGTGTTTTCCCAAATTCAACTGAAAACGCAACTTTTAATGACTTCTCCAGTCTCAAAATTATTCAAGCCCCTGTAAATTTGATAGTTTTAAAGTGTGTGTGTGTGTGTGTGTGTGTGTGTGTGTGTGTGTGTGTGTGTTACTAAGATATCATTCAGTGACAGCATGTTGAGGGGGTAAATTAATAATTTCTCTCCTCAGATGTGCCTCATGATAATTCAGTTATCAGTTTCCGTCTCTCTAACTGTGCACCCAAAGAGGATCTTTGGAAAGTTAAAGAGTACATGCATGTGGACGAGATCTCCGGACAATGGACATGTGATAAGTCTTCTGCACTGGGGTCAGTTGAGTTTGGGTTAACTCATCACCAGGTAACTGACCATAATAATTGACTCTGTAGAAAGTCATATTATCATGGTATGGAATAAGATTTGTTTCCGCCACGGAATAAAAAAGGTAAGTGCGACTTTTTTTCCCCTCAGAATTGCGAGTTTATATTATTAATTATAATGCAAGTTAATTATAGGATTTTTTTTATTATTTTTTTTATTCCGTGGTGGATCAAGCTTCCATAATGAGGTCCTTAAACTAAACATCTGGTCTCTTTTTTTCAGAACAATTCAAGTTTCTTGGAGAAGTACTATTCTAATGGAGATAAATTTCTTACTGTGTTTCCAGATGGTTCTGCACAAGTTTTGTATCCTTTTAGCTATAATCTATGGAATACTATGTGGGTACTTTTAAGTAGCAATATGTCACCAGTGTCAAAGACAAATGTGACAAACAGAATGGACAATAAACTTAAACTTCAATAGCTTTGTGAAAGCGGCTATGCTCATATACTGTATTATATTTGATATGCAAAATTCCAAGGCTTCTAAATTATCAACATGATCAAAACTTTGCTGAAAAATCTGTTGTACACAATTTATTACATGCCTTCTGTCATCTGATTGATTCATTGACTTTATATTTTTAGAAAATAAAAGCCCTTTTAGTTAAATTCTAAAAAAATTACCCTTAAAGTTGTGGTACACATGTCTTTACTGATTTTTATAAAGTAAACATAAATAACTTTTATATTGTTAGTAATACTTCAAGATGAACACTTGTTGGACTGAAGCAGCTTAGCTTTACTTAATTATCCATACATATATTTTTTTAGAAAAGTCATGATACAAAGTGAGTATCAAACATGGTACAATCGGCTTTTTGTTTTATTTGTTCAGCTCTCAATCATCATTGCATTGCATTGCATTAGCCTATATGTTTTGCCCCCACAATAAAAATTACATAGCGTTGATCATAAAAGTAATCATTAAGTAAATATCTTAGTAAGACATATTTGTCAGGTGATGTGTAAGTAGGGCACGACATGTATGTAGACTGTACAATGATGACATCTATTGAATCATGGGCTAAGCCACAAGTTAGTATAGAAGAATAAAACATCATCAGCATGTGCTAGTGGTAAACAAAGAAAGATGAATCGCAATTATGGTTTCCTATTGATATGGTTCACTCATACTGTGCTTTTTCTCTAAAAGAGCATATTTTTTCGCTCGCGTTTGTTTTAAAACATTGCGCCCCTGAGCACGTTGCTTGCCAGGGCCACACCCAGCCGCATTCATCAAAGACGGACGCTCTCACTGCGAGAGTGCGAGCCTTGGCTCCCTGCGAGAGCGAACCACTCTCCATAAAGAAAGCCTCCTCTCATTCCCCTTCGTTGTCTCTCTCTCAGATGCATGAGATGAAGAAACAATGGAGTCGCAGGGCTGAGGAAGGAAAAAAAAACTTTCGCCGGAAAAGTGAGCTCATGCCGGTCCATATCCCGAGTGGCTCACTCTCCCTGCAGCGAGGGGATTCCCCAGTGATGCTCGCACTCGAGAAAGAGCACAGTGCTGACAGCATTGCAGCTGAGTACAGCGCTGACAGCTCGGCAACTGAAAATTATGTTTTTGTTGAGGACGTGAGCTTGCCGTTCCCAGTATATTGTCCATTCACTCAGACTGTCTCTGGCACCGCACACTTTCACAAAGTGCAAGGATGTGGCCCTCTCCCCTCTGAGACAGAAGGGAGTGTGCATCCTGAATTACCTTGATGACTGTCTCGTATTGGCCCAGTCAGAGGCCGAGTTAGACACTCACAAATTCTTGCTCCTCAGCCTTTTGGATTGCCTGGGATTCAGGATCAACTTAACCAAGAGCTCACTTTCTTCCAGCCAGTGCATCACCCCCTCAGAGCCTTTTAGAGGATGCTGGGCCTAATGGCGTCCACATCATCAGTAATTCCACGGGGTCTGCTACATGCAGCCCCTGCAGTACTGGCTGAAACACCGTGTCTCACACACCTTAGTATTAAGGTAAACCACGGCTGTTTCATGGCCCTGGCCCCGGCCCCTTGGAAGGACCCTCGTCAGCTCCAGACCGCCGTAGACTTGGCGTTGATCTCCAGAAGGAAGGTAGTCTCTACAGATGCCGCCAACATGGGTTGGGAAGCTCTGTGCGAGGGCAGGCCGACGTTCAGGCTCCTGGTCGAGCTCAGAGAAATGGCTACATATCAACTAGAAATGCTGGTGCTTTTTCTAGCCCTCAAAACCTTCCTACCAGACCTGAAAAGGGCACCATGTCTTCGTCTGCTCGGACAACATGGCAGTGGTGTCCTACATAAACCATCAAGGTGGGCTCAGATCAAGGCCTCTGTGAGACGCCTTCTCTCATGGGTATGACGCAACCTGCACTCACTAAGAACAGTGCATGTGCTGGGCAGACTGAACCAAGGGGCAGACATGCTGTCCCGGAGCAACGTGTCCTCAGGTGAATGGACGCTCTATCTCCAGACTGTTCACGAGATCTGGAGTATCGTCGGGAAGGCAGAGGTCGACCTCTTCGCCTCAGAAGACAACTCTTACTGTCCAATATTTATCTCAAAGGACAGGGACGCGCTGCCCCACAAATGGTCCAGCCTTCCCCTTTACACCTTTCCCCTGGTTGTGCTGCTCCCTCAGGCCATCAGAAGGATCAGGGAGGACAGACGGTGCAGCCTTTCTGGTGACCCCTCTCTGGCAGAACCAGTCATGGCTTCCCGAGTTGATGCAGCTGCTTGCAAAAGCCCCGTGGCCAATTCCCCTCAGGCAAAGGGAACGATTTCGCTCCCTCAACCCAAGTTGTGGGCCCTTCTTGTCTGGCCCCTCGACAGGAGCTTATGGACCTCTCCGCGAGAGTCCTAAACACTATTTCTGAGGCTAGAGCCCAATCCACTAGACACCGCTATGCCCTCAAGTGGTCTGTCTTCTCTGACTGGTGCACAGTCCAGAGTGAAGACCCGATGTTCTGTGAGGTTTCACTGGTACTGTCTTTCCTGAAGGAGCTGCTGGACAAGGGGCGCACCCCTCTCCACGCTCAAAGTCTACATGGCGGGCATAGCAGCATACCACGCTACTGTGGCCGGCCAGTCTATAGGCAAGAACTAGTTAAAGTCTAAAGTGGGCCAGAAGGCTGAACCCGCCTCGCCCCCCTCAATATTCCAACATGGGACCCGTCTACAGTCCTTAGGGCCCTCCATTCGAGCAGCTCCTTTCGCTAAATACCTCCTTCGGTCAAGTAAGTGGGTGACTTGCAAGCTCTCTCTATGAGTGCGTCTTGCCTTGAGTTTGGGCCCAACTACTGTAAAGTCGTCCTCAAACCAAGACACGGCTATATACCTAAGGTGCTCTCTACTCCGTTCAGAGCACAGGTCATTACTCTCTCTGCTCTTCCTGCTTCAGAGCGCAAGCAGGAGTTGCATTAACTCTGCCCTTTTCGGGCCTTAAGAGTATATATCTAGATCTCTGCCCAGTTCAGGCAGTCAGAGCAGCTCTTCTTGTGTGAAGAGTAAGTGATTTACATTACAAGCTATCAGAATTTCATCTAATTTTTGGGTCACATAAATATCAGCAACTGCATCTAATTGCATGTTTTTGCTTAATTCGGGCCACTGAATAAAATGTAGGTGTTTTTTACTCCTAAAGTTTGAGCTCCATATTTTCCATTGTTCAAATTAAGACTATTATTTAAAGCTGCAGTCCGGCGTTTTTCCTCTTTGTCGCCATCTCTGTTCGAAATCTGCAATTGCAGTCATTCGCAGAATTATCAACTTTACGTGAGTTGTACTTCGACAGGGCACAGCGCGGAAGAACAGAGTTTGAGGAGACTGCGAGGCTATCAGTCACCGCGCTGGTGTGGATATTGTCATTCAGAATCACAGATTATTCTTTTTGGAAGTATGACCAACATAAGAATTTTCACTGGAAAATGTCATCTGAAAAAGTAAGAAACATCCACTTTTGTTCTGGTTCTGACATTGCAGTAAATCGCGCTGATTAAATCTAACAATCACTTATAAGTTATCATATCACGCAAAACCATGCAAATTATACTTTGTTCTCATATTGTTAATGTTAACAACGTCAGCATTGCGTAACTACATGTAATGTCCTTCCGATATGTATCCTTGTTTTCGCATGGGTCCGGTTGCAGTCTCTTTTTTTCTGTAGTCACTCCGAAGTCTTTTGCATTTTACAGCGGGTGAATCTGTTGTCACTGGTGATTGTCGTTTGAACCTTTCTGGATCCGCCATCAAATTGATAAGTTTAATTATATCAAGTGCAGTGAGAAAAGGCTATAAATCTCCACCTCCAACATCCTCACACGCAATATAGCCTACTAGCCGAGACTCCTTCTTTATGTGTATGTGACGTAATGACGCAAAGACATGCTTGAATCTCCCGCGGAAATCCACCAGTACCACTGGAATTAAAAACATTATTACAAGCTTACCGCTTTGAATCGAGCTAAAGCAAGCAGAGTTTTGAACACTGGCTGGTTATGTATTTTCTCAAATATGTATTTTGGATCATTTTTAACCCCAAAAAAGCTACGGACTGCAGCTTTAATATGTCAGGCTTTACAGGTATAAATGAGTAATTAGTAATATCTGGGACTTTAGATTTCACTAAAAGACACTAACTATAAAGGCCATAAACGTAAAGGTGGTACAAACTATATATCGTTATAAAAATAGGGTATTTCTTCAATGACATTGGTAATGGAAAACTTTTGCGTGGTGCTATCTTGATGCATCCACACAGGGTTTGACAACTTAGGATAAGATGATTGTACAGTAATTTGAAAATTAGTTAATTTATTATCTATTTTCTGTTGATTGTCCTTATTGTCATGGCAATAGCTATCCTTCAGGAAACTTGGCTATCATCATTCTCATCTGTAAGAAGGAAAGGATCTGTATAGTACAGGATGACATGACGACGACTCTTTGCCCAGTCAGAGCCCTCTTTCAGTCTAATGGCAGAGCCACTTGTTACCATTGCAACGGCAGCATTTGGTATGGTCGAATTGCTATTACACTGACACGAATCTGAATATCTCAAATGGACTGATTCTTGATCTAGGGGAGGAGGGGAAAGTCTGAAACCTTAAAGGGATAGTTCACCCAAAAATTAAAATTCTGGCATCATTTACTCTCCCACATGTCGTTGACGCCTTTCCTTCTTCTGTGGAACACAAAAAAAGATATGAGAAAAGGTTTTTTGAATGTGTATTTATATGTTAACCACAGGCCTTATTTTAGACGTCTAACCAAAATTCTTTCTAAAAACGAATGATAGAACCGGAAGTGCTATAATACTAACTCGTATCTGGGTTTTGGCCTACAAAAATACATCATCCCTGCAGCGCTCTATTTGGAAGACAACATTTATTTGACGATAAATACCGTCAGACAGATGGGCCAAGAATCTAACCACGGGAACATTAATATTTATTAAGATATATTAGATATCATGAACATTAGATATCATATAACATTAGATTTCATGAACCAAAAATGAATTTATTATAAATAATAAATGCTTTTACAGAATTTTTTTAACCTACATTTTTACATACACTGATACATTTGAACTTTAAAGGGATAATTCACCCCAAAGATAAAAAAATAAAATTCTGTCATTATTTACTCATCCTTGAGTCTTTCAAAATCCTAAGATTTTTGTTCATGTTCGAACCCCATATGAAGATATTTTTAATGAAACCTGAAAGATTTTGGTCCTTCCACTGCAAGTCCACAAAACCAAAACATTGACACTTAATATTCGGCAGCACTTCATTTTACAGTCCTGTTTCGCATTGAACATACCATGTACTTATTGTAGGAATGACACTAACTGCTAACCTGAACCCTACCTCTAGTCTAAACCATAACTTAAAGGCACACTATGCAAGAATTGTACCTTAATATAACAGCTTCAAAATCATTTCGGTGGTAAACAAACTCATTGTAGGGCGAATCATCTTGGTAGTAAAGCTTGGGGGGGACGCCGCTGGAAAAACCAGCAATGCAAATTTGAGAGGAGCGCCCCCGACAAATCTCGCAGAATGACGACATGCTTTACGGCAACGATGTCACACACATCAACGACAACATTTGAAGCACGGAGACACTTGCGCGCATTTCAGACGTGATACTCGACGAGGGAAAAAGCAAAGAAAACGCGGTCGGAAGAGACTAGGAAAAGGAAAAGAGAATCTGACCGCGTGAGGAACCGGACAAGAGTCCCACTCGGTCAGGCTTTGACTCGTTGGCGCGAGCTAAAAAGCAGCACTGGATCCAACAGTGATGCTGACCTGGCGATCTTGTTGATGGACTAGTAAGTAAATCTTTGTGTGCATTTTATTTTGTGATTTCACCGAAATGAATAGAGTCTCCGCAACGGCGATAGATTGAAGAGCGCGTCTGAGTGAAGACTGCGCGCGCCGCCACAGGAGACACTATGTATCCATGACACTGATAGCAGCGGACACGAGCGCTCAGGTTGAGTTCAAAAACACATTTTAGCGCTAGATCTCTTATTTAAAGGCACACTATGCAAGATTTGTACCTTAATATAACAGCTTCAAAGGGGTATCAGGGCGTGAGTGCAGAGACCAGTCTATAGCAGACGCTCTGCGTGAGTGGCATTTACGACAGTAACGTTAAATACAAGTACTCCACAGCGACTCTAGGGGTCGCTGTTTGACAAAAACAGAATTCCTGCATAGTGTGCCTTTAACCCATGTAATTACCTTACACTACTCACTACTTTTGTGGGTAAGTGCACTATAAGTACATTAAAAGTGCACGTACTGTAAAATAAAGTCTAATTAAATATTTGAAAAACCAATATGAATCAAGCGGTTTAATACAAGTCTTCCAATGAACCGATGAACATATTAAATTTAGGCTTTTATTTACTTCTTATTACAAATTGTAGTCTGTTACTGATTGCAAATTCCAAAAACCATAGTTAGTAACATAATCCATTACTACTGTTTGGTTACTTTTGATCTAACTTGTTTGTTACATTGAATTGAATAGAATAATATTGTACCAGATTGATGTAAGAAAATATATTCCATTCTTTGCTATCAAAGTCTTACAGGGTTGGAACAACATGAGGGTGAGTAATTACTGACAGAAATTTCATTTTTGGGTGAACTAACCCTTTCATAGATGGACATAAAGGAAAAATATCTTCATTTGTGTTCTGAAGATGAACAAAAGGCTTGTGGGTTTGGAACGACATGAGGGTGAGAGTAAATGATGACTAACCCGTTATAAATTGAACTCTATAGCTAAACTGTAGTATAATATAAAGTTCAGTGAACTGTGGCGTGGCTCTTGTTTCCTGTGGAGCAGGTTGAGTATGGATGCTTGGGGTGGGCGGAGTCTAGATGAGAGCGGGAGAAGGATCCGAACGTGGAGCTGGACAGACCAGGCTCAAACACCAACACCCCTGAGACCACTCTTTCTGTCGCTCAACAGAAATATAGGGGTCCGGGTTCTTGGCCAACAGTTGGTGTTTGTGTCATTCCTTGCTTCAGGACAGCAAGCCAGGTTCAGAGTAGGGAACTGTGAGTCGGTAAGAAAGTACACAAGTCCTGTCTTTTAATCTGATCACCAATTTTAGCTATTCATATGAGAGTTTTGAGACGTTTTCTTGATGCGTCACACTTATTACTCAACTCAGATTGGTCCAGCTAAGTGTTTTGTCTGCCGTGTCTTTGCTTACAGTCCAAAGAACACAACACTCCTCCTCAACCCCTCATGTGTAAAGATGAACTAGTACTTCTGGCATGCAGGGTTGGCCTTCACATGGCTCTGATACGGTTACAGCAGTGCCAAGCCTTTCCATCCAGCCTCACACATCTGAGGATCAGACCTCCAGCTTTCCTTCACTCGCTGGTCCGAAGGCTGCGGAGTTTGAGCCACAGAGTACAAATGGAAGAGCCTGACAAGGCCTTTATCCAGCGCTGTCTGAAGGCCTGTCCATGAACTGACACTCACGCAAGACATGCTAGTCTCACTTGACTAAAGGTGCAGTCATTTGAACTTGTTTATTGAACTATAAAATCAATATAACATTTGCAATTGTGATCATACAAGTCAAAACAGCTCCCTTGGTCGTGTTGCATTTCTTTCTTATATCATATGTTACTGTGGCATGCACAGACCTCCTCAGGGGCAGGGGCGGAGGGACCAAAAAGGCACTAAACATTTTTATTTTTATTTTATTTTTTTTTACCTTCTTTCCTTGGCATTCTAAGAAAATATGTTGATAAAATTAGAATGCATAACACATCAAATGAAAATAGGGAAATTATGATAATATTACTAAATATTATTTACTTTACCAAACAAAACAGTGAGAATCAAGAAGGTAATTATAGAAAATTCATTTTTAGTTTTGTTGATGTTGTAAATGTAATGTATGTATTATATGTATGAATAGCTATCATGAATCAGTAACACTTTACAATTAGGTGTCATTAGTTTAATAAGTTAGTATTAACTAATAATGAACTGCACTTCTACAGCATGTATTAATCTTAGTTAATATTAATTTCAGGATTTACTAAAACATTCAAATCAAAAGTTGTATTTGTTATCATTAGTTAATGCACTGACTGTGACATAACATGAATACACAATTAACATAACATGAATACACAATTAAAAACTTTTCTCTTTATAGGTATCTTTATTCTATTGTACTTTTGTGCTACTTTTTTAAATTTAATTCAAAGATTGAAATCAAGCTTCCTTGTGTTGCATAAATTCTTAAGAACAAAATTACCCCATTGTAAAAATGCAATGAGTGAGCATACATTTTAGGAGATAAATGTAGGCATGTAGGCCTCCCCCCTCAAATTAAAGAATCACCTAAGGGACATTGCCTCAAGGGACATCAGAACATTCCCATAGACAGTGAATTAGAGTTCCTTTATAATTTTGGCATTTTGTACATATATCAGGAATATTGCTAGACATATGATTGAGTTTTTCAGGTGTTATATAAACCCTTGTCAACCATTTATACTGTAATAATTTAAGCTGCGTGTTTATGATTTGTTTTTGCGCCTTTAAACATGCTTCAGTCCATTCAAATTCCTCTATTTCTTCTTGAATGTCTTTCCTCCATGCGTTTAATTTGTCTACAGCAGACTCTTTAGAGTTAAACATTATTAATTTTTTAATATTTAGACAATTGGCCCTTTTCACCTCTTTTTCCAATTATTTCCTCTATTAATGACTGTTTGGGAATGTACATAATACCTGTAGACCTGGAAGACATACAACTTTTAAGCTGTGAATATTTAAAAAAAAATGTTTTGAGGGAATCTGGTGTTTATCACACAATTCTTGAAATGTAAGAAGTATTCCATCCATGTACAAGTCTTTAATAGTCGGAATACATTTAGTTTTCCATAAATCCTCCATCCTTATATTTATTATTATTTATTGTTAGACAGTTTCTAAATGGTTTTGATGAATGTGAAGGGGTCATGTTTGTCTTCTTGTTCTTAATTACAACATTTATAAATGTTGTAAGCTATTGCATTTTGCAGAAAATCTTAATTGAATGTGTTGATTAAATGTAAACAGAGCAAATAAGATAAACTTATTTGCTCTGTTACTGACACCTATTGGTTATTTACTGGTACTACTGCCTTAACAATGACACTCCCAATGGATAAAATGAGGATAATTTAATAGCATTTAATAGAGCCGTGTAATGACGTATAAATAATGAATATAAAAAAATAGTCTGATAGACTGTTTAATTTACAACACATGACTTATTTTGGCATACAAACAACCAATTTGTAACCAAAGACTATAGGCTATGTAAAATGTGAATTAACTTTTATTAGTAACTTTGGTAAGTTTCAGATTTCAATTCATAAATAACATAGGTGGAGGGGGGCCCAAAAAATGCAGCCTGCCTAGTGAAGTCCATTTATTTAACCCGGCTCTGCTAATAACACTTGCTGGGTATTTCCCAGAATTCGGGCCTATTTCTGTCCAGAGGGCGTAATTCTATTAAAAACTAATTCAATCTAATACATTTTAGCACCACTAATTAGTATAAACAAAAACAAGCCTAAACTTATTTTATGGCTGCTCTTACTAATGATTTTAACACATTTTATTGGTGTTTTGTGGTACAATATCTGTGTTTTGGTGTTGTCCGCCACCAGAGTTTTCACTTGTCGTAACAAATCTCAAACATTATTTATCACAAATTAATAATAAAAAAAATATGCAAATGAATTAAATGTTACCTGAACTAATAAACTACATGCACAGATTAAGCATATATGCATTTTGTACTTTATTTTGCTTAATTTCTATCTGTCCTATGGTTTAGCTGTCATTACCAACACGCTCTGCATAAAGGCACTTTTTAACAGTTTTTTCATCAAAGGTTTATTTGGTAGCCATGGTAACCTAATAGCATAGTGGAGCACATGGATTTCAAGCTGCAAGACTGATGCCTTGATGTCCAGAAAAGTAATAAATCTACTCTTTATTCTTTGTGTTGGGCATGTACACTTATTATGCGTCATTACCATATGTGTTGTATTTCTGTATTTTTAAACATTTTTGAATTATTTTTATCACTTTATTAGTTAAAAAAGTGTACATTACATGTAGAAAGCTAGCTACACTTGCTTAGTCATCATCTTTGCTAGCAAGGCTAGTTTGTTGACTAAATTGTCATTCCCAGCACAGTCATTACCAGCACATTACAGCTTGTGCTGGTAATGACAGGTTGTGGTGGTGATGACGGCAGATACACACAGTTCCTGTTTGGTCTTCCATAATCAGATTAAACTATGTTTTGATGTTTAAAGCAATTAATAGCTGGTGTTTTTTTTTTTTTTTTGGTCTGAAGTCACTTAGGCTCTTAAATTACAATAGGTTATGATCAGTGATTTGTCATCACCGCAACAAACTGCCATTACCAGAACTGCAATGTCATCACCATCACCATTACCATACATATTTTTGCCAATAAATGGTGGATAAATTACAAAAACATCCTACAATTATATATTTCTGACAGAGTTGGACAGTCTAAATTATCACTGTATTAAAAAAGTTTTGATATATGGCATTCACTTAAAATAAGTTTATATTCCAAGCCAGGGTAGATTGATGAATCAGAAATGTAGATACTTAAGTGACTATAATTCATCTTACAAGTAAAAATCAACAATCCCATTAAGTTCAAGATAAAATAGATTCCATGTGAAACCACAAAATGTTTTAAAAGCACTGATTTATCATTTAAGTTTTATTTTTTTACATACATTTGATGATGTGATGGTAATGACACATTTACTTGACATAGTTAAAAAAATGGCAAAAAAATCATAAATTCCCTTATCGTATGGTCTCAACCAAGCTCATAACATTGTACCTGACTTAAGGACTGATAATTTGATGTATACCAATTAGTCAAATTTGGGATTTTAATTTTCAAAATTGCAGCAACCCAATTTGGCCCTTAATCTGAGAAATGCCCTGCTATGGCCTTGGATAAAAACGAATGACATTGTCACTCAGTCAAAGAATGCGTCTGAAATCGAGTTATACTTTTATTACAGTTAAGTATAACTTGCATGCTGTCACAACGTTTAGAGTAGCATGGTAGGATTAATGTAATTTTCCGTATTAGCTTTAACGTTACCTGCTGCTCGTGTAGTTTGAAGACTCGCGCGAACTGCTGCGTCAGCGTGCGTGGTGCGCGTACAAGAACCGTTAAATGCGCACGAGGCAAAGGAAACTCCGCCTACCACTTCTCCGCCAATTTTGTTTTCATATAATATTTGTTTGTATTATTATTGTTAGTGGCAAGGGTGTGTAATTGTTATTTATTATAATATTTATAATAATAATAATTATTATTATTTACAATTATCAGAAAAGGGCACAATTCATTTTGAGACAAAAGGGGCAGGGGCTTTTACTACTATTATTGTTATTGTCCACAGGCTCTAGTCTCTTTTATTGTAGGGTTATGTTTTAGACAGGCTCAACAATGCACTGAAATTTGCAACCATGTAGAAAGAGATTTTAAACCGTTTTTTTTTCCGGGAAGCACAAAAATAAGCCTTTGCCTTTTCACTTCAGAGGTTTCTCAGGCCGAGACTGTTTAAAAGCATTTCTTCTTATGTATTCATTGAAAGCATTTATTCACAGGGGTCATATAATAGAGATTGGTCATACAGATATTAGTCATATACAAGGTGCTATATAAAAGGAGGCTTCATAGTCTATACTTTTAAGGCAACGGTTTTCCTAACTTTTTTAAAGTTAAAGTCCCCATGAATTCAAAATTGACCATACTTACTTTGTTTGCCTAAATTGATCGTTTTGTGGTGAACAATTCATCCATGCAAGTCAATCCACACAAAAAAAATGTTTTGGCTTCGTAATCTTTAATCAAAATCTGAAATTTCCACTCCCCTCTGCATTGGAGGGCCTTCCCTGATGATGTAGGTTTGACGGTTTGGGTGTCTGCAATATCCGTAACCACGCCCCTCCAACTGACAGTAGACAGGCTGAATGAAAACAGCTACTTTTCTAGATCCAATCAGGTGCTATAGTTGGAAAAAGCCACGCCCACTATTTTTGCCTCATTTAGTATTCAGTTTCTCTCGGAAATACATCACAACACTGGAGAAAAGTCGTTTGCAACTTCCGGTTCACGGGGACTTTAAAGGAGCATTGCAGAAGTTCTGGAATTTCTTACCGTTTAGACACCAGTGGCCATTAGAGAAACTGCAGTCTCATGCTCGTTCTCTGTGCGCACGCTCGCACGCTCGTTGGCCGCACTAGAGGCTTTTTTTTTTTTCTTTTTTCTTTTTTAACTTACGAGGAGTTTCCGTGGGTATCTGGATTGTGATGGAGGTAGGGTGACCAGAAGTCCCGAAAAATTCGTGACAGTCCCGAAATATAAGCTGTTGTCCCGAATCCCGAAACCGGTCTTGATTGTCCCGAAAATTATACTAAAGCAAAATCTTGATATAAAACATTAAAAACTGTCCGTGGAAGTTGAGTCGTCCTGCAGCCAGCCCCCTCAAGTTGGAGCAGCCGCAGCCGCGAGGACAGTGAATGTGCAGGCAGCCAGTCTAAACTTTAGTTTTTTTACGCGCGTCAATTTCGCTCTTGAAGTGCGAATGGATTCTGTTCACGCGTATAAAGACGCGGTAGGCGCAAATTTGACGCGCTATTCGCGTCTGGTGTGAACGCAGCATTAAAGGAGTGATTGATTGGTCCAGGGCCGGCCCGAGGCATAAGCGAACTAAGCGGTTGCTTGGGGCCCCTTGGCCACCAGGGGCCCCCCCCCCAATCGAGTCGAAAAATCGAAAAATATTTTTTTAGATAACTTAAACAAGTGACATGAATGAATTAATATGATTGAATGAATAATTAAAGACAATAAAAGAAAATTCTGATTTCATGATCAATATACCTCCCTACAACTGCTGCTGTGTCTGCCAGTGTTTAAGTCATGCGCATAATCTAGACACCTCGCGCCTGCAGGGGCGTGGTAGCGGGGGAAAAGCTACCCCCCCCCCCCCCCCTTGTATCATTGTTGTCACGGTTGATCAATTCACCGTCTCTCTCTCGTCCTGCGTGCTGTTGCGTGTGTGTGGGTGTGGCCGCTGATCATCCTTGATTAGCGGCGCCAGCTGGTTCCACTTGTTTGTCCCTTTATATGTCAGTAACTGCTGTCTCATGTTGTCAGATCGTTGTTTGGTATCCCTGGCGTGTTCCTGTTCCTGTGTCTGTGTCTGTGTCTGTGTCTGTGTCTGTCTTCCTGGATCGTGGATTTCCCTGTGTCTCTCGTCGTGTCGGGTTGTTTGGATTCCTTCACCTTCACTGGACCACAGAGCACCTTATTGGGATTACCACTGGATCACAGAGCACCATCGTTGGATCACCGAGCACCATCACCAGTTGTCCACCGAGGTCCCTGCGTCACCTCTCATCCTGCGCTGGTGTCCGCTCGACCATTCCTCTGTGTTGTGTTCCCTGTGTGTTTGTACTTTTCTGACCTTTTGAGATAATAAATAGCGTTCTTTGCAATTGCATCCTGCCTTTGTCGTTCCGTAACAATTGTTGCGTGATATTTGTGTCAATAATCGTCAAGCACAGGTGACTCCGCGTAGTGGGAGG
Organism: Tiaroga cobitis; assembly: GCA_030578255.1. Classification (NCBI taxonomy): domain Eukaryota; kingdom Metazoa; phylum Chordata; class Actinopteri; order Cypriniformes; family Leuciscidae; genus Tiaroga; species Tiaroga cobitis. The sequence continues at coordinate 16,896,633 of CM060592.1, read as the reverse complement.
GGCCCCCAAATCAAATTCTGCTTAGGGCCCCCAAAAGGCTCGGGTCGGCTCTGGGTCGCGTCACTGTGTGCAAAAAAAATATGTCTGATATGCCTAATGTCTGATCTCGGGTTACACTTGAAGCAAATCATCTACTACACAATTATTTAGTTTTCCTATTTAATGACCGACAATTTAGTTGTAATAATAATTTTGGCATAAGGCTTATTAGCGTTAGGCTATAGCCTGAAAGGTCTGATTTAGCCTGTGCACTGTTACAATAGTAACACATTTTTTTTTTTTCACAATGACATTTGAGTTCATGGCTACTTTACATGAACGCGAGTGTATTAGCAGGGTGTCAATTGGCCCAAATTTTTCCTCAGGAATCACTAAATAAGTGGACTAACTTTAAGTAAAGTTAAGGCTAAAAGGTTTGGTTACTATTATTTGAGATGAGGAGGAAGTTTACTGAACCTTGATCAACCAACACCTAATAGTTTGGAACAGCAGAGGTCCCTCAAATCGTCCCGTCTCTGCCATCCTACAGTGGATCCTGCACTGCAATGAAGACACAGCCAAGCATATAATAACCTCCAGCATTCACTCTTTAACCTTCAAGAAACATATTTGAATTCCCTGAAAATTACCTTCTAAAGGGCTCGGAGGAAATAGAGTGTTCTCTCACCTCAATTTAGACTTCCCGGTTACAGCGGGCGATAACGGAAATGATTTATTCAAATCCTGCTTTTTTTAATTGATGGGCCACCTATGCAAATGGAATTGTAAATGAAGACAGGCTTGGCAGTGAGTGACTGGCCTCTATAGAGAAAAGTCAGCTGAGACTTTCAGGGCCTCTCAGTCTGTTAGAGGAAGATAAAGACTTCAATGTGGGGAATTCAGCAAAGATGCCAGTCTAAGGGCAGTCGGTGGAATTCACTTTGGAAATGAAAATACTTTCTCTTTTCTGTGATATTAACTAATCATAATGGTGAAGGGAATTTTACTATGATATTTGATAGTGGTGGATTTCGATCAGTGGGAAGGTTTTGATGTTAACTTTTAATTGCCAATCTAGTTATTTGAAGGGAAAATGTAAGTTTAAATGGGGAGAGGACAACTTGAAATACTTAGGGGTTCAAATACCCAAAGATATCACACGCCTATTTGATGTAAATTACAAGCCATTATATTCTACAATGAAATCAGTTTTGGCTCAATGGAATCTTCTGCCATATCTAGGATTATATGGTAGAATTGAATCAATTGAATATGATGAATATACTTCCGCGATTCTTGTGTCTTTTCCAAACACTTCCAATAGAGATAAGTAAACAAAACTTTATTGAATGGGACAGATTGATATCACGATTTATATGGCAAGGGAAAAAAACAAGAATAAAATTTAAGACACTACAATTAAAGAAAGAAAAAGGTGGCTTTGCCTTGCCATGTTTAGAGGAGTATTATCGTGCAGCCCAATTACGACCTTTATTATGTCTATGTAATCCATATTTTAAAGCCAGATGGAAAGAAATAGAAAATGCTGACCTTAAAAGACCCCCAATACAAGCTATAATGGCAGATGAACACTTGATTAAAATGTATATACAATAATTTACCCCGTGGACAAATAATTTATTAAAGATTTGGCAAGATATAATAAAAAAAAATAATTTGATAGACCTGGTGTCAATATTGAGATGGCCCGCTTATGATTCAACATTTGTTCCAAATACTATAGACGATACTGTACGTTTTTACATAAAGGACAAATGTTGGATTTTGAGACTCTCAAATGTGAACATTTGTTATGTAATAAGGATTTTCATAGGTAAATAAAACATACAATTGAAAATATTATAAGGGAATATAAAGACAAGGAAAACAATATTCTCAAAATGTTTATTTCAATTTATAAAACGGGGGACATGACTAAAATAATTACAAAATTGTATAAGAGTCTACAAGACAGAAAATTAGAAAATACCCAGTACATTAAAAATAAACGGGAAATGGAAGGAAATTTGGAAATCCTAGAGGAAGATTGGGCAAATATACTTAAATCACAGTGGAGGACAACACATTCCTCAACCTGGAGAGAATTCGGCTGGAAAAATGTCACCAGATTTTTCCTCACTCCTGAGCAGAAGAGATATCAAAGCAAAAATGCAATCTGCTGGAGAATGTGTGGCTCGAATGAAGCCAATCATAGCCATATATTCTGGGAACGCTCTAAAGTTCAAAAATATTGGCAAGAAATCCATAAGAGTTTAGAGAGTATATTTATGGAACCCATCCAATGTAGTTTATTAACTCTATACTTGGGTCTCACAAATCTTAAATCAGAAGATAAATCTGATAAATATTTAATGAGAATTCTGTTGATAGCTTGCAAAAAAGCTATAACTAGAAAGTGGTTGCAACCTGAAACACCGGGAATTAACGACTGGCTGGGAATTGTGGATGAAATTTACACAATGGAGAAATTTATCAAGCTGTGGAGAAAATGGATAGACTACATTCTCCCACTTAGACCAGACCTAGTGTTGAAATTTTGAAAAAAATTTAAGAAAAGAAGGGAAATCTTAAGAATTATTGAATAAGAGATACGAAGGATATGAGGAATTAAAGAAGCAATGATAGGAATAAAAATAACAATAAATACCCATATTGGGAATCCAGAGTACTTCTGGATTAAAATGCATCATCCTCAAATGTTTTCTTTTGTATATAGTTAATACCATTTTTTTTTTAAACGGATCGGATCTGGTACCCAAACTACAGGCAGAGTAATAAATATATAACTATATAGCTTACTGAATTTACAAAAAAGCTGTAATATTGGGTTGGCTGACATTGCCTTGCAACATACTTTTTGTTACTACAATTGATTACTTTTATATCCCTTTTTTCTTTCTCTTATAATTTTGGATGTAATATCTGTTTCACAAAATATGTTTTGCTGTTTTTTTATTTTTTTTTATTTTTTTTGCCAATATACCCAAGATTCCATTGCCTTGACTTAGATTCCAGGTACCATCCAATTGTAAGGAAATGTTATACACTCACCTAAATGATTATTAGGAACACCTGTTCAATTTCTCATTAATGCAATTATCTAATCAACCAATCACATGGCAGTTGCTTCAATGCATTTAGGGGTGTGGTCCTGGTCAAGACAATCTCCTGAACTCCAAACTGAATGTCAGAATGGGAAAGAAAGGTGATTTAAGCAATTTTGAGCGTGGCATGGTTGTTGGTGCCAGACGGGCCAGTCTGAGTATTTCACAATCTGCTCAGTTACTGGGATTTTCACGCACAAGCATTTCTAGGGTTTACAAAGAATGGTGGGAAAAGGGGAAAATATCCAGTATGTGGCAGTCCTGTGGGCGAAAATGCCTTGTTGATGCTAGAGGTCAGAGGAGAATGGGCCGACTGATTCAAGCTGATAGAAGAGCAACTTTGACTGAAATAACCACTCGTTACAACCGAGGTATGCAGCAAAGCATTTGTGAAGCCACAACACGCACAACCTTGAGGCGGATGGGCTACAACAGCAGAAGACCCCACCGGGTACTACTCATCGCCACTACAAATAGGAAAAAGAGGCTACAATTTGCAAGAGCTCACCAAAATTGGACAGGTGAAGACTGGAAAAATGTTGCCTGGTCTGATGAGTCTCGATTTCTGTTGAGACATTCAGATGGTAGAGTCAGAATTTGGCGTAAACAGAATGAGAACATGGATCCACCATGCCTTGTTACCACTGTGCAGGCTGGTGGTGGTGGTGTAATGGTGTGGGGGATGTTTTCTTGGCACACTTTAGGCCCCTTAGTGCCAATTGGGCATTGTTTAAATGCCACGGCCTACCTGGGCATTGTTTCTGACCATGTCCATCCCTTTATAGCCACCATGTACCCATCCTCTGATGGCTACTTCCAGCAGGATAATGCACCATGTCACAAAGCTCGAATCATTTCAAATTGGTTTCTTGAACATGACAATGAGTTCACTGTACTAAAATGGCCCCCACAGTCACCAGATCTCAACCCAATAGAGCATCTTTGGGATGTGGTGGAATGGGAGCTTCGTGCCCTGGATGTGCATCCCACAAATCTCCATCAACTGCAAGATGCTATCCTATCAATATGGGCCAACATTTCTAAAGAATGCTTTCAGCACCTTGTTGAATCAATGCCACATAGAATTAAGGCAGTTCTGAAGGCGAAAGGGGGTCAAACACAGTATTAGTATGGTGTTCCTAATAATCCTTTAGGTGAGTGTAATTACTGTAATAAAAAAAATATGTTGAGCCAGTATGAAACTTTTATTCAGCAAGGCCATATTAAATTTATTAAAATTGAAAGTAAAGACATTTATAATATTACAAAATATTTCTATTTTAAATAAATGCTGTTCTCATAAACTTTCATGAACTTTCTATTTATCAAAGAATCCTGAACAAAATGCACAGTTTCCACAAAAAAAAAAACATTCAAAAATGATAATGATGATAAATGTTTCGTGAGCATCAAATCAACATATCTGTCACGAACTGCTCCAAGACTTGGGGGTGAAGATCCAAATGCAGCTTTATATAGAATAGTCGTACAGGCAGGGTCAAGAATCAGCAAACAGGACAATGGAGAATACACAGAGAGAATCCAAGAAACAGGCAGAGGTCAGGTCAGGCCAGGCAGCAAGAATCAGAGTCCAAGAACAATCCAAAGTCAAAAACAGACAAACAAAAACAGGAAAACGCTCGGAAATGCAGACACACAGTACAACAAGACTTCGCGGTGAGTGAATGAATGAACATGGTATAAATAGACTGAGACTAGCAGGATGACAAGACACAGGTGAATACAATCAGTGATAATGAGGTACAGGTGAATGTGATCAGTGATGATGAGTCCAGGCAGTGAGTATGGGAAATGTAGTTTGTGAGGAAGTGATCATAGTCTATTGTGAAGTGCCCTCTGGTGGCTCTCGAGGGCACTCCAGCTGGTGATCGTTACATAGCCCCCCCCCCCAATGAGCGGCTTCCAGACGCTCCAAAACTGTCCAGGTGGGTGGTGGCATGGAGGCGGATCCGGGGGCGGGATGGAGGGCCAGGTCCGTGGAGCAGAAGAGGACCTGGAGACTGCGACAGGACGGAAGGCCAGGGCGGAGCAGACAGTCCATCGGGAGGCCACGGCGGAGTAGACAGTCCATCGGGCGGCCAGGGCGGAGCAGACAGTCCATCGGGCGGCCAGGGCGGAGCAGACAGTCCATCGGGCGGCCAGGGTGGAGCAGACAGTCCATCGGGCGGCCAGGGCCGTGAAGACCCTTCGGTCGGCCACGGTGGTGAAGACCCTTCGGGCGGCCACGGCGCAGGAACAGGCACCGGCTCAGGAACAGACACCGGCTCAGGAACAGACACCGGCTCAGGAACTGGGACAAGAACAGACTCTGGCTCAGGAACAGACTCTGGCTCTGGAACAGGAACAGGAACAGACTCTGGCTCGGCAGACGCAACGTGAACAGTCTCTGAATCGGCCATCTTGTCCTTAGACACTGGCTCGGAGGCGGCCATCTTGTCCGTAGACACTGGCTCGGAGGCGGCCATCTTGTCCGTAGACACTGGCTCGGAGGCGGCCATCTTGTCCGTAGACACTGGCTCGGAGGCGGCCATCTTGTCCGTAGACACTGGCTCGGAGGCGGCCATCTTGTCCGTAGACACTGGCGTGGAGTCGGCCATCTTGTCCGAAGACACAGGCTCAGAAAGAGGAAGAGGATCAGGCTCAGGAGAAGTGACGTGAAGCTCAGGATCAGGCTCAGGAGAAGTGACGTGAAGCTCAGGATCAGGCTCAGGAGAAGTGACGTGAAGCTCAGGATCAGGCTCGGCAGAAGTGACGTGAAGCCCAGTCTCTGGATCGGCAGGCGTGACGTGAACAGCGGCCTCTTGCTCGGCAGGCGTGACGTGAACAGCGGCCTCTTGCTCGGCAGGCGTGACGTGAACAGCGGCCTCTTGCTCGGCAGGCGTGACGTGAACAGCGGCCTCTTGCTCGGCAGGCGTGACGTGAACAGCGGCCTCTTGCTCGGCAGGCGTGACGTGAACAGCGGCCTCTTGCTCGGCAGGCGTGACGTGAACAGCGGCCTCTTGCTCGGCAGGCGTGACGTGAACAGCGGCCTCTTGCTCGGCAGGCGTGACGTGAACAGCGGCCTCTTGCTCGACGGTCTCTGGCTGGACGGTCTCTGGCTGGACGGTCTCTGGCTGGACGGTCTCTGGCTGGACGGTCTCTGGCTGGACGGTCTCTGGCTGGACGGTCTCTGGCTGGACGGGCTCTGGCTGGACGGGCTCTGGCTGGACGGGCTCTGGCTGGACGGGCTCTGGCTGGACGGTCTCTGGCTGGACGGTCTCTGGCTGGACGGTCTCTGGCTGGACGGTCTCTGGCTGGACGGTCTCTGGCTCGGCGTGGCTGATGTGAGGAGGCTCTGGAAGGTGGCTGATGTGAGGAGGCTCTGGAAGCTCCGCTGAGACGTGACGAGGCTCAACAGGCTCTGGAAGCTCTGCTGAGACGTGACGAGGCTGAACAGGCTCTGGGTGCCGGGGCCCTGGAACGACGGTCCTCTTGACCCTCCGCACCGACATCAGCGGGGAATCTGCCACACTGGCAACCAGTCCTGGACGGCCATAGACCGATCCGGTGGCAGGCTTAATGTTTGACGTGGCATGAAGATTCTCAGGCTGGGCGGGCGAGGCGTGAAGAGACTCAGTATCGGCAGACGCCAAACTCACAGAAAAAGTTGAGCCGCTCAGTTGCAGGGCCAATTCAATATACTGTTTTAGAGTCCAGCTAGGGTCATGCAATGGCATAAGGAAGCTTAGCGGCTCAGATAATCCTCCACGAAAAAATATCATTAAGCATACCTCGTCCATGCAAGTCAGATGAGCAAGCTCCAAAAAGTCCATCACATAATGCTCAATCGGTCGATCTCCTTGATGGAGACGCATAATTTGGGCTGCTGGGTTCATCTTGGTATCACTGCTGGATCTTGGTGTGGCGAAGTCTTCTGTCACGAACTGCTCCAAGACTTGGGGGTGAAGATCCAAATGCAGCTTTATATAGAATAGTCGTACAGGCAGGGTCAAGAATCAGCAAACAGGACAATGGAGAATACACAGAGAGAATCCAAGAAACAGGCAGAGGTCAGGTCAGGCCAGGCAGCAAGAATCAGAGTCCAAGAACAATCCAAAGTCAAAAACAGACAAACAAAAACAGGAAAACGCTCGGAAATGCAGACACACAGTACAACAAGACTTCGCGGTGAGTGAATGAATGAACATGGTATAAATAGACTGAGACTAGCAGGATGACAAGACACAGGTGAATACAATCAGTGATAATGAGGTACAGGTGAATGTGATCAGTGATGATGAGTCCAGGCAGTGAGTATGGGAAATGTAGTTTGTGAGGAAGTGATCATAGTCTATTGTGGAGTGCCCTCTGGTGGCTCTCGAGGGCACTCCAGCTGGTGATCGTTACAATATCAGAATGATTTCTGAAGGATCCTGTGGTACTGAAGACTGGAGAAATGATGCTGAAAATTCAGCTTTGACATCATAGCAATAAACAATTTACAGGTTAAATAAGTTTTACCTTGTAATAATATTTTTGATCAAATACATACAGCCTTGCTGAGCATAAGAGACTTCTTTCATAAATTATTTTTTATCAAGCCCAAACCTTTGAACGATAATGTATACACACAGACACTGCAATGGTTTATCGTTTTTATGTCTTTTATTTAGTTTTAATTATATGTTTTTAAATTGGATTAAAATACAGACTAATGTGTTTGTCAAAGTAGAAAAAAAAAGAGGGGAAAAAAACGGACAAACGATCTTTCCTCTTAAAAACATCATCTTGTTACAGATCCTGACCAGCAGTCTCCACCGTACCTTTTGGACACAGGCCATCACACTTCTTACATTTCCGAACTCCACCCTCATCCACCTCATAGGTGCCAGGGCTGCATGTTCTCACACATGCCCCATGGTCTGTCACGACATAGTTATCTGAGAAAAACATCAAACCATCAGAGTCATTAACCACAACCAACCAGCAACACAATCCTAATGCGTCAAATCATTCTGTCATGGTTATCCTGCTTTCTGAGATGTTATTCAGAAACCAGAGTTTGAGTTGCAGGCTCACGATCCGCACCAGAGTGATTCTCTTTACCTGGATTGTGTTGTTTATATTTTAACCCTGAACACCTAAAACATTAATCTCCAGAATGCAGACCTAACAGCTTTGAATTCGCATGAAAGATATAATTAGAATCTGGTCGTGTGTTCAAGTGAGATGCAAAAAAAAAAAACGGTGTGAGGATTCGTGTCTCATTCTGACTTTAGCCTGGCCTTACGTGGACATATCTTGATACATGTTGCCCCAAAGCTGTACTTCCCGTCGGGGTTGGGAGCGAGCTGGTGGGTGTTGGGGTCGTAGAGCATGAGCCGTGGACACGCGTCCTTACATGTCCCTTCATCCTGGAAGTCCTTACAGGCCTGCAGAACACAAACAGCATTTCCCATGAGCGCACTAGTCCCAAATCATCTTCATTGCCCTTGAGGTTACATTTACTGCAGCTGTGCACTTCATCGGTAATGAATGTTTCACTGTAACAAATGTTTCCAGCCACTAAATAACTTGTTTCTTGTATGTTTTCAAAGGCTTATATATAGTAGTACACTATAGTTCAAAAGTTTTTAACAAACTAAATTAATACTTTTATTCAGCAAGGATGCTTAAAATTGATCAAAAGTGACAGTAACAAAATTTATAATGTTACGAAATATTTGGTTACACTTTATTTCACAGTACGTGTACTATAGTGTACATTAGGGGTGTTGACGATACACCAAACCCACGATTCAGTTCGTATGACGATTTTCGACCCACGATTCGATACAAAGCGGGTGAGAGGAGAGGGAATAAAAAAGAGAGATTTTGAGAAAAAAACATTTTTTTTTTATTAAATAACATTTGAAAAACCTACAGGTAAATCTTCTATATATATTTGTGAGTCTTCATTTTCAACTGTTTTCCAACTCCAGTTCTTGTTAAAACTCACTAGATATGTTTATTTTGTGCAGTTTGGGAACTTTTTGTGTGAAAACATATTTATTTCGTCCATCAAAAGCGTGCTTTGTCTTTAATTGAGCGTGAGCAGCGTAGCAAAAATAGACTCGACGGCGAAACCCCCGCTTCACCGCTGCTCACGCGCTGCTCCTGCTCCCGGTGTGTATACACTTATTGATTTACATGCACGCCGAAAAAAATACGTGCCGCTGACGCTTGAGGTGTGATACGGCGGTTACAGGTAAAATGAAAGAATTTATCCTCAACTAGTTTTGTGCTGTAGGTCTACGTATTTTATAATGTTAACTTTCTGCCTTCTCGCACTGTGACACAGGTTCGCGATTTCGGTTTCATATCGGATATAGTTACAGCCCTAGTGTACTTGCAGTGTAATTGTCCAAGAGAGTGCTGGTAATATAAGGCAACTACATGGTTTAAGGTTAGGTTTAGGGGTAGGTTCAGGGTTAGTACCTAGTTATAACCCAGTTATAGTAATTGCTATAATACGTACTGTATGTACATGAGAAAAGGGACTGTACCAAATATATCTATTTAAAAAAAATGCTGTTCCTTTAAAATTTCTATCATCAAGTGGTTTCTACAAAAATATTAATCAGCACAACTGTTTTCAACATTGATAATAACAAGAAATGTTTCTTGAGCAGCAAAACAGCATATTATAATGATTTCTGAAGGATCATGTGATACTGAAGACTGGAGTAATGATGCTGAAAATTCAGCTTTGATCCCATTTGAATATATATTAAAATAAAAAACTGTTATTTTAGTTTTTATTAACTGGTATTTGTGATTCAGCTGTAGAGTGGTTTGAATCTTACTTCTCTGAGAGGAGTTTCTCTGTTGAGATCTGTCAGTTTCATTCATCGCCTGTTCATGTCACGGGGGGAGTACCGCAAGGCTCCATTTTGGGACCGATTTTATTTTCATTATATATGCTACCGCTTCGTTATATTTTTGAATCTCACCAGATTCATTATCATATTTATGCGGATGACACCCAGTTGTACATGCCAATAAAATCTGGGTCTAAGTCCTCATCCGATTTATTAGCCTGCGTAAATGACATTAAAAGTTGGATGGGTGAACATTTTCTTCAGTTAAATGAAAACAAGACTGAAGTTATTTTATTTGGCGCCCCCCATTTGGTAGATAGTCTGACCTCTGATTTAGGACCTCTGAAAGCTAACATCCGCACTCATGTAAAAAACCTGGGTGTCATTGTTGACCCTGAGTTAAAATTCGACAAGCAAATAAACTCGGTTGTCAGAAGCAGTTTTTTTTTTCAGCTCAGGAGCTTACGAAAACTAAAATCTATTTTATCTTTTGGTGACCTAGAGACAGTCATTCACGCTTTCATTTCAACAAGGCTAGATTATTGTAACGCTTTGTATGCCGGTCTCAACCATTTTTCATTAGTGCGCTTGCAACTGGTACAAAATGCTGCAGCTCGTTTTTTAACGGGAAAGAAAAAACGTGAGCATATCACCCCTATTTTATCACATTTGCATTGGTTACCGGTCAAGTTCAGAATTGAATACAAGGTTTTGACTTTTGTATTTAAAGCCTTGCATGGTCTTGCTGCAGTTTATATCACAGACCTCATTTGTCCATACTCTCCACTAAGAACTCTTAGATCATCTACTGACAAATTATTAACTATCCCTCGCTCTTGCTTGAAAACAAAAGGTGATAGAGCTTTTTCCGTTTTGGGTCCGAGGCTGTGGAATTTGTTACCTCAATATGTTAGGTCAGCTTCCTCTTTATATGCATTCAAGTCAGCTTTGAAAACACATCTTTTTTCTCAGGCGTACTCATAACTGAGGATATGTAGCCTTAGTGAGTAAAAATTTTATACTATGAAATTTGTACGATGTTTGTTTTTATTGTGTTTTAATTGTGTTTTTGTGAAGCACCTTGGTCACCAGAAATGCTGTTTTAAGGTGCTATATAAATAAAAGTGACCTTGACCTTGACCTTAACACATTCAAGCGGATGTGAATTTCTAAAATCTTGAGTCATACTGCTATCATTATTCACACTAGTTCAGTTCATAATTATCTAAACATTATGTCTACACCTAATTCACTAACTATATTTACGCTAAATATAGAATAGAGTATGTACTAAATGACAAATGAGCAAACAAGTGAATGGTTTGGAAATGAATCTAACACATCTGCACACGTGTGTTTCTCACCAGGCAGTCGGTTGGTTTGGGTCCAGTGCAGCCAGCAGCACAATGTTCATTGCAGCAGTCTATAGGTTTGAGTCCCTTACACCTGCCCGAGCACTGCTCCGCACAGATCACCTTAGTCACTAGATTCAGAGAGAGAAGGAACTTTGGAGATGCTAACAGACCTATCAGTGTTCGCTACATCGCTACAGCTGAGCACAGCAACAACAATTAAATATTCGTCGTAGTGTTCTTCGGTAGTCGTGAAATATAAGTCAAGGGTCAACTAAACAATCTAAAGAGGAGCATTTAAAAAAAAAAACTACTCAAAAAGCAGAAATTCCTTACAGAAATCCAAAAACTTTCAATTCACTGCATTTTGCAGAGGTATTGTGCATTACTAACCAGTACAGCATGAAACAAGATAACCCAGGTTTAAGATAACAAAGGGTTACATAACGTGCAGGATTAACAATTTAAAGTCTAAGAACCACAAAGTGTTTCTATTTGACTAAATAACTTCTAAAAGCTTCCTGTTTTTGATTTTTTTTAATGCTTCTATAGTACACTACCATGCCAAATTTTGGGTGAATGTGTGTATATATACATATATATGAGTTTTTATACTCCCTGTATTTTTCAGTTACTTGTCCAATCTCATTTATGTAAATGTTGAAGCTAAGCGTTTGTGGATTTATCATTAAAGTCTGTTCCCTGTTCTAATCTCTTTTGTCGTATGTGTTCCTTGCAATAACCCAGGTTGACAACAGTATAAGGCCTGCAAAGAGCACAGTGCACGACAAATTAAGTTATTGTCTCCTAAAAAACAACAATCGATTTTGAACTGCTAAAACAATTCCTGTCTCACTTCCTGTTACCTACATAACAATGTAGCAAATTTGACCAATCAGAGCAGAGTAGACCAATCATAACAGACTGGGCCATCTGACCAATCAGAGCAGAGTAGACCAATCAAAACCGACTGGGCCATCTGACCAATCAGAGCAGAGTAGACCAATCACAACAAACTGAGCCATCTGACCAATCAGAGCAGAGTAGGCTATCAGAAAGGCGTGTTTAGAGAGATATTCAAATTCTGGTTTTCAGAAACAAACTTTTGAATAGTAGTGTGAAGTGTCTGTGTTTCCAGTCGCTAGCTTTTAAAAGGTTTCTGTGTTGTTGTTTTTTTAAACACTTCTACATTGAATGTTTTTCCTACTTTCAGGCTTTTTACTAAATTAGTGAAAACATTCAGATTCAGTCATTAAAGTAGTTTAGGACCACTTACTTGTTTGGCAGTTTTGAGGGCCAGGGCCCCAACAGGAACCATTGTGACAGTGTGGGTCACACTTCTTACCTGCGGGAGGTAGAGTAGAACATTCTTAATCAACGTGCAAAATTAATTAATACCATTTAATATGTGTGTATATATTTTAAAAATAATAATAATCTTGAGGGACTTACAGTCTCTTGCCAAGTTTGGTAGCGGCTCTATAATATTAGGATGGCTCTTCATGTTCAGAATATCAGTCCACTGGATGGTCTCCACATTACATAAATGCCTGTTACTGGTAAATTTTATTCCACCCCTCAGTATTTCTAGGAGGGAAAATGACAGTGTTTGAACAATGCATTAATGTACTGTATGACAAACTTCACTAAGAGTGACAGTGGAAATTTAGGTCTATTATTGTTTTCCAAATATAACTTTCAGCACTAGGCATGGAGATTAATGAATGTTATTCCCTCTACAAAACAAATGTGCGAAAGACATACAGGTCAGTTAGAAGCATGTGTTATTCTCATTTGGAAGAAAAAAAAATTAGGACAAAGATCACTTTTATATAAGCACATACCAGTTAAGCTAGTCAGTGGTAACTGATTCAATCCCATGCTGTTGTTGGAGTTTAGCAGGACGGCCAAGGCAAATCTGTCATCATAAAGGGAGTGGCCACGAATGATGCGCAGATTCTCAAGGGGGATGCTGGGAGCCGAGTTGACCCCGATAAGAACATACCCACCAACTTCTTGGATGCTCTAAAAATAAGAAACATTAAATATAAAACTCACTAACATCCAACACTAATAAAGAGTTGTTATACTGCATAATTTAAATATTGTTGAGGCATCTGTCACGAAATACAAAATAATAAAACATTGGTATATAGATGACTTACAATAACCAAACAGTAAGATAACAGTAAAATAGCACTGAACGTAGTGTTTGTAAACAGATATATATATATATCATACCCTGAGAAAAGACAAGTCATGGTTTTCTGTCATATATGTGATTTCCAGGTTTTCCAGAACCACGGTGCAGTTGCTGTACATTTTTACCAGGATCTGATAATGGTCATCCACTGTTCCCAGGAGGGCCAGTTTGTTGTTCGCTCCCTGACACACTTAAACACACAGAGAGAAAGAAAGAACAATTAAATCCACTGAGGCCTTCATGGAAAAAAAGCACAATAAAACGTCTCGGTTACGTATGTAACCCTAGTTCCCTGATACTAACGACATTAGTAGGGACCTTGGGAACGTAACCTGGTCTAGGATGCAGAAAAGCTTTAACCATGCCAGGCGAGAATTCCAGGCACGAGGGTGAAACCGACAGAGCCTGCAAATCTCCGATTCTTTTTAGTGAGGAGATAGCACGTGGAAAGATAATTTCTCGGGTTCAAAAGGAGCTAGGGAAAGACCTTCAAATACAATGGCCAGATCCCAAGTCGGCACCCTCGTACGAACTGCTGGCCTCAGCCTCAAAGTGCACACGGAGGAAACGAGTTATAAGCGGGTGTCTCCCAAAAGAAACTCCACTGAAAGGGACGTGGTAAGCAGCTAGTGCCGCCACATACACCTTTAGTGTGGAGGGGGATAACCCTGTGGAGAAGCGCTCCTGCAGGAACTCCAGCACTGCACCCACTGGGCAGTTAACTGGGTCCTGCAGGTGTTCTCCACACCAAGAAGTGAAAAGTTTCCACTTCAAGGCATAAAGCTTCCTCGTGGATGGAGCTCTGGAGTGAAGAACGGTCTCAACAACCTCGGTTGAGAGACCGGAGTCTATGAGCTGGGCCCCCTCAGAGGCCAGGCCCACAGTTTCCACAATTCTGGGCGGGGGTGAAATATCGTGCCGCCCACCTGGGAGAGTAGATCCCTCCTGACCGGGAGCTCCAAAGGAGAACCGTCCAGGAGAGAAATCAGGTCCGCAAACCATACTTGGGCCGGCCAGAACGGGGCTACTAGTAGTAGGCTGACCCCGTCCCGGCGGACCCTCTCCAGAACTCCTGGTAACCGAGCAATCGGGGGAAAGGCGTACAGACGTGACCTCGGCCACGGCTGCACCATAGCGTCCAACCCCAGGGGGGCTGGATGACTGATGGAGAACTACCGATGACAATGCGTGGTCTCCTTGGAAGCGAATAGGTCCACCTCGGCGCAACCGAAACTCAACCAAAGGAGCTCCACCACCTCGGGGTGGAGTCTCCATTCCCCTGGCCTCGGCCCCTGCCTCGATAGGGAGTCTGCTACCACATTAAAATACCCAGGAAGATACATTGCTCTCAGAGATAGTAGTTTCTTTTGGGACCACAGGAGGATCTGACGGGCCAACTTGTAAAGCCGGCGAGACCGCAGGCCCCCCTGATGATTTATATAAGAGACCACTGACGTGTTGTCTGATTGAACTAACACATGATGACCTCTCAGGTCTGTTAGGAAGTATTTCAGAGCCTGAAACACAGCCAACATCTCTAGACAATTTATATGCCACGATAGATGGCGGTCCTGCCACAGACCTTGGGCTGGGCGACCACTCATGACCGCCCCCCACCCTGTAAGGGAAGCATCCGTCGTTAGCGTTATGCGACGACAAAGAGCCCCCAGCACAGGACCTTTGGATAGGAACCAAGTTTCTCTCCACATGACCAGAGCACGAAGGCAGCGCCGCGTGACTTTGAGCGTGCGGAGCGGATTTCCCCTCGGGGAGAATCCCTTGGCCCTGAGCCACCACTGTAGCGGTCTCATGTACAACAGGCCGCAAGGTATAACGTTGGACGCTGCTGCCATCAGACCCAACAGTCTCTGAAACTGCTTCACAGTGAGTAGCTGGCCTAGCTTTACTTGTTTCACAGCTGAGAGAATCGAAGTGACGCGGGTCGGAGAGAGTCGCGCCCGCATCGAGACCGAATCCCAAGCGACACCCAGAAAAGTGGTCTTCTGGGAAGGAGATAATACACTTTTCTTTGCGTTCAGCCTCAACCCCAACTTTCTGATATGAGCGAGGACGACATCTCGATGCCGAACCGCCATCTGCTCCGTCTGAGCTAAAATCAACCAATCGTCGATGTAATTGAGAATACGAATGCCCTGAAGCCTCAGAGGCACTAGCGCTGCATCCATGCATTTCGTGAAAGTGCGGGGAGATAAGGCTAGGCCAAACGGAAGAACCCTGTACTGGTACGCCTTGCCCCCGAAAGTGAACCTCAGGAACTTCAGGAACTTCCTGTGTTGTGGAAGGATGGAAATGTGGAAGTATGCGTCCTTTAGATCTATCGTGACAAACCAGTCCTCGGATCTGATTTGAGACACGATCTGCTTGATAGTGAGCATCTTGAATTTTAGCTTCCCTACCGAGCGATTCAATAGGCGCAGGTCTAAAATTGGACGCAACCCCAGCCTACTCGGGGCCCACCACTGTGTGCAGAACCCCTCTGAATTTTGGTGGACGACACCTGAACTGGATAGCATAACCCTTTTCTACTGTCTGCAGGACCCAATGAGATATTTTTGGAAGGCTTTTCCACTCTGCCAGAAAATCTACTAAGGGTACCAGTCTCTCGAGACTGGCCTCTGGTGTAACTTGAGCAGCGAACGCAGCGCCCTGTAACGGCGCACCGGCAGGGAACAACTGGTTTGACCGCTCTGAAACCCTCCTCAGAGGGAGCGAGCGTACCTCGGGAAAGCACTCGCTGGGACCGTCTGCGCCCCAGCATGAAGGCGGGGTTGGCAGAACGAGCCCCTGAGGGCACCGAGGAGGAATGGGCACCGTAAAAAGAGGTGAACACCTTTCCCGCCTCGGTGGGGACCACCCTCAGTATCCTGAACGCCTTGGCGTCAGGACTTCTTCTTAGCCGAAGCCTTCTTAGCCAATATAACTGTCCTCAGATCAGTTCTATTGCTAGAAGGCTTAGGCTGAGAGTGTCGCGGCTGAGCCCACTGTCCAGCAGGGGGAGCACGAGACGCGACACTCTGCCTCTGCTGCGCTCTATGTGATGAGCTCGTAGACGGCCGGGGCTGCTCCCGCCCAGCAGCCCCAGGGACGTGAACTTTCAGGGGAAGAAACTTCTTAAAAGCTGCAGTTTGTTTATTCTCTTCCTGGAATTTGTCGATAACCGAATTTACAGCATCACCAAACAAACCCAGGGGAGAGAGAGGAGCGTCTAAAAGAAAAGCCTTTTCTTTCTCTTTTATATTGGTTTGATTTAGCCATAAATGTCTTTCTGCGGCCACCAGAGCTGCCATAGAACGACCCACTAGCTTGCCCGATTCTCTGGTGGCACGCAGGGATAAATCAGCAGCCTGACGCAGTTCGCGAACTACGTCAGTACTGACCTCCTCACTCTCACTCACGTCCCTTAGCAGATCAGGCTGGTATGCCTGCAAGATTGACATAGCATGCAGGCATGACGCAGCCTGACCTGCTGCCGAATACGCTTTACCCACCAAAGCTGAGGTGTTTCTTAAAGGCTTGGTGGGTAATGCTGGTGCCTTAAAAGATGATGCTGCTTCGGGGGAGAGATGGCTCGCAAGCGTCTCTTCCACACGAGGCAAAGCACCATAACCATGAGCCCTAGCTCCCATAATATTTGAATAGGTTGAAGTCTGGGGACTAAACAGTCTATATGACACCGGTTTTCTCCACGACTTCGACACCTCGGTGTGGAGATCGTGGAAAAACGGCAGGCGTGGAGGCTGCACACGTGACGGCAAAAATCTCTGATCTAATTTTGATTTTGAAACAGACTCCTGTCTAGTCACTGGCCACTCGATACTGAGTTTTTCAACAGCTCTTGTCAAAACCTCCATAAGCTCATCACTTTCGGGAATGTGGGGTGGCGAATCCTCCACATCTCCCTCAACACTAACAACATCCAGATCCTCAGAACTGGATAGCTGCAGTATTGGTGCCTCAGCCCGAGCGGAAGAAACCGCAGTGCGTGCTTCCGAACCCGGGACTGAGGCACTGGATCTCACAGGTGAAGAGAGAGATAAGGCAGAGCCCGTCTCAACCCCCGCTGAGAGATCCATCTGCGATCCCCACGATAAGTGCCGCCGCTCTGCCTCGGCAGTGTATAGAGTGTATAAAGTTAAAATTGCAGACAGATACTGAGGGGCCAGTCCATGCAGTGCCTCATATTTGAGCATAAGGATTTTAAAATCAACTCGGAACCTGACCGGGAGCCAGTCCATACCCCTTTTCCACCAAGGCAGAGCTGGTGCTGGTTCGGAGCCAGAGCCTAGTTTCAAATCGGTTCTTTGGTTTTCGACCACCAAAGCACCAGCTGCAAACCAGTAAAAGTGGTTCTTAAGTAGCACCAAATCATTGCTGGTCTAGAAGTAAGAACCGCTTACGTCAGCGGCTGGGGGGCGGGGTTACCGTGGCCAACAAGACGAACAGAAACTTGTGACCGCCATTTTTTAATTATCAGCTAATCGAGCTAATAGCAGCTCGATTGTAATCTCCGTTTATGCAAGTTACGGCGAGCTGCACAAACACGTTGTATTCGCCGTGTTTGGATGCCGATGTACGTTAGGTTCGCAAAGCCATGAGCATCAATAGTAATGCAACGGCCGCCATTGTTGATAGAAGGCTTGTTCGAGATGCATCGGAGCGGCGCGGACCGATCGGAGCTGCGGGAGTGTTTGGAGATCATGGAGATCTCCTTGTGCTTTTGGATCGCTTTCGCAGTGCTTTAATGTCATGCGGCGATCGATCTGCGAAAAGCCGATGCATCTCGAACAAGCCTGGCGTGTTTGTGTTTGGCGCTACCGCACTAGCGTTGCTGGGCAACATGAGACGCATGCAGTGACGTAAGATCTGGCTCTGTTGTGGCTCTCAAGCCGGTGGAAAGGCAAACCGGTTCTTAGTAAGCTTGTCAGTCGAACCAACTCCGAACCAGCTCTGGCTCTGGCTCTGAACCAGCACCCTGTTCTTGTTGGTGGAAAAGGGATACCAGAGACTTTAGGATTGGTGTAATGTGCTCATTTCTCCTGATTTCAATCAGGATCCTCGCAGCTGGATTTTGCACATACTGCAGTTTGTTAAGCATGTTTTAGGAGCCCCAGCAAGAAGTGCATTGCAATAGTCAAAAAACAAAGAACAAAGGTATTAATAAGCTTTTCAGTCACAGAGAGGGATAACAGAGCAGAGTCTAGCAATATTTCTGAGATGCAAAAAGGAGTTCTTAATAGTGTACTGCACATGAGAGTCGAAAGACAAACTTGAATCAAATATAACTGTATTATTTATATAAATATAAATGTATTAAAAAATAACATCCAAATTTTGACCAGGCTTAGAGTGAATATAAATCTGAGTGTCATCTGCATAAAAGTGATAATTAAGCCCAAGTGATCTTAGGGGCAGTCCAAGTGGAAATATGTAAATGCTAAAGAGTAAGGGGCCCAAAATTGAACCTTGAGGAACACCCGTACAGACAGAGCCAGCCTCAGACCAGAAACCACTCATGCAGACAAACTGTTGACGATCAGAGAGATAAGATCTAAACCAGATTAAAACAGTCCCAGAAACAATAAAGACCTTGTAACCAATCACGTCAACGTACAGGGCGAGCTTTAGCATATCATTAACTATGACCGCTTTGAAGCAGAGGAGTCTAAAGAGAAGCCATACTGGTATATTTGTCTGTTAATATAAAACAATATGGTACATTTAGCAATATAGCAGGTGAATTATGTATATGATACATATTCTTGAACACCAAATCGGCTCATTAAAATTATTTCTGAAGGATGATCAGCTTTGCCATCAAAGGAATTAAGTATATGTATATATTTTTAAAAACACTAAACTGTCAAAAACAGTTATTTTATTTGTAATAATATTTCACAATATTACTGTTTTTCCTGTATGTTTTATCAAATACATGCAGTCTTGGTGAGCACAAAAAGCTTTATACACAGTTCTTTAACAACAACCACAGTCTTGAGCCTTCTTGTTTATTTCACATTTGTGGAATTTTAGCCCATTTTGCAATGCAAATGTGTCCCAATTACACAAATTAGTTGGAGTGTGTTTGCAGGTCAAACCACAGGTTTTCACTTGAATTCAGGTCTAGGCTCTGGCCAAACCATTTCCAAAATCTTTATTTGATACTGTTATGATGAGACATGTTGGGTATTCTCTCTCTCTCTCTCTCTCTCTCTCTCTCTCTCTCTCTCTCTCTCTCTCTCTCTCTCTCTCTCTCTCTCTCTCTCTCTCTCTCTCTCTCTCTCTCTCTCTCTCTCTCTCTCTCTCTCTCTCTCTCTCTCTCTCTCTCTCTCAGGTTGCACCGCCCTAATTGAACGTGTCGGTAACGTGCCCCGTGGTTGGTCGGGATGGAACTGCGCGTCCTTTAAAAAAAGGAAGGAACGTGGATCTGGTAGAGAGAGATTGGAATGTTGTTTGTGGCGTGTCTTTGAAACTGTTGTTGTGGGCAAGAGAATTAACTCCGTGTTGACTTTTATTTCATTGCGCTGTCATTGAAACGGTTGTTGTCTTTGAAACTGTTGTTATTGTTGGAAAGAGAATCACCTTCGAGTAGTGACTTATACTGTATTATTTATTTTTCTCTTAGCCGTATCACCGATCACCGGGTTGAGGCCTTCTTTTTATCATGTAGCATTATTTATATTGATGCTCCGATCAAGATTTTACAGGCATTAATTCATTAATACAGACAGCAAGGATGCTGACAGTAAAGACCTGTATAATGTTACAAAAGAGTGGAAAGGCAAGTAGTTCTGAAGAACAGAAGAGGGCTTATAAGAAAAACCTCAGTAGGAAAAACTGAGGGTGAGACAACAGGTTCTCTTACGAGAGTATCTCTCGTACTGCGTAATAGCTTACGCTATGGGGAAAAACTCTTTTCCACGAGATATTGAAGCCAAAAATTATCCTTAATTTTTTATTAATGTAAAACGCTTTGCAGCAGCAAGCAAACATAGGCGAAACAGCTCGCGCGCCTATTGGTTGCTCTGCAGCAAATGCAGCAGCCTATCGAGATAGACTCTGCGTGACGTAATGACCAATGGGGGCAATTCGCGCCCATATCGTCACGTCCCGCCAGAAGGGCCGTGGTCTCGCCCTATAAATATGCTCGTTAGGCTGATACAAGCTGATTTTTACCTCTTCAGCGAAGCTCTTGCATCGCTGGATCCGGAGTGAGAAGCCGCGCCGTCGAAGCAAGCTTTTCAGCGGGACGAGCTCTGGAGTCGCTGGCCTCGCCGCCTTCAACTGCCGTACCTGCTGCGCTTTCCGGCGTTATATATCCTTTCAATACTCTGTGTGTATTTCTCTGTTGTGAAGTGTTTGTCGCTTACTTGACGCGACTTGCATTTCCTCACAAAAGAGCAGCGTCTTTTTAAAGATGCCTTCATGTGGCTCGTGCCGCGCCCCGCTCAGCGATGGAGATCGACACGTCATCTGTGTTGCCTGTCTGGGTGAGGATCACGCGGCTATCGCGCTCGCTGACGGCGGATGCCCTCATTGCGAGCTTTTGCCCATGGTGACTCTGAGGACGCGCCTGGCATCATTCTCCGAGCCTTCACCGCAGCCCGCCGTGGTGCCGCGCCGCAAGAAGCGCCGCGCCCAGCGCGCTCCCGAGCTTTCTCCAGCCCGCCAAAGCTCGCCGGTTCGCCCGCTAGCTTCGCCGGCTTCGCTCGAGTCGCTCACTGACGGACAACGGCCGCCGCCTGCCGCCGCGTCCATCCACGAGTTTGACGAACCCACCGAGGCGTGTTCTCTTCTGGCATCCGATAGTGAGGATTGGGCGAGCTCCGTGGATCTCCCCTCCGCTAGCGTTTCCCGCCAGACTACTGGTAAGAGAGCCGGCATTGAGACTGAGCTGATGCGTCTGCTCTCTCAGGCCGTGGAAAGCATCGGCCTCGATTGGGAGGCGCCCGCGCAACAGGCGAGCTCTGTGGACCTCCGCCTTCTGTCCGCGAGTCGTCAAGGAAACGGGCCAGCATCAAGACCGCGAGCCCTAAAACCGCGGCTAGCTTTCTTTACGTTATAAGAAATCTACCCCACCCCCATGGGCGTGCGTCACCGGCAAATGAGAAAAGAGTGTGTTTTAGTCCCCGCCGAGGCCGGACTAATCTCCATTTCTTAAACATTTCTCAGCTCCTAGTTTGAGCGGCTGAAAATGTCATTATTGCAGCAATGAGCCTGTTGTATAACACGCACACCTGCATACAAACGCCGACACACACAAAACTGTGATGACGCTCTTTTATCTGCTTGCGCTAGTGTAGTTCTCCCTGTGGCCCAGTGGCGGAACCCGTAGCTTTCACGCGAGAGACCCGTGTTCGATCCCGGCTCTCGCAGCAAATAAAAATTTAGTCTCGCCGCGGCCAGACTTCCACCAAAAACTTTTCGCTCGTTCAGTTCCAGAAAATGCGACTGTTCCAGTGTATTTTGCAGTAAACAAGCTGGTACCACGGCCCGCTTGCCTGCACATAAAGGCCGTTTCCACGGCGACCCAGAAAAATCATGTATTCATTGTATTTCTGGTTTTCCGGCCACAGCCGATGGTGTTATAAGTGTAATAAAATGCTCACAGCCCAGTGTTCATTTCTACACACAAACACAGCCCGCCACGGTACAGGGCTCGCACAAATGAAATCGACGCATGTCAATTGTGCATTAAATGTAGTTAATGTGCCCACAACCCAGTGCCCACAAACACTACCACGGTTTCTGTAAAACGAAACCAACACAAGTCTTCCTAGCCTCCTAGGAAATCGACGGTGTTTCAGTCTCGCCGTGGCCAGACTTCCACTGAAATTTTCGCTCGTTCAGTTCCAGAAAATGTGACTGTTCCAGTGTATTTTGCAGTAAGCAAGCCAGTACCATGCCCGCTTGCCTGCACACAAATGCTGTTCCCACGGCGACCCAGATAAATCACATAAATGGTGTATTTTCTGGTATTCCGGCCACAGCCGATGGTGTTATGAGTGTATTGAAAATGCCTACAACCCAGGGCTCATTTCTACACACAAACACAGCCCGCAAAAATGCAGGGCTCGCACAAACAAAATCGCCTCATGTCGATTGTGCACTAAATGTAGTGAATGTGCCTACGTCTCAGTGCCCACAAACACTACACACCACATGTCCCACGGGTTCTGTGAAAACGAAACCAACACACATTCAGTCAGCTCAGGCCGACGGTGTTTTTCAGTGCAGTAAATGTGCCCGCTGTCCTGCGCCCACATTCACTCACAGACATGTTAAGCCCCACGGGGCTCGCCCCGCTCTCTCTCCCTCAGCAGACTGCTATAAGGGTTTTGAGCGCGGCCAGGCTGCCCGCCGCGATCGGCGCGCCCCCCGCCTCACACACTGTAAACACAGTGTCTGCGTTACAGCACGCCGGAGCTCTCTTGCCGTCACTATGTCTCGGCCAGAGCCCAGATCTCATTCTACCCCTAGCTATTCACGCGAAAGTGTGGACACAGCTTCCTGGGGTATCAGAATGGGTGCTGAACACTATAAATAGAGGCTATTCGCTACAGTTCGCTCGACGTCCCCGCCGTTATATGGCGCGCGTCGAGACGACGGTGGAAAACGAAGTATCTAATCTACTTTGAGCCGAGATAGCGAAACTACTGAGCAAAGGTGCTATAGAACCTTTATCTCAAGCTCAGAGCAAAGGGGGCCTACACAGCAGATATTTTCTGGTACCGAAAAAAGATGGAGGTCACAGACCCATTTTAGATCTGCGACAGCTGAACAGAGCGCTTGTGAAGTGCCAGTTCAGAATGCTTACGACCAGGAAAATCCTCGCGCAAGTGCGCCACGGGGACTGGTTTATGTCAATAGATCTGAAAGACGCCTATTTCCAAATACAAATGGCGTCCCATCACAGGCGATTCTTGAGATTCGCTTTCGAGGGCCAGGCATATCAATACGCAGTCCTGCCGTTCGGCCTGTCCCTAGCACCTCGTACAATTACGAAGTGCATGGACGTGGCGCTCGCACCCCTGAGACTTCAGGGCATGCGAGTCCTGAACTACTTGGACGATTGGCTGATTCTAGCTCGATCACGATCGGAGCTCATAGAACACAGGGCCGCATTACTCGAGCACCTCGAGGAGCTGGGCCTCACAGTCAATTGGGCGAAGAGCTCACTGTCTCCCAGTCAGAAAATTTCCTTTCTGGGAACCGTGTTGGACTCGCTGTCCATGACAGCACGCCTGTCACCAGAGCGCGGGCTAAATATTCAGCGCGGCGCGAAATCCTTCCGCCACGGCGCGATAGTTCCGCTCAAAAGGTTTCAGAAAATGCTGGGGCTGATGGCCTCAGCAGCCTCTGTACTCCAGTTGGGCCTGCTCCGCATGCGCCCACTGCAGATGTGGCTGAAGACGCGGGTTCCACCCAGGGCATGGACAGCGGGTCTGTTTCGCCTCAGGGTCGACCTTCAGTGTGTTTCAGCTCTGAAACCTTGGAAAGAGACCGACTGGTATCAGTCAGGTGTAAGTCTGGGGACCGCTTCGAGCGTGAAGGTGGTGTCTACGGACGCCTCCACCTCGGGGTGGGGAGCACTGCTCGAGGGCAGACCGCTAGCTGGCCTGTGGTCAGAACGGGAAAAGCTCCTTCACATAAACTGCTTGAAGATGATAGCAGTCGACAAAGCGCTACGGCGTTTTTGTCCCCAGATAACAGGCCACCACGTCTTGGTCCGGTCGGACAACATGTCGGTGGTGGCATACATAAATCACCAGGGCGGCGTCAGGTCACGAAACCTTTACAGGTTGACGGAAAGCCTCCTGGTCTGGGCTCAGCACAACCTGCTCTCACTGAGAGCAGCGCACGTGCCTGGTCTCCTGAACGTGGGACCAGACAGACTGTCCAGGAACAATGTTCCAGCAGGGGAATGGTCGCTGCACCCGCAGACGGTCCAGCTGCTGTGGAAGACGTTCGGCAGAGCTCAGGTGGACCTATTCGCGTCCCACGAAAACGCTCATTGCCCGGAGTTTTTCTCGAAAAGCAAGGACGCGCTGGCTCATGTTTGGCCCCGCTGCCCCCTATATGCTTTTCCCCCTGTCTCGCTCCTGCCTCAGGTGTTGGAACGAATCAGGAAAAACGGATGCCCAGTGCTGCTTGTAGCCCCGCTCTGGACGAACCAGACGTGGTTCCCTGCCCTGATGCAGATGAACAGCACTGCCCCATGGCCTGTACCATTGAGGAGAGACCTCCTCTCTCAGGCGGAGGGCTCGATCTGGCACCCTCGCCCGGAGTTATGGTCCCTGCACGCATGGGCCATCAACGGGTACCCGCTAGCCTCCCAGAGGGAGTGTTAAACACGATTGCGCAGGCTAGAGCTCCGTCTACCAGGCGGCTCTACTCCTCGAAATGGTCTGTTTTCTCTGCATGGTGTCAGGCCCAGAGCCTTTCACCTGTGGAGTGCGGGGTTTCGGAAGTGCTCTCCTTCCTTCAAGAGCTACTGGATAAGGGCAGGACCCCATCCACGCTCAAAGTATATGTGGCGGCCATAGCAACGTTTGCAAAACCGGTGTCTGGCCAGTCGCTTGGGAAAAACGACTTAGTCGTGCGTTTCCTTAGGGGAGCTCGGAGGCTGAACCCTCCAAGGCCCCCTTCAGTCCCGACGTGGGACCTTTCCACGGTCCTAGAGGCCATGAAAGGCGCCCCGTTCGAGCCGATCCAGCTGGTGGACATGAAACATCTGTCGTTCAAGACAGTGTTTCTCATGGCTCTCGCTTCAGTGAAGCGCATAGGGGACCTACAGGCGCTTTCAGTAAGCGCGTCGTGTATGGAGTTTGGGCCTAATGACTCAAAGGTCATTCTCAAACCGAAGCACGGGTACGTCCCGAAATCCCTCAATACGCCGTTCAGGGCCCAGGTCATTTCCCTGTCTGCCCTTCCGGTTCTCAGTGAGGAGGAGGATGCAAGTCTCCTTTGCCCCGTCAGGGCATTGAGAGCTTATGTGGCACCCTCGTCTGTTTTCAGGCAGACGGAGCAGCTTTTTGTTTTGTTCGGCGGGCGTTCCAAGGGACTCGCCGCCTCAAAACAGAGCCTATCCAGATGGATAGTGGATGCCATCGCGCTCGCTTACTCTGCGAAGGGCTTACGGTGCCCCTTGGGTGTCAGGGCGCATTCCACGAGAGGCGTGGCCTCTTCGTGGGCATGGTCTAGCGGGGTTTCCCTGCAAGATATCTGTACGGCCGCGGGCTGGGCCTCGCCGTCTACATTTATAAAATACTATAACCTGGAGGTACCCGCCTTACAAGCTAAGCTTTTGGCGGTCTAAATTCAGTACTATCTGCCCCGCTGTGCGGCCCAGATGCTGAGTTTACTGCAGCCCCATGAGTATTGACTCACGTATGGCCGCCCAGATCAGGCTGAATGCTTTCACCCTGGCTGCGCGTTTGATTGTCGTATAATAGCCCCGCTGGGTGCTTTTTTATAGGGAATGACGCTTCCAGCCTCTCTTCCTTTACTCTATGTGAGTTTATGGTGATTATGCACTACATGAGCCCTGGGCTTCGGCCCCTGGGACTTTGGTGTTGGATCCCTGTACGCACGGCGTGTTGCATTGTGTTCCCCATAGCGTAAGCTATTACGCAGTACGAGAGATACTCTCGTAAGAGAACGTACTCGGTTACTAACGTAACCTCGGTTCTCTCTAGAGAGGGAACGAGTACTGCGTATCTTGCCGTGCGTGGAATACGCTCTGGTTCGCTTCAGCGGTAAAAACCAGCTTGTATCAGCCTAACGAGCATATTTATAGGGCGAGACCACGCCCCTTCTGGCGGGACGTGACGATATGGGCGCGAATTGCCCCCATTGGTCATTACGTCACGCAGAGTCTATCTCGATAGGCTGCTGCATTTGCTGCAGAGCAACCAATAGGCGCGCGAGCTGTTTCGCCTATGTTTGCTTGCTGCTGCAAAGCGTTTTACATTAATAAAAAATTAAGGATAATTTTTGGCTTCAATATCTCGCGGAAAAGAGTTTTTCCCCATAGCGTAAGCTATTACGCAGTACTCGTTCCCTCTCTAGAGAGAACCGAGGTTACGTTAGTAACCGAGTACGTTCCCTGTGCTCTGCTATACTCTCATCACAATGAAACAGTGCGTTCCATAGCACAGAGCAAAGCCATCAACCCATCGCCTACACACCGGACAAGATAAATTCATAAACAGTGTCTTTAACAGTGTTATCTAGGATGGCCGATATGGAGTTACTCATTTCCCGCGTCAGTCCCAGGCAGAATGAAGGCCTTCTAGAGCAGATGACTTTGGTTGGTTTCACTGGATGTTGCATAAAACACATGACTCTATGAGACAGTAGGATGCATTAACATAGATGATACTGTATCTATGTAACACTCAAACACCTGTTTGAGTGTTACATTTAGCCCCTGGCTGTAGCCGTGCTAGACGTCCTTCATAATGTGTGTTAAGTGTTCCCATGCATACAGGGTTAACACCAAGAAGAACCTTAGTCATGTAAAAAATTGTTGCAATATACAGGAAGAAAATGTAATTTACTGTCTGCTCACACATTATAAATTATCTTTATTGAAGAGGGTGTGAGCGTGTTTTGTTTCTTTAGCATATTACTACAAAATTCTTCTGAAAAGGCTTGTGAAAATGTTTGGGTGGTTAGTATGACACAATTCTTGCTTAAAAATGGCAGCTGTCATCTGAGATTCTATCCCCCTTCCTCGATGGCTGATTAAAAACATAGAGAAATCGCATAGGTACTACATTTGGTTAGTACTGTATGAATGAAATTAGAACGAACTACTGTATATCCGCCATGTTGTTACAGTCATGTGACCTAATACTAGTGACCTAGAATAGTAAAGTGTCAATCAGATGTACACCTCAGAATCTCACAGGTGGCATGAAATAAAAACTGCGATAGTCTTTTATTTCCTGTTGTGAGGTATATCGGAGTAAAACGGCTTCTTGAACAAGAAAAAATGTTGTGTGGGACTTGATTTTGTCCATGGGAAATTGATTGGATGGTTGTGGTTTGCTATTGGTCGATCTTATGTGAGTGACAGGTTGCCCCGCCCTAATGCCAGTAAACACATCATCAAAGAGAAGAGATGAGCTGCAAGACGGAGGGGAAGTTATTTTGATTCAAGATTACGAGAGAACATGATTTTCTTTATTTAAAAAAAAAAAATTTTGACATGTATGGATAAATCATTTATAATCAATACTGAAATATTCCATAAAAAACAAGAATTGTCAATTGTGACTTTGGCTTTAAATTTGCACGAAACTACTGAATGCATCTTTAAGACAAAAAAGACAGACAATAATAATTTGTACAAATTGCAAATTTGTAATTTGTAAAATCATTTCTAAGACAATATAAAATAGACTAAATGGAACAGATCATTTCCCGTTAATACAGTGGCATTACCTGGAATGGCATTAGCTGTTCAAGTCATGTAATTGAGTAACATGAAAATAAATCCACTGTTATGAGGAAACAGCAATGCTAGATGATTTCTAATGTAATTATATAAGTCATTATTGATTCTTTGGAGGCACCTGTAACATTAAATTAAAACGGTGTATTTTATTCAGAGAACACACTGGCCTTTATTAGTGTGGCATTCAACTGAACATACATGCAGTTGGTATAAGTAGGTTTTAAAAAAAATGTATTTACATGTTATGCCAATTTATTAATAAAACTAATAACAATTAATCACACGAAGGTGAGAAAACAAAAATTAAAATATGATAATTGTTTTATAATAAAATGTATTCATTTTTTTAAATATTTTTTATTGTATTTTTTTAAATAAACTATTACACCAAATTAACAGGTTAAATTAGGAACTCCCTGTATAAAATAACATATTAGGATAACATTCATTTAGATGATTATTTCCCCAATTTCATTACACGTGACCCCAAGTTTATACCCACTTTGGTTGATAGTTTCATTTGTCCGTCTGGAAGATGGATTGCACAAAAATGAACAGATGCATTTTTTTTCTTGCAAGAATAAAGGCAGATGTTTTTGTAAAGTAATTTTGAAGTCTCTGAATCTTCCTTCTTGGATCTAGAGCTAAAGACTTTAGGTTTCAAGAGCAGTTTAAACCTCTCAGGACCACTTCCAGTTTTAATCAGGAAAATAAAGCATTTCCTCAGGTCTTCCTGTGCATTAAGCCACACTTCCCTCTCCTGCTAGGACGGAATTGTTTGAGGCTGAGGAGAGGAGGTGTATTCCGCTACATATGGCGCAATGTAAACAAAGATAGCATCAAAACACAATGAAAGATTCTCAGGGTGTAGATGACAATAATCTATTCTGTGTCTTTTAAGCTAAATTCTGGATTCCATCTGGAAGTGGATCCAATGAGTGGGATATAGACTCAAAACTGTGGAGATGTGGGGGTGTTCCAGATCAGGGACTTGAAGAACACACAGGAAGAAGAAGGAACAAACAGAGACACACTCACACACTCAAAAAACCAACACCACTACCATTTGAAAAAGTGGATGGCAATAAAGCAGAGAAATAAAAAAAATGGCCCTTCTGACATTTCAGGAAGTTCCTTGTATGGGGTCGGTCATTGCGTTACTCCAAACCCAGATGCTATAGTGGCCTCTGGGGAGGGCTGAGGGAGCAAGAAAGAGGGATGGAAAGGGCGGAAATGAGAGAACTGGGAAGAAAGACACGTGTTTGAACCGAGCCAGATGCAAAACACCCACGGAAGAGCCATGTATTTTCCATTTATTTTCACAGAGTGTACTTTAAATGCATTATTGGCTTTTCTACCAGAAAGTGATACTGTGTTGATTTCATTTCACTCGCTGTAAAGCTTCCTCCTCTGTTGCACACGAGTACGTAGGCTTTAGTGTTGGGCGTAACAAACGTAACAATGCTACACTGTAAAATCTAGTTAGACTTACTTAAAAAAGCATGCAAACCGATTGCCTTTAAAAAAACTAAGTAAAGTGAAATAGGAATAGTATTTTGTACTGACAAATGCGTAGTTACTTACACAAGAGTTCTAGTAACTAAAAATAACAGTAGAGAGTACTTGATAATTTACTTTAGATTTACTCTTGACTTACTCTTGATTTAGTATAGCCACCATTGTTGTGTTTGGCATCCTGAATGTTAAAGTCTGTTTGTGACTCAAGCATAGTCAATTGCAAGATCATTAGTTGACATGAAAAATAGACTAGTTATTGATTATTGATTATCAGCTTTTAAAAGCAACCTATTTATTACTTCCCTTCCTTTAAAACCAAATATCTGTGATTTCTTGTTGCATCGCTGCATCAATAGGGGGAAAATTACAATAATACAATAATTGAAGTTCCAAGTGCCCAACCATAGGAAACACTCATCACCATAATGGTGAGTTCAAACTAAAACATTTTAGCAAAATGTCTCCATTGGAAAATAACATGTTGCCCACTCTTTTTCATCTACACAGGAGATATGAATTTAATCTGAAGGGACACTGTGTTCTTAGATATTGGTTTTGTTCTTTGTTTTAAGAACTGTATGGATAATCAATTTAAGGTCATTCATCTCGCAAAGCATCACACTTTTTTTCTATGAAAACTCCTGAGAAAGACAAATAAGGACCTAAACTGAGGCAAATATTTATCTCTCTAGGAAAGCGCTCCCTAACAACTCGGTGTACATCTCCAGTTACACTTTGCAAATCTTTGACTTTGTTTATCCTGAGGCCCAGGGCTGGAATGCTGGAGAAAGGGACTTTTGAGCACCTAGTTGTAACATTAGCAAAACATTAGCACGCTAGCATTTCACATTTTCCTTGTGGACTTGTGATCAAGTTGCGGTGAGATCACGTCTGCAGGATTTCATGCAACAATAGGTCATTCCTAACTTGATGGCTTTTGGGCTTAATAAATAGAACATTATAACGTGTAGCTATTAGGAACCTAAATGGCACCAAATTGTCCGAATGACCCAAATGAATTTATTGGAAAGCTACAAAAGTGGTGAACATTCATCTTATGTTGACCGTGTGAACAAAACATGCCCATTCATATTACTCAGATCCGTTACCCATTGAGTTGCTAATGGGATCACTGGTGCTTACACAGTCGTGGGCTTTATTCATCATTTTGGAAGAACCAGAGGGAGCCAAGAGCTGATTCATTGCAATGGTTGTCTTCTTTCTGTCCACAGATTTGATTTGTGTCTCTTTTTTCTCACGAAGTAAACACTGCATCTGTGTTTTTATAGTAACAAAGATGCACTGTTCTCATCAGCGTCAAACTAATATCACTGACTGACTTACAACATTATGTACAACCTCTTTTGTTGCTGTGTATGGCTGGATATAAGTTGAAACAATGTTCCATCCCAAATCCAGCCAGTTCATTCCAAATGGTTTATAAAACCCAACATTAGTTTTCGCAGGGCCGTAATTATGCCATCAAGTCTGTCATAACCCTATAACATCAGATGACTAGGCAAAGTTGAGAAGGACATTATATTTTAATACAGCAACCAGCGAGCCAGTGAGGTCAGTAGGGTTTTGAAAACTTCAAAGTGAACTTCCAGAAAATGTGTCATGTCAAGTAAGTGAAGAAAACTGTTTTATGAGTCAAAATCCCTGGCTAGCTTTTGTCCTTATTTCTTGAGTGTGAGGCAATGCTGGGTAATGAATGTGCTAAAACTTAAGCTTACAAGTTTACTTATTATACCAACTCTGCACCAGAAACACACTCTGTGCAAGTGAAAAGAAGAGCACAGTCCTGTTCTTAAGTTATTGTGGCATTATTGGACCTTCAATTGTCTGTGCCATTAAGCAAAATGTGCTATTATTCCAGTAGGTAACTATAAACAGAGCAACAGTTTCAAACATTTGCAACATTCAAATATCAACATTTGTTGATATTTGAAATCACCAAAACAAACACGCCCCTATACCCAAAAGGATCACACCCCTATCTTGATAGCTCCACCCCCAAATTCATGAAAACGCTATGCAACACAGTCCGCCCCTTAATGCTGATTGGCTACAAGTTTGTTTTGGTGCTCGGTCCGATCCCCTTCCAACGTTTTTCAAGTGATGTCGAAGTGTGGCGAAATAAGAGGCGAGGGTCTCAACGAATCATTGAAACGATCATTAACCCTCTGAGGTCGGCTATCGCGCCGGCGCGATAGTCTCGCTTGTTTCTTATCAGTGCAAAAGAAACTCAAAATACTCTGTTGATTTTGATCTTACATATTAAGTGTTGTACATCATTAGATCCTGATAAGTGTCTATTTTTTTTGTGGATACTCACAATAAAAACAAAGTGTTGTGCTTTTCGCCAAATAAAGAAAAACAAACATGATGCGCGTTCTGCCTTCTCTCTGTCAGTGAAGTCCATTCTGAAACGCGTCCTAAGATTAAATTTAATTCCGCAAATACTTGTCATACAGGCACGAGTGTTTTTCCATAATGAAGCTTGAACTCTCTTCTTTTAAATGAATGAATTTATATAAAAAAACAAATATTGTCAGCTTATGTAATCTGTATGAAAAGAGAGAGATGTCAGTATTTTTCTTTCCAGCTCATTACACCTAATTACGCGTTAATGTACCACGCCCACGGAGAGCGCGCGCTATTCAAACGCAAATGATCTTAGACAAGCCATTCAAACATGCCAACGCCCACCAGCTGGATTATAAAACACATCGTGTTTAGTAAGTATCTTGTACAGCTGTGTACACAGCGTATCCTTTCGCTGTGAGGAATATCTAACCCTGGAAAATGTACCAGAAGTGCTGGTAGTTTCATTTCGAAAAGAGCAACGGATCCAGCTGATGTAGTAAGTCATTTATTCTAGTGCTTTGTTCTAATCGTGATATTGAATTTGTCGGACTGTAAACAGCAAAAAGACTGTTTAAATATGAATTGCGTGTCTGTGTGTAGGCTAAATGATGAGTGAGCAGCAAAGGCGCGCGCGCTTTGTTTACTACAGTTATACAGCGCGTGTCTGTGCCGTTCATTCACTTTCGCACCTATATTAGTAAACGTTATGTTTACATGAACAACACATACAAACTATATTGCTATAGCCTACTAAGATGAGTAAAAATAGACTGAAATATGTTGAAATAAAATGTCTGTATAAGCAACAAGCTGCAAATTCACATGTACTAATATATCATACACAATATATTACAGACTAAATATGAATGTTTAGACACGATTTTGTGATTAGTTTTGGATAGATTATAAAGTTTTGACTGTAAAAAAAGACTACTGTCACATTAAATAGGTACGCTTTTGTTCACCAATTTCTGCTCATAGTTAAATATACTATAGTATGATGTTTTGTCAAAAATAAAGTAGGAATATTGAATTATCAACTAAGATGTTATTATAGTGTTTGTTCCAATATTCAAACTAATGAATCCTTACCTTTTTTTAAAACGTATGATAAAATGTATACTTTTTACAAAGAAATACACTTGAAATATTGTTAAAATTGTAATTGTTGTTGTAATTGTAACCTATTTGTAATTGGTTACAATTTCTAATTGTAAAATATGTATAGGCTATATAGATAATTTCTTTTGTCCTTGCATTCTTTGGGATCCTGTGACACACCTGTGTGAAAGGGCTAATTAATATGCAGCTCATTATGCGGCACATTATCCGGCCTTTGTCTTCTCAGGTGTGAACACGCCTCCACGCTTATTGCCTTTCCAAACCAAAGGTCTCTAATAAAATTTAAATCAGTGTATGTGTTTGTGTAAATGATTAGTTTTTTGTAATTTTGACCAGCTCGATTAATTTTAATCAAACATACATTTAAAATACAGTGGCATGAATACAACGATTATAAGCATTGTTTTATTTTTGATAATTTTGATATCAATTTTGATATTTCATTTTGATAATTTTGGGGGCATAAATACAAATGTCCTCATATCCAAAATACATAAATAAATATAATAAAATATATAAATAATAAAATAATCTAAAATAAATAAACTCTTTAAAATGGTGTTTTTGAAATTGAAAACCTTAAGCATCTCTTAAAATATCAGACAAGTTTACCTTTTTTAGGATAGTTAAATGTTTTGAGGTTTTTTTTCATTCATTAAAAAAAATGTAAGTGTTTGTTTGGTACTAAATAAATCATATATATATATATATACATATATATGTATATATACACACAAATATACCATTTCTAAGAACTTGCCACTTGGCAATTAGTTTTAAACTAATTTGGTTCCCTTTCCCTACCTTGGAATAAATAAAAGTAATTACATAGTGGTCTTTTCTATTGGTCAATTAAATGTGATGAGGAATCATGTGGGATTTGCAGGAACTGCAGGTCAAGTCAAGTCAAGTCATCTTCATGTATATAGCGCTTTTAACAATGGATTGTTTCAAAGCAGCTTTACATATATAAACATATAATTTAAGGTAACAGAGATTGTTTTGGCTTTATAGCGGTTCTTGAATTATGTTATTTCCAGCTAAAGTTCATTTTGATTGATTCACCTCCGTCAAAATGATCAGACTTTAAACGCGAACCTGTGATTAACGCTGACGGCGTTCACATGCTCATTCAGAATTGATTCTATAGTTATGTGCTTTTGAAAATATGTGCGCAGGTTTGTAATTCATACAACCCAGCCTAAACAAACTACTTGTCTTGCCTATAAATTTTGATACAGAATTTTGTTTTATTCTATCACTTCGGGGTATGCGAACCGAAATTCACAACGCTTTATCTGTAGAGTGGGAAAGGGATCCTCCATAGGGAGAGGATAGTTGACACTTCAGCACTGCATTGTCATCGGGTCCAGGCGGATCTCCTTCGTCAGATCTGGACACGGCCTGGATCCGGCAGGCTGCGGGAAAACCTCGGGATAAACAAAGACACTAATATTAGCGTAGATGCCATTCTTCTTATGATGTAGCGAGTACATCAAGATTTAAGGGAAGTGTTCCCAGTTCCGGCTGACCTAATCTATGCAGCCTAACATTGAATTATAGAAGTCTATAATGTATTATGTGTATGCTAGGTCAAAGAGATGTGTTTTTAGTCTAGCTTTGAACTGACAGAGTGTGTCTGCTTCCCGGACAATGGTAGGAAGACTGTTCCAGAGTTTTGGTGCTAAATAGGAAAAGGATCTACCGACTGCAGTCGATTTAGATATTCTAGGTATTATCAACTGGCCGAAATTTTGAGATCGCAATAGACGTGAAGGACTATAATGCGTTAAGAGCTCGCTCAAGTACTGCGGAGCTAAACCATTTAGTGCTTTGTAAGTAATCAACAATATTTTAAAATGTATACGATGTTTAATAGGGAGCCAATGCAGTGTTGACAGAACCGGGCTAATATGGTCATATTTCCTGGTTCTGGTAAGAACTCGAGCTGCGGCGTTTTGAACTAGCTGTAGTTTATTTATTAAGCGTGCAGGGCAACCACCCAGTAGAGCATTACAATAGTCTAGCCTTGAGGTCATGAACGCATGGACTAATTGTTCCGCATTTCCCAATGAGAGCATATGGCGTATTTTAGATATATTTTTAAGATGGAAAAGTGCAGTTTTACAGATACTAGACACGTGGCTTTCAAAAGAAAGGTTGGTATCAAAGAGCACACCCAGGTTCCTAACCGACGACGAAGACTTAACAGAGCAGCCATCAAGTGTTAGACAGTATTCTAGGTTATTACGTGTGGACGTTTTTTGTCCAATAATTAACATTATAATTGCAGCTTCTCACGTGAAGCCACACCCTTCTGAAATGTCAAGAATGACAAGGAACGTTTATCTTTTCCAGCCTGGATTCCAAGGTCTCTTTCCACCATAGTGGCTCACTCAATAATGGAAATACTATAAACTCCATGACGTGCAGGTTCAATGCGCCATTTCCGGGGGACATTCATGAGTTTCCAAACATAGACTTCACGTGAGCCGGCAAACGTCACAGAATTAGCTTGATAATTAGCATGTGTGATAACATGCAGAGACGATAAGAGTCCATGTGCAGAAAGAAAGAAAGAAAGAAAGAAAGAAAGAAAGAAAGAAAGAAAGAAAGAAAGAAAGAAAGAAAGAAAGAAAGAAAGAAAGAAAGAAAGAAAGAAAGAAAAACTGTCACAGGTAATCACAGCGTTTATCTCTAAATAGATTCAGTCACATGTCATCGCAATCAGCGTACAATCAAACTGTCAGAGCCGCCACACGACTGTGAACGACAAAGGAACTCAAAAACATGACACTTCTGTCACACAGCTCTTTCCTCTGTAGCAGTCGCATGGAGAAACATTCAAAAACTGCTTGAAGAAAACCCTCATTGTTCTCTGCCAAAGAGAGAGAGTCACTCCAGCAAAATGAGGCACTGATTCTTCGCCAGTTTTAGGAAACTGCTCAACAGTTTATCAAAGCAGGAGGTCTGCTTTTTTCCCGACAAACTCGTTTGACTTTCTCCGCAGCTCTTGAAACTCCAACCGCTTCAGCAGATGTGATTCTAGGAAAAGCCAATCACCGGGAGAGGCATCAAGACCCAGAAACAACCAGCCTTCACATGCTGAAGGCCCCTTAGTAACGGACAGTTTTTCACAATCGCCCTCCCGGGAACTCGATGTGGAGCCATGAGTGGGCTCCGGTAACTCATGAAAGAGCGTTCAGGACGGATGATGAAAACTTAGCAGAGGTGGAGGAGGAAGTATGCAGATATTAAAGACAGGAAATTGACGCTGGGCATTAGGTTTTGCTGAGAGAAATCACAGCCGGCCGTCTGCAAAACCGATCACTGGGTCATGCAAAGCGTGTGCAAACAGTGTGGGAGCTCGATGACAGATGAGGACAATGAGACAGCAGATCAGCATTGGTGAAGAGATCGGGATGTTTTGGAACTCACTTTATAGTGTAAACAATCATGCACAAATAGAATAAACATTATTGAGACAAAAAGTCATGGTGTCAGGCACGTGGAGCGAGTGACCTATCAGTAGGTGGAGACTTGTGTCAATGGAATCAAGAAATCAGATTGTCGCTGGAGAAAAAAACTGTAATTTCCATTTTACACTATATTTATGTAGAGGTGTATAATCATTTAAAAAGCAAAAATGATCCAATTGAATCTGTTTTTTTTGGGGATTAAAAACCTTAAAGGAATAGTTCACCCAAAAAATGTCAATTCTGTCATCATTTACTAGTTCAGACTGTCAGTCCAAATCCAATTTTTTTGCAAATCTGATTGGAAATCCGATCAGATTTAGATAGTCTGAACGGTTAAAAATCACATGAAATCCAATCTTTACAAATCCGTTTCAAGCTACATTCATATGTGGTTTGAAATCCTACGCATTGAAACCGCATTTCTGGAAATCAGTCTCAGTCTGAACGATCTGATCTGATTTTGTGTGGTTTATGTGACTTTCTCACGGCACGTAAAACATCAGAAGTAGTTATAGGAAACATGCTGAAAGTCGCTGCCGAAACAATACTGTGTTGTTGCAAAGTGCCGGACGAGGAGAAAATTACAATATAACGGAGACATATTTTGAAACCGGAGGAGACAACAGCGGTTCTGCCTCTGCCTCAGAAGACGCAGTAGTCCAGCGCGACGACATTGTACAATTTAAATAAGACAACATCTCTATTCCAAACCCCTCCATGTTGCGGTGGTTGTTGTTTTTGGTGTATGCCTACCAACGCAACGTCATTGCCATAGAAACCAATGCAGATATTATGGAAAGGGAAACTCAGGCAAGTGGCAGAAAACTTCCAGTTAACTCGAGCTTTGGTGTCGCTAGCACCATGCTGTACCTGTTGAACTACAGAAAGGATGCAGGCTCAAAGCATTCCTTTGCAACAATTTTTATTTACTGAGAAGTTGTTAGAGACAGAGACAGAGACAGAGAGAAAGAGCTGTCATCGCTGTTAAAGTCGCATGACGCCAATAATCCAGTGCCAAACACGGTTCCCATGTCTATTAATGGACCACGATGTTCCAGAAAATCCAACTGTACATGTTATTTCCATTTATTCTTATCTGCCATGACCGTGCGATGAAATGATGCCTGGCGGTTTAACGCAGCGGTCCTCCATCTTGGAAGGTCCTGAGGCGGGGGAGGAGGGTAATGGGAAAGAAGAGCAGTATCACATCTCAAATTCATCTCACAATTAGGGGAAAATACAGGGTTGATGTATTTCCCAAGATCACTGGCTAAACAATTCATAATCCCAATGGAGAACATTGATGGTCTCCAGCCATTAGTGGAAGAACTGAAAATGATGGTTTTTCGAGAAGGATAAGTGACTGACTACAATAGAGGACAATCGGATTATGGTGCAATTATCTGCTACATGACAAATCAAAAACATTATTTATCATAATAAGCTGAATTGGCAGACCTGAGGAACATGGAGTGATGTGCAATCTGTGTTTTGAACATTAGGCGAGTCTATAATTAGGCAAATGGTCATTCTTTAATAGATTTTATAAGGTCTCAGCATTGGCAAGGATATCAGGGTGTTTTCCAGAGAAATCTGAATGGTTTGATGCCTGGGCCTGAGGCAAAACTCCCACAAGAGAGCAAAACAAATCCATGTTTGACCTTCATCATTAACAGTTCCAGGAGAACAATCTGAATTTTCAGTAAATGAGAGAGACCTGAGATGAACAGGAATTCCACATGGAGAGATAAACCTGGATAAACGTAAAGGAACTGATGAAATGAAAAAAATATATATTTTACTCATTCGAAACAGACTTCCTTCAATGCAGGTTTTTTGTTCCTGCATTGAAAATATGTTGGCAACCAACAAAATCTTTGTCCCGCCAAAGGCTTATTTGGGCCTTCTCCACACTAATACGTTTTGGTTTGAAAACGGATCTTTATCTCTCCGTTTTGAACTTCCATCCACATTGAGACAGCGTTTTTGTCAACGAAGACAGAGCTCTCCCATGTAGATATGTTAAAAATGCCGTTTTTGCGTTGCAGTGTTGACTGTGAAAACGGAAGTATTTGAAAACGATGATACGTTTAGTCATGTGACGCATATCGTACACAGATATATGGTTATACCGCCATTGTAGTGCCTGCTTTCATACTGTTGCTAAAGAGAAAAACTTCTTTGTACAGTCTTCATTTTGCATTCCTGCAAAGATGACTGAAATTTTACTATTGCTGGTCTTCTGGCAAAACATGATGACAATTGTCGTAACACTGAGTGGTGGGATATTTTGCTAAAAGGATTGTGCCAGAAGAATAATGGGTAACACTTTACAATAAGGTTTCATTTGTTAACATAAGTTAATGTATAAACTAATGTTATAGTTAATACAAATCCAGCTGTTCATTGTTTGTTCATGTTACTTCACAGTGCATATTAACTAATGTTAACACATTTGTTATTTTAATAATGTATTAGAAAATGTTGAAATTAACATTAACAAAGGTTAATAAATGCTGTAGAAGTGCAGTTCATTGTTAGTTCATGTTAACTAATGTAGTTCACTAAAGTTAACTAATGAAACCTTATTGTAAATGGCATGAGGATGAGTAGATGATGATAGACGTTTCATATTTGAGTGAACTATCCCTTTAATGGACACTCTTGAAGATCGTGCTCTTATTCACTGATGCTCTGGAAAGTTCCTAAGCACGCCTTACACAACATGCCAGCGACTGGATAAGGAAGGGTACAGACATGAGGACTGTTTTGTTTAGCTGTTTTGAAATATTTAGGAGATCTGTCTTTTGGCTCACAAACACAAGCAAGTTGCAAATGATTAGATGAGGCCTGACTCAACAAGAAGACTCTTCGATGAAGACACACAATCGGACCGTCTAGTACATATAATCTGACACACTAAAGGTGTTCCAAGAATTCCCAAGATTTATCAAAAGATAAATTACATGTTTGTGTGATTATATAAAACATTTATCCTGCAGACTTTTTTAAATTCTGAATGTTTTTACAAGGAACTAAAAAAAAGGACAGTTCACACGAAAAAAAAAATGAAAATGAAGACTGAAGTCACTTTTATATAGCGCTTTATTCAAAGCACCTTCATATTTTTTTCATTTTCAAAGCTTCAAAGCTTCATATTAATAATAAACAGGAATTTTTTTGAAAAATTTCAGCTATAAATGTAGCGGGAGACAATTGTGTCATTATTCTGCTTAAGTGTTGTTTCAAAGTTCATATCAGTTCATATAAGTTCAAATCAGCTATAATAGTGTCATTATTCAGCTCAAGTCTGTTTAAAGTTGATTCAAATCGATTCAATAACAGTGTTGTTTGGATATTCTGTCTAAGGTTATGTTCAGACTGCAGGCAAATCAGATTATTTCTCAAATCAGATCTTTTCAGGCAGACTGTCCACACTATTATTAAGTGATCAAATAAGATTTACGTGTCCAGATATAACCAATCTATCTGCATGGGTTGCTTTAGTAATGGCGTAGACATACACACGTATGTGCCGAGGCTTTCAAAAAGAATACAGCAAAAATGGAGATGCATCAACTCGCTCCTCAAATCCTGTCGTGGTGCAAAACTAAGACTAAGACTGAAATATACTCTGATGTAGTCACGGACGAAATCTTTGGACACAGGTCTACTGTTGGAATACCGTATATGAATACTTTCGGCATTTCCTCACCAGTTTTGACGATATCATTGTGTGTATGTTAAGAGTGATGCAAAAACTATTTAAAATCCGATTTGAGCAGCCAGAGCATTCAGACTCAGACGCATCTGTAAAGAAATCAGACGCATTGGAATTGCATTTCAAACCACCTCCAAATTTGTTTTCATGTGTTGTTGTTTTTTTTTGTTTTGTTTTTTGCTGTCCAGACCTTCAAAAACCCATCTGGATCTGGATTTTTGCAGGCAGTCTGAACATAGCCTAAGCAATTTTGAAGAATGTTTCAACT
This sequence comes from Tiaroga cobitis, assembly GCA_030578255.1. Classification (NCBI taxonomy): domain Eukaryota; kingdom Metazoa; phylum Chordata; class Actinopteri; order Cypriniformes; family Leuciscidae; genus Tiaroga; species Tiaroga cobitis. Next base: position 16,856,154 of record CM060592.1, on the reverse strand, counting down.
GTTTTTGTCCGAACAATGAAAATCATTGACTTTCACAATATCTTGATTTGTGTTCCATAGAAGAAATAAAATCATACAGGTTTGGAACAAAATGCTTTAAGAAACTCTATTATGGTGAAAAAAGAGGGTGAAATACTAATGTAACTTGTTTCTTTGGACTGTTGAATAGAGAAGGATGACCTCACAAGAGATTTTATCTTAACTTGGTGAGAAGAGAAGCATTTTACTAAAAAGCATAATAAGACTGACTTTTCCAGACATCCTGTACAGTACATAAACATGCAGACAAACCTCATTCCTACACCTTTACTACTAAACCAGTCAAAGCCCCAGACCCGGCAAACACAACTAAAGCTCCTCTCACACGTTTGTATGCTTTAACTCTGAGTCGCCCGGATGAGAGTTACAAGTGTCTGAAGAAGACCTGTGAGAACAACTCTCTCAGGTGGACTAGATTAAATCTCAGTGCCTGTAGGCAAAACCAATTTAAACATACAATGAAGGCAAGTTATTAGGGACTTTCTCATTTTGGAATAAATTGGGTCCAATGAAATTGGAATAAAACCCAAAAAACTTCAGTTTAAAGAATACGAGCTTATCCACTTTGATATGACAAGCTTTGCTGTATAGCCCAAAGCCCATCCCCTTTTTCAGAAGAAATTAGGAGTTGTGTCTGTACTATTGGGGATTTATACTTTGAAGCTACTTTTATTTAGGTTGCAATAAGAAAAAATTCCAGCATCCGTACCCACATATGGCTCTCACTGCACTGGTGATTGAGGTGACCACCTGAGAGACATTGTTCTAGGTCACAGTGAGGCTGGACGGGATCCAGAGGTCAATGCCAAACTAAATGACAGAGACACTTGAAGTCTATGTTGCATGTGGCCGGACTGATGACCAAATGTGGGACATTTGACTGAAAATTCAAATACAGCTCAACACGGTGCACCTTGGAATATGGGCCAGTAAACGCATTTTTATCTGGTATTCAGATGGATAGTCTATGAAGACTAAACAGCTGTTTCGGTCTTAAATATAACAGATAGCTGCAGCATTTCTCTGAACTTGAGCGAGGCACAACAGGGAGCCCGAAGACATTATAGGACGTCACGACTGTCCTCATTGACACTATAATACCCGTCCTCTAAACCACTATGGGGTCTGGAAGACTGGCAATCAGTGCATTTCACAATGACAAAGAGTGACCACGTAAACCCACTTGTTCAATATACTCCCATTTAAATTGCAAATGTAGTAGAAAGCAAAAGGTACCCAATTCAAACAAACAAAAATCTGCATGAAAAGGTAATGTCACTGATGACTGTCAAAACAGAACTTATATTAAAGGAAGGTGATTCCTCTCTTGGCACCGTTACTGTAAACCTGAATGAGTCCTAATGAGGAAGCAGACTGTAATAAAGTGATTTGTGTGTGTCCCATCTGTCAGTATTGGCAGAGCCATGTGTTTACACACAGTACACCCCTGAGACTGTCTAAATAATATGCAGAGTGACATATAAACACACTTTAACCTCTTCCACTCTAAGGCATATTTTGGAATTCCGCCTGAATTTAACACACCCAAGTTTAAATATTCACCCTAGACACATACAGTGTAGGAAATTTAAAAAGCTAGTGTCATTGTACAGAAAACCCTTCAGATTTATTAAATCAGATTGCAAAACTTCATAAATAGCATTGTATGCTTTTAAAATATTACCATAAACATAAAAAAATAGGACTTTTATTTTATTTTTTTATAGAATCCTGCCTTTGAAAATCTGTGATTCAGGTACTGTTTGCTCTGGGGACCTGCTGATTATATTGTTTGACTATACTAGGTGGCAGTATCCACCAGAAAAAAAGATTTTTTCTCTATGACATTCTGAGCAAGAGTTATTCAAATATAACCGAAGGGAGGTAAAGTATCATTTTTAGTGCATATATGTGTCCTTTGGACTTTTCTAATACTCAAATGCAATTTTTTTTTTTTTTTTACTAATACTACCCCAAAAATCCTACTTTTAATACATACTAAAGCACTTTACTTAATTATCGATTGATTTTCTTCATTTTCATTCAGGTTTAATGCAAAATGGTATAAAGGAGTGAGACCAAGTAACATTTGTGTTTTGTAAATAAAAGCACAATAGTAGGCTATTCTCCTTTCAGGAGACACTAATCACTTAAAAAACTGTCTTGTAGAATTTATTTGGTCTAAAACACATCACTTGTACAAATTGAAACATAAATAAAAATGAGAGACTATAGAAATATGAAAGTAGACCTAGATAACGTTAGCCCTAAGATGCATGCTACACGATGCACCGTCACTTTCTCTTTCAAGCTCTTCTATTGCTTCAACGCAAGAGAACACCTTTTTAGCTGCTTTTCCCTCTCCAGATGCCATTTTTTTATCAAAACGCTCGAAAAATACAAATATATATCCAATAATTTTCTGTCAGTCGTCTTCGTCGCTTGTCATTCACTTGTTACTATCTACTCGCGCGCGAGTCGCGCCCATCATCACGTCGTGATGTACAAGCCGGTCGTGATCCCGCCCACCTACTCCACTGATTTGTTGGATGATTCAGCATGTGATTGGACTAGATAAATGATTGACATGTGATTGGAAAGCTGACAGCCTCAGCTTTGAACACGTGCCTGATATGTATATCATCGTCATGATTAGAGGACGCTTGCACGGTTTGATGATGATGTGTAGATCGCGTGTTTCTCCCGTCGAGCGCGTTTTGTGTTCTGGACATCCGCGACATAACAGTGGATTATTTACCAAGAGGAGCTCACAGAAAAGTACAAATGGGCTCATTTGAAAGATAACATCCTAAGGTAAAAGATGATATAGAGTTTGTGGCTGATTTTAGCTTAGAGCACCTGTAATCGAAGTAGAAATGAGACGTTTGTCTTTGTTTTTTCACAGAAATCATATTTTACTGCCCGATTCTTGTGGAGATAATGTGAACTATGATGTTAACACAATAAAACAAACTACATAGTCACATTTCTGAGAATGAGAGCTTTCTTTTGATATGATTTTTCTGTTTTGTGAGATACATAAAAAAATACATATTCATATGTACATATCTGCATCGCCATTTTGGGGGAGGAGCGATTTTGTGACGATTGTTTTTAAAGCTTTATATTAATTATTTGTGTTCCATATACACACATATAATTATATTCTGTGTAAAGATTAGATTTTAAGATTTAAAATGATACTATATATGGGGTTATAGTATCTCCAGAAACATAAAAAAAAATAAGTTTAAATATAATGACGTAGCTCTTTTGCCCGCCCACGGGCGATCAGAGTAAACAAATCTAATAAATGTGACACACTCTAAAACTAACATCATAGATTAAATATATGGCTTTAGTTAATTGGATTCATATCAAAAGAAAATGTGGTGGACCTGCACATTAGCACACATTTTAAATAACCTAATGAAGCTTCGTGTAATATGAAGTCAAATATAATATTTAATATGACTGAATTTACCTGACTACATTTTGTTAAACCGACAAAAGTCATTTCCAGGGTTGGGTCATGTAGAAATCCTTCAGATAACAACTACACGCATTCAATTAAAAAAAAAGTAAACTCATTAAAATTAAAAACGTGATTTAAAAATGCATAACCTGCTGCTGTTCACTGGAGTTTTTCAAACACTTTGATTTTAATTTTTTTTTTTATCAAATTGAAACTTAAAAGATATAAAAGAAATAATGTTTTAAATGCTGAGATCAACATTAAATAATAAATGCCGTAGAAGTAGCCTACATTGTTAGTCAAGTTAACTAATGTTAACAAACGAAACCTTATTGTAAAGCGTCACCATTATGTCATAACCGTCACCTTATGCAGTTAATTTTTTTCATACTTGTCAAGTAATATTTTAACTTGAATAAAACCTGTCAATTTCCCACATGAAGCATATTTTAGATCATTATTAAAGCTGTTTTGGGCGGAATAAGTAGTTCAAGGCAATATCCTCTTTTCTTCGCCTCAACTGTGCAATATAAATCACACCAGTTCACTAATGAACGCAAAGAAATCACAACCTTATTAAAAGTATGGGGTGGGGTTATAGAGCCTTAAAATTTGGGCTGGTAAGTCAAAACAAAAGTTGAAGGTTCAAAACACTTGGACTGATCCCTGTGTGAACTATAGACTCAACCTCAGGTTGCTCCAGGAGGAGTATTATTAGGCCTATCTGTAAATATCACGTTCAATAAAAACGTAATTTATAAGACTAATTGAGTCCAGTGTAAGTTCTCTGTGGGACAGTGAACACAAACTTCCACTGTTCTCACGCTGACCGACGGAGGTTCCTCTAAGCGCACGCACATCTCTGAAGGTATGTAAGATCCCATCAAGATCTACAGGAGATCATTCAAAGATGAAGGTTTAATCTTACACAACAAGCCGTTTCATAATACTGAGTGTCTCCTACCTTTCTTTTCCGGCGTCGCACAGAAGCTCCCTGAGAGCAGTAAGGTAAAAATCAATCCGAGCTCAGTTGGTCCTGCCATTTCTTATGTTTCAAACCTCTCAGACTTCACTCCATAGTTTGAAGAGCTCTTCTTTCAGGGGGGTTCTAAATGTACAGAGATCTTGCCTTCTCGTCTTCTTGAGAAAACTCGCTCGGCTTGTAAACTTTGACAGCTCCTCCTCCGCGCTCGCGAGCCTCGGCAGTGATAGAGTCGCGCGCTGCTGGACAGAGCCGTGGATGCGGACCGTAACGCCTCGCGCATCACTCCGCTTGTTTGCCAACTGCCAATAAAAACTAACGGGGACGGCTCAAGATGGCGACGTGAGCGGTTGTGGTATTTTGAGCTGAGACAGAAACACAGGGGCCACTTAATTTAATAAGATTTAAATCGTATGGTTGCTAGTATTGCTTATGCATCTGTAAAGACACTTTTGGATAATTATCTTAACAACTTTTTTGTGTATTAAACGGTAGGGGAGCGCGGGGCACAACCTAACGCGGGGTTAAATGTAACACGGACCTTTTACATAGTTAGTCGGGATCAAGCCGGTTGTGTTTCCACTCTTTTTCTCGCGCTGCCAGAAGACGGTCTCCCGCGAATTTGCGGAAAGTTTTGATAAGATTTCATGAAGATGCTGGACAAAGAGTGTTTTGACACCATGCAAGTAAATTTTTTCATCATAGGTTTTTTTCGGTTTCTGAGTTGGGTGTGTACGTCACCAAATCTAACTTTATATTGCCTTAATAACTGTCTTGTTGGCTAAAACATAGCACCGTTTTGAAACATGTCAGCAACTCCTAGCAACTGTTAGCTAGGCTTAAAATATGTTTTACACAGCGGGGTTAGATGTAGCACAGTGTTACAAACAAGCCGCCAAGTGTACAATGATAATCAAATGAAAACAGGGAGCCACACAACTTCTAGGTTTGAGTATTTATTTATATATTTAACTTTGTTGGACTTTCACAAACAATGTTGGAATTTTTTATTTTTTTTTATTTAGTTTACTATGCATTGATCACTTGTTTCTTTTTTTTTAAAATATAGCCTGGTTTTAATGCAATAAACCCTTTAATTTTTTTATTAAAATTTTTTATTAAGTTTTTATTATTATTACTGTTATTATTATCAATAATAATAATTTTACATGCAGCTGCCACACATAAATGTAATTCAATTGCAATTACAATATTTGATGATTTTATTTATTTATTTATTTATGTATTGCTTGCAAAACTGTGCAGCCCTTTTCTGTCTCTATCCATGATATTGATCCATAATAGAAGGATGATTGGATGAAGGATGGATGTATGGATATCTATCTATACAGATGCACAAACAATATCAAACTATACAGATAAAATAGTACTGAATTATGTGTGTTACACACAAGTGTTACAACTAACCCCCCTGTCTGTTACAATTAACCCCACATATGGGGTAGGTTGTAACATTTGCACTTCTGTCACTTTCAGTGCAACTGTACGAAAATGGAAGCTTCTAGAAAAAAACTTTAAGTGTTCATATGTAGCAGAGATGTGTATGTTGCTTGTGTAAAAAAAAAGATGAATCTAACTTAATTATCTTTTAAATAATTGAGCCAAAACCAAAATGTGTTAGGTTGTGCCCCGCTCTCCCCTACTCTCTCAACCGCTTGGTAGATGGACGCCTCGAAAAGATCAAAGATGGAGCATTCTTTGGAGATGGAGATTGAATCTGCGAAAGAAAAAAAGGTGTATTGATGATCTCCATTCTTATAGTTGTAAAGTAGTTGAGGGAGGTACCTGTAATACAAATCCCAATACTCCAGTGAAACGTCCACCAAAGAAAGCTAAGAATGTTGGCGGAAATGAACTTTCGTTGACTGAGATGCAACAGAACATCATTCGCGTTCTGACGGCGAAAATCGACAAACGATCCGATCAAATTGACAGTCAAGCAAAACACTCTAGAAATTGAAGGACTAAAAAAATCACTCGATAACTGTTATCAAGACATTGCTGATTTAAAGAAGGAAAGTGCATGTCTTAAAAAACAGAGCGTGGAATCTCAAAAGAAGATTCATGAAATGGAGCAGAAGTTAAACGACGCTGAGCGATATAACAGACGATGGAACTTGCGTCTCTATGGATCCCCTGATAGACCAAGAAGACGTTATAGCGGTTGTGAAAGAAATATGCAAAGAGATCCTTCCAGAAGCTGAATGCACCTTTGTGACAGGTGCCATCGATGTAGTTCACATTGGCAAACCTCCAGAGATGAAGAGCAACGTCACACCACGGCCAGTGATCATCAGGTTTCTTTTACGGACGGCAAGAGACTTGGTATGGAGAAATGCCAAAGCAAAGATCTGCAAAGAAAGCATCTCCGTTTTAAAGAGGATCTGACCGCTGCAGACAAAGCACGCACAAAATTATGGCCTCTTGTTGAAAAAGCACGCAAAGAGGGAAAGAGAGCGTACGGCTTACATAAGAAAGAAGTTCGAGTTAGCTAATGTTCCAGAAACTGAAATGTTGAGTAGCTAGGCTACTTGGAGCAATTTACTTTCTTTGAGTAGCCCACATGTAGGCTGTATGGTAACAAGTTATGTTAGAAATGGTATACTTATACAATTACATTTAAAATTGTGTTTTGTGTTCATTTGCAAAATAAGTACAACATTTGTATTTATAGGTTGTTAATTTTTTTTCAAGGCATATTGCAGAGCATATGGAGGATATGTATGCAACAAACAATAGCTTTAAAAGACCCAATAATTCGATTTTTCAACAAAAAAAGTGTAAACGTTGATGTCTATATCATTTTTTTTTTCAATTAATGCCAGAGGTTTACGAGATCTTTTGAAAGGGAAATCCTTATTTCTATATTGTAAAGGAAAGGGTGTTGATTTTTATTTTGTGCAAGAAACGCGTGCTTGTAAGGAAGATGAAAAGTTCTGGAGAAGTCAATGGGGAAATGACATATGGTTCTCACATTTCAGCAATAGATCTGCAGGGGTGCTTCATTTAAAAGACAAAAAGAATATATTGTTATTAAAGAAATAATGCGCCTATCAAGTAAAGAAAATTTGAACATGCAGGAACTAATAGATTTATCATCAGTACAAGTACAACTGTAACATTTATCAAGAAAAAGCAGAGGGTGCATTTATCAGATCTAGAAATAAATGGTTGCAAAAGGGGGAAAGAAATACTAAGTAGGCCTACTTTTTTAATCTGGAAAAAAGAAATGGTGAATTGACCTCTAAGCAAATTGTTCATTAACAATACAGTTAGAGGATGAAAAAAAGATATCACAGTTTGTTACTCAGTTTTACAAAGGTCTGTACGCTCCCAACTCTGTGTCTTCTGATCTGAGTGACTTTCTAGATAATGTTTTAGATAATCCCAAAGTTATTGAGGATGATTTTAAATTGTTTTGTGATGGTGATTTAAGGCTAGAGGAAGTTAAAGAGTGTATTGGCAACCTTGAAGATAATCGTTCTCCAGGTAATGATGGACTTGTCAGTGAGTTAGTGTTTCGAGATAAGTTAGCTCCTTTTTTGCTGGCCGTATAGAATCTATCGAAAAGGGGGAACTGCCTTCCTCTTTAAAACAAGGTGTTATTACATTAATTCCAAAGCCAAACAAACTCTTTATTTAGAGAATTGGAGACCCATTAGTCTATTAAATAATGATGCCAAATTATTTGCTTTAATCTTTGCCAAAAGACTGAAAAAAGGATTAGGAAATATTATAGACGAGGAACAGACTGGATTTATTAAAGGAAGGCACATTAATATTAGATTGATACTTGATATGGTAGACTACAATGATTATGTTTTAGATGATAGTTTTATCTTATTTATTGATTTTCACAAGGCATTTGATACCATAGAACATAATTTTTTATTTAAAGCAATTGATTTTTTGGGGTTTGGCAATTATTTTCAAAAGGCTATCAAAACTCTATATAAAGGATGTACCAGTTCTGTAAAATTATAGCAAGAGGGACTTCTGGCAGATTTGAAATAGGTAGAGGGATCAGACAAGGGTGTCCAATCTCCCCATTTTTGTTTTTGTTAGCAACGCAAATAATGGCCCTTCACGTTAAAAAAGGACATTTTCAAGGAATTACAGCATTAGGGAAAACATTTAAGTTGTGTCAGTTTGCAGACGACACTGCTTTATTTTTGAAGGATAGGAATGAAATCATTAAAGCAGTTAAATGCATAAAAGAGTTTTCAGATGCATCAGGGCTAGGAATGAATATGAATAAGTCTGTTCTGTTTCCTCTCAAAGAATGTAGTTTAACTAATTTATGTAATATTCCAGATCAGTCTATGTGTCTTTATCATTGGATATTCCCACTAAAGTTACCAAACAATTAGATAAAATGCTTTTTGATTTTATTTGGAAAAACAAGCCACATTATTTGAGAAAAGAAATGTTATGCAATCCTAAAGATCATGGTGGTTTAGAGGTGTTGAGTTATGATGCTTTGAACAATGTATTTAAAATAAATGGGCTTATTCAGTATTTCAAAAATAAGGAATGCATTTGGAATTCCTTCCCCAATTATCTATTTAAACAATTGGGCGACCTCTCATTTTTATTGAAGTGTACATTTTCGATTGAAAAAATACCATTTAAGCTTGCAAAATTTCATAAACAAGCTCTCATGGCATGGACACTGCAAACAAACATAACTTTTCACCTGGAGATATACAGACATCCTTTACAAAAATAAATCTCTTTTTTTTTACTACTGGTTTGAAAACAATATTATATTAGTTAGCCAGCTTTTGCATAATGATGGAAATTTATTAACATATAGAGAATTTTGGAATAAATTTAAAATACCAGTTGCCTCACATTATATCCACTGAAGGGTCTAAGACATTTTCTAAAATAACTGAAAATGTGTTCATCTGAAACAAGATTGACAGATGCATCTCGAACGGCTTGAGGGTGAGTAATGCATGGGTTAAATATCATTTTTGGCCGAACTATCCCTTTAAGTATGTCCAGCTATAGCTGCAAGTCATGCAGTTTCTCAACCTCTTCTTAAAGGGATAGTTCACTTTGAAATTAATTGTTGGTATGTTTTAGCTTACCTCAAGGGCATCCAAGATGCAGGTGTCTTTGTTTCCGCATTAGTTTCAATTTTGATATTTTTAGGTCAAACCGTTCTTGTCTGTCAGTCATATAATGCAGGTCTATGGTCACTTCCTCAAAGAGCATGCACAGAGAAGTCCAAATTAAACATGATTTAATGACTCGTAAATGTAAGTACACATTGATGGCCTAAGACACGAAACGAGCGGTTTGTATGAGAAAACGAGCAGTATTTATATCGTTTTTACCTCTTGTAATCACAGCCACATCCAAGTGATCTGAGGGCGCGGGCGACCTGCATTATATTATATGACTGACCTAAAAATATCAAAATTGAAACTACTGCGGAAACAAAGACACATACATCTTAGATGCCCTTGAGGTAAGCTAAAACATACCAAAAATTAATTTCAAAGTGAACTATCCCTTTAAATGCGTTCACCATACATGGTTTTAATAGTGTAATTGATCAATAAAAAATTTTTTTGACCAGAACATTGTTTGGATTGTCTTTTGAATTGCAGTTATTCTGAAGTTGCATATTACCTATATACTGTAATAACTAGTTATAATATCATTAGTAATTTGAAAATTACGTTTTGCAATAATGTATCAATATAGATATTACAGTACAATACCGTATAATTAATTACAACAGAAGCAGACAAAAATGACAAAATACTGTAAAAATACAGCACAATACTGTTTTGTAGTTTACAGTACTGTTCGTGTGTACTGTAAATTGAATTACAGTACAGTTACTGTAAATCGAAATACAGTACCTTGCTGGCAGTACTGTACTGTAAAAATACAAGAAAATTGTTAACAGTGTACTTTATACAATTGTTAATATTGATAGGGAAGTTATCAAGTAAAAAGGCAATTAGAGCATTGTAAGCAGGTATGCACCCCTTTTTCTGTTTGTAATACTTTATTTTTTATTTTTTATTGTCCTCTGGCAATGTTCTTTTTTATTTTACTTTATTTACTTTGTTTTTGTTTCACTTTGAAGGATTATTATGTCTCATTGTATTGTTCTGGTTCGTAGCATTAATAATAATAATAAAAAAAGGAAAGCCTGTTTCAGGCATTCAAGACCAAGGGCCCTATTTTAAAGATCTAAGCGCATGGTCTTGGCAAATGGATTTGCTATTTAAACAACGTGGCGCAGGACGTAAAAATGAAAACTGCGTCGGCCTGAAACTATCAAAGAACGCTTTCATCGCGCCTGGCGCTGCATTGCACCGGGAGTATGACAGGGCCCCAGCAGGTCTTGAATGTGGGAATCCTGAAATCTCAAAAACTACTTGCTGAACTCGCAAGTAAATAACATATTTTAAATTAGCAAAAAAATCTGACATGACCTGTCCCATTCTTATGCTCAAATAGCATTAAATATGCTGATCTTTCTGGCCAGACCAGCGAATGTGCAGTTAAGCGCACGTCTTTGAAAACTGACTCAAATTGATGCCTCCTCATTTCCTCGCTCCTCCGTCCTCGAGCCTGTGACTCGGAAACCGATCAAAGAACATCTCGAAGTTTCTTGTTGAGAAAACCTGACGCACATATATATACAATCTCCACCCTTTCACAACTGTCTTAATTTTAATGTATGCTTTACCTTTGCAGTTTAAATAAACCATATCACACATATTTCAACAGGGAATCTTGCTTTATTATTAAAATCACAACTTCTGTTTCATACAGACTTTAATGGGTTTTTTTTTAAGTATATTTAAGGTAAGTTTGTTTTAACTATATTTACCAAAGTATCCTACTTATATATATACTACTACTATATATATTACTATGTTTTTATTTATATGCAAAAATGATGACCAAATGTAATTTGTCTCTATTTTGAAGTGTTAGCTGTTTTTAATTTGCTGTCTGTCTGCTTTAAATATGGCACAGATGCATTGTGTATTAACTTTAAATTTAATACTAAATTACACAAACATGTTGGGGTTCCAATGTTTTATAGGGACTTTATAGACTTAATGATTTGACCAAAAAAAAAAAAAAAATGTCCACACACACGCACATTTTCTAATTTCTTAATATAGTGAACCACCCCCTCTTGTGGTGGAAATGAAATGTCCAATGTCAAACAGATGTAGGCCTACCTTTCAAATCTCAGATTTTTCTTTCTTTCTTTCTTTTTCATATGATTCAAGGAGAAAAATAGAAAGATATGCAGCAATTACAATTAGATGTGATACAAATCAAATGATTAATCAGGCTTTTTAATGTCTCCAAATGTCCACATCATGTTTAGAATATCAACTTTTCTCTTTTTGTAAATATTTTATAATACAAATCTGACACATTATTTTGTCATTCAAGGGTAAACCATATTGAACAAAGGGGAAAACATGATCAAATCTGGAAGCAGGAGGTAGACTATGTAGGCCTACGTTTATGGGATGATTATAGTATCAAAATGATTAACACGTGCAAGCACACTTATCAATGAACTTGATACATGTTGCAGAAATGTTTTATCCATGACTTTCAACTTGCGTGTGCAAAATTCAAAATTGAATGAATGTGAAGCAATTTGTTCAAATAGAGACATTTTTGTGAATACAAATGTTTTCCTTTGTATTAGTGTATCATAATTTGCACATACAACACAGAAGATGTGCATGTGTGGATCAGGTGACACGCGTGCATTCATTGACGTCTTTTCTGAGTCGATCTCATTTGATTCATTTGCATTTTGAGACTTTCTTTTCGCGGTTTTTAAGCATTTCACAACCCACACACAAACAACTACAAATGAATAGGCCTGGTGCTAATTATTAATGTGTGCACAACTACCCATCTATTTGACAAATTCACAAATGTGCGTCACTACATTTAAACTAATACAATACAACTTGTGTGTGCAAAATCCAAAATCACATGAATGTGCAGCATTTTGTACAAATAGAGACATAGTTGTTAATACAAAACCTCGATTTTGTATTAATGTAGGCCAGAATTTGTGCATGCAACAAGTAAGATGTGCATTTGTGGATCAGGTGACACGCGTGCATTCATTGACTCGTTTCTGAGTCGATCCTATTTGATTCATTTGGATTTTGAGACTTTCATTTCGCGGGTTTCGCCTGGCAAGATCCACACACACTGTCTGAGAAAAGCTGCTACCACTAGATGGCAGTGTTCTGCTAAAACAGACAACGGCAGCATAATCAAGCGTTCTTCCGCATTTAAGACGCTTAATGAGAGTGATATTGATGCACCAAATTTAGTACACAATAATATAGGCCTACCTTATTAAAAAAGCATACTTTATAGAGGCAAACATTAGATCAGATTATGAACAACACCCGTAGAAAACCATTATAAAACGCTTAACGTGCAATCGCGCGTTGCATGGTCAGTAAGGTGGATTGGCTACTGAGTTTAAATATCATCCTGCATTGACGTTAGGCCTAAGCTTTTTCTTTATAATATGCTCTATGGGAGGAAAACTATATAGCCTACAGACAAGAGACTAGCCTACATGAACGCAACGCACGGCGTTTCAAGTTAATAAAATTTTCCTTCCCGAGCCTGTTAAAAAGAAAAAGCTTAACATGAAATCCTGCAGTTGCGTTTAACTTTGCATGTGAATGGGAGAGCAACCGGTCCGAGAGCGCAGTGAAGTAAGTTTTAGTTTTAATATTCGCCACATTTTATAAAGGGACCATCTGCAAATTCCACTCAGTCAAAAAAATATATATAAACGTCCAGTCATTCATTCAAATGAACATACTTCCAAGGTTATATTATAACCTTGGAAGTCTAGTGGGCAGACTGACTTAGCCTACTGTTACTGTATATCCAGCCAATATCTCGACTGAACGGTACAATTTTTTAAATTACTGTAAATTGTTTTTCTATTCATGTTCCAAAGGTTGTAGTAGCCTACGTTCCTAGTGATAAGTCAGGTGAAATTTTACATTATTCACCTGTAGTAGGCTAAGTCACCAAAAACCCGTTTGGTTAATTACAGTAATTTTTATATAAAATAATAATTGTTTAAATAGGCTACATGAAGGGAGGTATTGGGACAATTGCACCTGTAGTAAGCCAGTCTAGTCACTATAGGAACATACTACAACCATTTTGCATGAAAAAACCCTTTTGGTGAATTACAGTATTTTTCTGCAGAATACAGGCTACATGAAGGGAAGTATTGTCCAAATTTTACTTGTAAGTCAGTCTTACAGAAACATTCTACGAGCTTTGGAATTTGAAAATGTCTGTTATTAAATTTTAAAAGTAATTTGAATAAAAACAAATTATACGTTTTAACCACTGATCTATATAGAATGACATTATATAGATCAGTGGTTTTAACACAGTTAGTGAAATTGGCAGACGTTCCCTTGTGCACCATGAGCTGTGGTTAGCGCGTCAAAGCATTCTCATGTAGAATGCAGTTACAGGCCCGCTACGCCAGTTGATTTTCAATTAATATTTCATGTCGATATACAATGGTTGCATATTGTTAAAACTCATCGTGCTAAGACTATAGCCTATAACAGTGGCTTAGCCTAAGGGTCAAGGGAAAACAAATGTACTGCGAAAATCGTCTTTAATATTTAAAAACAGACATTTTCAAATTCCAAAGCTTGTATACTATGTATACAGTGTGTAGTCAGATAAAAATAAGCATATAATATTAACGCAACTGCGAAATTTCACCTTTTTTTAACGGGAAGGAAAATGCCATTAACTTGAAACGCCGTTCGTTGCGTTCATGTAGTCTCTTGTCTGTAGGATATATTTCCCTCCCATAGAGCATATTATAAAGAAAAAGCTTAACGTCATGCCGTAAGACGGTGATATTTAAACTCAATAGTCAATAGCCAATATACCGTATTGAACATGCAACTAATGGTTTTCTATGGGTGTTGTTCATAATCTGATCTAATGTTTGCCTCAATAAAGTATGCTTTATTAATAAGGTAGGCCTATATTATTGTGTACTAAATTTGGTGCATCAATATCACTCTCATTAAGCGTCTTAAATGCGGAAGAACGCTTGATTATGCTGCCGTTGTCTGTTTTAGCAGAACACTGCCATCTAGTGGTAGCAGCTTTTCTCAGACAGTGTGTGTGGATCTTGCCAGGCGAAACCCGCGAAATGAAAGTCTCAAAATCCAAATGAATCAAATAGGATCGACTCAGAAACGAGTCAATGAATGCACGCGTGTCACCTGATCCACAAATGCACATCTTACTTGTTGCATGCACAAATTCTGGCCTACATTAATACAAAATCGAGGTTTTGTATTAACAACTATGTCTCTATTTGTACAAAATGCTGCACATTCATGTGATTTTGGATTTTGCACACACAAGTTGTATTGTATTAGTTTAAATGTAGTGACGCACATTTGTGAATTTGTCAAATAGATGGGTAGTTGTGCACACATTAATAATTAGCACCAGGCCTATTCATTTGTAGTTGTTTGTGTGTGGGTTGTGAAATGCTTAAAAACCGCGAAAAGAAAGTCTCAAAATGCAAATGAATCAAATGAGATCGACTCAGAAAAGACGTCAATGAATGCACGCGTGTCACCTGATCCACACATGCACATCTTCTGTGTTGTATGTGCAAATTATGATACACTAATACAAAGGAAAACATTTGTATTCACAAAAATGTCTCTATTTGAACAAATTGCTTCACATTCATTCAATTTTGAATTTTGCACACGCAAGTTGAAAGTCATGGATAAAACATTTCTGCAACATGTATCAAGTTCATTGATAAGTGTGCTTGCACGTGTTAATCATTTTGATACTATAATCATCCCATATACGTTGCACCCAAACATAGAGAATAATAAATGGAACTAAAAATTATTATATATAAAATTATTATTGCCTGTTCTGCCCACTCCTCAGCAAACAGTGATCTTATTTTATTATTATTATCTTATTAAACAGAAGGATGCTTGACGGCTGGAAATATAGCTGGTGTTTTGCCAGAAGTCACCGTCAGTGTCCGCCGTTTTCTACCTAAAACCCACGGGCGTAATTTCCTATGGGGACAGGGGGGACATGCCGTTTGTGCCCCCCCCCCCCCCCCCCCCCCACTTTCAAGTTCGTTTGTTACGATTTTTTTAACCGCACGCCGTCAACGCCACGGAGCAGGAGAGCCGATGCGCGCGTCCGTGTCCAGGTAGGCCTACGTCGCGCCCACATAGTCCACACTCTAAAAATAGCTCACTGAAAGTTCTAATGAGCCGGTATCGCGCTTATTCAAGCGCGAAAGAGAACTGGATTCTGGCGCGCTGTCTGCTTCGTGTGCGTCAGGACATTCACAGACAGCGCGCCAGAATCCAGTTCTCCTTCGCGCTTGAATAATAACACGCACATTAATGCCAAAATGTCAGTTTTATCAATTGTTCCTCACAAAAACAGTCTTAAACGAGTTAAATAAAATCTTAAATGAAAGTCAAAGAGTAGCCTAAATGAGAAAATGAAATGTAAGATCCTGTCATCACCGTCAGATCTTAAAGGGACAGCAGCCAATTCTGTCTATCAGTATAGTTAAAGGTATTGTAGGTAGGAATTGTATAAAAAAAAACTTTTTTCCAAATTTGTTTAAACTTTCTGTATTTATCAATGCATAATTAAAATGTAAGTACTCTGAAAAAGAAAGTATAAAAATCGAGTGTCTGTAGACCTCTCACGACTGTTTTAAAGACAGCTCATTATTTCCATTCACTCCACCCCCTCCCTTCTGGGCTCCTTCCAAAGCCACGCCTCCAAAACACATGAACGCGCGACTCCGACCGCTGAGCTGAAGACGCATTATTTACCTGAGACGAGCGGAGAGGAAGGAGCGCAGTGCATGTAGTGACATCATGTCAGAATCACATGTAACAAAAAAATCTAACTTTATCATTATGAAGATAAACAAATAAAATGTATTTTAGTACTCACTATCAAGTAGCATATTGATATTGGTAAAGATTAAAATATATATTTATTGATTCGCTAACGAGCTAGTTATCTATAAGGCAAAGCTAAAAACAGGTTGCATGATACACGTTTTTCCATTGCCATCATTTACACTGTGATGAAGATGAATTTCGTGTAACATTCATAACATATATGGTGTTCTGCATGTAAGAGTTTATAATGAAAGCATTGTTGACTCTGATGAGGACTACACTCCAGAGACAAGTACCGCATCGTCAGCTCGAGGACAGATCCGGGGTCGAGGGATTTTTTGTTTAAAAACAAAACAAAGGCGAAAAAACCGTGCAGGTAAACTTCCAGGTGAACATGGTAAAAGAGTTAGACAGAGGGTAAATATAATTCTAAGAAAAGTTCCTGGATGCGGATCGGTCTACTATCTGTTAAACATGTATTTAGTTATCTAAAGCAAAATTATGCACAATTCACCACTATCATCTTGAGCTAGGCATATATATTATTTATCATCTCTCTACTACGGATCGCTAAGTAATGTTATGTTAGCTATATTAGGCAGCTACGTGTGCTAATGACACATGCTTCATGAAAACATAAAGAAAAAAATATGTATGATCAAAATACAAAAAGAAAGATTTACCTGTCCAGCAGAAATCCAGGCGTCACTTTTCAGCCCCTTGAGGTCTCTCAGTTCTCGCCATCGCTGGAAAGCCACGCCGATATTGGCATGCGTTTTATTTTGTTGTTTATCCAAATACTTTTTGTTCATTACCTTTTCTAGTAACGTTACTGTCTTCCTTTTTTTGCCTGGTTTGCCTTCGCGAACTGCATATGTGAATTTTGGTTGGTCTTTCTAATCTCTGCCATTGTTTTGCTATTCCTAGGTTCCGTGCCTCTTGAATTCCTCAAATCAAACGGATGCGCGCGCAAGTGGGCAGGTCCTGTGTGGCAAAAGGGTGGTTGCCATGGTTGCGAGAGAGTGACAGTCGCCTAAGCCAATTCTGTGTTTCGTCCCGAATGTAAATAATGAGCTGTGTTTAGTGCAGATTGAACGGTCTAGAGTCACTCGATTTTTATACTGTTTTTATCAGAGTACTTACATTTTAATTATGCATTGATATATACAGAAAGTTTAAACAAATTTGGAAAAAAGTTTTTATAAAACTCCTACCTACAATACCTTTAACCAAAGAACAAAGGGGAACAGAGCAAATTACTCACTGATCTTGTCTAAAGAATGTTTGTAGCTTTAATAAGGATTTTTATATATTTAATTTATAATTTATGCAGTGCAGACTTGATAACCTTATTCAATTTCTGCAATTTCTTCAATTTTTGCAATTTCTTACTGAAGCCTTTATGTAAAGCGCATTTGCAGCTGCACAGCTAGAACATGAGCGTCTGGCTCGCTCATAGGCTGCGCTGCGGCAACTGCATATCCAGAGCCATAGAGAGAAAGAGTTGCGACACTCCCATAGACCTCCGTTGTAAAAAAATGGCGGCGCTTTTAACCGCCTTCTTCCGGGATATGGAGCTCGGATTAGTTCCAAACACTGGCATTTCGCTGTTGGACCCCATTCACTTACATTGCTGCGCGTCGAGTTGTTCCAGAGGTAAGTTGCTGAAATATCGACTTCTTTTGAATTGTCAACTGTCTATATTGTATCAGAAGCCCTTTGCGATGCTTATACTGGTCTTCATTTGTATATGCACAGCGTAATTATTTATATTTTATCTTGGTTGTTCCAACCAATTTTCAAGCACTGCCTGATAGCTAGTTAGCTAGCACGACTTCACCAGTTGTGAAGGTATAGCATCTAATTAGTTCGGTAATGAATCGCTACCACCTTTATAGCAACTTTTATTTAGTTGAATTTTTGGTAACTAACTTTTCATTATGTTACGTGTTGGCTGAGTTTTGAGTGGTGAATGCTGCGCGTCGAGTTGTTCCAGAGGTAACGTAAGTTTCTGAAATATCTACCTCTTTTGAATTGTCAACTGTCTAACTTATATTGTATCAGAGGCCCTTTGCGATGTTTATACTGGTCTTCATTTGTACATGCAAAGCGTAATTATTTATATGTTATCTTGGTTGTTTCAACCAATTTTCAAGCACTGCCTGCTAGCTAACGTTAACGTAGTTAGCTAACGCGACTTCGTCAGCTGTGACAGTAAATCGCTACCACCTTTATAGCAACGTTTATTTAATTTAATTTTTTGGGATATACTAACTTTTCATTATGTGACGTGTTGGCTGCACTAAGCTTTTCCCTCCAAAAAAAATTGCCTAAAACTTATCTAAGTAATATACAGTATTTCGTTGTCACCCTGCCTCTCCAAATGCAAAACTGACATTAACAAAATGCAATAACAGCTGAAAAAGTGCTTGGTTGTGTGTTTTATTTTATATTTACCGTTCAAAAATGCAATCGCTGCTGTCTGTCCCATAGAAGAACATGACAGCCAGCGTACGTTTTGGAACTATTGGGGCTTACATGAACCCCGTGACAGCCGTCGCGGCGACATCAAAGAGTGTCGCAACTCTTTCTCTCTATGGCTCTGTGCATATCCAATGGCGTGTATGACGCAGAGTGATCTCATTGGTCGCACGTCAGAGCCCGCCAAGGGGCGTGACCTCAGACTATAATAGTCCCTGAATTTGCCATTATAGCAGATTTAACGACTGACGCGACAACTTGCCATGTTACTATAGTGCGGCTGGCTACGCAATACTCGTTCCCTAACTCAGGGAACTAAGGTTACGTGAGTAACAGAGTAGTTCCCTTTCGAACGGTCACTTCGTATTGCGTAGCTATACGCAGTGGGGACGCCATGCAAAACGCCGCACTGGGTAACTGGCTGCCACTGCAACTCAGGACCCCTGAGCATACAGAACAAGCCATAACCGCATAATTATGTATAAATAGACCAGACACCGTCAGGTTTAAAATAGTACACCTCAGTTAGCAATAACCCAACCTACTACACCAATGAACCCAGACACTGTCGGGGTTATTAGTATATGAACATACAACCAATCAAGTGGGTTTATATGAAATTATAACCGGCCAAAGCGGGTTTATATATGTACGGAATATAACCGGCAAAAGCGGGTTTTATATATCTTCGGCCAGCAGCGGGTTTATATGTGAATGTGATTGTGCACAGTAATATATGACAAGACCGGCCACCGACGGGTCTTAATCATACCGAAAGCACCTTCGCCTGCAGGGAAGGCACTTCCATATTATAGAAATTCATAAATGTTGAAGGCGAGGACCAGCCGGCCGCATTACAAATATCACTAATGGGAATGCCAGATGACCAAGCCCATGACGAGGCCATACCTCTGGTCGAATGGGCCTTGATGCCTATGACCTGCTGCGGTATAAGCCATAGAAATAGCATCCACTTTCCATCTAGCCATCAAACCGTGTTGGGGACAAATGTGGGCAAAATAATTTTGATTTATTTTTTAAAAATACTTTCCTTAATCTGAGCGGTACGAGACTTGGCTACTTTTCCTAAATAATACACCTGAACACACACATTTTTTTTGACTCGATTCTACAATGTTAAGTGGGTGGGAAAAAAAAAGTCCTTAATCTTGTGTTCGTGGACAAAAATGGGCACCCACAGGAATGAATGGGAAAAACTGTAATTCAGAGCTTTTTTTTTTTTGTCTAATAAAAATGAATAGATCCAACATGCATATCATACATACACACAAATGAAGGGGTGAGCCTGTACAACATTCAAAATTTTGCAAACACTCACACTCACACGCAAACACAGACACACACAAACAAAGCATTCAATTAGCCTATAACAGCCGTTTTTTTGTTTGTTTTTTCAAATAAAAAGTCACTCGCACATACAAAAACAAAGGATTGAATGAGCCAATGACTGACGTTTTTTTTTATTTCTTTTTTATGTTCCAATCATCCACCTCTGCACGCACACACAAACACACACATGCGCACAAGTGCATGTAAACATTATAACCTGTTTATTTTTACCTAACACTTACTTTTTTGAGTTATGTTTATTCTTACCTGTTTGGTAGCAATTAGTTTTTTGAGTTATGAAATATTATGTTTTTTGTTTGAAATAAATGATAAATGATCCACTACTTTGTCTTTTCCTTACAGCATGGTCATATTTGTATAAGCATATTTTGGCATCTTTTTACAGTCTCACCTAACACAGATATATATATATTTTTTTATTACAATTTTAACTTGTGATAAAATCAAAAACTTTATATAAAAAAAAAAGATAAAAAAGAGGTTAAATTCGTTCAACATAAGACACTAGATGACACCAAAGTCACCACATTTTTAGGTTTTGGCTATCTGAACTTACTGGAATGATTTTTTTTTTACTGAAGTTAAAGAAATATTAAATATAACATAAAAATAAGCATAAATTACATAGAAAATATGGTACTTTTAGAGGTAAATAAATTCAAAAATACCCCCAAAATAAAAAAAAACACCATAAATTGATAGATTTTATTTTATAGAAGAGATTGATATAACATTTAAAAAAAAATTTTTTTTGGAACACACCTGAGACCTCTGTGCCCACATTTGTCCACGAACACGGAATTAAGGGCTGTAATGTGAACACGGTCTGAGGGCTAGACAGTCTTTGCTTAGTGACTGGATCCCCCTTGGATCTACCACCAAAGCAGACAAAAACCTGTTCTGATTGTCTAAAAGACGCAGAACGCTCCAGATAGATTCTCAGCGCTCTGACAGGGCAGAGAAGATAAACCTCTCCATCCTCTGCAGAAGGAAGGAGGGCTGATAACGTCACCACCTGTGCTCTGAACGGTGTTGAGAGCACTTTAGGAACGTAACCATGTCTGGGCTTGAGGATGACTCTGGAGTCATCTGAACCCAATTCCAAACATGCAGGGCTCACAGAGAGCGCCTGCAGATCTCCCACTCGCTTGATAGATGCCAACGCCATAAGGAGAGTGGTCTTCAGCGAGAGAGGTTTTAGATCAACCGATTGGAGCGGTTCAAAAGGCAGACCTTTCAGAGCCTCCAGGACCGTGGAGAGGTCCCAAGACAGCACAGATGGAGGTCTGGAGGGGTTCATTCTCCTAGCACCTTTAAGGAATCTCACGACCAGGTCGTTTCTTCCCAGTGACTGACCAGCCACCAGAACATGATGTGCTGCTATGGCTAACACATACACTTTGAGCGTGGACGGGGAGCGACCCGCATCCAGCAGCTCCTTCAAGAATGAGAGAACCACAGATATCTCACATGACTATGGGTCAGCCTGATTTTTCGAGCACCAGCTGGAAAAACCCGACCATTTTCAAGCATAAAGGCGCAGAGTCGACGGGGACCTGGCTTCAGATATGGTGCTTAAGACCTTCTCAGGAAGGTCCTAGGGTACCCATTGAGGGGCCAAACATGGAGGGCCTATAAATCGGGTCTCGGATGCCACAATGTCCCGTTCACCTTTGTGAGGAGGTCTTTCCTCAGTGGGACAGGCCATGGGATTGTGTCCGATAACTGAACCAGTTCCGGGAACCACGGTCTGGTTTTCCAGAGAGGGGCCACCAGAAGGACCGGGCACCCGCTCTCTCTGACCCGTTTGATGACTTGTGGAATCATCGAAACGGGGGGAAAGGCATAAAGGGGACGGTTGGGCCAGACATGGGCCAGCGCATCCCTGTTCTTCGAGAAGAACAATTTGCAGTGGGTGTTGATTCTTGAGGTGAAAAGGTCGATTTCGGCCTCGCCAAACACCTTCAGACTGACCGTCTGTGGGTTCAGGGACCACTCGCCGAAGGGAGTGTTGCTCTGTGAGAGTATATCCGCGCCCACATTCTGGACACCTGGGATATGCGCTGCTCTCAGAGAGCTCAGGTTGGTTTGTGCCCATAAGAGGAGGTCTCTCGCCATCGCAGGTTTCCTGACCTGATGCCCCCCTGGCGATTTATGTAGGCCACCACTGACATATTGTCTGTGCGGACTAAAACGTGGTGACCTCTGAGGTTCGACAGAAATGCCTTCAGGGCCAACCCAACTGCTTTCATCTCCAGACAGTTGATATGTAAGCTCTGCTCCGTGCTCGACCAGAGGCCGGATGCAGGCATGCCCTCGTGCAGCGCTCCCCAACCCAGGTTGGACGCATCTGTAAGAACCACTTTCCTCCTGGAAATTGTTCCCATTGTCACCCCCTTGTGGTACCAGTTCTGAGCCCGCCAGGGAATCAGGGTTCTTAAACAACCGTGATTTACCATAACGCGCAAGTTGCCTGACTGCCATGCGTGAGTTGGCACACGGTGTTTCAGCCAATGCTGCATGCGCAGTAATCCCAAGCGGAGTACTGACGATGCTGCTGCCATGAGACCAAGCAGTTTCTGAAATTTCTTCAGTGGCGCGCGCTCGCGCGCTCTGACAGTGCCTGCAAGCGCTCGCACTGAGAGCGCGCGCTCTGGTGTGAGTCGCGCTGTCATAGCTCTCGAGTCTAAAACTGTGCCCAGAAAGATCACGCTCTGGCTGGGGGTTAGTTTGCTTTTTGAAACATTGATTGTGAAACCCAGGCATTTTAGATGGCCGAGAATCAAATCCCTGTGAGCTAATAGCTCGATTCTCGACTGTGCCAGCACCAGCCAATCGTCGAGATAATTTAACACGCGCACTCCCTGATGTTTCAGAGGAGAAAGCGCTGCATCCACACACTTCGTGAATGTGCGGGGTGCTAAAGATAGACCGAACGGCAGAACGGTGTATTGATAAGCCTGGCCCTCGAAGGCGAATCTCAAGAATGGCCTGTGACGAGGATTTATTTGAATGTGAAAGTAAGCATCTTTCAAATCCATTGTGACAAACCAATCCCCCGGGCGCACTTGCGCGAGGATATGTTTGATAGTTAACATTTTGAACGGCCGCCTCATGAGAGCTTTGTTCAAATGTCTCAAATCTAGAATGGGTCTGAGACCGCCGTCTTTTTTCTAAATCAGAAAATAGCGGCTGTAAAAACCCATATGTTTTAGCGCGGGGGGGGGACTAATTCTATCGCCCCTTTTGCTAAAAGATTCTGTACTTCGGTGCGAAGCACGTGACCCACGTTGCTTCTCACCGAAGTCTCGAGAACTGCCTGAAATCTTGGGGTCTGCCAGCGAATTGGAGCGAGTAACCTCGCTTTATAGTGTTTATGACCCAACTCGACACACCGGGGATAGCTTGCCAGGCTAGAACCCGTGTGGCTAGGGCTTGACACACAGATTGGGGCTGGTCGCCTAATGCAGGGGGACCTGATACCCTTATATTGTGATTTTTGCACACATTGAGTATTGGACTGACTGTACAAGCATTTGCGTGTGGGGAAGTCAGTGTTACAACAGGGGAGGGGCCGCCTAGTGAAGGGGGACCTGATACCCTTATATTGTGATTTGTGCACACATTGAGTATTGGACTGACTGTACAAGCATTTGCGTGTGGGGAAGTCAGTATTACAACGGGGGAGGGGCCGCCTGATGAAGGGGGACCGTGAACCCATGCGTTGTGTTTGTGAAACATGCTCTTTTTGTGCTTTATTTGGGTCGCCGTGAAAACGGCGTTTGTTTGCAAGAACGCGCTTACTGTTGCGGGCCTGTTTGCAGTAATAAAATCCCCAGCCGCCTGAATTGAACAGGGGGCTGTGGGAAGTTTTGTTTGCTTCTTCGAGGGTGATCCGGCGAGTGCGGGACCCGTGCCCTCTCTCTTTCCTCTGCGTGCTAGGGCGACTTTGGCGGCGCTGTGTGGGGCGCGGCGCTTGGTCTCGGGCCTTGGCGTCGGGGAAGCGGGAGGCGCTTGGTTGCTCTAGGCTGGCGCTGGGCATCAGCCGCAGGGCGGGGCTGAGAGGCCTGTTTCGCGGGCTTTGTTGGCCAAGGCGTCGACGGGGCTAACTTGTGAGCACTCGACGCCGAGCTAGAGCGCTTAGGCAGGAAGTGACGCATGGCCTGGGACGCTTTCTGTGCCTCGGTGTATCTCTCCGAGAACCCCTTCACCGCCGGGCCGAAGAGGCCGGTTGCTGGATACTGGGGCGTCGAGGAACCTCGTTCTCTCCGTGTCCTTAATGTCAGTGAGGGTAAGCCAGAGGTGGCGCTTGAGCACGACCAAACTCGCCATATTCCTCCCGATAGCCTGTGCTGTGGCCTTGGTAGCTCTCAAGGCCAGGTCCGTGGCGCTTCGAAGGTCCCGAAAGGCCTCAGGGTCCGGGCCAGCCTCGTCCATAGACCGGAGGAGTTTGGCCTGGTAAACCTGCAGCACGGCCATCGTGTGCAGGGCCGATATAGCCTGACCGGAGGCGGAATAGGCGCATCCAGCGAGGGCTGAAGTGCTACGGCACGGCTTGTTAGGTTGAACAGCTATAGTTCGCCAGCTGGCAGCTGTGTTCAGGCAGAGATGAGCAGCCAACGCCTCTTCGAGGGGCGGCAATGACTCATAGCCTTTTTACGCTACTCCGTCCACGGAGGAGAGCGTCGCGAAAACTGCGGGGCCTTGTGTAGAATAAGCTGATCTCCCTCGAACAGGACCGGAGATGAAGGAGCTGGAGAGAGTGAGGCACGCGGGGACGTGGCCGGCGTGCGTTCACTAACATCCATGCTCTCCGGTTGCCGTTGGCTGCGGCGCTTCTTCTTCCTCGGCTGAAGTAGGGCCGGAGAGGGAAGCTCGGGAGAGGCGGCGTCGCCATCACGGGAGAGGGGTAGCCGAGTTCGCAGCACGGAGATAGGCATGCTCTCGCAGGCCGCACATCCGTCGGCAGACAGTGCATTCTCCGCGTGGTGAAGTCCCAGGCATGGAATGCAGTTAGCGTGTTCGTCCACATCGTGCAGCTTGCATCCGCACGTGGCACAGGTCTTGACACGAGGCATTTGAAACAACGCTCGTACAGATAAAACACACAGAAATACAATGAATAATGAAAAGGATATCGCCGGATAGCCACAGGAGAGACGGCGTCAGGAGAAACACGGTTGAAATGTGTCGTCTGCTGAACTGTAGCTCGCTCAGGCTGAAGGCTTGTTCGACGGCGAAGGCTCAATAAATGGTCAGAGACGTGAAGTTTGTCGCTGAAGAAGTAAAATCTGCTATAATGGCGAATTCGGGGACTATTATAGTCTGAGGTCACCCCCTTGGCAGGCTCTGACGTGTATGTAAATAAAAACCTACACGTAGCCTCATTAAGTCAACTGATCACTTTTTACAGTGAACTGAGCTGGACGATGACATCACTGTTTTTCTGCTTAACTGCTTGATAGATAAATCAAACTAATTTAATACTCGATCTTTAAAACAGAACTGAATCAACACTGAACTGACTTCCGCTGAACAATGACACTAATTTATTTTAGAGCTGCCGTTCAGCCGAAATGAACTGTTTGCATCATTGAATCATTATTTTCACTGTAAAGCTGCTTTGAAACTATGTGTTGTATAAAGCGCTAAATACCGTAAATAAAGGTGACAACATATATTATAAGCATTTATTAATCTTAACATAGTCTATTAAGTTAATATGTTATTAAAATCAAAACTTGTATCTTTTAATTGCACTTGAACATGAACAGTTTTATTTTTATTAATGTTTAAATTAGCTGTATTATATTAAATATATTGCTCCCTGTTAATTAATATTACTTGCATTAATTACCCGTAAAAGATCTGCTATAGAAAAATAAAATAAAGCCTTCACTGAACAAACTACATTAACTGTAAATCTGCCAAATTTGAAGAATCCAAAACTAAGACCAAGTTCACAATAAGATTCTGAGACAGTGATAAGCACACTTTTCACCTGAAGTGATCTGGGTAAAACCAGACTAACCCCAATTCTGGACTAGATTAATAACATTACAAGACAAATCAGTGAACAATGAGATTATTTAATCAAGAGAAGTGGGTCGGTTTGCTGATGGTAATTATTTTTCAACCTTTATATGTAATATAGTGTGCATCTCAGCTAATACTCTTCTCTTTTTTTTATTGTTTAAAATGTTTTAAAAACAATTTGCTAGGACATCCTTCCAATAAAGACACAATATTCTGTTAATTCCATTTTATTTTCAATTTTCTAAACATTTTAAGCTATACAAAGCAATATTTAAAAAAAAAACAGGGCTCAGAAATATAATTAATGTCACTTAAAAGTTAAATTATCATGATGCTGGATGGGTGTATAAGTTAGCTTCTCATATCGATTTATTAATTACATAAAACAAAGACCAGGGTTTAGCTATACAGTAGAATCAAAAGAATGGAAAATATGCCATAGTAAATTTAGTTGACTGAGCTAACTGAACTCAAATAGAAAATATTTATTACATATTCCTTGTGAGCATATATCCTGAACCAAATAGTTATTGCACAAGAGATGGGCTAGTCATATCTATATGGCCACTGTTGTTGCCATGAATCCCGCACCAGCGTCTGTAGGAGGTGCATCTCCGAGAGGCTCGATGAGGAGGACGCGGAGCATCGGGTGTGCGCTAGCAGAGGCTCTACTTTCAGCGCAAACCGTCATAAACGTCACCTCACAACCGTAGGAGAGCTTCACCACAAAACTAAAAAAGAATATGAGAGAGAAGAGAATTAATTAGGCTGAGAGAGGGATAAAAATAAATAGTCATCTGCTTTAACCCAGGCAAACCTAGGTATTGTTTAAATGAATGCAGCCTTGGTGAGACGTATTTCAGAATAATCTTACTGACCCAACACTTTCAAATTATAGATTTTTTTTTAAACAAAAAGACAATATTTTAAATAATAGACATTCATTGAACATTTAGTAATGGTCCCACATACGTGGAGGGGTCCTAGGCTCCATGCAGTGAATCAGAGGCAAGGTTACAAACGAGGGTGTGGAAGTGTGTCCATGTGGACGTTCATCTTCATCTCATTCTCCAGGATTTGAACTAGTTGCTGCATGGAAGGCAGGTGCCCGGACTCCAGCTTGGACCAAACTGGAACATCTAACCAGAAAAGAAGAAGAAAAAAAATCCCCAAAAATAGTGTTACCATAGTGATAGTGCAACCACAGCATTTCTCACTTCCGCCAGATTAAACCACTGAATTAGCAGCCACTCTCTATAGATGTCAACATCCTGTATAATAAACAGTGAACACCTCGAATTCTTCTCATTTGAGAAACAATTCAGCACAATTTTATTTGCTATAAAAAATGTTATATGCTATAAAAAAGGCTTAAAGGTTTAGTTAACCTTAAAATTGAAAATTAAAATCATCATTTCCTCACTCTGGTGTTGTTCTAATGCCGTATGCCCTGCTTTCTTTTTTTGGACCACAAAAGTCGGCCATATAATGGCAGTGAATAACGAACAGAATCAAGCTTTTTAAAAAAGACGTGTCACATCCCAAGTGTTCTGGAACTATATGATAAGCTTTGGTGAAAAACAAACCAAAATTGTACGTATTATTTAACAAAAATCCTGACCTTGCCCATTGGTCTTCTGTGCATGTCTGCATGACGAGCACGTTTATGAGACTCTTATAGGTGACATGAGATTCAACGCCTAGAAATCCCCCCAAAAAAGTATCCGTGTACAAACTCCGGACTGCACCAAACCCGACCGTACACCCCTTTAAAAACACGTGGAATATACGGCATGTGATTATTCTGAGATACTTTTGTGTCGTTTTTAAAAAGCTTGATCGTGGTCGCTATTCACTGCCATTATATTAACAAGCGGGATTTAGTTCAAAAAAGAAAGAAGGGCATTTGGGATTAAAACACCAGGGTGAGTAAACGATGACTTATTTTTAATTTTAGGGTGAACTATCCCTTTTAATGGTTTAAATGTCTTTGGTCGAGTCATGTTGTTCTGAAAGGGGTCATAACAGGGATTTTCTATCTAAACTATAATCATTCAATTATCCATTTTTATAAACATTATGTATAGGTAAATTAATATTATATACACACAAATTGTATATATATATATATATATATATATATATATATATATATAAATAAAATAACAATAATTCTAATAATTTCAACAATAACTATTATAAACAATAATATAAAATTAGATCTTATACATTGAAATATTAAAATGAACACTTACCATTGAGCGTGATTTCAAAAGCACCCGTAGACATGCACTGATTTTCAATCATATTGCTGAAGAAGAACACCATCATACAGGCATATATCTAACAAAAAGAAACAAATCCCATCAAATAAGCATTGCTGCAGCTAGTTTGCTTGTACTGTACATATTTAATGTTTGAATACTTTATACACTTTATATACTTTTTTAAAAAAATTCTAAAAATCAAAGAATGCTGAAGATTAAAATCGTCCTTGTCTACATTTCATGGAATGGCACATTGAGAGTCAGGTGAACATTAACATGAGGCTTGTACTTTGTTCTCTCGGGTGCATTCTCTCCTAGCACTGCAGACAACACCGAGGTGACGAAGTTAAAGACTAATGAGGTCCATGGGGGAAAAAGTTTGTATTGAACACCTGTTGGATCTTCCATCTAACTTGAGGCAAGTAGTTTAATCTACATGTCACATCGATCAATACGCCATTTCATATTGCATTTTCATTGGCTAGTCAGTAGACATAGGTCGCAGCAGCAAACACACTGTGAGATGATCATGCTTAATTTCTCACACTGTCAGAAAATTATCGCAGGCCATCTTTGGTCAAAAGACCGTGACCTCTCTCACTGCACCACCGATTAGGAGCCACGACCACAGAAATCGGTCAGCCTGAGACAGCCCAAAATCGTACAATGTGTAGTGGGCATAATGGTCTTGCCTTATTCTCCTGACTCCAAACCCAGATGCCTGGAGCCTGCATGCCAAATAGAGCAAATGGATCCTTGCCCAAAATGATCACTCCGATTAACACCAGCTTAAACATAGACAGAAAGGAAGCAAAGTGCCTGGAGGGAAGAAAAAGGACACTTTAAAAATAATGAATTATACACAAACAAACACATATATTAATATTATTGTATATTAATTAATAAATATAATACAAATAAACGAAAAAAATGTAACCAATTATGTTGTTATTGATTTTATTTATACATTCATTCCAGGCCACGAGGCTCGAAGGAACGCAAACGTGACTGTAACAGTGAGCAGTGTTGTGTGGGCCATTACCTGTAGAGAGGCATTGGAAGGTAGTTCTCTCCTTCTATGCGGATGTCTGGGTAGCGCTGGTACAAAACCTGCGTGTACTCCTCAAACACCCGCTTGTACCCTCAGGAGATACTGAAACAGAAAACAAACAAGATGAAGACACACCTCAGAGCCTTTGCTTCACTTACAGAGTGATATTAAATACAACTGCACTGTTGTGCTGGAACTATATAAATTAGAGCTCGGACAATTAATCGGTTTTGCGATTAATCTGCACCGATAGAACTAAAG
The DNA here is from genome assembly GCA_030578255.1 of Tiaroga cobitis. Lineage (NCBI taxonomy): Eukaryota > Metazoa > Chordata > Actinopteri > Cypriniformes > Leuciscidae > Tiaroga > Tiaroga cobitis. The sequence continues at coordinate 16,826,171 of CM060592.1, read as the reverse complement.
ATACATTAACAAATCAGAAACGCATTCGATTTTTGTTTTTTATCGTCACTGTAATATAGTAGATATAATAGATATAATAAAATTATATATTATGCGAATAATCGATTTAACAGCACTAATTTATATTTAAATAGTACAGTACATTTTCATGGTTCAGTAAGGTTTTTTTATATATAAAGTTCAGCCCTATTTATGTGTCATGTTTGTTTTCATTCAGTATGCTTTTTTATAACTATCGGTTGATTACTCGGTTATCGACCAGTGCGGTGCAGCCTATAGTTATCGTTACCGAAATTACCTCGAATATAAACTATTTCCATTTCAGATTGTGATAAACGCCCTTCCAATGGCTGCTAGATATTATAGCAGCATCGAATGTGCTTAAAAAAAATAAAAGCTGCGTTTATTTAATGTGTAACTTAGCGGTTCAAAAGCAAGCACAGATCCGCTAATGCTCAAATGAGAGCTCTCCACTTAACACCGGATTACTGGCCGATTATAACATCCTGCTGAGGTTACTTGCCAGACTGCTTGTGCCATATGAGACAAATTAAGGCTTGTTTGCGCATACTATCACAGTAATTTACAGTTTATCTGCGAGGTTAATCTGTGCTACTATATCAACACACTCAATGTCACAATACAGTCATCGGCCTGTTCCGGGGACCGACGCCGAGCGACATCAAAGTGTATAAACTCTTACTCACCAAATCTGGAATTTAAGAAGTGGACCGGCGGCAAACTGCATCTTCATCTTCTTTACGCCATTGATATCCGCAGAGGCGCTGTAAAGAGTACAGGCCCATAATATTATCACCGAGAGAGGCAACCAACGCATCTTCCCCAACGACGATCAGTTACAGAACTGAAGGCAAGGCAGGAAGTGGACTGCTGAATTTCATACGGGTAATCCTAAAAGCCACGCTGTGATTGGCTCGTTCCGTGACTGGAAGCCCGGCTCATTTCCACGAATCGGTTCTTTTAAACAGTCCATTTCAGAGAACTGGTTAAAAAAAAGATATTTGCGTCCTCCTCACGCTATTGCGTCATGACGTGGTTTCTTTTTTCTTCTTTTTTTTTAATGTAGTCTCTTATTGACCTTTTTTGTTTAATGTTTACCGATGTTTAATCTACCTTCAAATTTCTAGCTTTTAAAACTAATTCAAACTTAGTCTTCAAACTTCAAGATTTAAAAAATAGGATACTGACAGGCTCTCTCAAGCCAAGATCAAAGTTCGTCATCTTGACAAACTTTTTTTTTTTATCTAGTTGTAAATTCAAATGTCTCAGTTTAGTTAATTGCAAACAACACTACCTGTCAAACGTTTGGATAATTAATTAAGATGCTTTGAAAGAAGTCTCTTATGCTCACCAAATGCTGCATTTATTTGATAAAATACATTAAAACAGTAATATTGTGATTGTGCAATCATTGTGCAATTTAATATTGTGAAATTTAACCATATTCCAGACTTTTGACTGGTAGTTACCATAAAGTCATTAAAAAAATACACATTGTTTCATCAACCATACAGTGAATCAACTCGCTTCTCGACTCCGAAAGAGAAGGTTCTTTAAGTCTGTGAATTGTTCTCTGAAAATCTCATATTCCGTCCGAATCGTGAAAGAGGCCTTTCCCAATACCTATATGCCCAATACTCACTGGGACAGTCCCAATTCAGGCTGTTTTTGCAACCCGGTTCAATCGATTCATTAAAAAGATTCGACTCAAAAGAACAAATCGTTTACAAACCGGATATCAGCATTTGTTTTTAGTTTTTTCTAGAAATGTTACACCTTTGACTGTTTTACGCCTCATATCCATTAATTGACACGTAATGTAAAACATGAAAAATGATTTTTGAAAAAAATAAATAGATTTTTTTGCAAGAATCCAAGGCTGCCAACCCAAGGTCTTGATTAATATGAACAATTTATATAAGTGTATGACTACACTATGCAAGGACGGTACCGAATTTTAAAAGCGGAACTTAATAAACTTAGTAAATGATTAATAATTTATTAAGTAATTTAGCGTTGACATTTATTATCAGCGTTTTGCAAAAAGCGGGCTGGTCCAGAGGGTCCAGAGCATCATCATCAGTCCATTTGCGATCTTCCGGTATAGGCGGAGCTTACATTCCGAGGACGTAGACAAAAATCGACGTAGTTTTCTCTTCATCCTCACTAGTAGTTTGTGTTGTGTTCGTCATAGCCAGCTCACTTTTTACAACACACCAGCATTTTTCAACGATGGTCGCCAAACAGAGGATTCGTATGGCCAACGAGAAACACAGCAAAAACATCACCCAGAGAGGCAACGTCAAATCGACGGTATGACGTCTCTTCACGATCTTCAACAGTGTGACCGCAGAAGAGAAATTAACTTAATGTAATGTGCTAACATGGCTGGTTGGTTTTAATAATATTTGGCGTTATGGTTTATCTTTCTTTGTAGTGAAATACTGTCCTTATATTGCAGTATGCTGAAGCCCACTGCACTACTTATTAAATAATGCGCGATTAATTTGCAACTGATTTGAATGTGAATTCACACAGAGAACCGTGAGTGATGAGAAAGTGTCGGTGGGACCGTGGCTCTTGGCACTCTTCATCTTTGTTGTTTGCGGCTCAGGTGAGTGAAATGACCAATTTCTAAAGATTAACAAGATTATCATGCCGTAGACCGAATATTAAACACGTTAATTTGAATAATTTGAATTGAGCTGGTGGTGCACTTTTTGAGTCAGAGATATGTAGAGGAAGCCGACCTCCACTCAACTTTTTTTGGCACACTCACACTGTGAAACCTTGTGAAGGCCGAGATAGTAATGCACACTATTTACATGGACAAGGCTGGACTGATAGCATGACCCTATCTGCTCATTTGGGGTACAACACGGGGATTTGCAGGTGTTGCGTCTCTCAAAACAGCATTGAAGAACATTGCCAACAACACTGCATAAAGTCACCATGAAATCAAAATGTACAATTCTTTTTAATTGAATACTGCAGTATCATAAAGGATTTATCCGTGCACATAAAAAAAAGAAAAAATGTAAGGGTCGGGATAATGTACATCCAGCTGGTTTTTATCGCAGAATAAACCCCGACAGAGTGATCAGGAGTCTTGCATCAGCCTGAAGGAGTTTATTCTGCGATAAAAACCGTCCGGAAGTACATTATCCCGTTTATTACATGGCTACTTGCCACATAAGTAAATAACCAGACACAAAATATTGACTTGATTTTAAATATTTTATTAGGTCTTTAAACGCAAAGCTTCCGCGGAGAGAGCAGTTGCTAGCGTGGCAAGTTCAAACTAGACGGACTTTTAAGGGATATGGTATACAGTCATACCACTTATTACACAGCATTTCACCACATTAATAATAATGGGGATAAGAAATATTGATATGAGATGAAACTGTTTTAAAATCTTACCTGTTTGTTATCTTATAATAACACATATAGTGTACAAAACAAGTCACAAAATGACAGTAGCTGCGTTTCTATGAAACAGAGAGATACCGGATGACAGAATTAACTAACTACACAAAATATTGACTAAAATTCAAATATTTTATTAGCTCACCAAATGCAAAACTTCCGTGAGGAAAAAACATTCCTAGCAAGCGTAAAGCACCGACTTCAGTGACAGTTACCCGGATGGGCCTGTGTTATCAGTTTTTACAGGTTGTTACCGGGGAATAAAATACTGCTGGATGTATTACTGCGATTGACCAATCAGAATCAAGTATTCCACAGACTTAACTTCCCCTCCCTCTTGAAACGTTCCTTCTCTGATGATGTGTTTACTGGCATGAGGGCAGGATAACACTCACATGAGATCCATCAATAGCAAACCACAACCATCCAATCAAAATCAAACCACTTCACCATAGACAAAATCAAACCCCGGCCTAATTATTTTTTCTTGTTCGAGAAGCTTTCACTCGAATATACGTCACAATATGTAAGAAAGTCTGTATCTTATACTCGAGTAATGGATCTCATTACCAAGACATGCAGTAGTTTAAGCCGAGCTCAGACTATAGGTGTTTCAGGCTGATTTACCGGTAGTACAGTGAACTCATTGTCATGTTCAAGAAACCAATTTGAAATGATTCGAGCTTTGTGACATGGTGCATTATCCTGCTGGAAGTAGCCATCAGAGGATGGGTACATGGTGGCCATAAAGGGATGGACATGGTCAGAAACAATGCTCAGGTAGGCCGTGACATTTAAACTATGCCCAATTGGCACTAAGGGGCCTAAAGTGTGCCAAGAAAACATCCCCCACACCATTACACCACCACCAGGGCCGCATTAAGAGCTCACTGGGCCCCGGGGCTATGAGTTACTGCAGGGCCCTCCCACCACTTTAGGCCACCAACTACATGAGCTAAATGTTATATCATTATACGAGTCATTTTATCCATCTATGATGTTCTTCACAGTTAAGTTATATTACTTTTAACTCGATTTTTTATCATATCAAAATGTAATGCCACTAAAATTTCATAATTCTTGTGACCAATTTCAATATCACAAAAAATAATATAGCTTAAGAAAAGAATCTCAAGCTTACTGATGACAAGAGTCTCAAATAACAGAACAAAGGCACATAAGAAATCGACCTACTTGATAAACTTAAAGCACTGAATAATATTATATTGTATAAAGTAATCAAAATATTCAATACATAGTTTTCACTATAAATTCAACAATTTATTCTTATTAATTTTACAAAAGTGATTCAGTCAAGGGCAGTAAATTACTTTCTTTCTGATGTTTGATTAACATTATTGACACAAAAGGCGACAGCAGCTTTATTAGCAGCTTCTGTCACTTTAAGACCTCAGGGTCGGACCTCAAGTGCGCTGCCGCTGTGCAAAACCGTCTCAAGTTTACCATGGTCTCCAAACGAGCATTTACTACATGAATTCTCTCCCGCTGCTTACTGTGCATGAGCAGTTTAAAATAAATTGTGTCCAAACCACAATGCTTAAAAACGCGTTTAAATAAACTTACATCATGATGGCGCAGCAAAATTGACATATTTCTACCGGATATATATTATCGCCAGCCCTTTAGGCGAATATAGAGTTAGATCAAACACAAAAAGCAATATCATACATACATCAAGTTAATATTCAAACTTACCGAAAATTTCTGGGGTCGATCATGACGCTGTGTTTTAAGAATAGTCTAGACTAGAATGAAGTGAAGAGTGGAGGCGATTTATTGGTTGATGCATATTCTAATAAGGCGCAGGCAGCCATCTATAGGCCAACGTGCAGCAGCAGGTCGATCGTTCACAAGTTAAATATATAAATGTATTTGTTATATCAAATTAAAACGTGACGTTTTAATTCACTATGTCCTGCTGCCCACGGGGGTTTGATTGACAGGCGGCCTGGCCAATCATAACGCTGAATACGCAATTTTGTCCGACAACAAAGCTGTCAGTAGATTAACGTCGGTGGACTTGAACTTGAAAACGGTATTGTTTAAATTACTTAAATGACAGTATTTGAAAGTTGAGACTTTGTTTCATATCAACAGTAGGCCTAGGCTAAGCTGCTCTGAACTCTCTCTCGTAGTCACTCGGTGTAATGTTAGTCTTTGCCCCGCGATGTATTTTTCACTGCGTGAGTGAGAACATGACGTGCGTGACTCGTGAGAGCCGCCTGGCTTGTCATACAGTAAATAAAAAAGGTGGGTCTTTGCGAACGTCTCTATAATATTAATGAAAATGATTCCATGATAATGCATGGAATATATGGCAAAGCGCCACTAAATAACAGGGCTAATTTGTGGGGGTGGGGGGCGTTGCGTGGTAAGGCTTTGGCAATCAGATGGCTAGCAGTATCTGCTTCACAGCCAATCACGGGCCCCCTCCTTGCTCGGGCCCCGGGGCTTTAGCCCCGCCTAGCCCTATTGTTAATGCGGCCGTGACCACCACCACCAGCCTGCACAGTGGTAACAAGGCATGATGGATCCATGTTCTCATTCTGTTTATGCCAAATTCTGACTCTACCATCTGAATGTCTCGACAGAAATCGAGAATCCAGTCTTCAACTGTCCAATTTTGAGCTCTTGCAAATTGTAGCCTCTTTTTCCTATTTGTAGTGGAGATGAGTGGTACCCGGTGGGGTCTTCTGCTGTTGTAGCCCATCCGCCTCAAGGTTGTGTGTGTTGTGGCTTCACAAATGCTTTGCTGCATACCTCGGTTGTAACGAGTGGTTATTTCAGTCAAAGTTGCTCTTCTATCAGCTTGAATCAGTCGGCCCATTCTCCTCTGACCTCTAGCATCAACAAGGCATTTTCGCCCACAGGACTGCCGCATACTGGATGTTTTTCCCTTTTCACACCATTCTTTGTAAACCCTAGAAATGGTTGTGCGTGAAAATCCCAGTAACTGAGCAGATTGTGAAATACTCAGACCGGCCCGTCTGGCACCAACAACCATGCCACGCTCAAAATTGCTTAAATCACCTTCCTTTCCCATTCTGACATTCAGTTTGGAGTTCAGGAGATTGTCTTGACCAGGACCACACCCCCAAATGCATTGAAGCAACTGCCATGTGATTGGTTGATTAAATAATTAAATGAATGAGAAATTGAACAGGTGTTTCTAATAATCCTTTAGGTGAGTGTATAATGTCTACAGCAAGTTGCCACGACACCGCATCCATTTTGTTTACATCCACTTCCCTGTGAGATGCTAAATCTGGCATTATAATCTTAAGAATTACTTTTAGTGTGTGATGTGCCATGATATTCAAATCTTGTAGTGTTTGTGCAGGTTTGAGATTGGAAAGAAGAAAATCTGTGAAGATTCTCCATATAATGTGTGTGATGCAACCAGAATTCACAATGGGTTAAGATTTTAAAACTCCTGTAGTCTGAGCCAGGCTTTAGTCATGACGGCTCCATCTGGACTTGATCTGGCACTTGCTCTTTTGGGAATCTGTTTGCATTGAACGAATGACATTTTCGTCCCATGTTTTCGGGGTCATCTTGCTCTCTGTTTGCCTGCCCTAACTTTTGTGATCTTTTGCAATCTTTTTATCTGATTAGATCCAGAAAGCATCTGTTAAAGATGACAGTCTTTGGGAAAAATCTGTTTACTTTAGTGAGAGAAAAAATGGCCCATTATAAAGCTTGCACTTATGTTGTTATAAACCTTGACTTCACAAAGTTCAGGTTATCAATATTCCTTCTCCTCAATTTTTCCAAAGATGCAATATCACTCTGAGCTTCACTGTTTAATTTTTGTTTTGTTTTTGTCTCTCTCCTCAGCAATATTCCAGATCATTCAGAGCATTCGAATGGGCATGTAAAGAGGACCAATGATGTCTCAAATCTCCACTCCTTGCCACTTCCACATACTGCACCCAAGGAGCTTTTCTGAAAGGCTTTTTGTTGATTTTATTGATTTATCTTCTTCTGTGAGGTGCAACAATTCTGTCATTCCTCTCTGGTGCCTTTTTAATGAAGAAAAAAAAATCGAAAAGCCATAAAATTGCATTCCGATCAATTGTAATGTTATCTTCTGTCAATCTATTCTTTGATGTAATGTAAAAAATCTTGATGTCGCAAGGAGTGATGTGATTTGTAATGCCTGATTTTTCGATCATTCTTGAAATAATTGTGCAAAACTGTTTTAATGTTATTTTATTTTTTTATTTTCTTTGGGACCCCCAAACATTCAACCATTTTGTAGTTTCCACAGGATATTACGAATGAAAAGCCAGTCAGCTCATCTATATCACACCTCGTATTAATTTTCTTTTACTTGTTTTCTTAGTAATTTAATAGCTGCCTCCTTTCTTCCAGAAAATGAAATTTCAGCCTGGATAATGTAGTTCTCTGGCACATTGTGGTACTCTTTACCGTAATAAAATGAGGTTTTTCTCAGATGATGTTATAGTCATCATGTGTCATGATAGCATAATGGAGGAAGAGAAACAAAGAGCTGGATGTTAAATAAAAGGTTAATGTTGGTTACCACAGTTAACGGCACCCATTGACTTCCATAGTAGAAAAAAAAAATACCATGGAAGCCAATGTGCGCCGTCAACTATTCTTTGTGTTCAACAGAAGAAAGAAACTCATACAAGTTTAGAACAACTTGAGGGTGAGTTATTTTTAGGTGAATTATCCCTTTAAGTAATACTTGAACTTCAGTGTGGAACAAATTCTGCTCCAACACAAGTAACATTTTATAAGTGTTTGTAAAAATGAAAATGTTCAGTACTGAAAGGCCGTTGTATTTGATTATAGAAGCAATATTGTTCATGAACATGGTATTATGCTGTTCTTCTCTCCCTTCTAGTAAAGCATCCAGACAGTAGAAATAAGGCAATCTTCAGTGTGGATTTTGATTGCTAGTTCTTGTTAATTTAAAGAAATCCTTCAGTTGTGACTTAATGATACCAGAATGAAGAATTGCTGAAAATGAGATCTGTTGTTAAAGTCCGCCTGTAGTCAATAATTGTATCCCTTAAGACTTATCTTTGATCACCAAAATGACATATTGAAAAAAAAAAAACATGCCTTAACATAGTTGTAATGTAACTCTACTACACCCTTGCTTCATTTAGTATACGCTGTTCTATGAATATCCAAATTAGCCCCGCCTCCACTCACTCACACCAGCTCAGAGATCCACTCGTTGACGATCACACGTTGACCTGATTGGTTACAAGGTAGTTTGTGACGTCAGAAACACCAGTGATTTCAAACAGCGATTTTGAGACTGTCTTTGGCTCACTGCAGTTTTAAGGAGAAAATACACAGTAATTGTGATAACTTAAATTTGCACATGGTTTGATATATTAAAAACACCGCATAGACATAGGCCTATAAACAACATTAAAATCATGATTTTCACCAATTGTTAAATAGTTTCAAATTAAAGTTCTTTTTTTTTATTTTCAAGACTGTCGAAACGGTTCAGGATTGGTAAAGTATAATAAAACATAAAATATTAAGGATACATTAAACAGATAAACATTTACTCGTAGTTCAGTTTAAACCGAAGCAAGGGGAACTGGTTTTATAGACGCTACTCGAGTCTCCGCAAGGTGGCGCTACGGGCCCATCAGTTCTGTTACTTTCATTGGGCACGAAGAAGAGGGGAACCGCTGTTGTGTCTATGGTTGTCAGAGATGTTGCCGTGGAGACCTGAAGTTTACGATTTAGGCAAGACAAACAATTAATTAATTTTCTTATTAACAGTTACCAACTCAAGTCATTAGCTCCGCATTTCCGTGAATGAAAACCTTTGGTCAAACTTAAGCGAACTAACGCTGGTTACAGCAGTCTGAATGTGTCCGCTCACAGCAGGTTAGTTCAATGTTTACATTACACTGACAAAAAAAACAAACAAATGTAACATAATTTTTGTCGCAGATGTGTAACGATTGCGTGTCTGTTTTGCATGAGGACCAGATTTCCCAGTTAGCCGGGTAAGCTGGGGGAAAAATGATCATATTTCCCTCTCTTGATCATCATACGACATCACATCAGCACACTTAATGAACAGCTGTTCTCTTCTCAATTTTGTCATTTCATCTGGATATTTGTGTGATTTAGTGATTTGAAAGGCGCCTTAAATAAAATGCATTATTATTATGATTTGTATTATTAGTCTGTAAAAAAAAAAAACAGGGCTCAAGTTAATTTTGAAAATGTTGTATTATGTTGAATAGCAAACGGTTTTCTCTGTCAACTTGTTAATGAATTATGGAAACATTAATGAAGATTTTACAGCATTTCTTTTCAAGTGAAAAGATTACAATTAGGCCATTGAGGTAAAATGATATTTAATTAGATGTAGCCTAAATTACATCTCAGACAACTTTGCTTTTCATTACAACCTATTGAGTGAAAACATTCAATCTGAATTCATTGTGTTGCTACACTGAAAATATATACAGAACCGGTCAAAAGTTTGAAAACATTCAGATTTCTTGCTTAAGCTTACCGAGGCTGTATTTATTCGTATGTATATTATGACAATTTAATATAGCTGATTTCTGTTTTAATATAATTTAAAATGTAATTTATTCCTCTGATGTCAAAACTGAATCTTTCAGCATTATTACTACAGTCATCAGTGTCACATGAACCTTTAGAAATCATAGTAAAATGCTGATTTTGTGCTCAATTGTTATTGGTGCTAAATTATTATTTTATCAATGCTGAAAACCATTTGTGCATGCTTAAAATTGTTTGTGGAAACCGTGATTAATTTTTCTTTTATTCTTTGATGAATAGAAAGGCAAAAAGAACAGCATTTATTTGAAATAGAAATCAGTTGTAACTTTATAAATGTGTTTACTGTCTCTTTTGATCAAGTTAATGCATCCTTGCTGAATAAAAGTATATATTTTTTTCACACATTACTTACCCCAAACCTTTGAATGGTAGTGGGTTTCCACAAAATAAAATAAAAATTCAAATAAAAAAAATCAGCAGCACAACAGTTACTGTCAACATTGATAATAATAATGAATGTTTCTAGAGCAGTGAATCTTCATATTAGAGTGATTTCTGAAGGATCATGTGACACTGAAGACTGGAGTACTGATGCTGAAAATTCAGCTTTGACATCACAGGAATACATTTTAAAACATTAAAACAGAAAACAGTTATTTTATATTGTAATAATATTTCACGATATTACTGTTTTTACTGTATTTTCGATCAAATAAATACAGTCTTGGTGAGCAGAAGAGACTTCTTTAAAAAACATTTTGACTGGTACACACACATGTGTGTCTGTGTGTGTGGGTGTGTCTGTCTGTCTGTCTGTCTGTGTGTGTGTGTGTGTGTGTGTGTGTGTGTGTGTGTGTGTATATATATGTATATATATATATATATATATATATTAGGGATGCACCGATATGAAATTTTTGGCCGATACCGATAATTCTTTATATTTGAAAGCAGATAACCGATATATTGTCTATTATATATTAACCGATATATTATCCAAATAAAATCTAAATCTAAATATTTTTTTATATAATTTTTTAGAACCTGATTACAAAAACAAGTCTCACCACTAGAAGCCATGTCCCAAACACACAATTATAATATATTGTAATTATAATTTTATGTAGCCTATATGAAAGACTTGCGCTGCACATGTTGTACTTAACTGTATTTTCCTTTTTTTAAGTGATTTCAATCATATTTCAAGCAATTCAAAACCGTCATGTTGAACAGTGCGCATCTGAAGCGTCTGAGCGGAAGGAGAGAATCCATTAATTATCGGCTTTAATATATCGGCCAAATGTTCTTATCGGGCCGATAACGATAACATTAAAAATGAACACATTTCAGCCGATACCGATATGGTGGCCGTATGTAATTTGTACGTAACATGTAATTTATACATTCTGCAAAAGTTTACCCAGGAGTGTTTCTTCCCAAGGTAGTGGGGTAAATTCTTTTACATTTTGTGCTACGACGACTAAAATAACAAATGTTTCCCTTACCCTTTATTTCCATTAAAGGGTTTGTTCACTTTAAAATGAAAATTAGCCCATGATTTACTCACCCTCAAGCCATCCTAGGTGTATATGACTGTCTTCTTTCAGACAAATACAATCAGAGTTATATTAAAAAAATATCTTCCAACTAGCTTCCGGCCAAATTAACATACGGATTCCACATAAGTCTAAGCGCAACTTATGCGAGTAATGCGACGTACTGCTGATATTTACACTACTTCTGACGCCATCAGTCTCGTAAGTTGCGCATTAGGGGCAAGAAGACTGCGTTTGGCCGGAAGCTAGAATTTTACACTGTAACGTGTTAAAAATGAATATTTTTCTTACACAAACTCATCGTTTTGCTTCAGATGGCCTTTATTAACCCACAGGAGCCGTTTGGAGTTTGTTTACGACGGATGGATGCACGTTTTTGAGCTTCAATCTGTTGATTGCAATCCACTACCACTACCACTAACTTGGAAGAGCCAGGATATTTTTTTAACATAACTCGGATTGTATTCGTCTGAAAGAACAAAGAACACCTAGATGGCTTGAGGGTGAGTAAATCATTTGAAAGTAAACTACTCCTTTAAAAACACATTGGCTGATGTGTAATGACCCTCTACATGCTAAACTCATATCCAAATATGTCACAATCTAAAAGTAAACGCACATTGCTCTTGCATATTCCCCCATCTTACCCTACACAGGTGTTCAATACAGGTGTTTGAATGTCCAATACTGAAATTCTCATGTGTTTATTTCTTGTCTTTGCACCTAAAGGCTTTTTACGATGTCTTCATCGCTGACTGGTGTTTAGAGACACTCTCCAGCCCAGTCTACACTCACGATGCTGCAAGCAGAAACGCTCCAACTGCTGTGCCTCACAGCCTCCAGCGGGGTCCCTCTCTTCTCACGCGGCTCCACTAAGCAGCTTCCCTTTTCCATCGTCGGCTCCCTAAACGGCGTCCATATGTTCGGCGCGGGGCACGGGGCTCAGCTATCGAGCTGCGAGACGGATCGGGGCAGCCGTGTGGTCTGGGAGGTCTTCCAGGAGAGCCTGATGCTGATCGCGGTGAGTGGCGGCGGGAGCTCCGGCATTAGCGAGCTGCAGTTGCGCCGCCTGCTGGAGAACGTGTGGAACTGCATGGTCTTGGTCCTGGGACAGGACGAGCTGGCGAACATACGCAACGTGGAGCGGTTAAAGCGAGAGCTGCGCTCTTGCTACCGCCTGTTCGACTTGCTCTTGGAGCGTGTCAATGACGAGCAGGGCTTTATGGGAGATCTGACGCGATGCGCCGACTGCTTGCTTCCCTCCACCTCCGCCTTGCTTCAGGACGCCCTGGACTCCTTCGCCCAAGCGGCGGAGAGCGAGTTCGGCTGCCTGCTAGTGCGCGGGCGCGTGGCACAGGCCACGGAGAAGTGGTGGTCTCGACTGACTTCCCAGGAAGTTGTTGTGCTCTCAATCCTGATGCACTCACTTTCTAATGCATCGTCATGTGACTACCCGGTCTTCCTGCCCCAAGGGAGTCCCACCGTCGCCATTCGCTTGCTCGGTTTCCAACTCCTCCCCGGGGTTCACGTGTGCGTCCTCTGTGGACCCAAACCCTCTTTGTACAAGGCGGAGAATGAGCTTGTTAGTCGTTTTTGGTCCACTTTGGTGGAGAATCTCCGCAGCTGTTTGGAGCAGGCCGACCACTCCACTCTTCCTCCGTCTGTGAGCCTTCGCTGGGACGTCCAGGCTCTTCTGCTCATCAACCGCGAATCTCGACGCGCGGTCACCGTCTGCCCTCGGGTCCGCGGCGGAGCTCCAGCGGAGGCTACGCCTCTCCTTTCATCCGGAAGGCGCTTAGAGCTCCTTCGCCTTTTTTACACTTTTGCCGTGACTCGATATTTCACCTCGCAGGAGACATCAGTCTCGTCAGCCTCGGAGGATTTTTCTCAGGGATTCACCCACGTCCCCGTGCAGTGCTACCTGGTGACTGAGGAGTGTAAGTGTTACGGCCTGCAGAGTCCCCAACACCAGCTCTTCCTCCTCATGGATCTCTCTGTGCCGACGTTCGCCTTGCGTACTGTCGCTACACAGACTCTCTCAGCTATTACTTCTGCGACTGCTTTTTAACACATTGCTTTGCTCCCGGGTACCAGCGGATCTGGCATTAAAGGGAAAACTCTTCAAAAAAGGAAAATTCTGTCATTGTTTTCTCACCTACGTCGTTGCAGAACCTGTTTGACTTTGTTTCTTCTGTGAAATGCTAAAGAAGATTTTAGATATTTTTTTTAATCCAAAACAGCATTGAATCCTATTGACTTTCATTGTACCCCACCAAGACATTTAGCCAAATATCTTATTTTGTGTTTCACAGAAGTAAGAAAGACATACAGGTTTGGGACAAAATGAGGGTGAGTAAATGATGACAGAATTTTCACTGACCCGACTATCCCTTTAACTTCATGGTTAAGCTTGTGCCTGGTTGCATATTAATCAAAAGGAGATTTTTGTTTTTTTGGTAACACTTTACAACAGGGGTCAATTTGTTAGCATTAGATATCATAAACTAACCATGAATAGTCCTTTTTTTATTAATATTGGTTAATCGAATGATCATTATAATGCTAGAATGTTAATTCCTGCATCTACTAATACTTTGAATAATAATTAACAGTGAACATAGCAGATTTGTAAATTAGTATTAACCTAGATTAATACATAAAAGTGTTCATTGTTAATTAAGGTTTGTTCACAATACAATAACTTAAAATAACTTTTTTAAGATGTTCAGTGAACAATAGCAGATTCATAAATTAATATTAAACTAGATTAATACACTGTATAATGTAGTTTGCATAATGCATTTAATGTTAACAAATTGAACCTTATTTTACGTGTTGCCAATAGTATTTTGTATTGTTACAGCGCAAGTATTTGGAGCTAGAATAACAGGATTTTAAACAAACAAGATTCTGAATCAAAAAATGGAGCACTTACTAACTACTGTATGACTGTTTATGTGTAGCATTCACACTGTGAGACCAAATTCTACCTTTGATTTGTCATTGTTACTGAACATGGATGCATTTTTGAAAGCTGTGTATGTTAATATTCACTTAATGACACTGGTGAATAAATTAGTTTATTAGTGGTGTTAATGTTAATTAGTGGTGTGAATAAATACATATTGTTTGAAATGCATCTTTAGATTTTTGCTTTTTGGAAATAAAATCATTCTGCGTTCTAGCATAAATCAGATTTATGAATTATTTTTTTAAGTCAGTGGCATTCAATGTAACCACTCCCTCTGCTGGCCAGTCTTATTACGTTCCAAAAAACAGTTTTGGATATTTGTGGGGGGTTTTTTAAGTATAAGGATCACCTGTCAGCCCTACGGCAGAATCCAGAGTGTTCCACGTACGAGACAAACAAATTCAGCAGTCTCACATGTAACTTGAAACTGCTGAACAATTCCAGTGTTACAGTTATTCAAATTTTACACGAGTCACATGGTCTAGAATGCACAACAAGCTTTAACCTTAGTGCTATTGCACACAACACTTACAGTAAAGCAGTCGTGTGTTTTAAAAATTAACTAAACCAGTGTACATGTAGTAGCACAAACAGCTATAATGTGTGTTCTATGAGATAACTGGCTTGCTTAGTCCTCAAGGAACCCAAACTCCATTAGGTGAGAGAATGGAGAGAAAAAAAACCTTGGGAGAAATGTTCCCCAAAGGCTTGCACCTGGTTTTGGGGGAGAGGAGACATGATTATCAGATATCTTGAAGGGACCCCACCACCCACAACAGTAGAACACAATTCTCCTTTCAATCTTTCTCACAATATAAGTGACTGCGGTGAAATTGTGACCATTTTACCAATCGCACTGAGACATTTAAAATGATACCAAACATGAAAGGGAAAAAAACTATAGATTCACAATATTGTGATTCACAAGATACATCATATGTGTTATATCAACATAGTGACCTTTCAGTGACTTGAGTCAGGGGGAAAGAAGAGGGGGATGCGACGATAAGCGAGGAGAGAAGTTTGTGCAGAGTGGTGTCTTACACTCTTTCTTTGAGATCTTTTCTCCAGATTGTTTTATTGCAGGGTGTTTTATCCCGTGTTCAGTCTTGGCAGGAAAACCAGTCTTACGCAAGAGTAGACAAAGACGGTTAAATAAAGACAGCATTGTGGCTGTGAGCCAGTGTCATTGCACAAACATTTTAGGCAATTAATAGTATATTTATATCTTGTTTTTAATATAAATAGCATTGTACAATCTGCACCAAAGTTAAAGGGTTAGTATACATTTTCAATGGAGGGACAGAAAGCTCTCGGACTAAATCTAAAATATCTTAAACTGTGTTCCGGCTCGGGACAACATGAGGGAGAGTCATTAATGACATAATTTTCATTTTTGGGTGAACTAACCCTTTAACCAGCATTACACCCAACAATCGAGACACTAAAAAAAAAGAGATAATGACAAAGTAAAGTTGAATATGCGTGAAGTGTAAAAGGATGGAAGCAAATCTGTTTTCATTGGATGTACTAGTTAAGAAATCCATGGGTTTCTGCAACTTAGCTTTTCTCATAAAATTCTTATTTTAGTCCAGTCCTTGTTCTTTTGTTACATATAATTATCCATTAACAAATTAAACTTTTGTCTGCAGTTGGCGGAGAACTATTCCTGAATCACTCCCGCAGTCAAAGGTCAATCTTCACTAAGCTGAAATATCGTTGCAATACAGTCAATAAGCTCTATAAATGGCTAAAAAAAAAAACGAAGCCATGTTTTATATAACTATTCAGCCGCACCCAGCCAGTCTCATTATCTTTGCTTAAAAGAAATAATCCGGGTTCAAAACCATATGAGATCTGTGACATGCCTCAGTTTGCAAAGACAATGTGTCGATAGAAATGTGCCTGCAATGGAAGTCTATGGGGCCCTTTAGACTGTACTGACAACTGCCTAGCCCTCGTCTCACTAAAACAAGTTTGAGGATTAGATCAGACATTATATAACAAGTCAAGTCACCTTTTATTTATATAGCGCTTTTTACAATACAGATTGTATCAAAGCACCTTCACAGTGATAACATGAAAATAATGCAGTTCTCCTATTTATCCAGTTCCATCTGGTTGGAGGTCGGAGTCATCACACCGGTATGGAGACGAGTTTGTTGAGGATCAGTGCCGATGGCTGTCGAGTCCATGAGGCCTTAAGAACAGAATAAAAGCAGCAGGCATTGCCTTGTGTCCTTAATATAGCTTCAACTTCGTATTAATCTTTATTAGCGACCTGAGTGCCTGTTGATGGTTTTATAATAAAGGGAATTACAGATTATATTGCATTAAAATAAATAGTTCATCCAAAAATCTTATCTCTAAGCTTTTGATAAGATAATGTCTCTACAAGTACATGCACACTTTTATTGAAGGGCTGTGCTATATTTAACTATTCAGCCTGTTTGAAACGAGTCAAGCCACCTTGATTAATACTATCACAACACACAAAGAGGCAAAACAAATAGCTGATATATTTATCACCAAGTCCACACGAATTGATTTTGGCAATTGTGAATAAATAATGTACCTCATATGCACAATTTCTATAGATGACCTCATTAAGAGCAGTTCGCACTGGAGTAATGAGGAAATTACAAATATCAGGACTGATTTGTTCTGTGCTTTATGCTGAATATGGTTGGTCACATGTGTCTGCCCGGCTTAAGCTAAGATATTATTTGCTTGTTACTGGCATGCTTTTATGACTGCAATATGACTTGTGTGTGTTCTTTTGACTAATCATTGAACTCTGGAAATGACAGGATGACATGTCTGAATGTAGCTGGGTTACATTGTTTAGCCAATCTCTGTCCGTCTGTCTGTCTGTCTGTCTGTCTGTCTATCTATCTATCTATTTGTCTGTCTATCTATCTGTCTATATATTTGTCTATCTGTATATCCACCAGTTACTGTAAAAAAACTTGCTGCCTTAAATTTACAATCAACTTGGCTTTGTAAGTCATTTCAACTTAAATTACATTAAACTGACTTTAAAAATTAGATGAATCTTGTATATCTTAAAAAAAATTATTTTTTTAAAATGGCTTAAAATTATCTATCACACAATATATTAAAGTCCCCCTATAGTCAATAATTGTATCCCTTAAAACTCAGCTTTTATCACCAAAATTACATTTTAAATGTTTTTTCCTTGAAAAAAAATCGTTATGCCTTAAAATAGCTTAAATGTAACCTACACCCTTAATAGCCTCATTTATCATACGAGGTTCAATGAATATGCAAATTAGCCCCGCCTCCACTCACTCACACCAGCTCCACTCGTTGACGATCACACGTTGACCTGATTGGTTACAAGGTAGTTTGTGACGTCAGAAACACCAGTGATTTCAAACTGCGATTTTGAGACTGTCTTTGGTTCACTGCAGTTTTAAAGAGAAAATACTCAGCAATGGAGTTGACTTTAGAATTTGCACATGGTTTGTCTTAAATCATATTAAAAACACCACATAGACATATAAACAACATTAAAAACTAGATTTTCACCACAGGGGGACTTTAAGATAATAAGAAAGATGTGAACCGCATGCACTGCATGCAAGGAGATCAGTAAGTCATGGCAAAAAAATGATTTTACGTTAACCCTTCAAAATAATTTAAACAATTTCAACATCATATTTTTTATTTGAGATTCTACTAGACATTATTTAAAAAGATTAGTTTAAATGACTCACAGCAAATTTGATTATACTTATAAATTTAATAACATTGGACTTTTAAACCTTATAATTACCAGCCCATAATATTACCCTCTTTAACAACTCCTCTCCCATATTCTAATAAGTGATTGCATAATGAACAACATGCTGCCTGGAACAGCATGGTCTCTGATCACATGACAACTGATTAGACTTAGCATCCTTCCTTGTCAAGTCTCCCTTAGCTTTTTCTCCAATTTCTCTACTATTTCCTCAAGTTTGCCAGTTCCTTTTGCGGAACTATTCTGTCAAAGAACACACAACCCTGTAACGTGATCGCACGGCTTGTTAATCTCTCATGCAAGACACAAGCAGAGCCTAGTCAACATGGGAGGAGCTGGCGTGCTTTATTCACAGTTATCAATGGGAGGAGGTTCACTCACTGTGCATGGAAGTTTTACACTGGTCGGGTCAAAGTTTGGAGCTGCTTCAGATACTTCACACTGGTTTATCGTTGCAGTCTGTCGTCTCGGCAACCCAAGAGGATCCCTTTCTACACTTCTGGTGCGTAATACAGTCTGGAGGAGGTACTGGCTATAAAACACCCCATTTAAAAAGGGGTGGCAGTCATGGAAAAGATAATGGGAACACTGAATATAGGCTACTGTTTGTGACCCCCGTAGATAAAAAAAGGGAAAAAAAGAAGAAAAAAAGAAAAGAGGCGTGGGGATTTAGTGGGGGCCAGTATGCTTGTGCTTATGAAATCTTGAACTATCTGATGCAGTCCAAAGGTCGTCGCGAGTAGATCTTTGAAGGTTTTACTACGCGCATAACAGCGAAACCTGCGCGGAAAACCAAAGTTTAAGAACCCAAATTTAAGTTCTCTTAATCTTGTTGTGCTTTACCTGTTTATAAAATGTTTTCTAATAGAAGCGTGAGGGTTTTGAAATTGGGAAGATGTGAGGCTTACGCGTCGGTGTACCCCAAGGTTCCAAGCTGGGTCCTGAACCTTTCCCCACTGCCTTCCCTTTCTTCTCCCCATAGGGATATCTCTGCTTCCCCGGTGGCCCAAAGCGAACATCTACAGCACAACATGTCCGAAAATGGAGCTTTACCACATCGGGGCAGAGTGCTCACCGTTGATACCATGAACCCCAACGTGAAGAAGGTTGACTACGCGGTCCGCGGGCCAATAGTTCAGCGAGCGCTGCAGATCGAGAAGGAACTGAAGGAGGTATGAGCAGTTTTGTTTCATCTTCGCAAAAACGTTATGCATTGAACTAAAGTTTATGTTACTGTACGTCGGGGTTTCAATTCTGCTAACATCCCGTCATTTTCGTGCGCATAGTTTGGAAGCAAGACCGTATAACTGGATGTTTATGCGACCTTCGCTCTGAAGGGAAAACAATTCGGTGAACTGATGCTGTCCTGAGCTATGCTGTTAAATTTGTTTAAAAAGTGTGTTTTTCCATTATCTGAATTTGCTGATTTTGTTGTTGTTGTTGTTGTTGTTGTTGTCAGGCATATGTAGGCTACATAATGTTTTTTTACATATGAAAAAAAAACGCTTTCTGGCCCATTTACGGAAATGTTTATTTATGTGCAACGCCCCTGATAACTACACGAATAATACATTTTCAAAAAAGAACCATTTTACCTCGTAATGTATATTTTAGGTTGACAAAACAGTGCATTCTGAACTTCCCAGATTAGTCCTTCTTTATACATATTTCTATACTGAAAAAAGGGTCAGTTTTACTTTTCTAGTGATCTTTCCTGTTGCAGACACTTAAAAGTATGGTTGAAATTCAAGTTGAAAGCTTTGATTAGTTCATCCAATGACAAAATGACAGAAAAAAAGTCAATTTCTCAGTCACTCTCTATCCTCAATTTTTTGGACAATAGGTCAGTGTTTGTAAAGCAGACTGGCATCACTCATTAGTGGATAAAGTCCACTCTTTGTTACTCATTTAGTTATTTTGGCTTGGCATCTCATAGCAATCCTCATTTCTTTTGCCCATATGAGTGATGCTCAGAGCAGTAGTAGTTAACTCTGAGGTCATGCCCTTGATGTCAGCACTGATTGTCATGGGAACAGAGAGCATCTCTGTTTGTCAAGTCTTTACCTCACTCTTTAAATAGGTGGCTGTTTGGCAAGAGACGTTCCAAGAACGAACGCAAATGGAAATTATATTAGATGTCAAACATCTGTTGCCATACAGTTGTAAAACAACGTCTGACGTTGGATTTCGACATATTTCCTTCCAGATTACATTTATGATGGAATGCATGTGCACTTTTTACTCTTTTGTTTTACCATTGCCTCGGAGCCTGTGACTTTCAGTCGTAAACAATGAAAATGCATTATAAAAGCAATAATTACGTTACATTTGAACTACATGTTCTTATGGTTTAGGGTTAGGGTTCGGTTAAGGTGAGTTCCATGTAAGCTGCATACTGATATACTAATATGCATACTTACTATGAGTACCCAGAAAAGTGCTATATAAATGTAACAAATGATTATTTATTATTATTTAAAAAAGTTCCTGCCTTCAATTTTTAAGTACAATCAACTTGGATGTTTAAGTCATTTCAATTTAAATTGCATTAAACTGACTTAGTTTAAAAAAGTAGAAAATTGAGTTAAAGCAATGTAAAAAACATATGTTGTCATAACTTATTGATCGTATAATTTTTTTTACAGTGTATAACTATGTAACGTGTAACAAGGGCACTGTAAACACTTATAATAATTTAAACAAACTGTGAAAAATAAGTACGAAACTGTCATTTACATAATTACTATAAATTCGCCCCTAAGCCACAAGGTATTTGCTAAGATGCAAGGCTCCCCGATCACAGTGACAACATTCACACACACTGCTAGAGACCGCAGGAACAATGAGTATTAAAAGTGTCCATGGTAGTTAAATTGTGAAAGAATTGAATCATAACATCCTATTCTCATTGCTGTGATAAAAATACTGTGCAACTGTTTTCCATGAATATGTTGTAACAATGCAACCAAGATGATTTTTCAGCACAATCTTCTGGGGGATGTCTTGATCTAGGAAAGAATATGCACTCTGTTTTAGACTTGGCACCTGTTTTTAGGGCCTGTGGTTTTAGGTTTCTGGGAAAGACATCCATAACAAAGGTGGCCTTCACCTAATACTGTACAAATCTCTCTTTCTCTTCCTGCTTACTTTCTTTCATTTACTTGTCTCACAGCTCTTTTACACTCAATTCTCTTTAGTCTCTTTACGTCTTTCTCTCAGCAAAGTTCTATTGGTATGTAAAATATAACAGTATTGCAAAAGCAAAATTTACATAGTATCCATGCAGTTACAAAGTAAAAATGAACTTATGTCAGAGGTGGCTTTCAAAGTGCACTGTCCTGCATTGTTCAGCTCCATCTCTAATAAATCACACATGAACAAATCTAACCAACGTCCGCAGGATTATTGAAAATCACAGACAGGTCTGTTTGAATCAGTTAGAGATGAACTCTGCAGGACAGTGGACCTCGAGCGCCAGAGTTGCCACCCCTGACATACATAGTACACAATATTACGTTTATAAATGATTATTTGGCGAAGTAAAGTCCAAATTGAGGTCGCATAAATGTGTCTGGAGCAAGAGAGCGAGTGTATAATTCTATAGTACTGAGATGCATCCTTCATTCAGTAAAAAACTGTAAATTATTTGCATTTGTTCTTAAAATGACCAATTTAGGTTAAACTAAGGGTTAAATTAAATGAAAATGAAAATGTTGAGCCTTTTTAAAATAGTTGTGTTAGTTTTGTGTCCATCTGCGTTCTACTCCTAAAAGTTGGTGTAACATTTGTAATCTGCCTTTTCTGGGAATACTTTGATGACTATTCTTTGTCCAATCAGATGCTTGCTAGAATAGATATTCACTGATAGCATTTTAGTGTGTGTTATGAACATTTGCTCAAGCTATGAATGTTTTCAGTCTTGATCTTACCCACAGATTCTCATTGTTCATGTCCTGTAGCATATGTTATATCTATTATATGATATGTTTCTTAGCAACTGATACCAGTGCCTGTATCTAGATGGCCAATATAATACACATCCATCCATCCATCCATCCATCCGTCCGTCCGTCCATTTGTCTGTCCATCCATCCATCCATCCATGTTTATCCGTCCATCCATCCATCTGTCTGTCCATCTGTCTGTCCATCCATCCATGTTTATCCGTCCATCCATCCATCTGTCTGTCCTTCTGTCTGTCCATCCATCCATGTTTATCCATCCATCCATCCGTCCGTCCGTCTGTCCGTCCATTTGTCTGTCCATCCATCCATCCATCCATCCATCCATCCATCCATGTTTATCCGTCCATCCATCCATCTGTCTGTCCATCTGTCTGTCCATCCATCCATGTCTATCCATCCATCCATCCATCCGTCTGTCCATCTGTCTGTCCATCCATCCATGTCTATCCATCCATCTGTCTGTCCATCTGTCTGTCCATCCATCCATGTCTATCCATCCATCCATCCATCCGTCTGTCCATCTGTCTGTCCATCCATCCATCCATCCATGTATATCTATCTGTTTTTCTGCCTGTCTATCCATCCATTCATGTCTATTTATATGTCTCTATCCATCCATTGTGAGATTACAAATTTTAGAATCTGTTTAAGATCTGCTGATCCTACATTCTGTCATAACATCACATGAAAAACTAAGGGGAAGTACATAGTATTTAGAATTTAAGGTGAAGATCATGATATCAGATGAATGATTCTGTTAAGCAAATATTTTAGCAAGCGGTTTCTGCCAGTCCTGTTCTCTTTATTGTAAGTCAACTGAGTCAGATTACTGAGACTCTCACCTTTTGTCTTTAATGGCTCTTGGAGCCCCTGTCCCATTCTTTGAATAGTTATGCTGATTGGATTAGGAGTGGTAACACCCTAGAGTCTGGGGTGGGTTGCTATAACTGACTCCTTTGTTTAAGGTCAACCAGGCGCTTTGTCTCTACTTGTAAGGACTGCCCCCTAAAATATGTATAAATATACAGCTTCTTCAGTGGGACTTGATGACTGCAGCTATGAAACGGCAAACTGTCAATAAAGAACCCTGTTGAAGATTCATCCAAGTTTCATGGTCTTTCTTCTGAGTTTCCAACACCATCCATCTATCCATGTCTATCTATCTGCCCGTCTGTCTGTCCGTCTGTCTATCCATCCTTCCATCCATGTTTATGTCTATGTCTGTCTTTCTATTTTATCACAAAAAGTATACAAATATTTTCAAACATCCTTTAACCTTGCAGTTCTTTTGACATGTTTATCATGCGCTTCGCTAGTTACCTTGCATTTTTTGTCATGACCTTTTTACCCTGCTCAATCTTTAATGTAGAAGCTGCTATAAATCTGTAATGCAGATCATCAGACACATGTTGACTAAATGAAAGGCAGTTACGTGATAATGCGGGGAAAGGCCAGCTGTAACAACTACAGGAATGCTTAGTGAAATCTGACCCACTGTCCCTCACGCTTCATACTGCGAAAGTCAGCGTGACTCAGTTTTACACTTGAAAACCTCTTTTTAACACAAACCATCCACCCTCTGCTCAAACAGGGTTAAAGGTTGTCATTCCTTTAGGGGCGGTAGTCACACCGCTATCTCTGATTGGCTGCCATTTAGAATCGTCTCCCCTTCCCGACCAATAGGTGAAGGGTTGGGAAATAAAACTTTACTGGGTATTTTTGGGGGGAGTGGGATTTATGTTAGATGCATTTGGTTCTATTGGACAGAGAGTCAGTCTAACCCTAGTGAGAAACAGATGTGCAGCTTGCAATCCAGTCCCGTCCGTACCAACTACTGGGAGCACCGCTGTTGTTTGTTGAATTCCAGACAGCTGGAGCCTGAGGAACAAGATGACATGTTAGACAATGAAAGAGCCGTAATCCTTTGCATACACTGAGCCTATAATTCTTCCCACACATATAACCTGCAGGAAATTTAGCAAGAAAGGCTTTTCTGTCATGACAACTCTCGGAGTGATTGGCATGGTAATGGATATGACAATGTTGATATGTTTGCTCTTGATGGAATAGATCTGCTACGCTGCTGCTGCTGCAGTGCAAGTACTGCCAATACACACACGACACGCTGCTGTGAGCATGTAAGACATGCTGCTGCTGTACAATATAGCCTAGCGTACATGAATTACCCATAGCAGATCTATACAGGTGGAGCTGGGGAAGGTGGAGGGTTTCTGAAGCGCTCTGCACTCCTAAGGCAAATGCTACCCAAGTATTTGAAGGTTGAGCAGCGAGCTCATTGGCTACTGATACGGCAAGAACCAATCAGCTATAGATAACTTTAGATAGATATTAATGGAGCTATTAGCCTGTGCCATCTAGAGTTTCATGCCAAAACTTTGTATTTATGAAACAACAAAATATTGGTGTGTACTACTCACTTATTGTTAAGATGACTGTGAGGCTTGATTGAAGTTAAACATGCAGTGACATGCACACTCTTTTTATTTAGTGAATCTGACTGAATCCTTTCCATTTAAATGAATTATCATATGGATGTAAATTGGATCCCCTCCTCATGTAGGCTATTAGATTTCACAACATTCAGGTTTGTAGTAATTTCAGTGGTCTGACAACCGCTATATAAATAAATATATTTCAAATAAGTAACACAAGTTACTTTGTTTCGACTAACTCCTCCTCGCCCATACCCACGCTGAGAGAAATTGCGAGTAAGTGTCAGTGCAGAGGCGTTGTGTGCCTGAACATGATGGTTATTGTAGTTCTAGACTAATGTGAGCATACATTTACTCATCTGACTTGCACAAAACAGATTCAGTATTCTTGAAAATTAATAAAAACAGTGAAATGCAAACTCAGAATATTCTGCAGACTTGTAATAATTAAATGTTAGATTATGCAAATATACTTTATGTATCTGTAATCTCACTTTATTAACCAATGTCTGCTGACCTTCAATGATCCAATTCAAGCATATCAATAGGCAAAAATAACCTTAGATAAACATCACATTTCTATTTCATTTCTATTGAATTGAATTTGAATTATTATTTATTTAAATTCATTACTGATTTCATTTTAATTTCAATTTAATTTTTTATCGCTGAAGTAAGAGTTTTGACTAACGCAAACGTAACATCCCATTACTTTCCATAAAAAGACATGCAATTAGTTACTTTTTAGGGAGTAACGCAATATTGTAACGTATTCATTTTGAAAGTGACTTTACCCAACACTGCTTATTTTGTATTAAGCAAAATTAGACAAATTCTAAAAGTAGCAATAACTCAAATTCAAAGGAGAAGTAAGAAATAAACGTACTGTTATTTAAAAACCATGTATTTTTGTTAGCAGAGACAAAATGTTTGAGGAGTTTTAAAGGGATAGTTCATTCTGACCATCATTCTGTCATCATTTGCGGTCACCGTTATTTGACCAAGTAAGACGTTCCTGTACTATCAATATATTTTTGTTGGTTCTGGAATAACATTCCTGTCAGACATTTTAGTCCTGACACTATCCCTAACCCTACCATAACTTATTCCTAATATCAGAAGGAAATGAAAGGTGAATAACACTGATGTAGAAGCACCTAACCCATGGTTGTAAACCTAAACTTGACATAAATCCTCAAATCTGATTGGTTGATTGGAATGTTGATCCAGAAATATGCTGTTTTTGGTAAAATCAGGTCAATCGGGTCCTCCCCCTTATGCCATTCCCAATCTGCATGATATTCCTTCTTCTGTGATATTCTTCTCTTGTTTTCATTTCATTGTTTTCCTCTCATTACTCAGATTGTGTTCAGAAGTGTCTTATTACCTTTCTTAGCTCTTGTGTATATATACATCGTCCTTGTGTTTTCATGGTTTATGGTCAGGTCTTTCTTGTTTCCTAGTTTCTTGTAATTTTATTATATTTTAAACTACCCCATTTGCATCCAACTCTCACTCATTTAGGAGATCCTGGCTCTCAGTTTATAACATGTTATGAGATTGGATTCATTACACATTCCTGCTGGTCATGTACCTGGTGGCTGCCCTGGCTGCAGTAGTACACTTTCATATTACATTTTTATGAGCAGGTATTTGAACACTTCCTATTAAAATGTTGCAACACTGACATAATCATAATATATAATGCTTTTTATAACGCATACATTATTTATCTTGTTTGTAGAACAGCCCATTATCATCATCCCTAAGGTGTGTGATATTCTATCACTTATTGACATGACATTCATGTTCCCACACGTTTGTTACATACAGACTTGACAACTGCAGTAGTGTTTTAGATGATTTACCAAAGAACTCTATGAAACACTTATAGAGTTGAGAATGCAGCTGCAGAAATGCTGACTCATCACCGTCAGCTTTTTACTCCTTACACAACCGACTGCACGATCATGTAATTCATGTCATTCATTTTTCAGCTCACTTTAGACATTCTTCTTACTAGACTTTGCAACTACATGTCAACTAACTCTCATTAGAGTATTAGTGGACTGCCTGTTTAATATCTACTAACACTTTATTTTGATCGTCCCCAGACATTCTACTGACTATAGGAAAATTTGCAACTACATTTCCACGTATTCTACTAACCCTAACCGAACAGTCTATTGACAGTCTACTAATACTCCAATTAGAGTTAGTTGACATGTAGTTGCAAAGGTTTTGGAAGAATTTGATCAGTAATCTTCATACTGAAAACTCTGACTTTTATCACAGACATTGATATCTTGGCATATATGAGCGCAGATTGAAATATAACAGGGATTTCGGCTTAAACTCTGCATGAGGCACATATGGGGTTAAGTCTTCATTTGCTCTCCATTTAATCTCTTTGCTGTTTAGGAGCAACAATTGAGCTATTGAAGAGATCTGTTTGTATAGACTCTCACTCCATCTTTGATCATTGATTTCTTGAATCATTGATTTCTTGAATCATTTCCTTAAGCAGGCAATCATTGTTTGTTGACAATCAGATGACAGTATAATAACAGGTTTTATTATCTAACCCTGTCAGAACCACGTGTTCCACACCAGAGAGGACTGGGCAACATATTTGGAAAAACAAGGTGGTTGTGTGTTGCAATCAGCATGCAGTGAGAGCGATAGGGAGGTTGTTTGTGAAGCTTCAGCTGCCCACTCTGTTAAAGTGCTTTTGAAATGAGTAAACAGAAAGAATGGGACACAGAAGGGGACTGGGTGAACCCCTGCCATCAGCAGGAATACTGACCCTTGCTGCTTGTTTGTTCTCCATAAGGCATGTAAAAGCACTGCAGCATTTTAACCCTCTGCTGATCAGACCAAGTTACATTTAAATAAAGGTTTTGTCACAGAACTCACCGACCAATCAGGTAGAGCTTTCATCATGAATATGAATGCCCCTCCCCCAACCATTCAACTCACACCTAGGCCATATCATAGAGATTTGTGTGTGGGAACTTTTGACTTGGTCACCCATATCACCCTATCAACCACTTAGCAACTACCCTGGATTCCCTGGCAACCACTCAGAACACCTTAGCAATTCTCCAAGCCTAGCATCACACCCAGCCAACAAAAATATGTTCTAAGAACGTTCTGCTATTGTTCCCATTAAGCTATGAAAATGTTAGTTCTGGATTTTTTCCAAACAGTCGAAACATCCAGTTTTATGATTGTTTTAAAAAACTTTTTTTTTTTTTCTTGGTTATGCAAACAAGTGAACTTTCCATTTTGCAAACATTATGGGATTGTTACTTTTGATTTTGAATGTTCTCTGAACGTTCTGAAACAAGTACAGTTGTAATCGAAAAGTCGCAACCCCCATTCCAAATCAGGTTTATTGGCAAAATTTGGAGACTTTCAGCTGTTTGCAATGAACAATTCAAACGACAGTAATTGAAATAGCTCAACACAACAGATGTTTCAAGTGGTTGCTGCAAATTCAACTGAAAATGCAACTTTTATTGACTTCTGCTGTCTAAAAATGATCCAACCCCCTGAATAGAATCTCTCACAACAGCACAAATCTGCAAAACTAGCGTCTTTAGTTGCACCAGAATCTGTTCAGATATTTAAAGTTGTGTACTGTATTCCAACCTCAACTCTATTCATGACTGATAACATCTATGCTAGATATCATCGTCTGCTTTCTTACATTTTGTTTGGTATATTTTTACTCCATTTCAGGGGGTCAAGAAGCCTTTTGAAGAGGTCATTAAAGCCAATATCGGCGATGCTCACGCTATGGGGCAACGGCCAATCACCTTCTTTCGACAGGTAGCCGACTCTTCTTCTTTTGCTGACTAGGAGTCTCAATGAATGATCTATTCTAGTCCTTTCCAGTCATTTTCAGGTCCACTGCACTTTCAGCTGTTCCACACATTAACCAAAGTCAACAGTTTATATGGACCACTTTGTTTGCACATAGCCAAGTTATTTAATTTTATTAATTTTGCTTAGTTTGTTCTAGATGTTTTTTATGGCCTCATGAATGAATTGTTTTTCAAGGTGATGGCACTGTGTACTTATCCAACACTACTTGATGACAACAAGTTTCCAGAGGATGCCAAAAACCGAGCGAGGCGTATTTTGCAATCATGTGGAGGGAATAGCATTGGTATGTGATTTGTGTATAATGGGAGTTGACGTGAAATATTAGATATACTTTTTTATACAATGAAAGTCAGTGGGCTCTCGTGGGTTTTTTTTGGACCCCATTGACTTTCATTAAGTGGTTAAAATCATCTTTTATCATCTCTTGGATGGTTATGTCATCTTTTGTGTTCAAGAAGGAAAGAAATGGTGACCAGTTACAGGACACAAAATATACACTTTCCGTTATCCATGCAGTATATGTACATTTTTAACCTAATATCCCACAAAAAATGATAAACTAAACTCTACTAATTGTTGACTGCTGAACTAGCTGATGCTACTCTGTGTTATTCAATCTACTAAGAGATGTTACTGATTAAAGTGCTGATGTTAGTCAGTGTCCAAAAGTCATCGGAGGTTTTAAGGCTCTGTAATATGAAATTCTTCCCGTATTCACACCTCCCTTTGCTCTTTCCCTCATGTTCGTCAGGTGCGTACACAAACAGTCAGGGCATTGACTGTGTAAGGCATGATGTTGCGAAGTACATTCAGCGCCGTGACGGCGGTATTCCATCTGATCCTGATAACATCTACCTCACAACAGGAGCCAGTGACGGCATTGTGGTACGTCAGGCAAACAAAAACACAGTTGTACACTTAACTTGTGTCAGTCAGCCTGCTCCAGTAGGTGAACGTGATTTAGGGGTAGGGATAGCAGGGTTAGGGCTGTTTTCGGACAGGAATATTGTTCCAGGATCAACAAAATATGTTGATCCAGGAACATGTGTTACTTGGCAAAATCACAGTGACCGCTCCAGTATGTCAGTTAAAGAGACAGTCCACCAGTTTTCTGCTCTACTTTATCCAGTATGCTTATTATTCCATATGTAAACTCATCAGTAGAGTGAACAAAAAACAGCACCTGCGACATTTCAAATGTAATGTTTTTTTTTGTCTTTCAAATTCTGTTCTTATGTAAATCATATTTAATTGTTTTATTTTTTTAATAACTACATTTTATATAAACGTACAAGTGTCAGTGACTTTTTTCTCAGAATTGCAAGAAAAAAATGTAACTGTGAGATATAAACTCGCAGTTCTGACATTTTTCTCGCAATTGCGAGTTTACAATTTCCAATTTCCAATTCTGATTTTTATTTTTTATTTTGCAATTCCGAGTTAATATCTCGCATATTTGGACTTTATTTATTGCAAAAACAGAGTTTATAACTTGCAATTCTGACTCTTTTTGTTTTCTCACAGCTGGGAGATATAAATTCGCCTTTTCGAGAAAAAAGTCAGAATTGTGAGATAAAAAGTTTATTCCGTAGCTGAAACAAGCTTCCATAGCAATCAGACTAAAGATTTTCATTTGTAAAAATCCCATAGTCTTACATTGAGACACATATAGGGGCCAGAATATCATAGGGATTTTGGGGTGCCTCTTTTGACTTGGTCTTGTAAACAGCCATCTAGAAACCACATGCCTCAACAACCACCTGCCTCCCCCTAGCATCATGCACCTCTCACATTTAATTGAGGAAATCTAGTTTTCACTCTTATGGGCACATTGTCTTTGTCTTGTTGACTTTTAGACCATACTGAAGCTGTTGACGACTGGGGAGGGTCGTACACGGACGGGGGTCATGATCTCTATTCCTCAGTACCCTCTGTACTCTGCATCTATAGCAGAGCTGGGTGCCATTCAGGTGAATTACTACTTGAATGAGGAGAAGTGCTGGAGTCTAGACATAAGTGAGCTACAGCGATCTCTACAAGCAGCCAGAGAGCATTGCAACCCCCGTGTGCTGTGCATCATCAACCCCGGCAACCCCACTGGTAAACCATTAAGATCATTTCCAAAAGAACAAATTCAAATTGATCATCTGTAATGCGGTGAAGTCAAAGGGTTTGTTCACCCAAAAATGAAAACTACACCATTATTTACTCACCCTCAAGCCATCCTAGGTGTATATAACTTTTTTCTTTCAGATCAACACAATCGGAGTTATATTAAACAATGTCCTGGCTCTTCCAAGCTTTATTATGGTAGTGAATGGCGGTCCTGATTATAAAATTCCAAAAAGCGCATCCATCCATCATAAAAGTAATCCAAAACTAAAGGCCTTCTGAAGAAAAGTGATCTTTTTTTGTAAGAAAAATATCCATATTTAAAAGTTTAAAAACTAGAATAACTAGCTTCTGGCAGACGGCCTACGCATGTCGACTTACGCCACAAGAGTAACTTCTGACGCGATGTAGAACTATCGTAAGCTTTGACGTCTCTCGCGGTTCAAACAAATAAGGCTGGGCAACAAACTAAAGCTCCTCTTCTCTTATATCGAAATCATTCTTTTTTTCTCTTTAAAAATTCCCACTTTAGACTTTGTGACTGGTGTTTTGTTTTGCTCTATCCGCTTCCGCGTTCGTCAATGCGTCAATGCGTCATGCATCAGGTCAGGGGTTACTCTTTCGGCGTAAATCGATGCGTACATATATATATATATATATATATATATATATATATATATATATATCAAACGTTTGGGGTCAATAAGCATTTTTAAAATAATTTACTACTCTATTCATCAAGGATACATTAAATTGATCAAATGTAACAGTATTACATATAGCTTTTCAATACATCAAAGAATCCTGAAAGAAATGTCTCATGGTTTCCTCAAGAATATCAAGCAGCACAAATGTTTTTAACATTGATAATAATCAGAAATGTTTCTTGAGCATCAAATCAGCATATTAGAATGATTTCTGAAGGATCATGTGACACTGAAGACTGGGGTAATGATGCTGAAAATTCAGCTTTGATCAAAGGAAAAAATAACATATTCAAATATATTCAATTAGAAAACAGTTATTTTAAACTGTAATATCATTTTACAATATTTACTGTTTTCACTATTGATCAAATGCAGCCTTGGTGAGTATAAGAGACTTCTTTCAAAAAATGTACAGACTCCAAACTTTTAAAAAGTGTAGTCAACCAAAATGTGGTATAAATAATGTTTTCCAAGATTGTATTTTTTAAATTATTTAATTAAACTTTCCCGTTTTTCTTCTCAGCTTGTCCTAAAGCTGATTTTTTTTTATTGGCCCATTCTTTCTTTTTTTAATAGGTCAGGTACAAAGCAGACAATGTATCGAAGATGTAATTCGATTTGCAGCCAAAGAAAACCTCTTCCTAATGGCTGATGAAGTAAGTTAATACTGGGGGTTATATGGTGTTTACACCATATTATATCGTACTATAAATCTGTATTCACATCATATCAGCATCTACAGGCATAGAAGTGCACACTTTCATACAAGGGTTTAAGGCATGCATTTCTAACCCTACTTGCTCAGCGCTAAACTTTTCATTTACTATGCGTCTGTTTCTTAGGTGTATCAGGACAATGTATACGCAGAGGGCTGTAAGTTTCACTCCTTCAAGAAAGTGCTGTTCGAGATGGGTCCAGAGTATTCAAGGAAATTAGAGCTGGTATCATTCCACTCCACCTCTAAGTGCTACATGGGAGAGTGAGTACACATCCGTCAGCTTCATCATTTCACAGGGAAACATATTGCATTGGTTTGGACCTGGCTCTGTTGTATACATATGTATTGTATACATATCTAGTTCCGTCAACTCTAGAGGACGCAGGCTGATAGGTTAATGCAATCTGCAAGCAATCACATCATAACTCCATGTACAAGTTGATTGGCCTCTGCTGATACTGCAGCCAATGAGATTGCTTGCTCAACATTTAAATAGTCTGGTTCAGTGTTTGCTGTAGATTAGTCCTCTGAAACCCTCCACCTCCCCAGCTCCACCTGTCTAGATCTGCTACAGGATTTGTATAATGTCTATTAAGATATTACAGATATTACATACTCACTGCAGCGCGTCTGTGTGTCTATTAGCAGTAGCAAGTACATATTGTCTCTGCAACAATAATCAACAGCAGCAGATCTGATCTAATTACAGATCTAGTCTGCCAAGAACAAATACACTAACATTGCCATATTCAATAACATGCTGAAACTATTTCAAGAGTTGTAATGATTGAAATGTATTTTAAAAAGTTGTCAATGTATGAAACAATATGCTTCAAAGTTTATTTTCGTGCACAGAAAAAAATCCGATAACAATGTAGAATTCCATGTGCACCAAGTTCATCCAATCCATAAAACGTCCTTTCTTTTCTAACGTACATGAACACACTTTCAGATGTGGTTTTCGAGGGGGATACATGGAGGTCATCAACATGGACCCAGAGGTTAAGGCTCAGCTCTCCAAGCTGGTGTCAGTGCGCTTGTGCCCACCTGTGCCCGGTCAAGCCCTCATGGACCTGGTGGTCAACTGCCCTCAGCCCGGAGAACCCTCCTACCAGACGTTCATGAAGGTGCCTTTCTCTTTACGATTTCTAGCACTTCTAACTTGCTGGTGTACAACTCTGGTTATGGGAAAGGTTATTTCCAAGACATTTGAAAATTCTCATTCACTAATAATTGGATTATTGGATAAATAAGTGCATTATTCGTAGTTATATGCACAGGAGAACTTATTGCGAAAAATGTATGTATGCACTTGAATTGTGTGGATGGATGGATATATGAATAGGTAGTAGTTAGGTAGGTGGACGGACAGATAGATGAATGGATGGATGGATGGATAGATAGATATTGTTTATATAGTTTCAGTTGTTCCTAATTTTTTTCTGTAAAAAAATAAATGTAGTATACATTTTAGTATGAAAGTTACTGATGAATTGTGATTTGTTTGTGAAAACATTTGTACGTATCTGCACAGTTAGTGAATGAGACTCATTGTCTTTCTTCTGGGGAACGAAAAACAAGATATTTTAAAGAATATTTCAGGTGTTTTTGTCAATAAATAAGTAAATTTGGTCAAAACCCTCATTGACTCAAATCATTCAAAAGAAAACATTCAACTGCTGTACAATGTTTCTTTGGTTTCTGCAAAAAAGGCTGGGTATTTTGTTCCCAATTAACTGTATTTAATCAAGTTAAACGTACTGGGTAGTGTCCCAGTCTCTTCCTTTATTTATTCCTCTTCCTCTGTCTTGTGTAGGAGCGAACAGCCGTTCTGAGTGCCTTGGCTGAAAAAGCCAAACTGACCGAGGAGATTCTGAATACGGTGCCAGGCATCAGCTGTAACCCTGTGCAGGGAGCCATGTACTCGTTCCCCCGGATCACCCTACCTCAACGCGCCATCAACGAAGCCAAGGTCGCTCGGTGTCACATGTTCTTTACGTCTTCTGCTTAACGGTATCATTGACTTAGTTCATAGCTTGTTTGTCTGTGTGTAAATACAGGTGAAGGGTCAGGCTCCAGACATGTTCTACTGCATGAAACTTCTGGAGGACACCGGGATCTGTCTCGTTCCTGGCAGCGGTTTCGGTCAAAGAGATGGCACTTACCACTTCAGGTGTGTGTGTTTGCCCTCAAGAGTTTGGAACAGGGAATCGTTGACACACAATATACAAGTAGTGGGCTCTTAAAGTCGTGAAACTGAGTGCGAGTGCGAGCTTGCAGTCGACTGTAGAAAAGGGGCGGAGTTTAAGCAGACTACATGATTGGAGGAGTCCGACATGGATAAATTGTTCACAATTATATCAATAATATGCTATTAAAAAATTAATAGGTATTTTTCATTTTATGCCAAATGTATTAGACATGCTGCTGAGTATATGGAATATGGAATATTTGGTAAAAAAAAAAGAAAGAAAGAAAGAAAAAGGAAAACATTCACACCCACAACGTTTTTACTTATAAATTATGTATAACAGATAGTTATTGTTTTCATAAGCAAATTCTTTTCTTTTTTTTTTCGAATAGTCTATGTATCTGCTCATTTAATATAACTATAATTATTGTGATTGAGAAGCTACAAATTACCAAACACCTTTAATACACCTTTTTATTATTTTCTATTTGCAAATAGTCCATGAGACATGATGATGGAGAAAAAAATATTAGATCGGAGAAAAAATTATATTTAAATTTTTTTTTTTTTTTTTCTCACAAAAGTATTGGGTTCCAACAAAAAACTTTGTGTTTGGTTGCAACATTAATACAATTTTTTTTTTTTTTTTTACAAAAGTTTTGCTAGAGAATGTAAAGTCTCTCAGGGAACACAAGTTTTGTTAGAGAACGCAAAAGCATTGAAATATATATATTTTTAAATATAATATAAAAAAATATAATAATTGTCCCTTTAGGGGCTTCGTAGCTTCTCAATTAATATAATTGAAATGATTATAATTGAAAAACTACATGGAATATTTGCTAAAAATTGTATGTAATGAAAAATGTAATTTTGTCAAGTCACCTTTATTTATGTAGAGCTTTTCACAATGCAGATTGTTTCAAAGCAGCTTTACAGTGATAACAGGAAAACAATGCAACAAAGATTGCCTCGGCAGATCTAGAAGAAAATATTGTCATAGTCCAGCTTAAGTAAGTTCAGTGATGGTTCATTTCTGTGGTAAAAAAGTTATTAATTTAGTTCATTTATCTATACAGCCGCTCTGAAGAAAACAGTGATGTCATCGTCCAGCTCAGTTCAGTTCTCCTATAATGGTGTCAACGCAGGCAGACCAATAATATTGTTGAATATTAACCAAACTCTTCTTTCCCCTCCTCTCCGTTCCTCTTCTTCACCAGGATGACCATCCTTCCTCCAACAGACAAGCTCAAGATCATGCTCCACAAACTGAAGGAGTTCCATCAGACGTTCACCCAGCAGTTTGCTTGACCCAGTTCAGTCCCAGCTCTTACTACCACTACCGACTGACTAAAAGTGCTACAATACATTTCTCAAATTCTTAATGTTTGGTCAGGATGTGGCCAAATAATCTCTTGAGCCTTGATGGACACTAATCTGCAACCTTTCAAATGGATAATGTTATGCCTAGTAGCTAAAGATGAGCGAGTACACTATAAAACTCTCACAATGGACTTTTAACATGCAAAGGGTAGAAATAGCAAGACTTGATTTGACATTTTTTTTTAACTTTCCTGAACCATTTCCCAACATCCAGATCTTCTAGATGTGGTATAATGTATGTTAGGCCGTTTACACGTGGTATTAAGATGCGTTGTGGTCGATCTGTTTACACCTGGTGTCTTAATCCGTCTCTTTTGTCCCCTTTCAACCACTTCTGTCCTGATTTCATCGAGGGGAGGGTCTATGGGTGGGTAAATGTGTGATCTTTTTCAGATCTTTTGATCTAATGGACAAAATAAGCCCACGCAATTTTCATATGAACGCACCTGGAGACAATGTAAAAACCCTGAGAGCAACAGCTTACGTTTCAGATCACGTGTTTGAGTGTGTGTTAGAAATCAGGGATGGTGAGAGAACATCGTGCTTGGTACGTTTTTCGTCTTCAAAACAAACTTGGTTCTCCAGCCGACAAAGTTTAAATCCCGTCTGGCTAGCGCGCTAGTGAGTTGACGGGGAGTAGATTGTCTTTTGTGGCTGTTCGAACTCATTCGATCACATGAGCGTTTACCCAGCTAGAAATTTTACGTTCCCAGAACGTTCTGAGAACGTCCCCGCTGGTGTCAAGGACGTTGCCTGGTAACGTTCCCAGACAGTCACGATGTGGAGTTCTTTAAAGGGTTTGGGGACGTTATTTGGAGGACCTTCAGGGAACATTCAGGTCGTTCTGGGAATGTTTAGAAGACCATATTTAATTCAGGAATCCAATGTTTCCAAAACATTCTGAGAACGTCCCGCTGGTGTCAAGGACGTCGCCTGGTAACGTCCCCAAACCCTTTAAAGAACTCCACATCGTGACTGTCTGGGAACGTTGTGGGAACGTTACCAGGCAACGTCCTTGACACCAGCGGGGACGTTCTCAGAACGTTCTGGGAACGTAAAATTTCTAGCTGGGAATAACAATTGTAAAAGACTGTTTTACATCAACGAGCCAAATAGCGGGATCACCACAACTTTTTTCCCATGGAAAAGTGGTGTAGCCTTTACCAAATAATAGGAAAAAATGACAATAAAAGAAAAGAGACAAAAATAATACAAACATATTCTAAAGACCCTCGCAATGAACTGTAGTGGCAATTTTAATGATATTCATTGATCTTTAGTAAAATATAGATGATTCAAAGAATGTCACATGTGTGTCTCTCACTTGTAGTGAGAGGATTCTGTTTATGTACCTGGGGAGGCAGAAGATGGAGACACTCCAGAGAACAGAGAAAAAGGACCTCTGACCTAGATGTCAGAAGGCCATTTGGTGCAGGGGAGCTTAGTGGGCCAACTAGTGACGTCTATGGAAAACTACTGGGAGGAAGGCTCTGGGGGGAAGAAGGCCTTGAAACTAAGATAAAAGCTAGTTCAGTCTGTCTGGGGGTGTGTCACTCTTCTGCACAGGGTAACAACTGTGTATTAGACTGCTCCTATTCTTGCAAGAATAAATACTTCTATTTTATATAATTTGACTCTGAGTGTCTCTTACGCAGTGATGTTTGTTTGAGAATTTTTGCCACAACAGTTTTGGTGTCAGAAGTGGGATTCCTTGGACATGCCTCCTGGACCTGAGATCGGACGGTGTTTGGCCACCTGGACTAAGTAAGTTCCAGCTCTACCTCGTAAACTTGAGAGAGAGGGGCCGACCGATATCAGGGCCGGGAGAATCGACCACTGGAATCTAAAGAACCCGCAAGTGGCACAGAACAACATCTCTGGGTAAGCAAAGCAAATTCAGTTTAATTGAGGGGAAAGAGAGAAATTGAACCATATTGGCTGAGGGCTGTTTCTGTGGTGCGTAATCTGGATTTTAACTGAGATCTATAGATAGATCAAGAAGGTTTTAAACAGATACGAGAGAAAATTATCTGAGATGAACTGGGATTTGTAGCGGATCAAGAGGTTTCAAACAGATACGAAAGTATCTGAGATTAACTGAGATTTGTAGCGGATCAAGAAGTTTGCAAACAGATAGGTAACCTGAAAATCAGTTGTTCCACCACGGAGCAAATGGTTTTTTAGGTGCTGAGGCTAATTAGGGGGAGCCAGAAAAGATTTTTTTGGTAAACCTTAATTAGGAGGGCACTAACAAGTGCAACCCGACCGATTTGGGTTAAAAGAAAAATCGGGTCTGTGTGGGGACGCCTGCCAGATTTAAGAGAACGCGCGGTGAGAAATCCACAGAGAACAGAGAGAAAAGCAGCCAGTATGGGGAAGTCTCAGAGCAAAATTATGAAATTTGGTACACCGGTGTTTTGTCAAATGAGGTATTGAGCGCCACAACATTAAAGATGGTGCGGGAATCAGTTGAACAGAGCAGTGAGAAACAAAAGTTGTGTCTGTGTTCAACATGTGTGTAAAAAAAATGTGAACAGATAATGGATTGTTGGCTTGAAGATAAAATGTCGAACTGCCAGGAGAAATAATGTTTTTTTTTTACTTCTTCATCCAGTAAATGGATGCATGACATTAGATGTCTATAGAACTTAAATTTATATGACAAGGATTGAAGCAAGAAGCAATAAGGCTGTCTGTGTGAAATAGAGGGAACTGTAAGTGAGACTTGGTGGAAGAGGGAAGTGAAAAAACAAAAAGGTTGGTGTGTGAGATATGTGTGTGTGGGGATTGTTCAAACAATCATGTACTGGTTAGATAATGAAGGAACTGGCATGTTTGAGAAAAGAAAGGAGAGGATAATGAGGGAACTGGCATGTAGGGAAAAGAAAGGAGAAATATAGTAGAAAACTATATGTGATGAAAATAGACATGGTCTGACAGAATTTATGGAAGTCAAATTAACTGTTTAAATGTTGAAATGAAAAGTCAGTTTTAGAATAAAATAAGGCATTGTATGATTGACAGGGATTAACATGATATGAAGAATGTTTTAAGCAGAATGGGGAACAATTCTAGATTTTGATAAAAAATGATTGAAATGATGATATATCTGCTTTATTTTATTAAATGTTAAGAAAATAAGGGTATTGAAGCAAGTAGCTATAATGGTTGTCTGTGTAATTTACGGACTGAGTAATATAATCTGTTTTGGAGAAACAGTAGAGATAAGACTGAGACAATAATGTGATGGAAGGGAAAAGGCTTCAAACCAGTTGTAATGAAAATAATGATGTACAAATTGTTACACTTTATGAAGAGTAACGGAACAGTCCGGGAAAATAAATAAATAAATAAATAAATAAATAGTGAGACAGAAGAGAGCAAATGCTGTAAACAGCTCTGCTCAGAAGATCTCACTTTGAAGAGATTTGCAGATGATGTTTTGTAAAAGATAAGCTGGGAAAAATGTGTAAAGACAGAAAACAAATTCGAATATTTTGAGCATTTTCTGTGCTGCTCATGAAATTATGTTCCGCCAATAAAATGATGAAGATTATGATTTGGCTATTGTGATTAAATCCGCGAATGGTGGACTGTAAAGGAATACAGAGGACTGCTTATCAGTGGCTCTGTTTACATTCCTGAAATAGGACACACACTGCTTCAAGAGTGTGCAGTAAGTTGGAGCCGTTTGCAAGCTCACAGTGATCAAACTATAGTCAAGGTGTCTGTAATTGAGGCTGACACATGAACCCACCAGATGACAGAGAGTGTTTTTAATGGTGG
The DNA here is from genome assembly GCA_030578255.1 of Tiaroga cobitis. Classification (NCBI taxonomy): domain Eukaryota; kingdom Metazoa; phylum Chordata; class Actinopteri; order Cypriniformes; family Leuciscidae; genus Tiaroga; species Tiaroga cobitis. The sequence continues at coordinate 16,786,661 of CM060592.1, read as the reverse complement.
TCATCAGGACAATTTAATAGGTAACTAAATGCCCACCGAGAAGGTGTTTGAAAATGTGATAGACACATTTCTGATAATAATGTGGGGTTTGAAAGTAGATCAGTGTTTAAATGACGACAGTAACATTTATCGTCTGAGAAATAAGAGATAAAAACAAGGTCAAAAGGATTGAAGTCTTAAAGTGAATCCTATAAGAAAGAAAAGATCTATAATAGTAATTTTTAAAAGTGAGTTGATGAATACAGGTTGATGTAAAATTAATGACTCCAACAAATGTGAGTTGCAAAATATATCAAAGTAACTAACAGGATGATTGTGTTTTAGTTAAACATTTTAGAAAGGGTTTAGATTAAGGAGAGAGACTAATCTCACGAATGATTTATAATAATTGCAAAAGATGTATCAAGCAGAGTGCTAGCCTTGTCAAAGTTAACGTAATTGAGAACTTGACAACTAAAATGCTGATTGAGAAATGTGAAACGTTATTGAGAACTGGAATAATTATTTTTATTTAAGATCAAGTAAGCAGAAGCAATACTGGATTAACAGTTGCTGAATGCTGATTAAACAAACAGCTTGAAAAGTTGACCATGAAAGAACTAGAAGCTGATGTTTTTGCTTTCAAAAGATAAGCTTATTATTGGCTGTAATGAAACAGTTTGCTTATCTGGATCTGATGTGTACTGTGGCTGAAACTGCCAGTGCAACAGAGACTCAATCTGAGTGGAAATTTGTAATGTCTAAATAAAGACAACTATAAAATTATGTTTATTTGGAAACACATGTAATTTCTGGCAAATATGCCTTAAGCTGGGATAGAGCTATAGGATGGTAGATAAAAGTTTGATGCTAGAAGTTTATGAGAGTGCAGTGTGCCAGTCCTGAATGTCTCAGAGTCTCTCTCATTCAATGTCAGCTAAAAGCTGTTATCTGTGATAAGCTATTTGTAGTAAAGCACAGTTTCAGTTGAAGAATCATAGACAGAGAGATGTTTAAAGAAACAATTGCCATAAAGGGCAATTTGTATTTGTAAATGTAAAACTGAATGACTTTAAAGAAGTCTTTAAAATAATAATGCAGAACTTAAAGACATTTTATTTTATTTTAGGACCAGTAACTTCTTTGTCTCATTTAGTCTCCACCATTCAGGACCGATGGCTCCGTCTACAGGTAAAGTTCACTGAACGTACGGATGATCCAAATTCGCTGAGTATAGTCTAAGCAGCTAGGTTTCTGCTTTTAAGATGGTTAATGGATTTAAGTGATTAAATACTGTTGTTATTGACCTGTCTCCCTGTGTGAACACTATTAGGCAATGGGAATGGCTCTGGTGACTCTTGAACGTGCCTTTCCTAAGCTCCAGAAAGCAGCTGAGTTCTGTTGAAGAAAACCGATTGTGTGATGGGAAAAAAAGCGGTCACCAGTGGGCACGAGTGACCACCTCCATGACGGGTAAGACCTTCTTTGGCCAGACAGGGGGCAACCCAAGCCAGAGGGCTCACGTAAAGTCACTGGGCATTTCCTGAATGGAGATGTTTTATGTGAGACAGGTATGAGAGTTGAGCAGGAGCTGTGAGGCCAGCAGCGTCCTTATACCGTTAGGGGGAGATGAAGCTATGACGAGTCACGCCAGTCTTCCCCATGATGCAAAGCTCCTCTATACCACTCACCAGAAGAAACCGCATTAGTTGTATGGCTTGTTTTTCATTGTGACAAGTGTCTGCAACTATACCAGGGGGACAACACCCTGAGAAGAAAATTATAGACAAAGAGCTAATGGCAATGGGCTTTCAAGAGCCAGCTGAGACCGTAAGGGGGATTGCCATTATTAATTGTTGTGGAGACAGTAATAAAACTTTTTGATGTCGGTTGCCTTATGGGCAAGGAAAATGTATAGAAGTTGATTTAGAACTAGTCTATAACATAGTTCTAACTCCTGAAGGTCGTTAGACATGGTGGTGACTAAAGATGAAGACAGCTTTGTAGATTTAAGTCTGGATAACAAAGGTGGATGGTCAAAGGTTATTGTAATAAATTTAATATTACATTTTGGTATAAGAAATTGATTTATAGTGAGAGAGACTGCTTGAGCTGAAGAAGGAAGGGTAACTGTGTCTGTCTTTCTGTTATCGGCCTGCTAGAGCAAGCTGAAGAAAATAATGATAATGAATCCAAAACAACCCAGCTGACTTGTCTAAAAATCTAATGAATAATGAACAAGACATGCTTTGAAAGTGGTTAAGAGACCATGTAAAATTAGGGAAAGGCTACAGGAAAATGTGAAGTTTAAAATCTTATTTAAAATTTAAATCCTTTTAACGATGATATAAGGAAAGGGCAAACATTGAGAATGAGCAGTTAACATATGTGTGTCTAGTATGAGTGTGTGTGTGATGGTGACAGCACTTTATGTCTTGTATGTATTAGTTTGGGGTACTAATATTAGAACAGTATTGAAATTAGAACAGAACAGTTTTATCATTACAGATGGGTTAAGGCAAATGACAAATTTTAAAGAAGCCGATAATTCTGAGGGGATCGGTTGAAAAGACAATACAGAACATGGGACGAGCTTTAAGTTGATTGGACATCAAGCTCTGTCTGGTAGTAATAGTTTTGTCATGCAGGATGTCGATTTGAATTATGTTCTGGTAAATTGGAATTGTGTAGTTGTAGATCACCATCTGGCATGGGCTGAGATAAATGAAAATGTTGTAGATTTGATGGCAACAACAAAATGACATATTGGCTAAGTCAATTTCGAAGTATCAAGAGAGCCCTTAACATTTATGATAATTGTGAACAAAGGGGGAGAAATGATTGACTGACATTGACCAAGTCTGTACAGCACGACCTGACCTGAAAATTGATGACTTTAGAAATGTTTGTAGATGACTGACTTGAGAGACCAAACAACAGGCCTGAAAAGCAAGATTCGCTGTGAGACTCAGGGACGTTGCCCGTCAAATACTTCGATAAGAAGATGAGATTGGGCTTTAAGTGAAGAATGTAATATTTTTGTTTCAGAGGCAGAGAAGGATGTCTGGGCAAAATTTGGCTGAAGGACAACGTTTGGGTTAGTGTTGATGGCAAACTTTATTAAAAACACTATGTTAAATTAGTTTAAATTGATGCTCGAGTTGTGTCGTGCATCAAGAGGGAGATGGTATAACAATTGCCAAATATGGTTTACTTGGGTCCCAAACAAAATTTGCTGTCTGTACATGTATTTGCAGGACTGTTTCAACAGGAAACGCTAGGGCAGATGTGGCAGCGAAGGCCATGGCAGCACAGCAGACAAAAGAAACTACGTATTTTACTATCTGAAAATAACCTCGACATTGTTTTTCTTTACAGAGCATGCAGACTTTTGGATACAGGGGAGAATGTCCCCTATAAAATGATGGCTATGGATGAATTTGGCTAACTATCCTGACCTAGATTGTTATTGTGGCAGAAAGAAACAAGGTCACACCTGTGCAGCGCATAACTTAAATTTTCCTTTTACAGAATGTCAGGATGGGTTGCAGAAAACAGAACTGATTCTGTTCCAAATGTATAAATATTGTTTTTCAGGGGAAAAGGATCCTGAGTGCTATTAAGTGAGCGAGAAATTATCCGGTGATAATGTTTCAGGTTGATTCCACAGGTCACACCAAAGGGGACGAGCGGCTAGACAAGCGGTCACTAACAAAATACTTAAGGTCTCCATTCACAGGTGACAGTTCACTCCAGTGGGGGTGCGGTCGTGATATAAGGGAAAACCTTATAAGGATCAGAAAATGGTTGGAGTGTGACACCTGGGTCCAACCCTCTCACCTTAGACAACACCAACAGGCCACAACCATCCCATAGTCCATGGGGCGAACGAGATTATCAACACGCCTGGAGGAGGAACCAACTGCCAACTGATGGTTTAAATTTAACAGAAGAATGGGGTTTTGTGATTATTTTGAGGATTTGATTTGATTAAATCAAAATAGGGCTTAGTATTGATATACAGTAGATCAAAAGATTTGATTGGTTACTTATTCATTAGGAAATATTTAAGGAAAATGTTTTTGGGAAGAGATCTATTAATTAATGTAAATTATAGGGATAATTGTTGAAGCTTATTAAGTAGAACCACAGCATGTTTGAATTAAAAGTATTGATTTGATTGTTAATATTGAACAACTGCATTGGTTAGAAGAATGGATAAAATTATAAGACTTCTCTGGTTAGATTTTGTTAAATATGGCATTAAATAGAGCTTACTAAATTGAATTAGAAGTAAATGAAATATGGAGATGGGCGTAGATTAATGGAAAAGGCTTAATGATAGGAGTTAGGATTGTTATTCTAATAATTTTGTTATTCATGGGTGAATATGATTACAGACAGGTGAAACATGCTGTCTGTTCAATTGGTGAAAATGACAGTCTATCCCAAGGATGAACAAAATTATGTGACGATACAGGTAGCGGGAGCTACAGTGAGATATGTGTTAAATGTATGTTCTGTTTGTTTTTCTTCTATTTGTTTATTTTCTGAGAAAGATTAAGGGCAAAGATTTAAAGAGGGTTAAAAGCAGCAGTCATCCGTGTTACGAGATGGCGTACAAAGATAGGGTTTGAAACTGAGGGATTTTTATTTTACTTTTATCTGGTTGTTTCCTTGCTATGTTATAACTACCTTTTCCTTACTGGCGTGACTGAGGGTCTGTTTACAGGAGCGCAGGAACAGAGATTTCTCGCTTAGCCAGACGCAGTGAAATGTTTACTTGCTTGCTAAAATATTACGGGGCCTTTCCCCCACAAAAACAGCCTTATGCTTCTTCATTCTAAACTTTTCTTCACAGGTTTCAATGAGAGTGATCATTTATGCAAAAATCAGAGATGAAAAGTATAAGTGTGATGATATGACTTAAAATTTGTCTTATTGTTTATTATTGTGATTATGGGTAATCAGAATGATAAAAAGTGAGGAGTTGTAGTGGCAATTTTAATGATATTCATTGATCTTTAGTAAAATATAGATGATTCAAAGAATGTCACATGTGTGTCTCTCACTTGTAGTGAGAGGATTCTGTTTATGTACCTGGGGAGGCAGAAGAGGGAGACACTCCAGAGAACAGAGAAAAAGGACCTCTGACCTAGATGTCAGAAGGCCATTTGGTGCAGGGGAGCTTAGTGGGCCAACTAGTGACGTCTATGGAAAACTACTGGGAGGAAGGCTCTGGGGGGAAGAAGGCCTTGAAACTAAGATAAAAGCTAGTTCAGTCTGTCTGGGGGTGTGTCACTCTTCTGCACAGGGTAACAACTGTGTATTAGACTGCTCCTATTCTTGCAAGAATAAATACTTCTATTTTATATAATTTGACTCTGAGTGTCTCTTACGCAGTGATGTTTGTTTGAGAATTTTTGCCACAACAGAACTTAATGCCGCTTAGATTTCGTGAGGAGACCCTGCAGGCTATGTAAACAAGAGTTAAAATAGGCAAATTGGAATAGGCCTAGCGCTTACGTTAGCTTGTCCGTCCGAGAAGGGTCCAGCCCGCAGACAAAACAGATAAACGTGACAGAAGTTGACGGAAGTTGAACCTCGATCGTCCCATGTCACCGCGCACAAAACGTGATGTATATGAGAATGTTCTCATTAAGTTAGTCACAAAACGTTCTCATATGGTCAACAGAGAACCATATGGGAGCGTCCTTATTATGTCCTCTTTGTAATGTTGCTATGTGACCATACAACAACCAATATGGAACGTTCCCCTAAAGTCCTATAAGGAACGTTATAATAGGACCAACTTAGACCCATATGAGAACGTTTTGGCTATGTCCTCTTTGTAACGTTGTTATGTGACCATAAGATTACCATTACAGAACGTCCCCCTAAAGTCATTTAAGGAACGTTGAACTGTAGCACTTTCATTACCAAAAGAGGACGTTTCAGGAACGTCCCTAATGTTCTGTAAAGATTTGGAATGTTCGTCACCTTTAGAGAACTTTTAGGAAACGTTACCCATGGTCGCGTGAACGTCACCTTCTACCTGGGTACACTACGAAAGCAATCTGATCGATGCATTTTCGACTACCTCTGGAAGTGGTCGAAACTTAAGTGAACAAACTCAAAACCGTTTAGACCCCATTTACACATGTATTTAGCATCGTCCACTTGTGACCCGATCGACCAAAACGCATTTTAATACCAGGTGTGTAAACAGGGTCATATTGTGGTCCGTGAATAGTAAGATGAAAATAATGGGCATTCAAAAGACACTGGTTTCTCTTCAGTGCTCTGTGGCTGTTGTAATTATAAATGTATTCATGAATCAATGTATGCTCCAACATTCCTGTATGTGTAAATATAAGATTGATTTTTATGGCAGATGTAATACAGTATAGATTAATATTTTTGTGCAGTGTGCTGTTTTTGTTGTGCAAGCTACTCACCACTAGAGGACACACCACTACAAATCACACTTGATCATGCTTTTGAATTGAATTGAAGCCTTGTTTTGTAACACTCTCTCTCTCACACACACACACACACTACTGAGAAGCCCAACTGCTCCATTCTTTGATGGTGTCATTTTGTTAATGAGTTAAGAGACATAATGGGATGAGATGCACTTTGAGAACTTCACATCTCAGAACTTTTAAAAGCTAATTGTCTCTCGTCAGCGCTCTGTTAGAAGTGCTTTCATTTCAACTAACTGCAGCAGTTTTTTTACCAATATTTTTAACAACAACAAAAAAGTTTGTTTGGTAAATGCAATAGCACAAATATTATACATACACACCACCAGACAAAACGTTTTTGAAGGAAGTCTCTTAGGCGCTTAGAGTGCAGCATCATTTCTCCAGTCTTCAGTGTCATATGATTCTTCAGAAATCAAATGATGATTTGATGCTCAAGAAACATTTCTGATTATTATCAATGTTGAAAATAGTTTTTGATGCTTAAAGGTGCTCTAAGTGATGTCACGCGTTTTTTAGGCCAAAACATTTTTTGTCACATACAGCAAACATCTCCTCACTATCCGCTAGCTGCCTGTCCCCTGAACACACTGTAAAAGAATGCGGTTTCTGTAGACAGCGCAGGCTCCACAAACAGCAACAAAAACAAACTGCGGCGACCCGCTCCACGAAACAAAACAAACAGTGTTCCAGCCTGGGGGTGGGGTTAGTGAGCGTACATGGGGGGGGTGTGGAGGAGAGAAGCATGAAGAGGAAAGTCATAATTTTAACTCTTTAAGTTTGATATGGCCGACACACGACCAAAGAGACGACGTTCTGATGAACAGATTGCAAAAATACAAAGAAGAGGGAAAAGGAGAAGGAACGCATGCCCGAATTTACACTGGAAAAGCCTTTGAAAGGTGGTGAGAACTCCGCCGGCAGAAGGGCTTCCAATCCGACATTCAGGTAACGTTAGCTCTGTTTTTGCTGGAGAGGTGGGTCAATCCAGTTTGGTTTTTCTAAATGGACTTTCATGTTCGCCTAACAAACACAAGGATATAATTAGCTAGAACAATGCAGTCAGCGCTAACTTTGGTGAATACAACATATAGGTTTCTAGCAGCTAGCTATCGATCTCTATTGTAAATAATCAAGCAAACTCACAGTAGGGCGACAGTTTGTGTAAATGATTGTTTTCACCAACTATTTATTATGAAATTGAATGTTCATTCATAGCCTATTGACAACTTTGACTAAATTTGAAGCTAACGTTATCTTGCTATTATTGCGTCCTGGTATGGGAGCTAAAGTTATAACCTCAGGTGGCGAAACGTTTTATCGTGTTTTTCTGGTAATGTTTCCATTATTTTTTTTTTTCATAATATGAAAGCATTTATCTCACTTGGCGACATTACACCATCCTTGAAAGAAGTATCAGTAAAACTACAGGGGGAGGGGACGGGATGAGGAGGAGGGAAGGTCTAGCTAGCCTCCGTTTTGTTTGACAATACTTTGAACGTCAACAAGAAGTGACGTCACCCAGCATCGCTTTGAGCACCTTTAATATCAAAACTGGAAAAGTTTGGTGTAAGAAGGATTTAAACGCAAGGATGCGTTAAATTGATAAAAACTGACAGGAAAGACATTTATAATATATATATATATATATATATTTATAATATAATGCTGTTCTTTTGAACTTTCTATTCAAAAAAACGTTCTATTCTATTTCTATAATCCTGAAAAAATATATCTCAGTTTCCACAAATATTAAGCAGCAAAAACAATTTTCAATATTGATAATAATAATAAATGTTCCCTTTCGTTGTCACTCCGAGTTCCGTCGGATGACGACGAATGGGGTTTCGCTTAGAAAGCCAATCGACTTCGAGTACTACAAAACGAGCCAATGGCAAAGAAATGCCATGGGTCTGCGGAATTTGCATAGCGTAACTCCGCCTCACCTCGTGGGTATTTAAGGAGCACGCTCATAGCAAATAGGCATGTTTTCGCTTCGGAGCCAAGAGTATCTCTTCGCTCCACAGCCATTTCTGACTTCACTCTACGAGACGAGCCACTCTCTCCGGTGTTGGTGTGACGGCGATCTGCAGCGAGTTCACATTGCCTGCTGATCTGTGCAGTGATCTGCCAATGAGTGTGTTTCTCCCTGCTCGCTTCAACATCGCGGAGGTTCTTCCTCCTCTCACAAAAGAGCTCGCACGCGGCACGTCTTTTTAAAGACGGCTCGCCCGTGCATTTCTGGTTGCGGTCGACTCATTTCCGATTTTGATGGGCACATTCTCTGCTCTGCGTGCTTGGGCTTCATCACGCTAGAGCAGCGTTTGTGGATGACTCACGTTCTCCCCGCGGGAACGTGATCATCGCGTCATTACGGTCGAGACTCAATGATCTCGTTAGAGAGAGAGTCCCCTCATCCACACCCCGATCTAACACTCTCCACGTGAGGTGCTACTTCGGCTGGTGGCCAGGGTGACCTGAGGGTGTGTGTGTGGAACAAATCCGCCGACTCTTTGTCCGTGGACCACGCCCCCCTCTTCAGTGACGCAACCCGCGAGTGTTCAGGGGATTCCCCGGGTCTATTTTCGGATGCCCCGCGGGTTTCCCTTGACGCTCCAGAATCGGATCTGTTGTCCATCGCAGCATCACAGGGTGGGCCAGAATTTTCAGGAAGTGAAGATTTGACAGTGCTGCCACTTTCGGGTGTGCATATGGCATTTGTCGAGTCAGATCCTGAGATGACGGCCATGCTTTCCCGGGCGATTGGTTTTTGGGTGTGGCCGCTGACTCCTGTCAGCTTCCACTCCAATACCTTTTTTCCCGGATGTGCATTAGGAGATCTCGAAATCCTCGAAGACCCCCATGTCTTCCAGCGATCCCTCGTTGATCTCCTTCGCCCTTCCTTCCCTCGACGGGGCCGCTGCCCATGGGTACACTGGGGTCCCCCGGTTGAACGCTCTGTTGCGATGCTACTGTGTCCTCAGAGTGCTTCCTCTCGGCGCGATCCTAAGCACCCGTCCTAAGCCTGTAGTTTTTCGTCTACACTTGTGGCGAATTCCTATAGCGCTACAGGACAGGCAGCCGCCTCACTGCATGCCATGGCCATTCTGCTGGTCTACCAGACCCAGATGCTCACGGACATGCACGAGGGCGGGACTGACCCAGGGCTCTTCAATGAGCTGCGCGCCGCCACTGACCTTGCTCTCCGAGCGACGAAAGTGGCCGTACGTTCCCTGGGTCAGGTGATGTACACCATTCTGTGGCTGAACCTGTCCGATGTGCAGGATGTCGGGCGGACCCATCTGCTTGACACCCCCATATCCCAGGTCGGCCTCTTCGGCGGTGCGGTTGAGGGCTTTGCCCAACAGTTCTCAACCGCCCACGAGCAGACTGAGGCTTATTCTGCCCCGACGGCCCCGCCGTCCGAGCTGATCCCTCAGTCTGCCCACCGCCGAAGGCGCCCTCCTGCGGCTCCCACCCCGCCCGTTCACCCGGGCTGGCTCTGGAAGCCGCAGGGGGACGCCACAGCCCTCTCCAGCCCCGCCCCCCGCTACACGCTGGGTTAAGCGGCACTCTTGAGATGGGCTCCTCAGAGATGGGACTCAGTTCTTTCCAGGAGTTGGTAGCAGGGCCACTCCTTTCCCTGGTGGAGGGCCGGGGAAGAATCCTTATTCAGAAAGAACTGACTCTCCCGTTTCTGAGCACACAGAGTTCTTGGACGACACGGTGCGCCGCCCCCGGGCCGTGCACCCCTCGTCCTCCTCTGTCCCAGAGCCGGATGACAGTGCGCGCCGTCCCCGGACCGTACCACTCTCATCCTCCTCTGACGCCAGACCCCTGGCAGAGCAGACCCCCGTGGAACGTTCGTCCTTCCCTGGTCTGCTCTGTCAGGACGCGGTCCATGGCTGCACCCCCACACCGGGCCGCTATGCTGTCCACGTCTGGGTCAGCCATACCGCCTCGCTGCCCCACCGACGGGAAGTCTGTGGTTCGCATGACCCCGCTGGTTCAGTCGTTGGGAGCCTGGCTAGAGCTTCCCAACCTGTCCCGCTGGGTCGCACGAACGATCAGGGTCGGCTACGCGATTCAGTTCGCGCGGTCTCCTCCCCGCTTCAGGGGAGTCCGCTCCACTATGGTCGGTGGCAATGCCCCTATCATGAGAGCGGAGGTTGCAACCTTGCTGGCGAAGGGTGCGATCGAGACTGTCCCTCCAGCCGAAATGAAGACCGGCTTCTACAGCCCGTATTTCATTGTCCCGAAGAAAACCGGTGGGTTACGGCCAATCCTGGACCTGCGCGTTCTGAACCGCTCCCTTCACAGGCTGCCGTTCAAGATGCTCACCGCCAAACGCGTTTGCGAATGTGTGCGGCACCAGGATTGGTTTGCAGCGATCGACCTGAAGGACGCCTACTTTCATGTCTCCATCCTCCCTCGACACAGACCGTTCCTGCGGTTTGCTTTCGAGGGGCAGGCATATCAGTACGCAGTTCTCCCATTCGGGCTAGCCCTGTCTCCTCGCGTCTTTTGAAGGTCGTCGAGGCAGCCCTTGTTCCCCTCCGGGAACACGGGGTTCGCATTCTGAACTACCTCGACGACTGGCTAATCCTAGCTCACTCTCGAGATCAGCTTTGCGAACACAGGGATTTGGTGCTCCGCCATGTAGCCCGTCTGGGCCTTCGGGTCAACTGGGAGAAGAGCAAACTTTGCCCCGTGCAGAGGATCTCTTTTCTCGGTATGGAGATCGACTCGGTCGCCATGTCCGCGCAGCTTACGAGCGAGCGCGCGCAGTCACTGCTGACTTGCCTGACACAGTTCGAGGGCAAGAGTGCGGTTCCACTGAAACTTTTTCAGAGGCTCCTGGGGCATATGGCATCCGCAGCCGTGGCAACGCCGCTCGGATTACTCCATATGAGACCGCTTCAGCTTTGGCTTCGCGACCGAGTCCCGAGGTGGGCATGGCAACACGGCACTCTCCGAGTACCAGTTACTCCGACCTGCCGTCAGACCTTCACCCCGTGGTCGAACCTCAGTTTTCTACGGGCCGGAGTGCCCCTGGAACGAGCTTCGCGGCATGTTGTTGTAACGACAGATGCCTCTACCATGGGCAGGGGTGCCATGTGCAATGGACGTGCTGCCGCGGGCCCCTGGACAGGACCCCACCGCTAATGGCACATCAATTGCCTCGAGTTGCTGGCTGTACAGCTCGCCTTGCGCCGCTTCCGAGCCGTGCTCAGGGGTCAGCATGTACTAGTCCGTTCAGACAATACCGCGACCGTAGCGTACATCAACCGTCAAGGTGGTCTGCGCTCCCGCCGTATGTCGCAACTCGCCCGCCACCTCCTCTTATGGAGTCAGAAGCATCTGAGGTCGCTTCGTGCCATTTATATCCCCGGAGCCCTGAACTGTGCAGCCGACGAGCTCTCACGGTTTCAGCCCCTCCCTGGAGAATGGCGACTCCATCCCCAGTCGGTCCAGCTGATTTGGGACCAGTTCGGGGACGCACAGATAGATCTGTTTGCCTCTCACGACTCGACCCATTGCGCCCAGTATTATTCCCTGACCGAGGGCACGCTCGGCACGGATGCTCTGGCGCACAGCTGGCCGCGGGGCCGCAAATATGCGTTTCCCCCAGTGAGCCTTCTCGCGCAGACCCTGCGCAAGGTCAGGGAGGACGAGGAGCAGGTCATTTTGGTCGCGCCGTACTGGCCCGCCAGGACCTGGTTCCCCGAACTTGTACTCCTCGCGACAGCACCTTCTTGGCCGATTCCTCTGAGGAAGGACCTCCTTTCTCAGGGACGGGGCACCCTATGGCACCCTCGTCCCGATCTTTGGAACCTCCACGTGTGGCTCCTGGACGGGACGAGGCAGGTTTGAGTACCCTACCACCATCGGTGGTGGCTACCATCACTTCCGCTAGAGCGTCGTCCACGAGACACGTCTATGCGTTGAAGTGGAACCTCTTCGTCAACTGGTGCTCTTCTCACCGAGAAGACCCCCGGAGATGTCCGGTCAGTGTCCTGCTTTCCTTTCTTCAAGAGGCGTTGGAGCGAAGGCTGTCTCCCTCCACCCTCAAGGTCTATGTCGCTGCTATTGCCGCACATCATGACCCGATAGAAGGTAAGTCCGTGGGGAAGCATGACCTGATCATCAGGTTCCTGAGGGGAGCGAGGAGACTGAATCCTCCTCGTTCTCCTCTCGTACCCTCTTGGGACCTCGCAGTGGTCTTAACTGCCCTGCGCAGCGCTCCCTTTGAGCCTTTGCAGTCAGTCGAGCTTAACTTCCTGTCAATGAAGACAGCGCTCCTGACTGCGTTGGCCTCCATCAAGAGGGTAGGGGACCTGCACGCATTCTCCGTTGACGAAGCGTGCTTGGAATTCGGGCCGGGTGACTCTCACGTGATCCTGAGACCCCGGCCTGGATATGTGCCCAAGGTTCCTACCACTCCCTTTCGGGACCAGGTGGTGAACCTGCAAGCGCTGCCCCCGGAGGAGGCAGACCCAGCCTTGGCACTGCTCTGTCCAGTACGTGCTCTCCGCACCTATGTAGACAGAACGCAGTGTTTCAGGACCTCAGACCAGCTCTTTGTCTGTTATGGTGGGAAGCTGAAGGGAAAGGCTCTCTCCAAACAAAGGTTGTCTCACTGGATAGTGGACGCCATTGCTTTGGCATACCAGCAGCAAGGTCGACCGTGCCCCCTTGGTGTGACCGCCCACTCCACCCGGAGTGTGGCATCCTCTTGGGCTCTAGCGCATGGCGCCTCGCTAACAGACATCTGCAGAGCTGCAGGCTGGGCGACACCTAACACATTCGCCAGATTTTACAATCTCCGAGTGGAGCCAGTCTCCTCCCATGTACTGTCTTTTTCAAGCTAACATGGGACCCGTTAGGTGTCTTCGCTTGCTCGCCATTCCACTCCACGGACTGGATGCGTGCGATATTCTCCTCAGGTGAGCTTCCCCGAAAGCCCTGAGTTCCTCCAGCACTCCTGATGCTGGCGCCAGTGTCTTTTGCCTGCGCGTCGGCTAGGTGCCTCCCGTGTGCATGGTACCTCCTCTGAGCTACCCCCACATGTGTATTTCCACTGTAAGCCTCTTGAGCATGTGTCTTTCCCTTGATAAGCCACCTTGCCACCCCTGGGGTTGAAATATTCCACCTGCGGCTGGACACCCCAGTGATTCCCCATATGCATCCCTCGGGTCATATGTGTATTCTCTAAGTCCCCCCCTCTGGGTTGGCAGTAATTGCATACTTCCCTTAAAGACCTTGGGATATGCTCCCCAGTGTACCTTGGTATTCCTGTGCTAATAGGAGTCCTTCGTCCGTGCTATCTCACGACAGGGATCTCAGATTACGCAGGGCACTGGAAGACAGCTGAGAAGGTGGCGTGATTAGACTGGTATCCCCATTCGTCGTCATCCGACGGAACTCGGAGTGACAACGAAAGGGAACGTCTCGGTTACGGATGTAACCCTCGTTCCCTGAGTAGGGAACGGAGACGTTCCGTCTTCCTGCCACTTTCCGCTGTACCGCGGGGATCGCCTGAGCTCAGTCTTGGCTCCTCAGCGAGAAAAACATGCCTATTTGCTATGAGCGTGCTCCTTAAATACCCACGAGGTGAGGCGGAGTTACGCTATGCAAATTCCGCAGACCCATGGCATTTCTTTGCCATTGGCTCGTTTTGTAGTACTTGAAGTCGATTGGCTTTCTAAGCGAAACCCCATTCGTCGTCATCCGACGGAACGTCTCTGTTCCCTACTCAGGGAACGAGGGTTACATCCGTAACCGAGACGTTTCTGTATGCATCAAGTCATCATATTAGAATGATTTCTGAAGGATCATGTGACACTGAAGACTGGAGTAATGATGCTGAAAATTCAGCTTTGATCACAGAATACATTATATTTATTCAAATAGAAAACAGCCATCGTAATTTACAACATTACTGTTTTTACTGCATGAAATAAATGAGGCCTTGATACGCATAAGATACTTAAAAAAAATCATAATTATTCCATAATTATGGATCATAATTATTAATAATACATAATTATACACATACATGATTATTCCAAACTTTTGACCTGAACTGTATAGCTATGGATAGAGAGAGAGAGAGAGAGAGAGAGAGAGAGAGAGAGAGAGAGAGGGGTGTGTGAATCGAAACGTTCAATAGAGCACAACATTATCTGCAAGTAAAAATAAATAAATAAAAATTCTATTTTTTCTCATCTGACAAATTGTGTAGAACATCAACATCACAAGAACGACTGACATGGCAGATCTGCACATAAACATTGCCAAGTATATAAGACCAGTGATTGGCGTGTGACCAATTTATCTGTTAGGGAACAGCTAGTCTTCTGTGTTTCCACAGAAGAATGAAAGCAGATTTAAAGATGAGAAAAGTCTACTAAAGTCCTCGTCTAGCAGGCTCTGAGTGGCCATCACGGCTCTTCGAAGCGGTTATGAATATTAAATAGCCACTAATTATTAGGCCTAGGCGATATTACGCACACCGTAAGGTGAGACACTTGACTTCTCGCCAGCTTTGTCTAGCCTACTTTACATTCACGCGGAAGATGCATGTTACATTATTGCGTGACTGATAATCGCATAAACTAATAGCGCAAATTTTCTTTTTATTTAAAGCAGCGCATCAGTGTCTTTATCTGTCACTTGGCAGAGAGCGCATGTGCTTTCTCTCTCACACACGCACGCGCATTTACAGAGAGGAAAAGTGAATCCACATAGGCCTTTCATATCCAAAACAGATAATAGTTATAAAATAAAGGTTTAAGTGCTGCCGTGCTAGGTTTATATATTCTAAGTATGTGTTTTTCCTGTCAAAATTACATTAAACTTATCCGTCTGTTTTTAGAAGAATCCTCCCTTCCAAATAAAAAAGGCCATAAAGACAAAATCAAGGTTTTTATACTGTGGACATGACATTTGGCAGATAAGCATATAAGCCATACTGCAGTTTTACAGCCTGGCTATTCATTTTAATTTGTTTCACTTTTTAATTTGTATGCAGCATTTATTATTATTTTTTTTTATGTAGGCTACCTATTAAGTTTGATCCAAGAATGTTTGTTTGTTATATTTATTGTTTATTTGAATTTCACTGATAATATGCTTGTATAGAGGCTGGTCTTGGAAATCCCAGGTTAAAAATCCAGGCCCTGTCCTAGTGAGTCTCTATCTCAATTTGAAGGCGTCTCATTCCGTCCCTGACCTCTGTCAGCCCGTATTAGTGATGGGAAGCAGATTCGGCTTTTTAATTAAGTATCATCTTGTTCGTACCGCCCGCTGCCTTTGTCTTTGCACCTGAAGACCGCCTCTATACGCTGATGGATGATTGATCTCGATGTGCTTCTCTTAACAGGGAGTGACAGAGACAGCAGAGGCACTGAGATCTAATCTCCTAGTGTGGCACAAGACAATCAAACATCCAGAATGTTCTAAACATCACAGTTTAATATCCAGAATGTTCTAAACATCACAGTTTAATATCCAGAATGTTCTAAACATCACAGTTTAATATCCAGAATGTTCTAAACATCACAGTTTAATATCCAATATCCAGAATGTTCTAAACATCACAGTTTAATATCCAGAATGTTCTAAACATCACAGTTTAATATCCAGAATGTTCTAAACATCACAGTTTAATATCCAATATCCAGAATGTTCTAAACATCACAGTTTAATATCCATAATGTTCTAAACATCACAGTTCCGCATCCATAATGTTCTAAACATCACAGTTCCGCATCCAGAATGTTCACGATTCTCCCACGATTCTGAATAAACGAATCAACAAAATGTCTAATTAAGCTAAGAGATTCTGACAAAATGTTAATTGCTGCATTCTAGCAATTTAAAAAATATTTAATTAATTTTAAAATTAATGATTTAATGACTCACGCAAAGACTTCACTTGCTTGCATGAATCAGCGTTTTTGAACGAATCTCTTGAAAGAACGATTCAGTGACAAATACATTCACAACAAATAAGTGAATTTGTTTCCTATATGTTAAATAGACATTCATGGCAGGAGGAGATTCTCTTGATATGGTGTTGCTATTGTTTTTTAACTGGCAACCCTTTTAGTACTTAAAGAAAAGCTTAGACAATCACACAGAGAGAAAATTTACAGGACAGTGATGGACTAAAAACAGAAACATTTTCCGCAAACAGACGACATGTCATAATGATCCAATTCACAGGGATTAGCGAAAATGACTAAAACACTGGTATCTGCCAGTAGATGGCGATGTCACTTTGTAAAGAAACACTACGTGCCTACTACACACGTAGTATGCATGTGCATGCCATCACCGTTTTCACAGATTTGTGTTTTTGTAGTTTACACGGAGACGGTAACGGTATCATTTTCAAAAACTTGCTCTTTGAAACTCGAAGTTTGCATTTACAGGCCCCCAAAACACCGTTGTCAACAAAAAGCATAAAAAGTTTTCAGTTTTTAGTTGAAGAACCCCTATCTTAACAGCTTAAATCACGCTTGTGGTCCTGCCAGATATAGGCCAATTGCAACAGGATGATTTAGAGATTGGGCCATTGTACAGAGAGGCACAAGGGTACCATAGTCAGGAAAGTCCAGAAGGCCATGAGAGTAAGTCGTTTTTACAAGATGGAGTGTTGTATAGATGGCAGGGTGCAGAGGCAAAGATGGTTGTGCCCCAGAAAGCAAGAGATTTGGTGCTTCAGCTAGGCCATTCGGTCCCAGGGGCAGGTCATTTAGGGAGACAAAAGACCATAGCTCGTATTGGCTGTCATTTCTTTTGGCCCAATCTGAGAAAAGATGTGGGTGACTTTTGTAGGAGTTGCCCAGAGTGCCAATATACTGCTAGTAGACGTCCCCCCAGAACTCCTTTAGAACCACTACCTGTTATAGGCATACCATTTGAACAGCTGGGAATGGATGTGGTAGGGCCCCTTGAGTGTAGTAAAACCGGGAACCGGTACATGTTGGTTGTCAGTGATTATGCCACTAGGTATCCACTATCCAGAGGTTTTTCCCCTTAAAGGGATACTCCACCGTTTTTTCATATTAAACTATGTTATTCCCTTAACTAAGACGAGTTGAAACATACCTCTCTCGTCTCAGTGCGTGCACTGAATCGCTCTGTCTTGTGCCGAAACTTTGTTAGCACTTAGCTTAGCCCAGTTCATTCATTAGGATCCAAGCAGAGAAGCAACCAAACACCTCCACGTTTTCCCCATTTAAATACAGTTACACGAGTAGTGTAACTCGACCAAGAATGGTGACACAAAATAAAATGTTGCGCTTTTCTAAGCGTGTAAAGGGGATAACTATAATGTATGGCGGAATACCATAGCAAGTGCTTGGGAGCACTTCGACTCGGCGCAGTAAGGGTGGAGTATCCCTTTAAGAAAGTTACGGCTAGGAATTTAGCTCTTTGCCTTGTTCAGCTGTTTGCTAGATTGGGTTTCACTAGGGCCATAGTGACTGATCAGGGGTCCAACTTCATGTCTAAACTATTAAAACAAGTGTATCAGTTGTTATGGATAAAGGGCATAAGGACTACACCCTACCATCCATACTGGGGCCGATTGGGACCAATGGCTCCCTTATCTTTTATTTGCATACAGGGAAGTACCACAGGCTTCCTTAGGGGTTTCCCCTTTTGAACTGCTGTATGGCCGGGATGTCCGAGGACCCTTGGCCCTTCTGGAGGAAACCTGGAAAGGCAGCCACAGGATCACTGGCTCCCAGAGTGTCGTTTCCTATGTCCTCCAAATGAGGGAAAGGCTTGAGAGTATGACACAACTTGCTCACAGGAATTTGATCGAATCTCAAAGTCGACGGCGAACCTGGTATGACAAAAAGGCCAGAGCCAGAAGTTTTCAGCCAGGAGCCAAGGTATTGGTGATGCTGCCTAGTGACAACAGTATACTGGCTAAATGGCAAGGACCTTTTGAGGTGATTCGGAAGTTGGGGTCTACCACCTATGAGATTACCTTACCAGGGCAGAGCCGATCCAAACGGGTACTCCATATTAACTCATTAAAAGCGTGGCATGAGAGGTCAGATACCGGAGTGGAGGTCCAAAGGCTTCGCCGGGTGGAAGATGAAGAGGAGGTTTGTGAACAATCTGCCAATTCCTTCTAATGTTACTTTGGACCTTCAGCATCTGTCATTACATCATCAGGCTGACGTTCAAGGACTCCTGGAAGAACTAGTTTGGTTCAGCACAACATAGTACTTTGTGATGGAGCAGTACATCGACGAAGGAGTTGTCGTGTGCCTGAACGGCTCTTGACCTCTCTAAAAGAGGAACTGGATCAAATGTTGACTATGAACATCATTGAACCTTCTCGAAGGGATTGGTGTAGTCCTCTGGTGTTGGTTCCAAAGAAGGATGGCAGTCTCCATTTTTGTGTGGACTTCCATTATCTTAATTCCGTCTCTAGATTCGACTCCTATCCAACACCCAGGATTGATGAACTGATTGATCGCCTAGGACAAGCTAAATGGATAACCACTATTGACCTATGTAAAGGTTATTGGCAAGTCCCCTTGACTGCCCTGACAAAAGAACTGACTGCATTCCGCATTCTCTGGGGGCTCTACCATTTTTCTGTTATGCCTTTTGGGTTACATGGGGCTCCCGCTACATTTCAGAGGCTTATGGATCTTGTGTTGTCTGACCTTTCTGATTATGCAGCTGTATACTTGGATGATATTATTGTGTATAGTTCATCCTGGGAGCAACATCTCCCACATCTGAAGGAGGTGTTCCATCGCATTCAGGAGGCGGGTCTCACCATTAACTCTTTCAAGTGTGCTCTAGCTAAAAAGGAAACGGAGTACCTAGGGTATGTAGTCGGTAATGGGGTCATTAGACCCCAGCTTCAAAAGATTGAGGCTATGCAAAACTGCCTTCTGCCAGAGACAAAAACTCAGATCCGATCATTCTTAGGGATGGCGGGTTGGTACAGAAGATTTGTACCGAACTTCTCTGCTCGTTTGGCATCCCTGACTGATTTGACTCGAAAGAATTGCCCTAACCAGATTTGCTGGACAGAGGAAGCAATGGAAGTCTTCCAGGACATAAAGGCTGCTGTATGTGAAGAGCCAGCCTTTATTGCCCTCATTTTGGAAAGCCATTTGTATGTTTCAGACTGATGCCTCTGATATTGGCATTGGTGCAGTGCTCCTTCAGGGTGAGTCAGACAGTAGATATCCAGTGGCATACGTCAGTAGAAAGCTGTATCCAAGGGAGGTACGGTATTCCACCGTTGAAAAGGAGTGCCTGGCGGTAAAGTGGGCCTTAGATACCTTCAGGTACTACCTTCTTGGTAGAGGGTTTACCATCGCAACTGATCATCGACCATTGCAGTGCATTGCAGATACCAATGCTACGATTACCCGCTGGTACCTTTCTATGCAGCCTTATAAGTTTAACATCCAGCATGTGATGGGAAAAGTAATACAACTGCTGACTTCATGTCCCACTTACCAGCTTGAGATCTTAGGTGGGGGGATGTGTGATGGCCAGGATTTAAG
The DNA here is from genome assembly GCA_030578255.1 of Tiaroga cobitis. Lineage (NCBI taxonomy): Eukaryota > Metazoa > Chordata > Actinopteri > Cypriniformes > Leuciscidae > Tiaroga > Tiaroga cobitis. The sequence goes on along the minus strand of CM060592.1, from coordinate 16,766,641 downwards.
CCACACAATTCTTATATATTCATTTTTGCATTTGATCAATAAAAGGACATTACTATATTGGATTGGTTTAAGATCTTTATTTGTCATTGAACTGAGTCAGTGCACGGGCTTAGTTATTTAAGGTTAAAACATTAAAACCAGTTAAAATTCCTCTTTGGCTAAAATGTGATTAATAAAAACATAGGTCAAATTGTTAGTTCATTTTGTAATTAAGATGACTTTAAATGTTTAGTACCTGGTCTGTTGTGAGAATGGACCAGCCTAGTGACAAAGAGATTCAAACAGGAAGTTGATCTGTTTTATGGGAATTCTAAAGGAAATGAGACTGTACCAACTTTGATGTATTAGAGGGTACATAGGAAAATGTGATTTTTGTTTAATAGAATTCTTTTGCATTAACTAAAATTTATCCATGGCTCTAAATTTAGTTAAATGCATTGTGTTCATTTCAGAGTTTGTGTTGTTATTGTTGTGAAAATTTGTATGGTTATGTTTCCCCTTTTTTGTTTTCATGGTGCTGGCCACCTCTTATAAATTCAGTGTATGTTTTGTCTAAAGACAGTTGTTACTTCTTGTATCCCGGGAAAGGTGGTGTTGAATTTTGTCCTCTGTCAGTTTGAGAGACTCAAGCCCAATGATGTCCTTTTTGAATACTGGATATTTCCTGTGATGTAATCTGAATAAAATAACAATATTTGGATCTTCTTTTTTAACTGTAACAATTTCTTGCCTTTTTCCTCTCTAATGGAAATGTGGCCGCTGAGAGCGTCAAATGTTTCTATTTACAATGTGTTTGTGCAGCGTTGAGCGATGCAGCCAATCACAACACATATCTGTTGATTTCTTGAACACAATGCACAATGGCCAATCAGATAGTGTTTTTAAGTTAAAATCCGCTTACGAGTTCTGCATGCTTGCGAGTCCCTTTGTTAAAAACTAACTTATAACAAACAAAGTGTAGACTTTATGTAGGCTCATTGATTATAGTAGTTTTGCTGCATTAGGTAAGGCAATGGTTACTTATTTAAATTAGCTGCCATCCCAAATAACGCATACAGTATGCTTGCTTTTTTTTTTGATAGGAGATACGTAACTTCAAACTATTTCATGACATTATATTTAAATGATATTTGAAGAATCACTTACCCCGAGTTCATCGAGCTTGAGTGCTGCTGCCATTAAAGCAAACAGGGCAATTTAAATACTGAGACATTCTGACATTTAGATTAGTTTTAAATGTAAGTTTTCTTAACTCAAATTGTTGTGCTGATAAATTGCTATAAACAAAATCTATTAAATAAGAAAAATTCAAAATCAAGTTCAGTAATGGACTTCACTTTTGGACCTCACAGTATATCGATATGTATAGATGATGGATATATTTTTCATGTCAGGGAATGTGATTGATCATTCATTCATAACACTGCACTCCAAACAGAAACACATCATTTTAATCCTAAGGCTATTTCACATTACAATAAAATTAGCTTGAAACGTACAAAAGGTCTTTACCGGAACAATTATTAACTAGTAAATCAATCAGATGCCTTAATTTTCCATCTGTATAAAATTCATCAGAAATGCATAGCACGATAGCATGCACAAGTGTGTCTAATCACTATCATTTTAAACAAGTGCAACAATATAAAAACACCACAGAGATTTGGTTTTATATTCCAGACGCTGTCTCAACCTCCATCGTTCATGCTTTCTCACCTTTGAGTCACTCTCTTTGCTTTCATTCCTATTCTCAGTGTGGTTCCTTTAAACATTACAATTAAGACATGCATTTAGTCAGGCTCTTGCCATTACGAGAACAAACCCTCCGGTACGCAGTCACAAAAAGCAAAATGGCAATCAGTAGCTCCATTGTTCGATGGGTTTCAAAACTGGCACCTCAGCCTCACACTCAAGGTTTTTTTTTTGTTCCCTTTCAAACTCACATTTCAACATTCATGAATATCATGGATTGGTTTCCCGAATTTATTTTAGGTCCTGGACCTGAGATTTGTACCGCAGTGTGATTCAGCTTAGGCTTAGGCTTTTTCATGGAAATGTTGCTCGGTAATACGGAGAAAGACTCATTGTCAGAGCAGAACAAAAGTGGTTTTACATGCTGGTTTATATGCTAGTTTCTCTCTTCCATATACATGTTTTTCTATATCTCCTCTGGCTCTTCATCTCTGAGAGTCTCTGTTGCTCTGTTTGTGGCAGATTAGTAATGCTTCCCCTCTGTCACGGACAGCAGAAGGAGAGAGACATGGTGTGAACGTGTGCCAGTCCTGGACCGCTAACACTCAGTAGGGTCTCTGAGCATGTTCACCCATTACATAAGCACAAACAACTCCAGTGCCTATAGATACAAAGCTGACTGCATCTTGGAACAAGTTGTTGATATTGTACTGGTTTTCTTTTTTTTTTTTTTTGTGCATTATCTTTAAATATTTGCTTCATAATATGAAAGGCAGTGGCGTAGGTTTGATTTTGAAATTGGTGGGGACGGGGACATCAATGTATAAATATATATTAAGTTTTGATCGAAATTATTGCTACGGATCAGTGTCACTGGATATTGGTTAGAAAGAGAAGCTCCTCTGTGAAGATTAGTTTTATTGTTTAAAAAAATTAGTGGTTTATTTCATAACTAAAATCTGAACTTGTAAACCACATAACATAACCATGTAACCATTAAAAACATACACTGTAAAAAAAAAAAAAAAAAAAAAAGATCGTAATTTTAATGGTATTAAAAAAAATGCGAGCGAAGTTCCCTTAATGTAAAATTGTACTAAATCTAATGGTATGTTTCGTATTTTTTTATAGTAAAATACTATTAAAAGTACAGTCATCTTATAATTCACAGTGAAAACGTGCAAATAGACGCTCCAAGATTTCCTTCACGTTCGATGTTACTTAGTTCCCTTTCGAACGGTCACTTCGTATTGCGTAGCTATACGCAGTGGGGAAACTCCCTTTCCTCGATTTACTGAAGCTTATATGTAAAACGCATTTGCAGCTGCACAGCCAGCCCCTTGAGCGTCTGACCCGCTCATAGGCTGTGCTGCAGCAACTGCACATCCAATGGCGCGGGCGCATCTGACGCACAACCAATAAGCTAGCCCAACGTCAGAGCCCGTCGAGGGGGCGTGCTCCGCCTATATAGACCCCCGAATTCGCCATTATAGCAGATTTTACTCCTTCAGCGACAGTATACATGTCCCTGAGCTTTTTACTGTAGCTTCGCCGTCGAATAAGCCTTTCAGCCTGAGCGTGCTTCTATTCAGCAGACTTCGCCTGCACGTCGATTTCTCCTGACGCCGTCTCACCTGTGGCTATCCGGCGACATTATATCCTTTATTCTTCACTAATAACATTCTTTTCAGCATGCCTCGTCCATCCTGCGCCACGTGCGGAGGCCGTCTGCACGAGGCAGACCAACACACAAGCTGCATTTCCTGCCTGGGGATCGACCACGCGGAGAATGCTCTCTCTCATGGCCAGCTCAATGCTCTCAATCGGTGGCCAGCGGATCAGCGACCAGGACTAACTCCGACGCCGAGATGCTTCGGGTCCTGACGAAGGCCGTCGGGGACCTCGACCTCGAGTGGGCCTCGCCCGAGGAGCCGCCTCGTAGTCGGCTGGATGGATGGTTTCTGGAGGGGCGCCAGCAGGCCCCGCGTCACAAACCGGCGCCATTTTTCCCCGAGGTCCACGAGGAGCTAACCAAGGCATGGCGCGCCCCTTATTCAGCACGTGTGGGATCCGCAGTTTCCGCGACGCTCTCCTCCGTGGATGGCGCAGCGGAAAAAGGGTATGAGTCTTTGCCGCCCCTCGAAGAGGCCGTGGCAGCTCATCTTTGCCCGAGCTCTGCAGCTAGCTGGCGAGCTAGAGCTGCTCATCCCAACAAACCCTGCCGTAACACTTCAGCCCTCGCTGGACGCGCGTACGCCGCCTCCGGCCAGGCTGCATCGGCCCTGCACACGATGGCCGTGTTGCAGGTCTACCAGGCCAAACTCCTCCGGTCCATGGACGAGGCTGGCCCGGACCCGGAGACGTTTCGGGACTTGAGGAGTGCTACGGACTTAGCGCTGCGTGCTACTAAATCTACAGCACAAGCCATCGGCAGGAACATGGCTAGTTTGGTCGTGCTCGAGCGCCACCTGTGGCTTAACCTCACCGAGATCAAGGAGGCCGACAAAACGAGGTTTCTCGACGCTCCGGTGTCCAGCTCTGGTCTCTTCGGCCCGGCGGTGAAGGGATTTTCGGAGAGGTACACAGAGGCACAGAAAGCGTCCTAGGCCATGCGACACTTCTTGCCGAAGCGTTCGGGTTCCGCGCCCAGCAAGCCCAAACCTCCGCCTTCGCCTCATCCAGCCAGGCCGGCGAAACAGGCCTCTCAGCCCCGCCCTGCGGCTGATAGCCAGCGCCAGTCAAGGCCAGCGAAGCGCTACCCGCTCCCCAGGCGTCAAGGCCCTCGACCCAGCGCCGTGGCCGACCAGGCGCCTCCGAAGTCGTCCTAGCACGAAGGGGAAAGAGAGAGGGTTTGTGTCTCGCGCTAGCCGGACCACCCTCGAAGAAACCAGCGAAACTTCCCACAGCTCCCTGTTCAGTTCAGGCGGCTGGGGATTTTATTTTTGTAAACAGGCCCGCAGCAGTGAGCGCGTCTCTGCAAACAAACGCCGTTTTCACGGCGACCCAAATAAAGCACAAAAAGAGCATGTTTCACAATCACAACACAAGGGTTCACGGTCCCCCTCCACTAGGCGGCCCCCGCCCTGTTGTAACACTGACTTCCCCCCAGGCAAAAGCCTATATAGTCAGTCAAACACTCAGTATGTGCACAAATCACATTATAAGGGTATCAGGTCCCCCTATGTTAGGCGGTCCCCCCCATTCAGTGTGTCACGCCCTAGCCACACGAGTGATGGCCTGGCAAGCCATCCCTGGTGTGTCGAGTTGGGTCATAAACACTATAAAGCAAGGCAACTCGCTCCAATTCGCTCGCAGACCCCCGAAATTCCAGGCGGTTATCGAGACATCGGTGAGAAGTGGTGTGAATCACGTGCTTCGCACCGAAGTGCAAGAATTATTAGCAAAAGGAGCGATAGAGTTAGTCCCTCCCGCGCTAATGTATTCGGGGTTTTACAGCCGTTATTTCCTAATTCCAAAGAAAGACGGCGGGCTCAGACCCATTCTAGATCTGAGGCGTTTGAACAGGGCTCTCATGAGACGGCCTTTCAAAATGTTAACACTCAAACAGATTCTCGCGCAGGTTCGCCCGGGGGACTGGTTTGTTTCAATGGATCTGAAAGATGCTTACTTTCATATTCAGATCGACCCTCGTCACAGGCCATTTTTGAGATTCGCCTTCGAGGGGAGGGCATATCAATACACCGTTCTGCCGTTCGGTCTGGCTCTGGCGCCCCGTACATTCACGAAATGTATAGATGCGGCGCTCTCCCCGCTGAAAAGCCAGGGAGTGCGCGTGCTGAATTATCTCGACGACTGGCTGGTACTGGCGCAGTCGAGAGACGAACTAATAACGCACAGGGATTTGATTCTCAGCCATCTAGAATGCTTGGGTCTCACAATCAATGTTGCCAAAAGCGAACTGATTCCCAGCCAGACGGTGGTCTTTCTGGGCACGGTTTTGGACTCGGTGACAATGAGAGCGCGGCTCACTCGAGAGCGCGCGCTCTCGGTGCAGACGCTGGTAGCCTCATTCAGGGCGCGCGAATGCGCGCCGCTGAAGAGGTTTCAGAGACTGCTTGGTCTAATGGCAGCTGCATCATCAGTACTCCACATGGGATTACTGCACATGCGGCCGCTGCAGCACTGGCTGAAACGCCGTGTGCCAACCCAGGCATGGCAGTCAGGCAGCCTGCGCATTATGGTGAATCAAGGGTGTTTGAGAACACTGGTTCCCTGGCGGGCTCAGGACTGGTACTGCAAGGGCGTGACCATGGGGATAGTTTCCAGGAGGAAAGTGGTTTTTACAGACGCGTCCAACATGGGTTGGGGAGCGCTGCACGAGGGCATGCCTGCCTCCGGCCTCTGGTCGAGCACGGAGCAGAGCTTACATATCAACTGTCTGGAAATGAAAGCGGTTGGTTTGGCCCTAAAAGCTTTTCTGTCAAACCTCAGGGGTCAACACGTCTTGATCCGTACAGACAACATGTCTGTGGTGGCCTACATAAATCGCCAGGGTGGCATCAGGTCAGGCAACCTGTATGTGATGGCGAGGGGCCTCCTCATGTGGGCACAAGCCAATCTGAGCTCTCTGAGGGCAGCGCATGTTCCGGGCGTCCAGAATGTGGGCGCGGATATGCTCTCAAGGGGCAACACTCCCCTAGGCGAGTGGTCCCTGAACCCTCAGACGGTCAGACTAATATGGGAGAGGTTCGGCGAGGCCGAAGTAGACCTTTTTGCCTCGAGAGCCAACACCCACTGCAGGGTGTTCTTCTCGAAAAACAGGGATGCGCTGGCCCATCCCTGGCCCAGACGCCCCCTGTACGCGTTTCCCCCCGTCTCGATGATTCCACAGGTTATCGAGCGGGTCAGGGAGAGTGGATGCCCAGTCCTACTGGTGGCTCCTCTCTGGAAATCCAGACCATGGTTTCCGGAACTGGTTCAGTTGTCGGACACGACCCCCTGGCCTGTTCCGATGAGGAAGGATCTCCTCACTCAGGCCAACGGAACGATGTGGCATCCCCGACCCGATTTATGGGCCCTCCATGTGTGGCCCCTAAACGGGTATCTGGGGACCTGCCTGACAGGGTCTTAAGCACTATCTCTGAAGCAAGGGCCCCGTCTACGCGGCGCCTTTATGCTCTGAAGTGGTCGGGTTTTTCCAGCTGGTGCTCGAAAAGTCGTATTGACCCAGAGTCATGTGAGGTTTCAGTGGTGCTCGCCTTCCTGCAGGAGCTACTGGACGCGGGTCGCACCCCGTCCACGCTCAAAGTGTATGTGGCAGCCATCGCAGCGCACCATGCGCTGGTGGCTGGCCAATCACTGGGAAGGAATGACCTGGTGGTAAAGTTTCTGAAGGGTGCTAGGAGGATTAACCCCTCCAGGCCCCCTTCGGTGCCGCCGTGGGACCTCTCCACGGTCCTCAGGGCCCTGAGAGGTCCACCTTTTGAGCCGCTCCAGTCGGTTGATCTGAAACCACTTTCGCTAAAGGCTGCTCTCCTGTTGGCATTGGCATCTATCAAGCGAGTGGGAGATCTGCAGGCCCTCTCAGTGAGTCCTGCATGTTTGGAGTTTGGATTGGATGACTCCAGAGTCATTCTCAAACCCAGGCATGGTTATGTGCCCAAGGTGCTCTCAACGCCGTTTAGAGCACAAGTGATTACGCTATTGGCCCTTCCCCCTTCTGCTGAGGATGGGGAGGTTAATCTCTCTGCCCTGTCAGGGCGTTGAGAATCTATGTGGAGCGTTCTGCGTCTTTTAGACAATCAGAACAGCTGTTTGTCTGTTTTGGGGGCCGATCTAAGGGTGATCCAGTCTCTAAACAAAGACTGTCTAGATGGATAGTGGATGCCATCTCTTTGGCTTACACCGCAGTGGGTCAGGTTTGCCCCATAGGTGTCAGGGCCCACTCGACCAGAGGTATGGCCTCCTCGTGGGCTTGGTCTTCTGGTGTTCCCATTCAAGATATTTGTGATGCGGCCGGCTGGTCCTCGCCTTCCACATTTATGAAGTTCTATAATATGGAGGTACCTTCCCTGCAGGCGAAGGTACTTTCGGTATGATTGAGACCTGACAAGGCTGGTCTTGTCTACAAAAATTACTGTGCATAATCACATATATACATATATAAACCCGCTTCGGCCGGTAATAAAGTTATACTAATAATCCCGACGGGGTCTGGTCTTGTTAGTATATTCTGTTAGTGGTGACTAACTTATTATGCATATTATTCAGGCCCGACTGTGTCTGGTCTGTTATATATACATGTATATACATATGTTTGGGTTTTGGCTGGTTCTGTAGCTCAGGGGTCTGAGTGGCGGGACAACCAGTTACTCAGGGCGCGGCGTTTTGCATGGTGTCCCCACTGCGTATAGCTACGCAATACGAAGTGACCGTTCGAAAGGGAACTACTCGGTTACTATCGTAACCCCAGTTCCCTGAGATAGGGAACGAGTATTGCGTAGCCGGCCGCGTTATGGTAACTGGTGAAGTTGTCGCTTCAGTCGTATAACCTGCTATAATGGCGAATTCGGGGGTCTATATAGGCGGAGCACGCCCCCTCGACGGGCTCTGACGTTGGGCTAGCTTATTGGTTGTGCGTCAGATTCTAATATAAGAATTATACCACAATCACACGTTGCAAAAAAGTTGTTTGTGGAACTTCAAGTGTGATTAAAGTACCCAAAAGACCAGACACATTTAAGGCCACAGTATTTCAAAGTTCACCGAGATCTCTCTAAGTTTGGTCTTCAATAGCACACCCACCTGAAAGAATGTTGATGGGCGAATATGTAGATATAATGCTAATGAAATATACTAAGAAAATGATCAGAGTTGCCGTGGTGATTGTGATAAATCTCTTTCTTATCAAGGTTATCCAATACTTTTCCTCCCTGCTGTCTGAGGAGTGTACAGAGTAATTGATCAATACTAGACTAGATCTATTGAGCAGGATTGGTGAACTCAAAGATTTGTCAACTGTGCCGAAACACTCTCTGCAGCCCATATGTCTCCGTCAACAAACTCGATGTTTGCTTCAGCTTCAGGATTAATTAAAAGGTGCAGAGAATAATCATTAAGCCCTTTTGACTGCTTTACAAAGCAACAGCAGGCAAATCTGTGTAACAACAACATCCTTTTCTTGTGGAATAAACAATTAGTTATTATTCAAACCAGTCCAGGTGGGTCGTCCAGTCATTCAATTTATATAGAAAATTCTAGACCCTTTCACACATACAGTCTATACTGGTAATACCGGTGAAAGATTATGTGTGAACAGGACAAATATACCGGTAAATTGCACTGAAAAAAAAAAAAAACAATAAGTAAAATTTACTTACGAAATATGTGCAAAAACTTTCCAAAGGAAAATTAAGTAAATTTCACATATGGAATTAAGTAAACTCTACTTAACTAAGTTAAGTGAAATTAACAGAGAAAACTAGCAAATTGAACATGAACATCTGTTTTACATACATTCTAAATCATTAACATCTTAAAGACATTTTCTAAATGTCTAACTGACATCTGACAGGAAACGTCACATAGACGTATTGCAGAGGAGCAAACACTCTAAAAAATACATCTTCCAGATAGACGTATCCGTGATGTACGTGCGCTACCAGCTCTCTGTGTCTAGTACAGTATACCCCCCCCCCCCCCCCCCCCCCAACCCCCCCAACCCAACAGCCCACCCACCCACCCAATTCACCAATCAGGAATAGGTTAGTGGAGTAAAATTTTAAAAGGGTATCTGTACATTTACTCAACTACTTCGTCCACCACTGGCCAGAACTGCCACTGTTGATATAAATAAATGAATTTGAAGAATCCATAATTATGCTTGCATAGGGTGTGTGAATGTCCTAAAGTAAGTAAAGAACTGTCTGGTTACATAAGTCTAGTTAATCATCCCTCGGCAGGAGTGAGTGGCAGCGCAGTGAGAGGCCATGCTTTGAGGGGGTGATGGTGTGGTCGCACCTACTCTTCCTTTCTGTTCATCTGCTCTCTCCATTCTGGCTCAGGCCCGGTGCCACAGACCTGCCGGGTGACAAACTTAACGAAGACCACAATAGAAACAATTAGTCACAGAGATCCACAGAAAACAAGCTTCTGGAGAGGTCGTGGCTTGTGAAGCACGACGTTTGAGGTAGCTGGAAACATAGAGGGAAAGCATCTACTTAATGACACCCCACTTACTGTACAGGGATATACCCACACTGTAAAAAAAAATATGTTCATGATTTGTAATCACAACATTTTTTCTTTTGTCAAATCAACTTAAATAATGTATGTGGTTCAGATATAACATAATATTTTGAGTTTCTGATGATTAAATCAATCTCCTTCATTGTAGTAACTCAATTTTCCCATTTCAATGAACTTAAAATTTTAAGGCAACCAGGTTACTTAAATTTTTTAGTTAAACCAACAATATTTTTTTTTACAGTGCATGTGTTTTTTTTTGTGTGTTTTTTTGTGATACAACATATATTTTGAGCTGAATGTCCAGGACATTTTCCATGCACCTGTAATGGTGTTGAATATAAATGGTGTTGAATGATGGGGTTGTTAAGCTCCAAACACGATAAAGCAATATTCCACACAACTACTGCACTGGATAGGATATTTGCATATCACGCAGCTCACAAATACGTAAAATTTTATGTTAGGTTTACTTAATTTTAACCAAATTGTAATGCTAGTTGATGTTACTTGCTTTTTTGTTCTTTTACTTTATTCATACACTTATGTTCACCTTTTAATTAACATTTTTACATTACAAAAACTAGACTAGAAAATGTTAAGTAGAGCTTGAAATGTTGTGAATATATCAATATTTAATATTTATCTTTATAAGTAATGGATGTTGAGCCAACGAATCACTTTAAGTCATTCAAAGGCACTGTAAATGTAGCTGATTTTGATTTCATGCCATCAGCTGGATTTTACTGGTCTGCTATTGCCTTGAAATTTGATGCAATCTATTATCAGTAGGAAAACGATGTGTCACGGTTCCCTAATAGCCTATATGCTAATTATATAATAGATACAAGAGTTTTGTTTGAGGCAGTGAGTTGAACATAAATATGATATTGTTTGAATGTGAATTTTTGCACCTTTTGTAATAGCGGTGTATGCTCTGGCTCACCAAGATTACAAGTTATCAATATTAGTGTTTTTACGACACTAATATTGTGAAATATTATTACAATTTCAAATAACTAGTTTCTACACTGTAAAAAAAAATATTGTTCGTTTAACTTAAAAAAATAAGTTATCTGGTTGCCTTAAAATGTTGAGTTCCCTGAAATTAAAAGGAGATTGGTTTAATCAACAAATATTATATATTATCTGAACCACATTAAGTTGATTTGACAAAAGGAAAAAAGTTGTGATAAATCATGAAAATAAATATTTACAGTGTATTTGTATGTCTTTCAATATAATTTATTCCTGTGATCAAAGCTGAATTTTCAGCATCATTACTCCAGTCTTTAGTGTCACAAGATCCTTCAGAAATCATTCTAACATGCTGATTTATGTATTTTGTTTGAACTTATATGCATTGCAGACTACCCTGCAGGTATGAGGAACATTTCAATTTAAGGGGACCAGCATCTGTGTATTTTACATCGTCAGCAGCAAAACTTTGAGTTTTAGTGTAAAAAAAATTTCTTTTCCCACTTGGTCAAAGGGTATGTATAGCTTTGAATAAAATGTTTCCTTTTCTGAATACATTGAAATTCAAAGTAATTACAGATTGACAATTTAAAATGTTATTTTCTCAGAGAAGTGTTTTTTGTGCAGTTTATTTAAGGATTAGACAGTTTTGAACAATTTTATATATTTTTAAGATTTGTAATAGCCTTCACTTTTTTAAAGACTTTCAAATAAATCAATAAAATGAGATTACAACAAATCAGTCACAAGTGAATTATAAGTACTCATATACAATACGTTGTGGTTTCTTCATTTTTTTAAGGCAATGGGATTCCTCAAATTAAGTAGACTAAACTCAGAGTAATTGCAATTTAATTAGAATAAGTTAGTCCAACTTAAAATAAAAAGTTCTCACAACACATTTTCTTTTGTTTGAATAACTTTTACTTGCCAGAGTAACTTGGAATTGTCAAGTTGACATAACTTATTTTTTTCAATTACACAAATTTATTTACTTAAAAAACTGAGGAAACCTGATGCCTTAAAATTAAGTCACCTGATCACTTTCTACACTAGGAAATGATGTGCCATATATCACCATATAATACGGATATTTATATCTAAGTTTTGTTTGAGGCACTAAGTTGAATGTAAAATAGATGCTTTTGCATGTTTACCACTGAAATATGGGAAAAGTATTATTTTCCAAACTTGACCGACCCTTTGCCAACATATGATATGGTGGTGGTTGAGGAGAGACCCCCGATATGATAGTAAAGTGCTTTGGGTGTACAGTAGTACATAATAAAGCACTATATAAATGCCTCATTCATTCATATAAATGGAATTCAGAGTAATTTCATTATATTAGGCACCAGGCACTGTTGTTGGATGAGCGGGCCGGAGCGCGTTAGGGGTTTTCTGTTACGGTGTCGTGTTAGCGCCCCCCTAAGTTAATAACTAATGATCTTTGCAACGGAAGTGAATCAATCAAAACTAACTTTAGCTGGACAATAACTTTATTCTAGAGCTGCTGTAAAGCCAAAACAATCTCTGTTACTGTAATTTCCTATATCACTGTAAAGCTGCTTTGAAACAATGTTAAAAGCGCTATATAAATGAAGGTGACTTGACTGCATGTCCATTCAGATCTGTGGACAAACATGAAAATACAGACCTTGACATTGAAGTCAGACAATTCAGTAATGTATTTGGATCACCAAAAATTGCTTATTGGCACTAAAAGGTGGAGAGAAACAGACGTACCAGGAATGCACTGGCTGTTTTCAAAGTGCACACCAAATAGTGAAGACCAAATACATTGTCATAACCATCAATATGCTAAAAGTTTTCAGAGAGCTGTCATGATTGAACTGGGATTATTCAAGTGCTCAGTCGTCAAGATCGAGAAATCATTGAGAGCTCCACATTGTGCCTGTCTGCTTTTCAATCAACAAACAATTGCATAATCTTGCGCAATCTTCCCAAGGGTTTTCATGTGTTCATTTTGATTTCATTTGAGGTCACAAGTAGACACGAGAGCATTGCTTATTGAACATCTGTTTACTTTTGTCCTATGCGTTTAGATATACAACACAGCGGTATAGTGTGATACAAGTAAATACATATTATTGGAAAAAGTAGCTTGACGTTTTTTTGTCTGTTGGAGCACTGCTGTGCACATGAAGATGACATGTGACTCATGATCAGCAGTGATCGTCCAATCACGTGGAGTAAACCACTGAGAATGCCAGCTGGAGAGGACAAGACAGGACACAAGCTCATTGACTCAGAGAGGGTGTGTGTGTGTGTGTATGTACTGGTGCATCTGTGTCTGTCTGTGTACATACACTACAAGGGGTGTGAGTGAAGCAGTGAGCTTCTCATGTCATCATGCTTCTTCACATGAGATATGGCACGTGTACGAATGTTCTGTGGATATTATTATGGTTTATTGTCAAAGTCTGAATGAATATTATTTCTGTTTTAATTAATCCTTCTTACAGGCCAGAGCTTTCTCAGGGAAGGGTGTAATAATCTTCATTGCAGGCAGTAGATCTCTTTCTCATTCACAAATACCTGTTGTGCTTCAGTTTGACGAGGTGAGAACTTCACTGTGAGTCATATTGATATTAATGTCTAAGATGACATTGTGTGGGACTTTTTAAGGTGCTCCATCACTCTGAATGGGTGAAATTGATTACATTTCTCAAGCTGATTTATGGGTAGGGAGAGACTTTGGGAGAAACTGTTACTGTAGGATGTGCAGAATAACCATTTATGCAGAACATGAATGTTTGCACCTTTTGTAGTTGTGTATGCTCTTATGCACTACATTTATGATCAAAAATACAGTAAAAACACTGAAATTGTTCAAAATTATTACAATTTAAATGAACTGTTTTCTATTTTAAGATATTGCAAAATATAATTTATTCATCCATAGAGCAGCAGTCAGGATCTGGGACAAGTTGAAGCTCTCCGGAAATTCCGAGTAGTAATTAGTTTTACGTGAATGCTTTTCACAAGGCGGAAACTCGTAATTCCGATATGGTGTGAAAGCACCTCAAGTAAGGCTTGCTATGCGGTCAAAATGCTTAAATATTTATACATACATGCATATTTTACAATAAACCTCAAATACATTTAAATTAATCGTTTTTTTTATTATTATTTCTACATCGTTTTTTGTCATTCGCAATGTCTTCAGTGTCACATGATCCTTCAGAAATAATTCTAATGCTGATTTGGTGCTCAAAACATTTCTTATTTGCAATGTTGAACACTAATGGTGTGTTCACACCGAACGCGAATAGAGCGTCAAATACGCGTCTATCGCGTCGAGTTCAAATTTTTCAACTTGCACGGAAGGGCGACGCGTTTGCCGCGAATGCGTCGCCCAATGTCTTCAGCGCAAGTTGAAAAATTTGAACTCGGGCGAATGTTCAAGCGTCTAACTAGACGCGATAGACGCGTATTTGACGCTCTATTCGCGTTCGGTGTGAACACACCAAGGCTCGATCGATCCAATGGCGGCATTCGATCAGCGGCAGCGCGTGAAGGTCTCTGCGTGTTACCGTCTTTCCGCGTGGCAAAGTAGCCTAATTTGATGAAATGAAATACATTTTCTCATGTAGGCCTATTATCTCGTTATTTCTTCTGAATCCATAAATGAAAAGGTTTTAATGATATCTGTGCATCATTAAATGTGAGCGAATGTTTGACTATTCTTTTTAACTCTAGGCTGAAAATATCAAAGCCCGTTAGAAAATCAAATGTTTACAATTTATAATGTCATGTATCGTGTCAATTTCATAATCAATTCAAAGATAATCAATACAATAACATCAAATGAGTAAAAAAAGTAGTTTAAACCCGACATTTAGAAATAGCCTACAATATGTCCATATTTGACCCAAACATGGGTTGAAATAACCCAGCATTTTTTTGAGTGCACTTGTTTAGGTGCTCAAGACATTTCTTATTTGCAATGTTTAACACAGTTTAATATTGTTATAGGCCTAAAAAACGTGATACCTATTTTTTCAGGATGAATACAAACGTCAAAAGAACAACATGTATTTTAAATATAATTTTTTGTAACATTGTAAATGTTTTTACTATGATTTTTGATCAATTAAATGCATCCTTACTGAATATGTAGCCTATTAGTTTCTTTAAAAATAATTATTGACCCCAAAACTTCTGTAGGCCTGGCTATACACATTCATGAAACTGCAAATAAAGACATGTCAAATTATTCTAGGCTAATTGAATAAAAAAATAAAATAAAAAAAACATTTATTTATCTAAAACACATTAACAACACTTAACTCCATCTTGACATTTAAGAAAAATGTCCCGATTTCACAGTTTAACATTAATCTTATTTGGCTATAAAAGCAGCTAACAAAAATGGGTTTACTTTTTTTATTTTAGGCCACTTTGTCTCGCATCAATCTAAAGATACGTGCGCGCGCACTCTCTCTCTCTCTCTCTCTCTCTTTCTCACGACTTACCCACCACCCCTCGGGTGAGATAGTAGGGATGCAATGCACATCTCTCTCACACACATTTCTGTTTGTTTCTCCAGTGTTTAACTTTCATTCGTTTTCTCCATTCAAACTAAAACTTCGTTCAGGTGACGTTTACATCAGTTCAGGAATTATATAACGTCTTCATAGCAAAGTTAACTGACTTTCTCTGGAGCAGCAGGGAAGTTTGATTTTTTTTTTAGGTTTGGGCATCGCTTCTGCGCCGAACACGATTGCGCGTAAATCTCAGCGCGAGGCGCGCCCGGTGCTGTCGAGACTGGGCGTCAGAGCGCGGGTGCTCGCCACGGGAGTGCTGGGTGTCGTCATGGTGCTGGTGCTGGTCATCCTCATCCCGGTGCTGGTCAGCGCGGCAGGATCCGACCCGCGCTACGAGATGCTCGGCGCGTGCCGCATGGTGTGCGATCCGTCCGGAACAAAGTCTCCATCATCAGCACCGGCGGACAACAGTTTAGTTCAGTCCCCGCCAACTTTCATCCGCGGTACGAAAGGAGAGCCAGGGCGCTCAGGAAGGATCGGTCCGAGGGGTCAGCCGGGTCCGCCCGGACCTCCAGGTCCTCCGGGGGTCATAGGAGAACCAGGGCCACCTGGATTACCCGGTCCGCCCGGAGTCACCGGTGTCATAAGCGCAGCGACGTACAGCACCGTCCCCAAAATCGCCTTCTATGCAGGACTCAAGAAGCAACACGAAGGATACGAGGTGCTGAAGTTTGATGATGTGGTCACTAACTTGGGCAACCACTATGACCCCTCGAGCGGTAAATTCACCTGCTCCATCCCGGGGATCTACTTTTTCGTGTATCACGTATTAATGAGAGGCGGTGACGGGACGAGCATGTGGGCTGATCTGTGCAAGAATAATCAGGTATTTTATAAATCCAGCTGTCAGTCCGCAGGTGTTATTATAGACTATTTATTTTATTCAGCAGTCAACGAATCGGTCTAGTTTTGGTGCATTAGAAACATGCTTAACTTATTTTTAAAACATTGTATTTATCTATATAATGTGTGTGTGTGTGTGTGTATATATATATATATATATAAAATTTATAAAAAAAGCATATAAGCATATATATAATATATATATATATATATATATATATATATATATATATATATATGCTTATTTTTATCAATTTTATATATATATATATATATATATAAAATTTATAAAAAAAGCATATATATATATATATATATATATATATATATATATACACACACACACACACGCATTATATAGATAAATACAATGTTTTAAAAATAAGTTAAGCATGTTTCGTATAGTGCTGTCAAATCGATTAATTGCATCTAACATAAAAATTGTTTACATAATATATATATATGTGTGTGTGTGTATATATATATATATATGTATGTATATTTATATACATACGTCAACAACCTTTCATCAAAGTTATACATGAATTTAAATAACCATTCTTGTCTTGCCTTTGATGAACTTATGATCCACTTCAAATGTTGACTACTGTATATTATATATGTCTGTGTGTTTATATTTACTATGTACACACACACACATATAAACACACAGACATGCACACACATAAATAACATAATATATATAAACATAATATACCTACACACACACACACATTATGTAAACAAAAATCTTTATGTTAGATGCGATTAATCGATTTGACAGCACTAATTAGTAAATATTATTTGAAAAAAATTAAGCAAAAAAAAAAAAAAACATTTCTTTATTATGTTTTGATATGTACCTAAAATGTTTAATGTATTTTTTTAAGTTGAATGTTTCTTACACACCAAAACTAGACTGAACACTTTATATTTTTTAAATATTCAAATTGATATTTTTCACTATTTACTTTACATTTTGTCTTAAGAATAATTAGATCATTATTAATTATTATACAAGTTCTATATTGTATATATTATATTATATTATATTATATTATATTATATTGTTCTCAGCCACATCTGATATTGCACAAAAAAAATCCAGGTTGTGCATCAGCAATATATATATATTTTTTTTTTTTTACAAACATGCCTTCTTCAGTGGACAAACTGAAATGTTGTGTTTTCTTGTTTTAAGAGAATAACGTTAAACTTCCATGGGTAGAATTTAGTTTGAAGTCTTTGTAAGAACCAAGAAGTCATAACTTAATGTGCACTTCTCTCATGAGATTCAAAATATATATATATTCCTTGCAGGTGCGTGCAAGCGCGATAGCGCAGGATGCAGATCAGAACTACGACTACGCCGGCAACAGTGTGATCTTACACCTGGAGCCCGGAGACGAGATCTACATTAAACTAGACGGAGGCAAAGCCCACGGGGGAAACAACAACAAATACAGCACCTTCTCAGGCTTCATGGTCTACGCCGATTAACACCTGTGGAAGAAACTGCACTTTCAGATGATCCTCGTTCTGACGTCACGGAGGGCACAAAAAAGTGGAACCCCTCGAGCCTGTGAAGGATACAGCAACTGATCGTCCGGTTGAGAACTATACGTCTCCAAGCATGTGAACACACACACTACACGCAAATTAGTTTTTAGAGAAGTCACTGTGATTTAGAAACAAATCGTACAGTGCAACACTGGTGTTTGTAGTATATTTATTGAGAGATTAACCGGCAGAAAGCAGAAAATCATCATTCCATTCCACATCTGCCTGCTGCCGTACACCGACACATGGCTGACCCGAAGAGGCTGTCCCAGAAAACCCGATATTAGCCCAGAAACAGTTCAGATGGCTTTTCTGTAATCATTTCTCATTCTTCGCACACTGAATCTCACATTTAAACCACAATTCTATACTGTTTTATATCGATGTTTTCATTTAAAAATATTACCACTGTCTGGTATGTGCAGTGTCATTGAACAAATTGCGAATAAAATATATCGTATGATTTGCATGCGTGTATACATTTCCTATAATACTAAGCATCCAACATGTATAGATGAATATCTTTGACTATTTAGAAAGGTCTTCGCTTTAAAAGCACTAAACTAAATGCTGCTGTAAAACATCCTAATCTATATCCACAAAAGAATAAAAAAAAAAGGGAATTAGTTTCGTAAGCAATCAAACAAATGCTCATTTTAAAGTGCCCCTATTGTGCTTTTTGGAAAATATAGCGGTTTGTGAATGTGAAAGGTCTGCAAAGTTTTAAAGATTAAAGTGCACCGAATTAAATCATTGTCTCCTAAAAGAAAGAACTGATTCTGAACTTCCGAAACGAGTCGTCAGCAATTCCCGTCTCACTTCCTGTTTTGAAACTACGTGCAGGGCTGGAAATGGATGAGATTTACTGGACAGACTCTTGGGAAGATTTTTGTTATTATTATTTTATCATTATTCACTTTCAAAATAAGTATTAAACACATTTAAAGGTGAATCCAGTTAAGGGAAAGGGAAGCTAGTGCATTTTAAAATGATTTGGATACTAAAAGTCTTTAGAATACATAATAATATTGACTCATCCCTTTTCTTAAAGCAACACTAAGTAAGATTTTTTTACCTTAAAATAATGTTTTCAAAATCGTTTCAGTGGTTCATCAAGTCGTGACATGGTGAAATGCACTTATGCCACCGCTTTGCAGTCCTTTATCTGATATATCCACACTATGTAAGATTTCCAGATCGGGTCGCGTTTCTGTAGTCCGAATGAGACATAAGAAAACTACAAATTTGACTTGCTTTATGGCAAGCGTTACAATTGCCGATAGGTGGAGCGTACTCGACAGTAGACTACAACTACACGTAAGATACCTAGCAGCCGGGTAGCTTTTGAATTGTCATCATGATTCCAAAGCCGGTGCTGGATAAACAGAGAGCATGTGCGTGCGTGCGCGTGCGACAGTAGGGTGCGGTAGGCTAAATTATTTACGACAGCGGTAATGGACAATTCCGCTTCCAACCTGTAGGGCGACCGCTGAGGAAAAGTTACTTGGTGTTGCTTTAAAAGATGGTTTAAATTTGATGTATATCATGTTATAAAGCGCCGTTTCACACCTATACATGACAACGGCTCTCTCTTGCTCAGCGTTTGAATGTTCGTTGTGATCGTACTCGTCAAAGGTTTAAAAGACAGAGCCGAATCTACTGTAGGAGTAAGCTCGAGTGGGTGTTTGAATCGAGATCGTGATCTTTCAACGATTAATCGGGCAGGTTTACCGCGCTACGTTTTTGTGCTGAATTCGTATCACTTTCCTAGGCTATTGAGAGAGTAAAAGATTGCCACTGCCAATTCCATCACCAATTTGAACTGGAATGCCAACCCATCAATGCCATCTGACCAATCAAAATAGAGAAGACCAATCACAACAGGCTGGAACATCTGACCAATCAGACCAATCACATCAGACTGGGCCATCTGACCAATCAGAACAGAGAAAGCTCTTGGAAAGAAGGAGTTTAGAGAGAATGCATCTTCGAATGAACCGTTTTCAGACTCTTTGAGAAATGAGGAATGTGCAATGTATATTATGAGAAAATTAAAGGGTTTTCTGACATTTGATGAATGTAAATCTATTGTAGGAGGCCTCCAAAACAAAACGAGTACCTTTAAAATAGCATAATAGGAGCACTTTCATTTGAAACGGAAGGAAACGGGATAAGATGTTTTGATATGCCGTCATCTAATAAGAACGTTATGGGTGAGTCACACGGCATGATTTTTTTTTTTTTTTACATTACCTTGCTGTTACACAGGAACAGAGCAACTGACAGTGTCATTATTTTACTAGAGGAGTCACTGAGCGCCCACCTGCTCCAGAGGAACTCCTCTCTGTCCTACACAATGACCTGTCAGAACACACACGTTTTAATTTTTAGATGTACGGGAAGCAGTCTCACTTTAGACATAACTGACTTACAACAGTTTCAATTGTTGTAAAGGGGCATCTTTACATTCAGCGTGATTTTGCCATTAATTCTTTGAGGCGTTTGCAGCTACACAATATAAGAAAGCACATTTTGCACATTATTAGCGTGTGATTGATTAATAATGAATTTTGCACAAGCTAATTTAATTATTACTTTGATAGCACCGGTACCTTTCCGGTACCACTTGCTCATACCACGCTTTCATTGTGATTCCCTGAGTTTAATTATTAGTCTAATTACTTAATAGTATTTACTTTGGTAGTTCATCAAAGAAAACAAAGCACATATGTTCTATGACTCAGAGCCATGTTTTTATTTTAACCACTTTTGTTGTGGTGAGACAACTTTAATCATTGAAGCCTGGTGAATATTTGATTTGAATATTTGAACCTCTTAAGTCTAGTTAGTGTTAAACCTAACTGTGATCTATGGGTCCCAACTTTGACATCTTACGTGGATTAACGTTCACCAAAGGATGGAATTTAGCACCAAAATCAATTGGACAACAATGTTCTTAACAATTAAAGGTAGAAATCAATTTTTGGTATGTTAACTTGAAGTAAATCTTCTTTTAAGGCAGTTGATTTATTTAAACGTCAGCCAGTGTTTAGGATTCTCAATCAGTATTTTGTCCACCTGGTTCTGAGTGATTCCTCGAGACAACATTTTGGGAACAATATTCTTCAGGATGTGGGAGAAGCCATGACCGCCATACTTGGTCAGTCGGTGCTTGGTGTGAATATCATGGGCGATGAGGATTCTGTCTTCATAACCTTCCCGGATCAGAAAGGCTAAGCTGGTGGAACAAGACAAAATGACTCTCAATGATCTGTTGACAGTATATAAAATGGATAGTCTCATTAAATCTGTGCATCAATCAAATTTGCATGTTTAAAGAAATACAGGGTGTGTTCACACTTGCCACGATTGGTTTGATTAAAACGAACCCTGGTGCGATTGCTCTGTAAGTGCGGTTCATATGAATAAGTGTGAACGCTGCCGTCTGAACCCTGGTGCCATCAAACAAGCGGACTGGGACCTCTGAAAAGTAGGGATGCAACGAAACCGTTTTTTCAAAACCGATCCGATCCGATACCAAAATTCTGAATATCGGCCGATACCGATACCAATCCGATACCAGCGCAGTTTTTTTTAAATCAAGTAGAATTTTTTTAACTCTTTGTGTTGAACTGATAATCACTCTTTTGTGTGTTAAACACAATCTACTTAATACAGACAACTTCATTATAAAGAAAAACAACAAATCAAAAAAATATATGATCATAATCTATGACAAAAATGCTATTATAAACTAGATTAGTGGATAATACACATTGCTCTTTGTATGGTTGTAAAATACATTCATGAAAAACAAGATAACAAAAATCAAAAAGATAAATTATTTTAGATATAGCTTAGGGCCTAGACTACTATAAAATTGAGAAATGTTTTAAATGTATAGCAGCTGTTTAATGAGGCAGCAACATATGATAGATAGGACAGAACAAGAAAGGCTATTAATAATCTTTTATTGCGTCACTGCATTGATATGAAAGGCTCCAATACATCGCGGCACAAAGCGCTTATGCGCATCCCGAGCGCAGAATGATGCGCTTGAAGCAGTGTTGCCAACTTAGCGCCTTTGTCGCTATTTTTAGCGACTTTTCAGACCCCTTTAGCGACATTTTTTCAAAAAAGCGACTAGCGACAATTTTTGCGACTTTTTGGACAAACCTCAGTAACCTCCAAATGTTGCCAGTACTGTCCTGCGAGCGCGAGGTCTTGCTTTCTCCCTGTCTTCACTCTCTCTCGCTGCGTCTCCCCTGTTCAGTGAATGGCTGAGAGGAGCGCACGGCCGCTGACAGACGCGAATGAGCAGTGTTTTTCCAAGGACTTATCACTTATCTGCTTTTCTTTTGTTTTATATTTAAAGAATTTAGTTGGACCATTTTCATTGTATTTCTTTTCTTGTGCTTATTACTTGTAACACTCACTATCACAGAGCTTAGTTCATCCGGTTCCCTAACTCTCTCAATTCAGATAATGTTCCACATAGGCCTATAAAAAATGTAATCATTCACTATATTATAGCTATTCGTTCTATTGTTTGAAAACACAAAAAAAAAATAGGTAATGAAAACAGCTTTATTTGACATTCGGCTATATTATATTAAATAGAGCATTAATTTAGAGAGAAAACGCACAAGGCTGACAGAATAGAAGTACGACGCGATGACGTCATTAATATGCTAATTGACGCATGACGTCATCTAGCGGCATTTAGCGACTTTTAGGGAAGGCCTTAGCTACTTTCCTTTGAAAATAGTTGGCAACACTGGCTTGAAGCCATAGGGAGTCACAGGCAGCGCGCAGCGCGTCGAGTCCGCATTGAAAAGTTCAAAGCACAAAGGAAATACATATTGATGCGTAGTGTGTTATACAGTCTCTATCTATGTAATAGTTTATTGAGCCTTTTCTTTTAACAGTTTTAAATTTCAGTTACTGTGCGCGTGAATAACAGTTATAATCCTCTGACTGTACTGTTGTGATCTAACCGACACCCGGTAGAAAGTAACATGATTAAGTTACAGCAATAAAGTCCAGCAAGATAAAGTTGTTCTATGCGAAACAATAGACCTTTATCTACAGATCAAGTATAATAATAGTAACATTGAATCATCTTGAAGAGAGTTTCATCGTTGACCGCGCTGTTTGATGCTGAATGGAGAATGACTGACAGCCGCAGCGGAGGGAAAAGTTTACGTTATCTTGAATTTAATGGCATAAATATTCATTTCTATCTCACATAATGGCTTCAGAACACTTATAATAGAGTGCACGAAAACGAAAACTTTATGGTACTTAGAATGTTTTGTGCCTTTTGTGGGGCTTAACAATAACACGCACAATATCAGATTTGGATCGGCCTCGTCTGATCGATACCCGATCCAGCAAAAATGGCAGTATCGGATCGGTGCATCCCTACTGAAAAGATGGTCCGGACTAAACGAACCAAGCGAATTGAACTACAAGTGTAAACACACCCACAATCATGTACTGTACCGATTACCAGAAAAAGAAAACGAGGCAGATGTTTATGACCCATCTAATGTTATGCCTGCGTGCTTGTTGGAGGCAGATACTTACTTCTGAACTCTCTGGCTGTCGCCGGGCATGTCAACACGAAGGTTGAACGGGTAATTCAGCATCTCTGTGCCAAAGAGGTCATATTCAAGGTAGCTTCCCATCTTTGCAAACTCCAGAAGCTCTTGACGATCATATATGGTTCTATAAGGGACACACAATAGATCGTTAAAGCCATGACATATTTTTGTAGGTCAAAATCCAGATACAAAGTTACCATTTTAGCACTTCCGGCTCCATCGTCCTGAAGGGTTTTTTGAATGGCTTTGCGGTTAAATGCTTGAAATAAGGTCTGTGGTAAACAAGCTCAAGATACATTTCACGTTTTATTCTTTCACACTGTTGTTTACATTCTATACTCATTCTGATTCTATGAGAATAGAAAAGTCCAAACTACAACTATAACAATAAAGACGGAGAAGAACGAGATCACTTTCAGAACAACTTTTTTCCCTACATCTAATTGACACTAAAAACATTTGACAGCCAATCAAATTCCACCTGACTTTGAAGAGCTTGCGAATAACTGACTATATAACTGTGCGAGCGCTTATATTAAACAGAACGTTATCATCCATTGGTCTGGACACTAATATAATTATCATTATAGTTATCATTCTTGATGTGAATGTGTCTTAATGGTGGTGACATTGAAGTCATTTGACCGTAGTGTAATTCGTACTGTGTGTAGCCTATTTTTATATTTTCCAATTGTATTTAGGCTTCTAATTTTAATACAAGTTGGGTTAATTTGTGAAGATTATCATCGTGAACAAATTGTATAGGAATCATAAACTTTTGTTAATCACAGAGCTTATTTTCTGCAGTAATCCAAAAGCCAATAGTAAAATCCTATTGGGTTTTGTCAAGGGAACCAGAGTGACGCTAACTTCCTACAAAAATCACTCTATTGCTTGATTCTCTAAAATTAATAAACCTCAAATAAATGAGATGATTGTGAAAAAGTAACAAAAACATTAGGTTTTGCGAACTGTAAATATATATGGTAAAATCAGTATCTAATTTGCCTGTTATTGAATTGTATAATGTACAGGAGTTTCTTCAACAATGGGCACTTTTGTCCATCCCTTAAAAAACACTTTTCGCACTCTAGTTTAATTTGTCCAATCACTTCGGCCAAGAGTGGACATGCATGCGTCACAGGAAATTCTGTCCTTTTTTCTATAACTCATGAACATTTAATAATCCACCACAAAGTCATTTCCACCACCTCCTACATACACCACCTACATATTTCATATCTCAAGCTCTACACTGACACCACTAACAAGTACAGTCATTTTTTTGTGACCTTCATATAAACAAAAACAAACCCTGGGTCACAAAAGCGCCTGAAGTTATGGAAGCTTGTTTCCGCCACAGAATAAAACATTTTAAAAGAAAATCTCTTTTTAAAAGATTATCTCACAATTGCGAGCTTACATCTCGCAATTCTGAGAGATATAAAGTCGCAATCACGAGTTATAAAGTCAAAATTGCGCGATATAAAGTCAAAATTGTGCGATATAAAGTCAAAATTGCGTGTTATAACATCAGAATTGTGTGCTATAAATCTCGCAATTATGACATCTTTTCTCAGAATTGTGAGATATAAGTTGAAGATATAAGAAGTTGCCACTCAAAAGTTGAGTCAGCCTGAATTTTTTATTTTTTTTTAAGAAATGAACACTTCAGCAAGGATGCATTAAATTGATATTTCAAACAAATGGTGTTGTTTTGAACCTTCTACTCATCAAAGAATCCTGGGAGAAAAGTATAACAGTTTCCACAAAAACAGTAAGTAGTTTTTCGACGTTTTTTAACATTGATAATAAGAAATGTTTCTTTAGCACCAAATCAGCATATTAGAATGATTTCTGAAGGATCATGCGACACTGAAGACTATATTAAAACAGAAAACAGTTCTTTTAAATCGTAATATAATGTCAAAATTTTACTGTTTTTATTGTACTTTGCCTTGGTGAGAGAGTTGAGACCCCCTGATCTACAGACATTTGTTATGAGACAGCTGTTAATATTTTGTGGTTTTCTTCCTCATGGGAACCATTTATGGCACATGTTCCAGAGTGCAGATGTTTTATACACCACCTCTTCTTACCTGTCAAGATGAGACATGACCGTTTTGGAGATATCTCCACCAGCTTCTTGCAGAATGCGGATGACCTCTCCAGGAGCGGCTGTGTCCCGTCCAGGGTGGATGATGACGGGGCAGCCGAGCTGAGTCTGAGCGTGAGCGGTGGCTCGCAGGACCTTTTTCTCACTCTCTGTGATTGGCCAGCTGGTACCGATCTCTCCAATCACTCCACAGCGAATATCTGTGCCGTCTGCTCCATGGAGCACCTCGCTGACAATGATGTCAGTAAGCTTGTGGAAAAGAAGATGACACATTAGAAAATACTTTTTTAGTGACTGCGAGGTTCAAAATACCTACTCAAGAAATTATGCGATTTCACATGAATCAGACGAATCGGTTTAAGGAATAATTTAAAGACTCACTCATTAAGACAGTGACTCGTCACCGCCTACAGATGGTTTTAGGTGCCAATTCATTCAAAAATATATTTCAACTTTCAAAATATTATTAATCTCAGTATTATTTATGCACTTGTAAGCAGTGTAAATACATATAAATGCTCCTTTAGATGCAGCTTCGATTTCACTTCAGAAGTGCAAAAATAGATTTCGTTGATACGGATTTAATTTGATTGAACAGGCTATAGTGTCTCGTCATTGTGATAAATTTAACTCAAAAGATGATGTACACATCTCATCTAATAAGAGAAAAATGCTTCTGAAAATCGGTTTAAGATGGAAAATATCACTCTTTACTAAAAAATAAAAAATAAAGTTAATTTCTGTCACTGCTGTGAATTAACCACCGCACAGAATATGAAGAATATGAAAATCTTTGGAAGTCAGCTGTCCACGACATGCCAGTAATATCAAATTAGTCTAATGTCGTTATCAAAAAAATCCTAGAATCAAGATATCATTTTTTTGTCAACATCGCACACCCCTATTACCATCATTCTAAAAATAGAAAAGGCATCTGTTTTGTTTTGTGATGCACAAGACCACACGCTCCAACCTTCTCAACGGTCATCTTTCGCATCTCATCAGAGTGGGTCACGTCCACATAGTACCCCGCTCCAGCTATGACATGCACACCCGTGTCCTTCGCCAGCTGACGCAGAACAGGCAGATTTCGGTTGATGCCCGTGGTGGTGTTCTCCACTATGGATCCTCCTCCTGCTTTACGGTAACACAGCAACTCTTCCTTCACCGCCTCGATCTCCTGATTCAACAGCAGGTTCTCTTGGTGGCTGTATGGATTCTGCTGCAACCAGTGAAGATGCTTCATCTCAATGGGAGCTATGGCGAGACCCTCATCTCCAGGTGCTGGGGGAACGTGGCTGCACTCAAACGTCATCGTGAGGTGTTCGTGTGTCATGGTACGGCCCAGCTGATCAGGCTCGATCAGACCGAGCACTGTCTGCACCTTACCGCTACGCTCAGACATGGTTTCGGTGATCCTGTCCAACAAACAGTTACATTCATTAATATAATATTGTTCGGACAGTGTGAAATTTGATTCAAAGTATGGGTGGCCGAAATACTGGTAGACATTATTAACCGGTAGAGATTTTGGACTATGGCTGTGAAACGATTAATCACATCCAAAATAAAAGTTTGTTTACATAATATATATGTGTGTGCAGTGTATAATTATTTTGTATACACACATGCACATGCATGTATATATTTAAGAAACATTTGCATATTGTTTATATATAATTTGAGAATTATATATAATTCTCAGAGAAAATCTGTCACTGCTCTCGACTGAATCACTTTTCTAACTTTTATAAGAATACATTTATATTTCCCAGACAGCAACATAGTTTCGGCCAAAATGCGGCCCACATCTGGTACACGTGGATTCCACACAACCCAGATGTGGGCCGGATCTGGGCCGACACTATGTTGCTATCTGGGTTAATTTACACAGTAAAGACTACACATTGTTTTTTTATACATTTGATTACTATACATCTTATGTAGTTTTTCTTATTTCTAGGGCTTGACATTTTTTAGGTAGATCCATTTCATTTGTGTCTTTGTCCTATTGTAGTTTGTTAAGCTTTTTCTTTTATCATTGTTTACAAGTCTTCAGTACAGCTTGAGAGTGTTTTTAGGCTAGTATTAGTTATAACTGTTATTGAAACTGGTGAGAATTATGACATTTCAATGGTATCAAATTTGAATATCATTAAAACCTCATTTAAAGCAAAAATAACTATCATGATATATTTATGGTGAAATAAAATTACTCATATTGTGATATAAGATTTAGGTAACCCCCCCCCCCCCCCCGGTGTAAATCTGTAGGCTACTGTAAATGACTCATCTTGGCTGTGTCTCATTTAACGGGTTAGACACACCTTGCTGGTTCGAACTTTGCACTGATTGAAGACTTCAGACTTCAGACATTGCATTGCAAACATGCATTTAATGCTGTTTACTAATTCCCAAATATGGATTACAGAAGTAAACGCACTTGCCATGCATGTAAACAAATGCATGCATGAAGATGTATGCACGTGCCGTCGAGATTTTTACCAGTCCGAATACCTGGTTTACTAAACCCTGCTGTCTATTTAACTCTGCAACATTAAAGTAGTAAGATCGTGCGCAAAATAAGATGCAACCGTGTTCATAATAGATTCTAAAATAAACTGAACACAGGACTACTGCTAAACTTCCTCAATAACAATCGTTAAAAGTCACAAAACAGACGATTAGCATGCAGTGTAACTAGCTGTTATTTTAAAACCACACGGCGTTATGCAGTTTCATACTTAATAAACATTGAAATAGAACACAAAGTGAAAACCAAGACCTGCAGGTGAGTGAGTTCAACTTCGAGTCTGCAGATTCAGAACTGACAACGGAGCAATAGTTACATTCTCGCGATTTTATGTATATATCGCGAGACAGCTTTCACATTCAGATTTAAAAACTATCTGAAGTGCTCAAAACAGAATAATTAAAACGGTAACGTTACAATTAAATAAGTAAGAATGAATGCAGTAGCCTACCTCTAGTTTGAAGATGCGGTTCTGTTTAAACACAGTTAACGTTAGCCTGTTTTTAAACTTTGAACTTATGCCACGCCCCTTTCTGTTCACTGCCGTTTGTGAGAAGTGACCTTATTATATAAGGGCCCTTTGTGGAAATCGTGATTCGGAAAATACATCCTCACTCAGCCATAAAGAAATACATGCTTTTGTTATTATGAAACATAACATTTGGAAACTATGTATCATTATGAAGCTGAAATCCAGCCTAGGCTACTATTTTTGTGATTGGTTACAAGTAGCCTAATAATTGTTGTGTTTCCATGCATGGGAATCCATGGTGGAAAACAACTTAAACCAGCTTAGACCAAGAGCCAGTTTTAACATTGTTGTGCTTCTACATTAATTCAGTTCTGTGCAATTTTAAAGCCCAATGAAAACAATTTGCTAGATGTGTTTGCAGCCTGATGGATATCAGAAATCTTGGCAAGTTGTATTCTTTGCTCTACAATCAAATCAACTGACTAACCCAAACCTGCTTCCCCAATCCCGTGTTGGGAAAAGCAACTATAGTATGCAACAAAGTGCACATATGCAAAGCCTGATCTAACCATTGATCCATGGCACGTTGAGCCGTAATACATTTTCTCTGTAGCTACAAGTCATGATCTAACTAATAGTGACAGGTCCTGGGGAAATATCTGACCAGGGATTCGTGTACAAAATTAGTCCTGAGAGAGAGCAAGAATGACTAGTATTAAGTATCAGCCAACTGCAAATTGCCAAACAGCTCTCATGTCACTTCCAATTCATCCACTGTGGAACTATAAAAAGCCTGCACTGCAAGATGTTTAAGTGGTCAGTAATCTGATTTTCCCTAATATTGATTTGATTTGTTATTAGTCTTATTCAGCTTTTGCTCTATAATAATCCATTAGCAAGAATGCAATCCAGGTTCAGGCACATCAAATAATAAAAAAGCCCATCAAAGACTAAAATATATGTCTGGAACAAAGGTATATCTGAGGTCTCAGACATTATTTTTGAAGATGTGGTTCGGCTGAACAATGGCCCAAATGAGTCACTGGCCCTGAGGATGTCAATCAAATCACAGAATATTTGACATGTGTGAAGACCAAAGACCTTATCAAAAATAAGTGTTATTTATTGAATTGATCACCCCAAAATGTTTCAGTGTTCTGACTTGCGCTGCATGGGCAAAACAATTTTTCATAATATATTTTGTGTTCCACAGAAGAAAGAAAGCCACAGGTTTCAAACAACACAAGGGCTATTAAACTATTTCAATTTTGGGAGGAAAAGCCTAATTTAAGGTTAAAATTAACAACTGACTACAAATAATACGAGATCACTAAAATCAATTAGGGTGAATTCAGGTAAAGTGGGACACTTTTTGTTAAACATGTAGTTTATGTACCCAGAAGGAAATTGTTTAAACTCAGTTAATATTATAATTTATTTGGAAGGTATGCCAATATGCTGGAGTCTATCGCAGTGTCTGGGAAACACCTTGGACAGATGGCGAGTCCAACACAGGCAATTATACATGTCAATTATAAAAATAATCAGTGAATGGCAATCAGTTTTAGTTGCTTTATTAGCATGAAAAATATTTGTACTTTCGTATTGCCTTATAGCATTGCAGCTGCGTTCAGTTAACTGCACAATCTAGGCCTAATTCATTAATTTGAGTGGAATTACTGACGGTTAAAATTGGCTCATGTCTAAACACCTTAGAAGAAAAACAAAACAAAAATGTCACATGTCGTTTTTCCATTATGTAAAAAAAAGGTACTGTCACAATAATATTTATTTATATTAAGTGTCATTTTGCATCAGCTAAAATTATTTTATAATTTGAATTATTACTTTATTACCTTACCTTTACCTTAATTACCTTAATTACCTTAATCCAAGAACATCTATATGCTCTGATGGCATAGTATACAATCAAGCTTAATTGCCTGAATTCACTCTTTAATTTTTTTCCAAAAGCAGGGGTTTCGTATAGCGATGCAATAGCTCTACGATTATATTTCACAATAACCTTTTGTGCCATAAAATGGATCCATGGATGTAAAAGATTCTTCTTGGAGCCATCAATGCCAATAAACCATTCTCTCTCTCTCTCTCTCTCTCTCTCTCTCTCTCTCTCTCTATATATATATATATATACATATACATATACATATACATATATATATATATATATATATATATATATATATATATATATATATATATATATATATATATATATATATATGATAAACCATCTCTTTGATGCCCATTTGTATATTCTGACAAACTTCTGTATCTCACCTGAACAAGCGAGTAAAGCACTTCATGGATAAAGTTTATCTTGACTCATCTGTAGAAGCATCAGGCAGAAGATTTTTCAAAGCTGACACGGTGCTGCAGCCCTGGGTGTGAATTAGTTCAGCATAATCACTCTATTCTGCCTGATAGACTTGTGACCCATCACAGTTTATGCAAATCTTTGGCGCAAGACTGGGAGATTCATATCAGCGTGTGGTTCTCCCATAACACGTCTGAAGTGTTGAGAGAGGAGTTCAGTTTATGCTGTGCGGCTGTGCCAAAAAAGATGGAATAATAGTATACAGTGAGGCAGAAGCTTCCTCATACATTTGTGAGTGAAGCAGGCCAGATCTTTTTTTGGCCTTTTTAGCTGTTACAATACCTCTAGCACAGTGGTTCCCAAACTTTTTGAAAGCATGGCACGTGGCGTTTGTAGCGGGTTTTTTTCTCCCACGGCACCCCAATCCAATGAAACTAAACATACATGTGTATATGTTAAATATTATTATGAAAATAGCATATAAATGATCAAATTGACTAGTTTTATCAAACAACTTGTTGAGAAAAATAATTTAAAAAAAAAATAATTTTAATTTTGTGTCACTTTTTACACTCACTGAAGTTAGCTGAGCAGCGTGTGGGACATTCCAAAGTCAAGATCAGGAATCTTGATCTTCAAAATAAATAAAAGTGAACAAGAACATTCAAACTGTCAACTCATTGTTAATAGACAAGTGTATTTTATGACAACGATTGTTTCAGTAAGTGATTTGAACCCATTACTTTATGTGGTACTCATTGGAACAAAACACATTTAAAAATTGATACTTAACTCTTTAAATAATAATTTTTAAATAATAAAAAATAATAATTTAAATAAATTCTTTAGTTTCTCATTTGCTTTGTTCAAACCTGACCTTAACTTAAAAAATGAAACTTAAATGTCTGTGCATGAAACTGTGTCGCGGCCAATTTAATGGGATTGCATGTGCCTGCTTTTGCAAGCACAGCCCACAGGGGTAGATTGAGGATAGTGCAACTCGTTGATCGTGCTCCACTCACAGGCGCTGGCTTTTTTGTTCCATTTCAAAAGGGAACTCGCTCTGCGTCGATGACGGTTTGGGGAACAGGTGTCTGAAATTACTATCAAATCACGGCAATCATATTGACCGGCGACAGCCACTGACTTCATTAACGTGCAACCCGGAAGTATAAAAGGGCGCCTTGCAAACATAACAATCACCGTTTTCCTCTTCAGGGACTGTTCTGTCTGTAAGCACTTGAGATTACGGTAAGAAATAAAAATGAAATGCACTGAGAAAGCTAAGCAATGCTTCCAGAAGTATGCAGACCCGTGCCCAAGATACTTGACGCCGGGTGACACACACGAGATGTGCGTTTTTTGTTTGGGTGAAGAGCATGCACAGGCAGTTCTCGAGGGAGCCGCCTGTGCAAACTGTGAGCATTTTCCCTTGAGAATGCTCCGCTCTCGTCTGGCCCTCTTCTCGAGCGAAGAGGGTTCAGCGTCTGGACCTCGTGGTTCGGGTCCCGCTCGTGCTGAGGCAAAGCGGCGTCGCTCATCATGGGGTTCCCAGATGGAGCTCTCCGATCGCCTTGAGAGGGGAATAACCCTCTCAGACGTTTCGGCGGCTGGCGAGGGTGAGCTGCAGGTGGAGGATTTCTCTCCTCTGTCTAAGCCCAGCAACCAGTGCTCTTCAGGATGAGCAGGAGATGGCTGATGGGATGGTGATAATCAGATAGATCAGGGATGGGCAACTTCGGTCCTGGAGGGCCACTGTCCTACAGAGTTTAGCTCCAACCCTGAAAAAAATCACCTCCCTGAACTTTCTAGTAATCCTGAAGACCTTGATTAGCTTGTTTAGGTGTGTTTGATTAGGGTTGAAGCTAAACTCTGTAGGACAGTGGCCCTCAGAGACCGAAGTTGCCCATCCCTGAGATAGATTCTGAACCCTCTCAGCCACTCTGCCCGATGTATGCTGAGCTGGTGGATGTCATGGATCGCGCTGCGGGCAGGCTGAGGTTGCCGTGGCAGCGCATTAGGGGAGAGATCACTCACGGTAGCCTTGATGATCGGTTTCTCTCTGGCCATAAACCACCAGCTCAGGTGAGCCTTCCATTCCTTCCTGATCTCCATACGGAGCTCGAGAGCGCGGTTTTGCCCTCAGAACTTTTCAGCACCTCCGTGGAGGCAGTGGTTGGAAAGTTCAGAGAGGCGAAGGCGCACTCAGCTGCATTTAGGACTTGCATACCGCTGAGATCCGCTTCCACGCCCAGACAAGCAGCCAGAGAGCCAGCGTCGCCTCTTGTGTACCCCCTCCATGGAGGAGTAGGTCGCAGAAGAGGTGGGACTCCCGCAAGAAGAGGGATCTGAGGGAGGTCATCCAGCACAAACGCACACATCGTTGGTAATGGATCTTCTCCCCTGAGGGCATAATTATTTCTTAGCCCTCTCCTCTCTTTCACGACTCCCCAGGCGCTTCTTACATCAGGCCTAAGGCTGGGCCCATGATGAGTGGAATACGATATTCTGATGGCCCGCCTTGGCTTGGTTAGTGAGAGTGCCTCTTTCAGGCATGTAATGGTGGTAGACCCCAGGTTCATAGAGAAGTGTGTGGGGAGTTTACACTTATCACGCCGCAGGTGAGCTAAATAGGTCTTAATTTCAGTTTTGTGTGTAACTGATACTAAAATGTATTTCTCTACAGACCATTGTTCCCTGTGTAGAGTTATGGGGTCATCTCACTGGTATAAGGTATGGCATGGTATTATTAGGGCCCTGAAGTCCCCCTGTTAGGTGACTAGAACGATAGATAGAAGCTCCAGTTATTTGGGCTTCATGTGTGAATATGTGATGGCTTCCCTTTTTGTGAAATCACGGGGTGTGCCACGGCTCATTCTAGATGTAAACTATGTTAAAAGCCAGGCTTCCTCTCATTATGAGAGCATTTTGAGGCCGCCGCTCATTTCTACTGGAATGTTAGCGGAGCACTAAGTGGCAGAACGTCATTTTAAAAAAAGAATGGAAACGTTGAAAGCTGCTGCTTGGTTTATTGTCTAAATACATCTGTTTTAGCCCTCAGACTATTAGCCACCGCAGGGTAGAGTAGTTCGTCTCCTCTCTTAAATAATAAAAAAAAATACAATTTTATTAAAGAGTATATAGATTTATTTCTAGAGACTGACGCTGGAGCTTCAGATAGATCTTATGTCCGGCCCACGGGGCCGTCTGACTTTTTCCTGAGTACATCGCTCCCTTGAGCTCTGTTTGGGTTTTTCATACAGGCTTAGCAGTTTTTGCAGCCTCTCATAGGATAAATCCTTCCCTTGAGGCTGTTGCTCCTCCGAGCCTCAGGTAGATCTGTGCTTATAGGCTGGCCGTCACCAGGGCCGCCTCAATAGCTGGCCTAGGGATAGTGGAGGCTGTCTGTTGAAGTATGTCTGCCTCTGGCCTTTCACTATGTGAGTTTAGGCTGTTTTCAGCATCCCTAGATTACAGCCTCCTCCCAATAGGGAGTCGTTTGGCCAAGGCCCGCCCCCTTCTCTGCATTCGGGGGTGAGAAGAGTAATGCAGGTTGGTGTAGAGGCATGATTGATAAAGACCTAGGGTTAGGCCTCCAATAAGGCCTCCCCAGTACAATGGGTCTTTTTGGGCAGGGTTAGCCCGTTTTTTGCTCTGGGAAGAGATCGTTTTTTGTTTGCCAGACCCCGCCATGCAGAGCTAGCATATGGACTTGGGCCTTCAGAATAGGCTCCACTCAGCTTGCTGAGCCACTGCTCAAGTGATGGGTTGAAGGTGGTTGGCTTACAAGCAAGCCCCACTCCCCTAGGCTGGGGAAAAAAGCGTCATTGATGCAGTGTCTCGCTCACTGTTCTCAGGGAACAGAGATTACAGTCGTAACCTAGACGTTTTCCACGTATGCAAGGGATGAGAACACTAGCTCCATCTTTGCCCTATCCTGTCAATCTCTGCGTGAAATATAAAACTTAGCGAGAGTACCAGTACAGAGGGCGGAGCTGAGCGGAGCAGGCGATTTAAACTTTAAATATATTTGAAATATTTGTTGTTTCGCTTATTTATATTTGTTTGGACATGCTCATATGTTGGTGTTTTGATATATTTTTTTAAATATATGCTATAAAAAGTTATTATATGGTAAGATAGTTATTTTAGGCTGTTTAAGTTGGAAAAAAAGCAGAGATTCTGCGGCACCCCTAGCCAGTTGTCACGGCACCCCAGGGTTCCCACTTTGGGAACTACTGCGCAAACCCAAAACTTCAGCATGTAGGCTTATGTGCCGACACTGTTATGCTATGGACATGAACGAAACCTCAAATGATGGTTGCCTAACCTTCCATAAAAAGCATAAACATGTTTTTTAGAAAAAAGGAAGCTGCCTACTTTCGTTTTGTTGTGTTTCGTTGAACGTCCGCCAGTTCCCACCTCCTCCTTCCCTGAGCTTTTGCTACAAGCACATGCAAGTATGTTTACAAGTACCTGCTTTTTATGTGTGTTTGTTTTCAGACATCACATTTCATATTTCATATTATAAGAGCTCCCCTGACACTATTGCACTATTATTGGTAAATAAGTATGCTTTTGAAAAAACTTTATTGGGGCAAAATCATTTGTCACTGACCAGCTTTAAGATGAAAAGTTGGTCACATAATTCTCAGAGTGGACTGAACCACAAAGCAACACTCACAATACTATCATCAAAAACATAAACTGGGCAAAGAAAAAGAAAAATGTACTCTAATTCTATGTAGCCTATGATCATTTGACTTTATTTATCAGCACACTGGTTAATGGTTAATCTTTAGTGGTTTGATAAATCTTGACTAATAAACATGGGTGTGAATTAACTTCCACACTTGACTTGAACAATTAACTTGAACACAAAAGGAAGAGGCGGATATATACTGTATAAAAGTAAGCATTAACCTGAACATGTTTCTCTCACCTTGTCGGACTGCACCTGACTGCTGTTTGTCTTCACTCTCAGAAAAAAATATACAAAAACTGTCACTGAGACGCTACCCTTTAAAAAGGTTCTAATATGTACCATTTAGGTACTAATATGTACACTTTTGGTACCAATATGTACCTTTGAGGTACTAATATGCACTCTTTAGGTACAAATGTGTACACTGTAGAAATTATTGTGATTTTAACGTTAAAAGATGCTACGGTGCAAAACTGTTAATTGGTTAACAGAAAGTTATTGTACTTTATAGGCGGTGAATAACCGTGATAGATCTAACCGTACAATTTTAATGTACAAAATCATTGTATAATTTACATTGAAAAAACATAAATTTACATTCCCACAATGTAATGTGATGAGGTTTGATTCATCATGTGACTCTCATCACCACTGTGATTGGTGGTTGTCAGTGTATTACAAAAGTACAAAACAAATATTAGTACTTTAATATATCAGTAAATTAACCTTATATCAGATAATGAAATACAGTGTGTATTTTTTACTGTAAATTTAAGTTAAAGGTGCATTGTGTAATATTTAGAAGGATCTGTTGACAGCTAAATGCAATATCAAATACATAACTATGTTTTCAGTGGTGTATAGACCTTCCTTAATGAACCGTTGTGTTTTTATTACCTTAGAATGAGCCGTTTCTATCTACATACACCGCGGGTCCCCTTTCATTGAAATGCGCCGACATGTTTCTACAGTAGCCCCTAAACGGCCAAACGCGTTTCGTCACTGTGTTGTTCTTCGTGCAAGGAAGCTAGCTAAAGTCAGCGAATAAAACACTGACACAATGATGAACAAGTAACAATAATATTCGCAACAACATATCGTTTTACTGAATAATAAAGTAAACATCATTTCTTAATTTATCTTTGTAAAGAAACCTCATTGCTTAACTGGCTACTCTCTGCTGTCTCAGACGACGGCCTCTTTTCATAGCGCCAACTGTAACTTTTGTTGGTTTTAATTCGCAACCTCACCACTAGATGCCGCTAAAAATCACACACTGCACCTTTAAGTCTGTAAAGCCTAAAATGTTGCTACTGTATTTTTTTACTGTAAATTTCTGGCTACCACAGCTGCCGTTTTTTTACCGTAAGTTTAACGGATTATTTTTTTACAGTGTACCTTTTGAAAGGGTGACAGCTTTTGTACCTTTTTTTCTGAGAGTGCAGGGCTTTTCATGCAGCAAACCTCTGACTGCAGCTCATCTGCATTAGGGCTGCATTAGCGCTGCTTTTGTGATAACTCACTCCGCTGTGTTGTGGAGGCAAAGCTGAGTGACAGCAGAGAAGTATGAAAAAAATCCAAAATCACCTCATTCGCCATTGCGATCTCACAGCAAGACCTCTTCCTAATTTATGGAGAGCCCTGCTCTCTCAGTGTGGGCTCATGACTTTGAAAGAGGGGGATGAGAAATGGTGCTTTGCATCTCAATTTCAAACCTCAGAAGAATAAAACTCCCACTGTGTTGATGACAGATGTTAACATCTTAAGTCTTCAGAGATAAATGTCAATGACTTGTTTTAATCTTTTGATCAAATATAAAGTTGAAACGGAAAACACTAATTTCCAGTGAGGCTGTTTTAGCTTCTCCAGTAGTACTTTTGTTGAGTTTTCATTGTTTGTCTTGGGAGGCATTTAATAGACAAGCACCCCACATCCAGTCAATGCTTATGTCTACAAGAAAGTACAATAAATGTTTTGAAAAGAACTTAAAGGGATTCCCTTGATAAAAAGAAGTACTTAATTGAAGTAATAATAATAATACATTTTATTTGTACTCAGACTCAAAGCGCTACAGCATGTACAGAACAAAATAATCAAACATGGAATATGGATAAGCCTCTCTGCATCAGGCCTAGAGAGAAATGGTCTAATACGTGCAATGTCCCTTATGCAAAAAAGCAACCTTCGTTATGTTTTTAAAATGTGAATTAAAAGTTAGCTGGGCATCAAAAATCACGCCCAACTTACGCACCTGGCCAGAAGGGGACAATTGGGTATTGTCTACTGAAATTTTAAAATCCTTACACTTACTGATATTAAATGGAGTGCCAATTAATAAGATTTCAGTTTTGGAGCAGTTCAGTTGTAGAAAGTTGAGTTTTTATCCATGCTTTGATTTCCAACAAACAGTCAGAAAGTTTTGAAGAGGAAGAATTGAGATCAGGCTGAGAACTGATATAAATCTGGTTGTCGTCTGCTGCATAACAGTGAAAGCTCAGGCCATACTTGAATGATCTGCCCAAGAGGCAGCATATAAACACTAAATAAAACAGGACCCAAAACTGACCCCTGAGGGACACCCTGACACAGAGGCACAGTCTGAGATCTGTTAGTACCCAGGCAGACAAATTGGGAACGATCTGAGAGGTAAGATTTTGAATTGAATTTGCCCTTGCAGTGTACTTTTATTATGTGTTCTTTCAAACCGTACTTGCAGATAATATACTTGTCATGATTGAGAGAAGGAAATAAAGTGCAAGTAAAACTCTTTATTGTAATATTGACAAAGTAATTGGTTGAAGTCCAGAGAAGACAGCTTAGTGGCGCAGGGACCCCGATGGCCAGATGAACTCGGTGCAGAGAGTGCAGCAGTGGAAGAGAGTCCAGAGATGAGATGAATCCAAAGTAAATCCACAGAAACACGAACAGGAACAAGGAACGCACAAGACTCGAGACGCTGACTGGAACACACACCGGGAAACCACAAACAACGATCTGACAAAGGAGATGAGAAAGTGATGAGTAGGCCTATATATATGATGAGATGAGCTGCAGCTGGTGACGGGAGTAATGAGTTGATCGCTGATGAGCGCTGATGAGCCGGCACGCACACATAATCAGCACACACACACACACACACACACACACACACACACCAACAACAACAACAACAACAACAGAAACACGAGACAAGAAGGAGACATAGGATTTATGAACCGTGATAATACTAATGAAAGATGACTTGGTGGCATGGCCTGATTGTTAGAGAGCCAGACGGTAACCGAAGGTTGAGGGTTTGATTCTCGATACCGGCAGGAAATGAATGAGGTGCCCTTGAGTAGGCCCTAAGGCACATAGCCCCCAATCGCTCCCCGGGTGCCGCAGCTAAAATGGCTGCCCACTGCTCCAGGTGTGTGTGTGTGTGTTCACTTCCACTAACTTGGATGGGATAAATGCAGAGGACAAATTCCGAGTATGTATTATTTAGACGTCAAAGTCTAAGTCAAATTAAGTTCAACTGATTGCATTTAATATAAATTTAAACAGTATATTTTCATTTAATTGCAAAAAACATGTAGTTAAGTGTCCGATTACATTACATTAAATTTGCACTATTGTTTTTAAAGTATGCTAAAGTGTACTTCTCTTTTACAAGAGTTCACCCCAAAATAAAACAATTCTGTCATATTTTACTTGTCTTCATGTCATTCCAAACCTGTATGACTTTCATTCTTCTGTGGAACATATTTTGTAAAATATTGGGAACAGAACAACATAAAAATTTCATTCTATGGACTAAAAAAAAGACATTCAGTAGACATTTCTTTCTTCGCTGCAGAAAAAGAGTGTCATGCAGGGTTGGAACAATATGGTTGAGTAAATAATGACAGGTGAACATAACCCATTATATAATATAATCTTTTTATAATTATATAATCTTAATTCACTTGTAATATTCAAGGTGGAAATGTTATTTAATATGACCTCATCAAGCTGACTAGATGGTACCAACACAATTTTATTTTTGAAAGCAAAATTTCATTATTTTCCTCACACAAAGCTATTGTTTGACTTTTCTTAAAATTAGATTGAGATTACGTATACAAATATTATTATTATTCAAATATACATCAAATATAAATATATTAGTGTACTATTAATATTATTATTAGTCCCCCTTTAAAAAAATTACCTTTTATAATTTGTTGGAAGTTTTTTTTTTGTTTTTGTTTTTTTGACAGGGGGACTAATAATAATATTAATAATAGCTACATTTAATATATTTAATCAATTTTACCTTTTTAAATTTGTTGGAAGTGTTTTTTAAGTTCTTTTCAGTTTTGGTCCCATCAAACAGCTGAATGTTCCTTTAAATTGTGGAAACTGTTTTGTTTTGGCAGAGTTGATGCGACACCAGCAGAGATGTGATTTTACATTACAAAAGCTTTCATCTATCCCCACAGTTATGAAGTGCACGTAAAATTGTTATCTCAAACACTGTTTCTCTCATCTCTGTCATGGAGGATTGTAACTCTCAGATTTGTACAAGGCTCTGGGCGAATCCAGAGTTGTTCCATGTTTTCATAAGTCATAAACAAAAAATCAGGCAGAAACGCAGAGAACGAGACAGATAATTGTATAATGGCGCCATCTACTGGTTTTAAGCACAACTACACAGTTACTAGTATGTTTTATACTTTGTAAACAGAAGGAATCGTATTCTTATCTGCTGTGAATCTGTACGTAGGCCTACTCAACATCTACACTTCCATATAAGCAACTTTCAACAAGATAGGTTTTTGCAAAACAAAACGGCTGTTAAAAACACTACTAAAATAATTCATTTTAAATACCTCATGGCCTACAGTAGGCTACTTGCAAATCGCAAGAAAATAAATGATTAGTCTAATTGCACCCATTTCTGAAACGTAAACGCCAAATAAAAGGCTCATTAAAATAATCACAATACTTACGATGCTGGTCATTTTATATTACAAGAATATTCATCTCTCTTCAATATATTGCCCATTCCTATTACTGTAAAATATATTTACATTGTGGTCCCTTAAATGTTTATATTAGAGATGCACCATATCATTTACACAACATTGGATATCTTGAGAATGTTCATCTGTGCATCTATATTCATAGGCAGTATAGCTGGCCTAAAAGATTATTAATCATTATCACCAATTAATCATGAATGTCAAGCAAGTAATTGATTAGTAGCAACCATCTCCATCGTATACTCCATTCCCAGGTCAGGATCTAATGGGTGAGCCAAGTGAGGAAATTTCTAAGCCTGTTCCAGGTCCATCTGGAATAGATTCATCACGTGAGTCCGAATCACACAGAATCGGGTCATCACCTGGCTCAGGAACATTCAGAACTCATTTCTTGTTCCATCTCTATAAATATATTTTGTATTTTGAGCTGATTGTCTTAATGCTGCACTTGAATGCATTATATTACCTTCCTGAACTTATATCCAATGTCTACACATCACGTTTCAATGTGGATTCTGCAGATTACTTTAATGCTCACATAGTCAAACATTTACCATGTTTTGTCTGCTAGTAGCTGATTTTCAATGATCTCCATATAAAGAATAACTCCGACATTCATGGATTTTTATAGTCTGATCAGGCACAACCAGAGCTGGTATTGGAGTTCATGCATGACAATCAAAGAAAGTAACAATCTGATATTAACATGTTTTTGTCATTATCATTCCGTACATTTAATATGATGTGCGTGGTGAGCTGGGACATGGCGCCTATGCAATCACAATCAGTCCCATATAGGCTGCCTACATGGGCCCAAGGTAGTTCCCACATAGGTAATCTCTATATGGGTTATGAATGGGAAAAAACATATGGGGCCCACTTTGATAAACCGTATGGGTCAGACATGGGCCAACACAACCAGTCCCATATAGGCTGCCTACATGGGTCCAAGGTAGTTCCCACATAGGTAATCTCTATATGGGTTATAAATGGGAAAAACATATGGGGCCCACTTTAATAAACCAAATGGGTCAGACATTGGCAAACACAATCAGTCCCATATAGGCTGCCTACATGAGCAAAAGGTGGTACCCACATAGGTAATCTCTATATGGGTTCTGAATGGGTAAATATATATGGGGCCCGCTTGGCCAAACCATATGGGTCAGACATTGGCAAACACAATTAGTCCCATATAGGTTACCTACATGGGCCCATGTAGTTCCCATAAAGGTAATCTCTATATGGGATATGAATGGGAAAAACATATGGGGCCCACTTTGATAAAGCAAATGGGTCAGACATTGGCAAACACAATCAGTCCCAGATAGGCTGCCTACATGGGCCCAAGGTATTTCCCACATAGGTTATCTCTATGTGGACTATGATTGGGGAAATAAATATGGGGCCCACTTGGCCAAACCATATGGGTAATACATGGGCAAACACAATCAGTCACATATAGGCTGCCTACATGGGCCCAAGGTAGTTCCCACATAGGTAATCTCTATATGGGTTGTGAATGGGAAAAACATATGGGGCCCACTAAACCGTATGGGTCAGACATGGGCAAACACAATCAGTCCCATATAGGCTGCCTACATGGGCCCAAGGTATTTCCACATTGGTAATCTCTATATGGATCCTGAATGCGGAAATATATACGAGTATAATTGTGAATATAATTAATTATGTAATAAATATAAATTGTTCATCTGTAAATTACTTCATATACTTGTAAATAACATATCTGTGCAATCATTAAAACAATTATATACAGTATGTTTATAATTTATAATCCTTGTTAAAATACCACTAACAGTCAACCATGGAATATTTAGTAGGGAGGAAATTTCACAAATGGACTTATTACACAGGTGGAAACCTATCACGGTACCACGCTTGAATTCACTGAGCTCCTGAAAGCGACCTATGTTTTCACACATGTTTGTAGAAGCAGTCTGCATGCCTAGGTGCTTGATTTTATACAACTGTGGCCATGGAAGTGATTTTGAAACACCCACATTCAATGATTTGGAGGGGTGTCCCAATACTGTTGGCAATATAGTGTATGTGGGTACAGTATAGGCCATGGCACTTCAAATCCAGTCCTGGAGTGTTGGTGTTCAGCAGACATTAGTTCCAACCCTAATCATTGACATTAAATATTCAAAG
Source organism: Tiaroga cobitis (assembly GCA_030578255.1). NCBI lineage: Eukaryota > Metazoa > Chordata > Actinopteri > Cypriniformes > Leuciscidae > Tiaroga > Tiaroga cobitis. The sequence continues at coordinate 16,723,841 of CM060592.1, read as the reverse complement.
TGTCAACTTTTAGTGGTCTGATTTTGTGAGTTACTGCAAAATGCTCATCTCAATATTTATTTAAAAATGTATACAAATGGTTCAAAATATCCAGACAATGGTCACTGTACAATTTGAAGAACGGGTTACAGAAGCTAATTATCTATCAAAATAATGGAATTAAAATGGCTTAGAGATGGGTAGAAGAAATCTAACCCCTAGCAACAGCCATATGCCCTTATTCAATGGAAATACTCCAGAGTTTTCTGGTCAGTCAGTTAGTGACAATGTAATTCTACAGATTTTAAATATTGGGGTTAGGGTTAGGGTTTTGATTATTGAAAGGGGCACGAGATGATGAAATAGCCCAAGTAAAGAAAGTTAGAATGTAAAATCAGGGTTCGAAGGGAAAATCCCATGTAAATTCAGAAATCATATTTGCAGCATATACAGGAGTACAGAATGTACACAATGTAATGTTTAATGTAACGTTTAATGCTAAACAGTTGAAATATATATATATATTTTTTTTTACAAAATCTGTATGTTGAATCAATGTCATGTCTTCAAGAAATACATAACCTTTGAATTATTATTATTTCTAATTATTATTTTAGCACTGTATGATATTTTGATCAAAACACCACTTCAAAAATCTAAATTTATGTTAAAATAGAATCATTATATTATTAACAATAATAATAATAATGGATATAATTTCAATCTCAACAGAGAAGTACAGAATAAACTTTTTTGCTTTGTGTGATTTTGTTTGGGTTTGCAATTTTGTGTGTGTGCCTAAAGTTTACCTTGCAGGATTGCATTTTTATTCACACACTTTTTTATAAAAACACTAATCAAATAATATAGTCTACAAATAAAACTAAACACAAATTTCTTTAAAAAAAAGAAAAAAGAAAGAAATGCCATCTTTTTCATTACCACTGAAACAATTGCTATTGGTTGTTTCACCTTCTTTGATCATGATTGGTTAATCTGACTCTCATCTATGTAACTGGCCAATGACTGTCCGCGCCTTTTTACTGGTCATGTTTGAAAAATGAAAATGCATTAGTTTGAGTTGAATGACGACGTGTGTACTGGCCAGCAAGATTATGGCTGTTCAATTATTATTTTGAACTAATTTGCGATGTGACATGTAAAAGAAGGAGAACAGAAGCTGATGTGAACACACTGAAGAAAGTCGGACTGGATGTGTGAGGATATGTGCAAACATATTGGCGATATCAGGTAAGAGAACATTTTTCAGTCTCTATGTTTCGTGTTCATGTCCTATCCACTATCGTTTTAGAAAACAGATCCAATATATATTTAAATGTTTAGGTATTACATTAAAATAAGTGGATGAGAGTGTTAATATAGTTCATGGTAGAATATATAATGCAGATAAACAAAACTTGTGTTAATGGAGGTCATTAACTTCCCAGAAATGTTCTGTGTAAGTTAACTTACACACGAGAGTTTTATAAACGGATAACGGACGTATTACAACTAGGGTTGCCACCTGTCCCGGTTTTACCGGGATTGTCCTTCTTTTTAATCACCTGTCCCGGGAAATTTATGCATTCTCCCGGGACACTGAATGTCCCGGTTTTCGAAAGGCTACGTGAATATGTATGTTAAAACTGTAGCGCGCGCACGACAGGGAGGGAGAGAGCGAGAGGCCTTGCGTGTGTGTGCTATGTGTGTCTCAAAAAGCGCATGTAAGAAGCGCATGTAATCGCCTTCCCCCGTTGGGCGGGTCATCGATATGTAAAGAGGCGAATGTAAGATCCCACCGTTGGGCGGGTCATCGATATGTAAAGAGGCGAATGTAAGAACCCCCCCCCCCCCCCCCCCCCCCCCCCCCCCCCCCCCCCCGTTGGGCGGGTCAACGATATGTCCCGGTTTTTTATCAGACATAGGTGGCAACCCTAATTACAACCTGCAGCTGTCTGTAAAGGTAGTTAACTTATCTGGAAGTAACGTTAGTGCTGAGTAAGTGTATTTGATTGTGCTAGTGGAACTATTGCAAGTATACTTTAGGTACACTTTATTAATAGTGATTTTTTTTTTTTTTGTAGGCTAATATAAAACAAATGTTCATTGTGTAATAAAGAAAAGTCTTAGGTGATGTGTCAATAAATATGTTAATGGATTTGAAGTATAATTAGTATGAAATGTGTTTTAAATATATTTTGGTGTAGGTTTGTTATTTTTTTTATTTTTTTACTAGGGAAGGAGCATCCGAATGAGTAAAGTGACTGATAAAACAGTCATTTACTCTCTAAAACACTGGAATCTACAGAAGAGTTGATAAATATTATTGGTCTATATCAATATGTTTTTGTAGATGCCCATTTCTGACTATTTTTACATCACCTCTTCAAAAACTGGTAACTGCTAATGATAAGAGATTTGTTTACTTTCTTTTTTTTATTTTTATATATCAGGCACTGGAAGATGATTTTTTTGGGGAGAACAGGCGCCCAACAGAGAGACAAATCCACCACAATTATCAACTTCATTAAGATGTAAGTCAATTTTAACCATTGCTTCAAAACCTTACATTGGGATTCATATATTATGTTGTTAAAAGTATTATACTCATCATCAAAAGTCATATCCTCGACCAGTGACAATCTGGACAACTTTTTTTTATCTGAGTAACTTTTTATCCTTTTGTCTTTCTTCCTCTAAACTAAGTGACAAAGAAAGGAGAACATGTCACCATCATCAGCCCTTAGTTCACGGAAGAACATCAAGGGAAAGACCCTCAGACGTGTCATAACAGGATAAATGTGGCTACAGGTAAAATTATTAGATGGTTTGTTTGATTTTGGTGTACCAATTTTCTTTTTTTAAAGCTACAATTGTTTGATGTGATGTGACATGTAGCCAAGTATGGTGTCCCCATACTCGGAATTTGTGCTCTTCATTTCATCCATTCAAATGCACACACATACAGCAGTGAGTATTGAACACACACACACACACACACACACACACACACACACCCGGAGCAGTGGGCAGTGGCGCCCAGGGAGCTATTGGGGACCATTTGTTGATGTTGTCTGAATGTTTTATAATGGCAAATGTTGGTACAATTTAAATACGTTTTGTTTAATATTGTTTAAAATGAATTGTAAAAATTAAATCTTTCTTTTTAAGGACTTATCAGCCCACCCCACCCCAGATTGACCAAGGATCCAGACGAGTACTGGGCTGGCAATTTGGTAGAGGATTGTTCTTTATCTACTACACTCCACAGTCACTTCCGGTATGGATTTATTAACCTTGTTGAGGTGTTTTGATTTGACTTAATTTAATAAAATGTACATAATTTAATTAGAGAAGTTAGCCCATGATTTACTCACCCTCAAGCTGTCCTAGGTGTATATTACTTTCTTCTTTCAGACGAATACAATCAGAGTTATATTAATAAACACCCTGACGCTTCCGAGCTTTATAATGGCAGTGAATTGCAACTATTTGTTTGAAGCTCAAATAAGTGCATCCATCCATCATAAACAAACTCCACACGGCTCCGGGGGGTTAATAAAGGCCTTCGGAAGCAAAGTTTTTGTTTGAAAAATATCCATATTTAAAACGTTATAAAGTAAAATAACTAGCCAAACGCCCATAAGCAGCCAACTTGCACATAAAGCACAACTTACGCAACTTGTGACGTCAGAAGTAGCGTAGTGCATAAAGGCGTAGCGTAAATATCAGCAGTGCGTCGCATAAGTTGCGCTTTACACTTAAGTGAAATCCGTATGTTCGTTTGGCCGGAAGCTAGTTATTTTGTTAATAAAGTTTTAAATATGAATATTTTTCTTACACAAACTCATGGCTTTGCTTCAGAAGGCCTTTATTAACCCCTCATAGCCGCGTGGAGTTCTTATATCATGGATGGATGCACTTTTTTGAGCTTCACTCTAATGGTTGCAATTTACTGCCATTATAAAGCTCGGAAGCATCAGGGTGTTTATTAATATAACTCCGATTGTATTCGTCTGAAAGAAGAAAGTCATTCACCTAGGATGGCTTGAGGATGAAGCTAACCCTAACCCTAATCTCCGGCCGATCGATCGGAGCATCCCTAATTTTACTTTAAAAGCAATCATAAATCATTATACTTTATTATGCATCATTTTTTCGCCTGTAGTGGCAATTTTAATGATATTCATTGATCTTTAGTAGATGATTCAAAGAATGTCACATGTGTGTTTCTCACTTGTAGTGAGAGGATTCTGTTTATGTACCTGGGGAGGCAGAAGAGGGAGACACTCCAGAGAACAGACGAACAAGGACCTCTGACCTAGATGTCAGAAGGCCATTTGGTGCAGGGGAGCTTAGTGGGCCAACTAGTGACGTCTATGGAAAACTACTGGGAGGAAGGCTCTGGGGGGAAGAAAGGCCTTGAAACTAAGATAAAAGCTAGTTCAGTCTGTCTGGGGGGTGTGTCACTCTTCTGCACAGGGTAACAACTGTGTATTAGACTGCTCCTATTCTTGCAAGAATAAATACTTCTATTTTATATAATTTGACTCTGAGTGTCTCTTACGCAGTGATGTTTGTTTGAGAATTTTTGCCACAACAGTTTTGGTGTCAGAAGTGGGATTCCTTGAACGTGTTCCCTGGACCTGAGATCGGACGGTGTTTGGCCACCTGGACTAAGTAAGTTCCAGCTCTACCTCGTAAACTTGAGAGAGAGGGGCCGACCGATATCAGGGCCGGGAGAATCGACCACTGGAACCTAAAGAACCCGCAAGTGGCACGGAACAGCATCTCTGGGTAAGCAAAGCAAATTCAGTTTAATAGAGGGGAAAGAGAGAAATTGAACCATATTGGCTGAGGGCTGTCTCTGTGGTGCGTAATCTGGATTTTAACTGAGATCTATAGATAGATCAAGAAGGTTTTAAACAGATACGAGAGAAAATTATCTGAGATGAACTGGGATTTGTAGCGGATCAAGAGGTTTCAAACAGATACGAAAGTATCTGAGATTAACTGAGATTTGTAGCGGATCAAGAAGTTTGCAAACAGATAGGTAACCTGAAAATCAGTTGTTCCACCACGGAGCAAATGGTTTTTTAGGTGCTGAAGCTAGTTAGGGGGAGCCAGAAAAGATTTTTTTTGGTAAACCTTAATTAGGAGGGCACTAACGAGTGCAACCCGACCGATTTGGGTTAAAAGAAAAAATCGGGTCTGTAACGGGGACGCCTGACAGATAAAGAGAACGCGCGGTGAGAAATCCACAGAGAACAGAGAGAAAAGCAGCCAGTATGGGGAAGTCTCAGAGCAAGCTTGCGAAATTTGGTACACCGGTGTTTTGTCAAATGAGGTATTGAGCGCCACAACATTAAAGATGGTGCGGGAATCAGTTGAACAGAGCAGTGAGAAACAAAAGTTGTGTCTGTGTTCAACATGTGTGTAAAAAAAATGTGAACAGATAATGGATTGTTGGCTTGAAGATAAAATGTCAAACTGCCAGGAGAAATAATGTTTTTTTTACTTCTTCATCCAGTAAATGGATGCATGACATTAGATGTCTATAGAACTTAAATTTATATGACAAGGATTGTAGCAAGAAGCAATAAGGCTGTCTGTGTGAAATAGAGGGAACTGTAAGTGAGACTTGGTGGAAGAGGGAAGTGAAAAAACAAAAAGGTTGGTGTGTGAGATATGTGTGTGTGGGGATTGTTCAAACAATCATGTACTGGTTAGATAATGAAGGAACTGGCATGTTTGAGAAAAGAAAGGAGAGGATAATGAGGGAACTGGCATGTAGGGAAAAGAAAGGAGAAATATAGCAGAAAACTATATGTGATGAAAATAGACATGGTCTGACAGAATTTATGGAAGTCAAATTAACTGTTTAACTGTTGAAATGAAAAGTCAGTTTTAGAATAAAATAAGGCATTGTATGATTGACAGGGATTAACATGATATGAGGAATGTTTTAAGCAGAATGGGGAACAATTCTAGATTTTGATAAAAAAATGATTGAAATGATGATATATCTGCTTTATTTTATTAATGTTAAGAAAATAAGGGTATTGAAGCAAGTAGCTATAATGGTTGTCTGTGTAATTTACGGACTGAGTAATATAATCTGTTTTGGAGAAACAGTAGAGATAAGACTGAGACAACAATGTGATGGAAGAGGAAAGGCTTCAAACCAGTTGTAATGAAAATAATGATGTACAAATTGTTACACTTTATGAAGAGTAACGGAACAGTCCGGGAAAATAAATAAATAAATAGTGAGACAGAAGAGAGCAAATGCTGTAAACAGCTCTGCTCAGAAGATCTCACTTTGAAGAGATTTGCAGATGATGTTTTGTAAAAGATAAGCTGGGAGAAATGTGTAAAGACAGAAAACAAATTCGAATATTTTGAGCATTTTCTGTGCTGCTCATGAAATTATGTTCCGCCAATAATAATGATTATGATTTGGCTATTGTGATTAAATCCGCGACTGGTGGACTGTAAAAGAATACAGAGGACTGCTTATCAGTGGCTCTGTTTACATTCCTGAAATGGGACACACACTGCTTCAAGAGTGTGCAGTAAGTTGGAGCCGTTTGCAAGCTCACAGTGATCAAACTATAGTCAAGGACAGGTGTCTGATGCTGAAGTTGAGGCTGAAACAAATTCACTAGATGACAGAGAGTGTTTTAATGGTGGTCATCAGGACAATTTAATAGGTAACTAAATGCCCACCAAGGTGTTTGAAAATGTGATAGTGACACATTTCTGATAATAATGTGGGTTTGAAAGTAGATCAGTGTTTAAATGACGACAGTAACATTTTTCGTCTGAGAAATAAGAGATAAAAACAAGGTCGAAAGATTGAAGTCTTAAAGTGAATCCTATAAGAAAGAAAAGATCTATAAAAGTGAACTGATGAATACAGGTTGATGTAAAATTAATGACTCCAACAAATGTGAGTTGCAAAATATATCAAAGTAACTAACAGGATGATTGTGTTTTAATTAAACATTTTAGAAAGGGTTTAGATTAAGGAGAGAGACTAATCTCACGAATGATTTAGAATAATTGCAAAAGATGTATCAAGCAGAGAGTGCTAGCCTTGTCAAAGTTAACGTAATTGAGAACTTGACAACTAAAATGCTGATTGAGAAATGTGAAACGTTATTGAGAACTGGAATAATTATTTTTATTTAAGATCAAGTAAGCAGAAGCAATACTGGATTAACAGTTGCTGAATGCTGATTAAACAAACAGCTTGAAAAGTTGGCCATGAAAGAACTAGAAGCTGATGTTTTGCTTTCAAAGATAAGTTTATTATTGGCTGTAATGAAACAGTTTGCTTATCTGGATCTGATGTGTACTGTGGCTGAAACTGCCAGTGCAACAGAGACTCAATCTGAGTGGAAATTTGTAATGTCTAAATAAAGACAACTATAAAAATTATGTTTATTTGGAAACACATGTAATTTCTGGCAAATATGCCTTAAGCTGGGATAGAGCTATAGGATGGTAGATAAAAGTTTGATGTTAGAAGTTTATGAGAGTGCAGTGTGCCAGTCCTGAATGCCTCAGAGTCTCTCTCATTCAATGTCAGCTCAAAGCTGTTATATGTGATAAGCTATTTGTAGTAAAGCACAGTTTCAGTTGAAGAATCATAGAGACAGAGATGTTTAAAGAAACAATTGCCATAAAGGGCAATTTGTATTTGTAAATGTAAAACTGAATGACTTTAAAGAAGTCTTTAAAATAATAATGCAGAACTTGAAGACATTTTATTTTATTTTAGGACCAGTAACTTCTTTGTCTCATTTAGTCTCCACCATTCAGGACTGATGGCTCCGTCTACAGGTAAAGTTCACTGAACGTACGGATGATCCAAATTAGCTGAGTATAGTCTAAGCAGCTAGGGTTTCTGCTTTTAAGATAAAATAATGGATTTAAGTGATTAAATACTGTTGTTATTGACCTGTCTCCCTGTGTGAACAATATTAGGCAATGAGAATGGCTCTGGTGACTCTTGAACGTGCCTTTCCTAAGCTCCAGAAAGCAGCTGAGTTCTGTTGAAGAAAACCGATTGTGTGATGGGAAAAAAAAGCGGTCACCAGTGGGCACGAGTGACCACCTCCATGACGGGTAAGACCTTCTTTGGCCAGACAGGGGGCAACCCAAGCCAGAGGGCTCACGTAAAGTCACTGGGCATTTCCTGAATGGAGATGTTTTATGTGAGACAGGTATGAGAGTTGAGCAGGAGCTGTGAGGCCAGCAGCGTCCTTATACCGTTAGGGGGAGATGAAGCTATGACGAGTCACGCCAGTCTTCCCCATGATGCAAAAGCTCCTCTATACCACTCACCAGAAGAAACCGCATTAGTTGTATGGCTTGTTTTTCATTGTGACAAGTGTCTGCAACTAAACCGGGGGGAAAACACCCTGAGAAGAAAATTATAGACAAAGAGCTAATGGCAATGGGCTTTCAAGAGCCAGCTGAGACCGTAAGGGGGATTGCCATTATTAATTGTTGTGGAGACAGTAATAAAACTTTTTGATGTCGGTTGCCTTATGGGCAAGGAAAATGTATAGAAGTTGATTTAGAACTAGTCTATAACATAGTTCTAACTCCTGAAGGTCGTTAGACATGGTGGTGACTAAAGATGAAGACAGCTTTGTAGATTTAAGTCTGGATAACAAAGGTGGATGGTCAAAGGTTATTGTAATGAATTTAATATTACATTTTGTATAAGAAATGGATTTATAGTGAGAGAGACTGCTTGAGCAGGAGGAAGGAATGGTAACTGTGTCTGTCTTTCTGTTATCGGCCTGCTAGAGCAAGCTGAAGAAAAATAATGATAATGAATCCAAAACAACCCAGCTGACTTGTCTAAAAATCTAATGAATAATGAACAAGACATGCTTTGAAAGTGGTTAAGAGACCATGTAAAATTAGGGAAAAGCTACAGAAAATATGTGAAGTTTAAAATCTTATTTAAAATTTAAATCCTTTTAACGATGATATAAGGAAGGGCAAACATTGAGAATGAGCAGTTAACATATGTGTGTCTAGTATGAGTGTGTGTGTGATGGTGACAGCACTTTGTGTCTTGTATGTATTAGTTTGGGGTACTAATATTAGAACAGTATTGAAATTAGAACAGAACAGTTTTATCATTACAGATGGGTTAAGGCAAATGACAAATTTTAAAGAAGCCGATAATTCTGAGTGGAACGGTTGAAAAGACAATACAGAACATGGGACGAGCTTTAAGTTGATTGGACATCAAGCTCTGTCTGGTAGTAATACTTTTGTCATGCAGGATGTCGATTTGAATTATGTTCTGGATCAGTTTAAGTATTTGTGTAAATTGGAATTGTGTAGTTGTAGATCACCATCTGGCATGGGCTGAGATAAATGAAAATATTGTAGATTTGATGGCAACAACAAAATGACATATTGGCTAAGTCAATTTCGAAGTATCAAGAGAGCCTTTAACATTTATGATAATTGTGAACAAAGGGGGAGAAATGATTGACTGACATTGACCAAGTCTGTACAGCACGACCTGACCTGAAAATTTATGACTTTAGAAATGTTTGTAGATGACTGACTTGAGAGACCAAACAACAGGCCTGAAAAGCAAGATTCGCTGTGAGACTCAGGGACGTTGCCCTTCAAATACTTCGATAAGAAGATGAGATTGGGCTTTAAGTGAAGAATGTAATATTTTTGTTTCAGAGGCAGAGAAGGATGTCTGGGAAAAATTTGGCTGAAGGACGCCGTTTGGGTTAGTGTTGATGGCAAACTTTATAAAAAACACTATGTTAAATGTTATGTTAAATTGATGCTCGAGTTGTGTCGTGCATCAAGAGGGAGATGGTATAACAATTGCCAAATATGGTTTACTTGGGTCCCAAACAAAATTTGCTGTCTGTACATGTATTTGCAGGACTGTTTCAACAGGAAACGCTAGGGCAGATGTGGCAGCGAAGGCCATGGCAGCACAGCAGACAAAAGAAACTACGTATTTTACTATCGGAAAATAACCTCGACATTTGGTTTTCTTTACAGAGCATGCAGACTTTTGGATACAGGGGAGAATGTCCCCTATAAAATGATGGCTATGGATGAATTTGACTAACTATCCTGGCCTGGATTGTTTTTGTAGCAGAAAGGTGCCACACCTGCGCAGCGCATAACTTAAATTTTCCTTTTACAGAATGTCAGGATGGGTTGCAGAAAACAGAACTGATTCTGTTCCAAATGTATAAATATTGTTTTTCAGGGGAAAAGGATCCTGAGTGCTATTAAGTGAGCGAGAAATTATCCGGTGATAATGTTTCAGGTTGATTCCACAGGTCACACCAAAGGGGACGAGCGGCTAGACAAGCGGTCACTAACAAAATACTTAAGGTCTCCATTCACAGGTGACAGTTCACTCCAGTGGGGGTGCGGTCGTGATATAAGGGAAAACCTTATAAGGATCAGAAAATGGTTGGAGTGTGACACCTGGGTCCAACCGTGTCACCTTAGACAACACCAACAGGCCACAACCATCCCATAGTCCATGGGGCGAACGAGATTATCAACACGCCTGGAGGAGGAACCAACTGCCAACTGATGGTTTAAGTTTAACAGAAGAATGGGGTTTTGTGATTATTTTGAGGATTTGATTTGATTAAATCAAAATAGGGCTTAGTATTGATATACAGTCGATCAAAAGATTTGATTGGTTACTTATTCATTAGGAAATATTTAAGGAAAATGTTTTTGGGAAGAGATCTATTAATTAATGTAAATTATAGGGATAATTGTTGAAGCGTATTAAGTAGAACCACAGCATGTTTGAATTAAAAGTATTGATTTGATTGTAAATGTAGAAAATATATTGATTGTGTCCGTAATGGAAATATTAGAGTTAATATTGAACAACTGCATTGGTTAGAAGAATGGATAAAATTATAAGACTTCTCTGGTTAGATTTTGTTAAATATGGCATTAAATAGAGCTTACTAAATTGAATTAGAAGTAAATGAAATATGGAGATGGGCGTAGATTAATGGAAAAGGCTTAATGATAGGAGTTAGGATTGTTATTGTAATAATTTTGTTATTCATGGGTGAATATGATTACAGACAGGTGAAACATGCTGTCTGTTCAATTGGTGAAAATGACAGTCTATCCCAAGGATGAACAAAATTATGTGACGATACAGGTAGTGGGAGCTACAGTGAGATATGTGTTAAATGTATGTTCTGTTTGTTTTTCTTCTATTTGTTTATTTTCTGAGAAAGATTAAGGGCAAAAGATTTAAAGAGGGTTAAAAGCAGCAGTCATCCGTGTTACGAGATGGCGTACAAAGATAGGGTATTAAACTGAGTGATTTTTATTATACTTTATATTTTTTTTTTTTTGTTTCCTTACTATGTTTACTTGCTTGCTAAAATATTACGGGGCTTTTCCCCCACAAAAACAGCCTTATGCTTCTTCATTCTAAACTTTTCTTCACAGGTTCAAGGAGAGTGATCATTTTATGCAAAAAAATCAGAGATGAAAAGTATAAGTGTGATGATATGACTTAAAATTTGTCTTATTGTTTATTATTGTGATTATGGGTAATCAGAATGATAAAAAAGTGAGGAGTTGTAGTGGCAATTTTAATGATATTCATTGATCTTTAGTAGATGATTCAAAGAATGTCACATGTGTGTTTCTCACTTGTAGTGAGAGGATTCTGTTTATGTACCTGGGGAGGCAGAAGAGGGAGACACTCCAGAGAACAGACGAACAAGGACCTCTGACCTAGATGTCAGAAGGCCATTTGGTGCAGGGGAGCTTAGTGGGCCAACTAGTGACGTCTATGGAAAACTACTGGGAGGAAGGCTCTGGGGGGAAGAAAGGCCTTGAAACTAAGATAAAAGCTAGTTCAGTCTGTCTGGGGGGTGTGTCACTCTTCTGCACAGGGTAACAACTGTGTATTAGACTGCTCCTATTCTTGCAAGAATAAATACTTCTATTTTATATAATTTGACTCTGAGTGTCTCTTACGCAGTGATGTTTGTTTGAGAATTTTTGCCACAACACGCCCATTCTATCATGGACTGAGAATCTGATTGTGAGAAACTACCTAATATTAAAATGACAAAAAATTCTTGAGACAAATAATGTAAGCCTATTATTATTATTTTTGTTTATAATTTTTTTTTAATGGTTAACTTGTATTAATGAATGACTTGATGCTTTAAAACACATTGCATATTCATACTTTATAAACTGTTTTTATTGATTTCCCAAATCCCCTTCCAGTGACATTCCAATACTGTGACCATTCCAATATAAGTTTTTTTGCTGTTTTTGTTTTTTATCCTGAGTAAAAAAATGTTATTTTGTCATAAGGTATTGTGACATGTGTAAGTAACATGATTTCTTTAAAATCATAATCCCTAAAAAAAACTAATTTGTTTTGCAGAGGCTCTTAAGAAGACTACACAGATCAACTGGCAAGAAACTGAGTGACTGTCTGCAGTGTAAGCTGTACTGATAAATGTATAGTTGCTGCTTCTTCTAACTGTCCCCAATTTATTTCCTGTTCAAATGTTCAGTAAAGGCTGGGTCAAATACAGGTTCAAAATATGTATTTTAACCAATAGTTATATAACATTAAAGAGATTCTCTTTAATCTGACATAAATCTGCTTCTTTAAATATTGTCTCTGGAATTTCAGAATATATCATAATATGATGAGTAATTTCAATAAAATTTAAAATATTTAAATCTCACTGTGTGCTCTAATGCTTTAAAACTTGTTTGTGTGGTGTTGCTACTCATTTAGATGGAACCCAGATGATCCCGAGTTGGGCCACATGCATATGATTCCTAGTTGGGCCCCACCTAAATCCTGCATAAAGCTTAAATGAGTAAGTTGCTGGGGCCAGCATGGAACCCATGGACAAACCCACTTACAGCCCATATTTCAGCCCATGTAGTAACTTTGTAGTACCCACAAAAGAAATAAAGCTGGGACCAAGATGGGTCTGGTGCATGTGGCCCAGTTGGGGCCCACCTGTTTGTTAGTGCCATCCTATATGAAATCCATGTGGGCAGTTGGCATGGGGCCATTATTGAACCCGTGGACAATCCCATACAGAGCCCATTTTTCAGCCCATTTCAAACCTACAGGGGCCCCACATACAAATATTGGCAGCTGGGACCGAAATGGGTCTTGTGCATGTTGCCCACTTGGGTCCCGCCTAGTACCAAGTGCAATCCTACATGAAATCCACCTGGGCGATTTACATGGGAGCATTATGGAACCCGTGGACAATCCCATACAGAGCCCATTTTTCATTTCAAACCCACATGGGCCCCACATACAAATGGCGGCTGGGTTAAAACTGGGCCCGAGATGGGTCTTGTGCATGATGCCCCACTTGGGTCCGGCCTAGTACCAAGTGCAATCCTACATGAAATTCATCTTGGCAATTAACATGGGGCCATTATGTAACCCGCGGACAATCCCAATCAAAGCCCATTTTTCAGCCCATTTCAAACCCACATGGGCCCCACATCCAAATGTCGGCTGGGTTAAAGCTGGGCCCGAGATGTGTCTTGTGCATGTTGCCCACTTGGGTCCGGCCTAGTACCAAGTGTAATCCTACATGAAATTCATCTGGGCAATTAACATGGGGCCATTATGTAACCCGCGGACAATCCTACATGGGGCCCATTTTTCAGCCCATTTCATACCCATATGGGCCCCACATACAAATGTTGGCTGGGTGGCTGTGTCACAATGGGAATTTAAAAGTTCCTCTTGTTTTTTTTGTTGTTCACTGACGGTTTTCATTAGGCGCATCAAGGGTCGTCTGGACCAATGGCCAGCACAGAGGCTAATGCACCAGGTTGTGTAGGCTGGGAAGGGCTGCGCTGGTCATGGTATCCACCACGGTCACATATATGATTTAAACATTCTGGTCAACATCAAATTGATCGACTTTGGCTGTGGAAAACGACTATGTTTTAAATCTCCCTTTTCGGTTATTTTCTCAATTTTGCATATTTTATCGAAACATTCGAGCGGAAAACTAGACGTGAACATGGGCAACAGGATGGACTGAATAAGTTCTGGGCCAAGGCTATGTCTGTATGCATTTCCCCCGATTGCTCCTGGAAGTTCTAGAGAGGGATCACCAGGACAGGGTTCGTCTACTACTAGTAGCCCTGTTCTGGCCAAGTCTGGTTCTCTGACCTGATGTCTTTCTTGGATGGCTCTCCATGGGAGATTCCCGTCCGGAGGGATCTTCTGTATTGTGGGTTTGGCCCTTGAGGGCGATCAACTCTTGAACGCTGGTTTCTCAACTGATGTTGTTGAAATCATCCTGAACCCTAGAGCTCCCTCCCTGAGGAAACTGTATGCCCTAAGTGGGGACTTTTCATTTAATGGTGCAGAGAGAAGTAGTTGGACCCAGTCAACTTTCCAGTTGTTTTGAGTACTGTAGTTCCTCCAGGATAGTTTTTCAACTGGGTTAACCCCCTCCACATTTAAGGTTTACGTGGCTGCCATGGCTGCTTACCACGCACCTGTCAGTATTGAGTCTTTGGGGTGATACCCTTGAAGGCCCTTGCACACTGAGTCTGAAATTCGCGTCCGAAATTTCCGCACGTTAAAAAAATATATATACGACCTCACGTTATGTCAATCACGCTTGCACACTGCCTCCGAAACTTTCGTCCGTCATAAAAAAAATTGGATCGCATCCGTAGCAAGCAGTCTGATTGGAGTTTGAACGGTGTTTTGACAATTCAGAGCCACCGAATCACGAATCCGAAAAAAACGCATATGAAAATTTTAGATTCAGTGTGCAAGGGCCTTTAGTGTCCTGTTTCCTGCGTGGTACTCTGTGGCTGAGCCCTTGGACTAGGCTGTTGTTTTGGAGGGTTTGTCAATGGCACCCTTTGAGCCTTTTGAATCAACTTCGGAGACATTTCTGACTCTCAGATGGCATTCTTACTTTCAATCACTTAACTTAAAAGAGTAGGAGATCTGCAGGACCTGTCTGTTGCCTACTCCTGCTTAGAGTTTTCTTCCAGCATGGTCAAAGCTTTTCTTCACCTGAAACTGGGTTATGTTTCTAAAAGTGCCTAATAATGTAGCACACTCCATTGTTTTCCAGGCCTTTTGCCCTCCTCCTTTTCAGACGGCCGACCCAGAGACGCTTGCTCTGCTTTGCCCAGTTCGAGCCCTCAATTGTTACGTCCACGGCTTATCTCAGTGGTGTAAGTCTGAGAAGTTGTTGGTGTAGGGTTGGTTCCCCCAGAACTGGGCTCTTCAGCGTCCAAACAATGCATAAGCAAATGGATCGTACAGGCTTTCTCTGTGGCTTACGAGGCATATAACCTTCCTTCACTCCTAGTCATCAGAGTCCATTCTACCATGAGAATGGCTTCCTCTAAGGCATTATTGGTTTCCCTTCCAGAGGTCTGTGGTGCGGCAGGATCGTCCTCTACCCACACCATCATTAGATTCAATAGCTTGAATATGGAGTTTACCCCAGGCTCTCTTAAGCTTTTGAGCTTGTTATGATTCACGATTGGCCAGGCATTGGTTCAGTATGGCATAGTGGGTGAATGTTTACAAAGTGTCAACATGGGAAGGAAACTTTTCGCTTACACTAGAAGTAAGGGCCCTAGCCCAACCCCTGAAAAAGAGCCCATACCATTATCCCTCCTCCACTAAACATTACCGTTTGAAAAATGCAGTCAGGCAGGTAACATTTTCCTGGTATCCCCCAAACCCATACTCACCCATCAGACTGCCAAACTGAGAAGCGTGTTTGTCAATGTTTCCTCTGCTCCTAGGCAGCATGCTTTACACCACACCATCCAACGCTTCGCATTGTACTTGTTGTTGTGAGACTTGCATGCGGCTGCTCGGCCATGGAAACCTATTACATGAAGCTCCCGCCGCACAGTTTTTGTGCTGATATTAATGCCAGTGGAAGTTTTGAAGTCTTCAGCGGTGGAATCAGAAGAGCGCTGGTGACTTTTATGCACCATGCGCCTCAGCACTCAGTGACCCTACGGCCCACACTATGACTAAATGTGATATTCGACTTCATGGCTGAGTTAATGCTGTTCCTAAATGCTTCCACTTTCCAATTATACCACTTACAGTTGACCAAATATATAGCAGGGATGAAATTTTATGAACTGACTAATTCCAAAGGTGGCATCCAATCACAGTACCACGCTTGCATTCACTGAGCTCTTCAGAACGACCCGTTTTTTTCACAAATGCATTTCAGGGTTACGGACCAGTGAAATGCCAATGGTTTTCTTTCCAGTGTTCAATAACCTTTTCCTTTTAGCGTGAACCTCAGTGCTTAAATTTCTTCTGAGATGCAGTGAACCAGGCAGCACCTGCAATCTGCTCTCTACCAGATTCATTTAAATTACACACTCTGTTTTACATTGCACAGAACTTCACACTAAATGGAAGTCATGAGTGTGACCTATTTTACAGTCACTGCATTTCATGGTGAGGTGAGCAAAGGGGTGGAGGAACATAATACATCAGCGTAGCTGGTTATTATATTAGATTGAGTATATTTGCCCTGTTGGACTGCAATATTGTGCAGATACTACACTGCCCTTGTTTAAATAGGCAGTCTGCACAATATTGCAGTGTAACAGGGCGAATAAAAATATCCTGCTCAAAAGTTATATAGTTTAAGTTTATAGTATATTAATGTGTATAAATAATATAAAATATATGCACTACCGTTCAAAATTCAGCACATTTCTTTTTTGATAGTAATGAATACTTTTTATTCAGCAAGGATGCATTAAATTGATCAAAAGTGATTGACGTGTTATGCTGCAAAAGAGGTCTATTTAGAACAAATGCTGTTCTTTGGGGGGGGGGAAAGTATCAGTTTCCACAAGAATATTAAGCAGCACAGCTGTTTTCAACATTGATAATGATAAGAATTGTTTCTTGAGCATCAAATCATCATATAAGAATGATTTCTGAAGGATCATGTGACACTGAAGACTGGAGTAATGATGCTGAGAATTCAGCTTTGCCACCACAGAAATAAATTACATTTTAATATGACAATAGAAAACTGTTATTTTTAATTGTAATATTACTGTTTCTACTGTATGTTTGATCATGCAGCCTTGGTGAGCAAAAGAGACTTCTTTCAAAAACATAATAAAACGTACCGAGCCCAAGACCTTACTGAAGTTCCCCCATTACAATATAAAGTTGTGACATTAGAGAGACAATATTTTCAAGAAACAACACTATTATTTAATATATAATTGTTTAATTATATCATCCAAACAACCTTTCATGAATCTCAGTGATAAATTACATGTTAATGTTTTATGGTTGCCTGATACATTTTGTTAACTTCTTCATTAGAGCTCACAAGAATGATTCACACGCCACATCTTAGATAATATCTTATTATTGACGTACTGCATAATTTGCCTTTCATGTCCGTAATAAAGACACTACATGAGATATATATATACAGCATGTTCAGATCCGCATCCAAGTGACCTCAAAGGTAGAATGGGGCATATTCTTGAGATGTTCTTCTGGTAATAATGAAAGCAACAGTTCACACATGGAAATTCATGTTTCCGCCTCAGTATTGTTCAACTGGATGGCTGATGCTGATGGCATGGTGAGAAACACCATAGTCCATTATAGATCAGTTCTTAGAAGAAAAGATAAAACAAGACATGGGACAATATTCACCACTTCCTAGAAACACTCAAAAGGAATATAAAACGGCAACATTTGATGTGTTCAGTAACAGATATATATGCTCTGAGAATGATTATGCTAACAAATATTTTCACATGGTCATCATTAAGCAGTAAAGCTATTCCTCTGATTGCAGTATCTTAGTTTCCTTTTAGCGGTGCGACAAATGCTATTTTACCCAAACCCATGCCCGAAAAGAGCATTTTATGACACTCAAGCGTGGACTTTACCAGATAAACATTGGGTGTTTGCAAGGCAGCACTGTAATAATTAACTTCACACAAAAAGTTAACTTCTCATTTTATTCTTCTTTTCTGATTGGTAAATCACAGCATTGTAAATCTGCATTGTAATGAACTATGTTTTCTTAGCAGAAGCTACATGATAATATAAAGGTACATTTATCAAATAATTTCAACTCAAATCAATATTTTTTTTCTGTCCACGTATTTTATTTATTTCATGTAAAAGTTTCTTTATTTTAGCCGTGAAAAATAAAGTGGAATAATGTACAGTCAGCCATTTATTATCACAAAAAAAGTGATTTGTGTATTAATAATAATGATAAATGGACATTAATAGGCATCCTGCATCCTGATTGGCCCATTCTTGGCATCATTTTGCATACTGTATGCCAGTATTGGGGAAAGTTACTTTTAAAAGTAATGTGTTACAATATTGTTTTACTTCCTAAAAAAGTAACGAATTGCGTTACTTAGTAACATTTAATGGGAAGTAATGTTACACTACTTTTGCAGTACTGTGTCTCACCTGTGCAGGGCTTGCTTTTTTTTTTAAGTTACATTTTTGGCCAAAAGTGAAATTCACGCCTGTACAGTAGAGGGCGCAGCTCAAACAAACCTTTCATCTGTGCTGCCATTCTGGATTGGGGAAGGATGCATTCAACAAATACTGAAAAATGCGGTAACACTTTATTTTCAGGTGACTTAGTTACACGTTACTACATGTACTTTCTATAGTAATAACAGTACATTATTCATAATTACAAGTAACTTACCCTAAACCAAACCCTAACCCTAACTCTATAGTTAGTACATGTAGTTAATTAATATTACTCAGTACTTATTTGAATAAGTACAATGTAACTACGGCAAAAAAAGTGTAACCAAAAAAGTAATTTGCGTTACTTATTTGAAAATGTTCTTATTTTTGTTATAAATTTAAAAGTAATAAGTTACTTTACTTGTTACTTGAAAAAAGTCATTTGTTGATGTAACTCACACATGTAATCTGTTACCCTCAACACTGCTGTACACATGCTGCCCTATTTTTCTAACTACGTGTACTCTGTACGCTCATCTCGCACATTTTTTATTATTATTTTGCACTAATTAGATGGTCTACAAGGTGCCGACACTGTCTGAAAAAGAATCAGAAGAGAAAACACAACCACAGCAACAAACCACTGGAAACCACGAAAACAATGCCGGTGTTGACAAGCACGTGTGTGAGTGAATAAAGAGATGCAAAGAAATGTAATCAATCATAACTTCTGTTAAGAAATAGCACAGGCACACTACAAAGATCAAACTTTCTAGTCAGCCTGTGTCGAACCGCCTTGCTATAAAATGGAATATAGAAATACGATCAGCTGTGCGCATATACTAAGCGCTCGCGTCTAAACCGGAGTGGTCTTAACACTGCAAAGACAATCTTACATTACAGGTTGTTTTTCGAAGACGGCCAACAGGAGATTCATACAGTAAGTGGCTCTGATGCAGCATTTCATGCACTGAACCAAAGCTAAACTTACCCAAAACCTTAACACTATTCTCTCGCTGCCTTGCAAGCACAAGTGTTTTCTTCAGGAAATGCAAATATAGCTAATTTCAGTGGTTTTTATTGATAATCTATTGATTCTTAAGAGCATCGGGAAGGTTCATTAGGAATTTCTGCTAAACGCCATCCTTTTACTTAATAAATTCTCTACGATTTGATTGGAAGCACTTACCCAAAAGACTAATTTTCTATGCTGTAGTTTGAAGTGTGGAATAAATGCTGCAGTACAGAACATGGACGGCAGCCATACACTCGTTTTCAATTAAACTTTTCAACAGTCAGCGGCACTTTAAATCGTACTGAAAGTTCCCATTGGTCAGCAGAGCGTCAAAAGAACAGCGACGAACAACTGAAGTAATGGAAAGGGGTCGCATTCACACAGGCACATGTACACCAACATACAGAAAAATAAACTCAATATGTGATTAAGGCATTCGACGAAATATTGCATGTAGCCCCAATGTTATGTGTCAAGGCCCTTTCTGATTTCCAAGCAAACAGATCCCATATATTCTGCAGATGAACGCAGCTGAATGGAACTCAAATAATGATCGATAATCCAGTCATCTCAGGATATCCCATGTGAATGAAGCAATCCTCTTTGGACACTAAGGGCATATTTGGTTTGGGTATCAGTTTTTCAACACAAGCAAGTATTTCGGAGTGACAGGTGATTTCGCATGTTACATGGAGTATCGAGATCAGCAGTCTGAAGATAAATAATTCTTGAGTCAATTGAAAAGTTGATAATTATGGTTTGTAGAGTAAGAGTTCACTCCGGCACAGGACTCTGGGAACCAAAATGGCCGCCCAAAGCCACACAGAGTTCCAAAACCATACAAAAACAACACATTGCCACCTTCAAAGGCTGACTAGAAGGAAGTTGGCATGCTGTCCATTTATGCCGTCATTCACTTCTGCCAATTACTTTGACCTTTGAGGGGATTTTTAAGACGGAAATAGTTTTATCAGTGGGAGTGGGACCTCAATTTCTCAGACCCACTCCTGCATGGATCTCTTGCAGTACAGTATGTGGCGCTGCGTGTCCTTCCTCTTGAAGCGGAACACGGTGTAAAGCAACACCATCATGCACAGGGCCAGGACACAGGGGATGGCAATGGCCACCGCTTTCTCTGCTCCACCGCTGCTCTCCAGCTTCAGCACGATATCAACGTCATCATCGTGGTCATACTGCGGCGGTTCCTCTTCTTGTGGGGAGCTCCAGTCCCAGTCGGGGTCGGTGGTGTAACCGTCGCAGCCCATAAAATCCCGCAGGATAGACCTAGGGTAGCCTTGCTCCACTCTCAGCCGCTGGTTGTTGAACTTCCAATACTCCTTCCCCTTGTAGAAGTATGTGAATCCTTAGGGAAGAAGGAAGACAGCTCATATTGAACCACACATAATGGAAAACATAACCATATTATATTCTTAAAAATGTCAACCAATCCAAGTCAATTATATGTTACTATAATTATAGGCCTATTATATTATATGATACTTGCTTGTGCTCACCAGAAAGCCGCTTTAGACTACGCTTGAATGGACAAAACACACTAAATGATGCCAAAATGCACCTATTGTCAAGTATCCTTGCAAGCATAGTTAAATGAAGTCTTAAAGGGTTAGTTCACCCAAAAATGAAAATTAAGTCATTAATTACTCACCCCCATGCTGTACCAACCCCGTAAGACCTTCGTTCGTCTTCGGAACACAAATGAAGATATTTATGATTAAATGTGACAGCTGGATCACTCCTCCATAGGCTGCCTAAGGGAATGAATCCTGACGGCCCAGAAAGTCATTAAAGAAAATGTTTAAATATTCCATGTCACAACAGTGGCTCAACTATAAGTTTATCAAGCGACGAGAATACTTTTTGTGCGGAAAAACAAACAAAAATAACGACTTTATTCGACTATTCCTTTTCTTCCTTGTAGGCCTGAAACGAGACTTCAAGAGATTTCCACGACGCACGTGCGAGAACTTAACTGAAGTAGTTGAAGGAGATCGCAATTCTCGCGCATGCGTCATGGAAATCTCTTTATTAAACATTTTCTTCATTGACTTTCTGGGTCGTCAGGTTTCATTCCCTTAGGGAGCCTATGGAGGAGTGATCCAGCTGTCACATTTAATCAAAAATATCTTCATGTGTGTTCTGAAGACGAACGAAGGTCTTACGGGGTTGGTACAGCATGGGGGTGAGTAATTAATGACTTAATTTTCATTTTTGGGTGAACTAACCCTTTAAATGTACTTAAAGAGTTGTGTGAAAAAGGATGCGTGTCAGATCCGCATCATGTGTGGCTGGTCTTAAAGTGACAGCAGCCTAATAAACCTGTCATTAATGTTAATCAATGAACAAAAGACTTGTTCAAAAGACAAAAAAAAACTGCTCTTGACTGAATAACACAGCTTTAAGACGGATTAATCTATATTTAATTAAAAAAATTTAAAAATAATTTTTGCAGTGAAGACTGTGAAGTGTTTGATAACTTTTTTCAATTTCTGTATATATCCTACCTGTTAAACCTACCTGGAAATCTTAAAGCAACGTTTACAATGTTACATGCATCAAAAACAATGAAAACAATAACTTTTTGTGCATTTTGACAGGGCAAGTATCTGAAGTATCTGACTGGGCCAATAGAAAAGTTGAACCCTGATATATTGAAGAGCACAGGTAAATATGACATTTATTAATGGGTTGATGTGACGATGGTTTTAAGTTCATTTAAATTAAAAGTTGTTATATTACTTAAAGCCTAATAAATGCCAAAAATTCAGCTTTCAATTTAAATAGCTTTCAATTATAATGCTGAATGCCTATAATTAAAGGCTAAAATATAGAGAGAAAAAAATCTATTTCATAGAGACATCAGTAACAGTATTGGTATCAGTGATACTGGCCTTCTTTCATAAAAAAGATGCCATTAAACAAATATTTAAAATATAAACTACTATCTTAATGTTGTTTCTACGTTAATTTCGAGATTAAATGCGAACTTATTCCAATATAAAAATATATTAAAAACTTTCGTGATTAATTAAAGAAAATACGATTAATTAGTTTGATTTTTTTGATCGATTGACAGCACTATTATATGCTTTTAACATGAAAATTTAATATGATTTTTAGAATGTACCATGGTATAAAGACCATTCCAATTAAAGTAAAACAAAGGTATACATTTAGTAAAAAGCTACCAAACCTTTTTTGAAGCTCCCATTTGGCAACTATTGGTTCAATTATGAGGAAGTAGAAGTTGAAGTTATAAATCACCCAAATGCTGCCTAGAACTAGTTGTTCCTCAAAAACTCACAAGAGATTGTTGAGAGAAGCCACAGTGAGGCCAATTATCACACCGAAGGAGCTCAGAGATCAGGTGAGGACTCACTACTTGCACAGAGTACAGCCATCATATACAAGTTTAAAGAAACTTTTTTATCTTCTGCCAGTTGTCACCAACACAAAGTCTGAAGCTCAGCACCTCAGAGTCAGCCAATTACTTAAACCCTTCGCCTCTGAGGGGATTCTAGGCTGGAAAGAGTTTCAGTCTACATTCAGGTGTCTAAACAACATTTAAATGTGGGGCAAGGTGACCAGACGTCCGTTTTCTGGGTGCTGTCCCAGTTTTCTTGGTCGCACGGGTGGCGCTATTTTAGCCTTGATAAACTGAACCCGGATGAGAGCAGAGCATTATGGTTATAAGGTACCTTATCCTAACACAGTGGTGAAAATACACCTGATATAAAATAATAATAATAAACCCACTAAACAATTGTATTTTGAAGAATGCATGTACTTTGTGCTTAAAATGAGCCTAAAATGCAAAATAATAAGCCTAATTAGCCTTAGATTTTAGCCAATGATCCATTTCCCAAAAGCACAAATATAAAATAACCTTTGAAAAGTTAAAAATATATAAGTACTGTATTTAGAATGTTTATTTTTTTTAATTGTGTGATGTTTGGTGAAATGTATTAAAACCAGTTAGACCTGCAAAAATCATAATAATTAATAAGAATGATTGAATTTAGTTTAATTAAGCAAATCATAATATTTCACTGTGTAATTAAAAGTATATATTAAATATAAAAATAAAATAATACATTTTGGGCTTTTTCCAGTTTTGCTGAAAAGAGTATAACATGTAAGAATACTCAAATTTGCATCACCCACATGCATAAAAAGTCATATCTCAGTGTGTCTGAGCATTATGTGCAAACCACCAGACCATGGCACCAATGAAAACGCAATTATGGCACTCACAATGATTCATTTTGACTTCCAGTATTATTACAAGGCACTTCACAGTTAGCTGGGATCATTTCAATGTCTTACCATTGGCTTTGTCCACAAAGGCTCCCTGTGGAGAGTCTGGGATGCCTTTCCACACAGTAATAGGTTTTGGATATCCAGGGTCCATGGTCCTCATGTCCTCATTGTACCTCCAATACCTGTAACAGTAAACAGAGAAAGAAAAATCGGTCTCTGACGTTATGGAACAATCCAGTGAAGGGGGTATCCACTAGGGCCTATTGTACACTGTGCCTGGAAGCTATAAAACTGACCTATCGCCTTTGAAGAAGTAGGTTTTGGCCACATCTTCCCACCAAACAGCGGTTTCAATGCTCTGCGTAGGCATTCCATTGCCAAAAAGAGAAATGTTCTGAGGATATGTGGGCTGCAGAGTTGTATCCTTAAACACCCAGAACCGGTTGCCTTCAGAGATACGGAGAAATGGAAAAGATTGACTAAAGTGTTTAAATAAATGGCATTGTCTTCTCATAATAATAATAATTTGAATACTAATACAACTGATGACAATTATGGCTACTTTTCAAGAATGCTTGTTTCCACCACCGAATAAAAAAGTAAAAAAAGTTTGTGTCTCACAATTCTGACGTTTTTTTCTCAGAATAGTGAGTTTATACCTCGCAATTCTGTGGAAAAAATCAGAATTACAGGGTTTAAACTCGCAATTGGGAGATATAAACAATTTTAGCAATTCTGACTTTATTTCTTAGAGTTGCGAGAATTTATATCCCGCAATTTTTTTCTCAGAGTTGTGAGATATAAACTCGCAACTGTGTTATAAAGTCTGAATTGCGAGATATAAACTGAATTCTGAGAAAAAATACAAATTTCTGTCATGAAACTCCAGATGGCTGATAGGTCCTTAACTCAATTTGTTAGCGATCACATCGTTATCTACATAGCGCAGCTGATTGGTTGCTGTGGCATCAGGAGCCAATGAGCTTGCTGCTCATCATTCAAATACTTGGCATTGTTGGCTGTTAGCAGTCTGCAGTGCGCTTCAGAAACCCTTCACCTTCCCCAGCTCCACCTGTATAAATCTGCTACGGGGGTTATTTCATGTATGTTACATGTGCAACAGCAGCAGTGAATGTGAATGTATTAACAGTAGCAAGTCTCGGTACTTGCTCTGCAGCAGCGTAGCAGATCTATTCCGCCAATACATTAACATTGCCACATCCATTACCATGCCAATCTCTCAGGGAGTTGTCATGTCAGAAATAGAATTATGAGATAAAAAGGTCGCAATTACCTTGGCAGAAACAAGCTTGCACAGTTTTAACAGACCCTGAAAGCTGAGGCCTCTCCTTATAACCACATATTCACGTCTATATTTAGGCTGTAAGATTTAAAAGTCAGAAGGAGACACGTCTTACCTTTGAAGAAGACAAATCTCCCCTCGCTGTTTTCATAGACAGCATCGATCTTGGGAGGCAGACCTCTCCAGAAGTAGCTTATTTGCATTGGGTATCCAGGCACCACAGAATTATCTCGCACCCTCCAGAACCACTGATCCTAATAAGAGCGCACTGGTGTTAGGAAACACACAATTTATACGGCACTAATTCTCTGTGAAGCTGTTCATCAGTCATACCTTGAAGACAAACAGCTCCTGTCGTAGGATTGCCAGAGTGTTGAATCCTCCGTCGCAGATGTTGGGTTTGGAGTTGGGGTGGGCGGGTTTGGACTTCTGCGGAGGGCGATGAGGGCGACCCTGGCGGTCCTGCTTTCGAGGGTCAGTCGGTGGGTGCAGGCGAGGAGGCGTAGCGGTCGTGAGCAATCGTGTTGGCTGAGGGTTTTTGTCTGGAGGACCTGCAGAAGTAATGAAGAATTCAAATCACACATAAGAGTGTCAAGAAAAGGAAAAACTCTTTTCGAAATCTAGATGACAACACATGTGGCAAATAAATGTATTTCATGTGGTTGTGAAAAACTATTATACCATTTTCAAGGAATGCAATGACTTAACCATTAGTGTGCCCCCTAAACTCTCATTCACTGTTCCCTACATTACTCCACTAATAGAGTTCACTTGAAGGAGTGAACGAAAACAAGTGAGTGAGTGAATTCAGACGCTGAGTGCGCAGGACGGGCTTCTGCTTTTGCATAGTTTGTTCTTGCTGTTTAATAATCACTTGAAACTGGCAGCTCCAGTAGTAATGGAAATACATACGGATTTCTTTTCAATGATTTATTTCTTTTTAATGGCTTTTTTCTTCAGTATGACATCAGGATGGTGAAACATGCTCATCATGTAAAGGGTATGTCATTGTATGTATAAATTGCATTTTTAATATGTCTTTGAATAAATCAATAGATCAAAAATAGAACATCACTTTCAATGTCCCTTTTTTAACATATTTGCAAACGATTAGAAAAAAAGGATATGCTTGTGTTTCTTATGCCACTTAAAATTCTGTTAAATCCTTGAAAGTTTAGTAACAAAATACAAATTAAATTTTTTTTAATATACATGTTTTTAGTGTGTTGCTATGTGGTTGTTTGGGTATTACGGGTGTTTGCTGTGGTGTTGCTAGGCTGCTCTGATTGGTTGAAAGGTAATTGCTTACTGGTCTTAATCAAATAAGTCCACCACTTGGTTTGTATAGTAACCTGGCAGCAAGATATGCCTCGGATATGGAGAAATGTGTCCTAGCGATTGTAAAATAAAAATAAAATTGTAATAGTAATGCTGTAAACAGGTTTAAACGCACCATATATTTTCTGGATGCCCTGGAGATCATCATGAGGCAGTTTGAAGCTCTCAGTGTCCATATACTGATAGAATGGAGCCATTATAGCCGTAGGATCATTCGAATGTTCCAATCCCAAAGCATGACCAAGCTCATGGACCGCCACAAGGAACAGGTCATTACCTGAGGAGCAGAAAACAACAGTGAAGATACAATACACAGGATTTGCTTTGTTGTAGTTGTTGTTGTTTTTACCAGTGCTCTTATTTATGAAAAGCATCTGGCATTATGACTCACTACACTAGTGCTTGACCTGAGATCCATCTTAATGTTGTAATGTGCAAGTGTACAGTGTGTGTGGGCATGACAGAAACAGTAGCTTTGGACACAGAATGCAAAACAGTTCCCACATTGCTTTTTATCATATACAACAAAACTGGAAATATATTTAATCCTGAACTAATGATGAATGAAAATGTTCTGCAAGATATCCTTCTTAGCCAAAATATTGTCTTAAATGTTGCCTTGTAGTGCAGGTAAAATATTAAAAGTATATTTTTGAAAAGTGTACTGGCAGATAATATAATATAAATAAAATAAAAAATTTAAGTATTTTTAAGTGTACTTAAAGAGACACACTTTGTAATACTGTCACACTTTTATGTTAAAGTACATTTTAAATAAAAAAGTACATGTTAATGTGTTGCCTAACATACTAAAGCACATGTAAAGTATCATAATTATAATTTCAACTGTAATGTGTTATTTGATATATATTTTAAATACATACTAAATTGCAACTTCATCATTACAAATGTGTAATTACAAATCAATTTAAATATAATGACATACACGTTTCAATCGAAATGTCATTAAAGTATATTTTAGTTTACCACAAATGCTTGCCATGCCATTTGGCAGTACACCTTCACCAAATTTCAAAGACAACATTGAAGTAATTATGAAATTACATATAAAGATGACCCTACAGTAAGTCCTACTTACAGTAAGTGGGTTAAAAGCACTCTTAAATTCATTTAATTGCTTTTAATATGAATTTAAACTATCATAAATTTAGATTTAATCGCACTTAACAAGCAATTAATCTGTACGAAAACATTAGACTCAGTTGGCACTTAAGTATAATATTCTAATATATTATTTCCGTAGCAATAAAATGTTTTAAATTGTGTTATAAAGTGTACAGTAGCATATTTATTCAAAAAACATATCTGAACAGACCGAAATTTCAGATCTGTTAGAACCCCACATGTCATATGGACTATTGTTATGATACTTTTAGTGCATTTTTGACATTTTTGGAGCTTGACGCTCAAATCTCCATTCACTTTCATTGTATAGACAAGAGTGGTCACGCTTTTTATTACTATGTACTTAACCAATTGATACCATTTACTTATTATGTGCATACATGTTGGTGCATTGTAATTAAATTTAAAGTACTCATTTAATTACCAATTTGTTACACTGTTACTTTACCTCTCATTGTAACCCAAACCCTTACCCCAAAAATGAATTCTAACCCCCAATTCTAACCCTAACTCCTAAACCTAACATTCTTCAAACTCATTAGAAGTAAATGTGGGAATTATTCACTAAGTAAATTCATAGTCATGTAGGTATTTAATGTAAGTAGTTAAGGCCACCTAATATAAAGAGTGACCAAAAGAGTAGTTGACTCATCTCATTTTGTGTTGTACTCACGAAAGAAAGTCATACAGGTGTAGAACATCATGAGGGTGAGTAGGTGATGTAGAATCTTTGGGTAAACTATCTTTTTTTTTTGCACTTTGTGTAAAGGGTCATCTTGTCGTCTTCACTGACCCCTCACACAAAACAGATCAGGTAACAGTGAATGAATGTTGTGGAGGCTTTCTAAATGACTCATCAAAAATAATCCCCTAATTGCTGCTTATTCTATATTACATGCTGATGGCAATCAGCCTTAACATAAAGAAAACCACAGTGTTGTCCATATGGACTGTGGTGACTCTAATGAAGCCTGACTGAAACCACGGGAAGCTATTATGCCAAGCACGTGTAACATCAGAGACGGCAGCAAAACAAACAGCCGAAGAGTGCAGGCGGCAGTAAAAATGCCAGTACCGAATGTGTTCGCAGCCATTCATTATTGTCTCGACTGAGACATTTTGTGAAAGGAGATGAGCATCTTAAAAGCTCTCTGCATCCAGTCAGCCCAGGTAATTAAAGCTGAGTGCCTCTAAGTGCGGCTCGCAGTGAAGAGATGGATCTGATTATCTCTCATTTAATGGGCGCAACCGTAATGCAAATACTACATATAAAACAAAGCTGACACCTGACATGCACACAAACATGATCACGCGCACACACAGACTTATTCAGAGAAGAATAACTTAAGAATCAATTGAGACAAATGATAGCATTGTTTACTTGCCTTGTTTTAGTCCCTGATTCACTAAAGGAAATATGTAAATCATACCATGACTCAAAAAATGTGCTGAACACTATTTGCATGGCACAATATCTCGCAGGCCGGATTTATCGGGACTGTGCAACTTCATTCCACCATGCGAATACTGCCATGATCATTAGAAAAGTTTGAGAAACCAGTACGATAGGTCCCCTTTAAGGCAGTCACATCGACATTACGTCGTGTGACATATATGGGAACTCCTCCCTCCTCCACTTCTGCTGAAATCTTATGGGCTAAGCCTAACGCCAGCTGACACAACTGGCCAATTGATGCAAAGCATGCAAATACTGTCAAGCCCTCTGGCAGTTTAAAATGCATGCGCATCAGAATCTCTTTCTTCACGCTCAAATCGAATTGTGCAACTCAATCTAATATCTAGTCGACTGATTCGCCATCGTTGAAGTTGCACGGAAGATACCTACCTGTCTTCAGCATCCGATGGCGTCCACCTGCAACCTGTGTTCGGGCCCTATCGTACCGCCTGACACCCATCTCTTCTGCGTCGCCTGCATGGGCCTGGCTCACGCCGAGGCGGCCCTAACGGATGACCTGTCGTGCGCTCACTGTGCGGATATGCCTGTGCGCGCTCTTAAGGCAAGAAGGGAAGTGGCCCGAGCATCCGTGGGAATTGGGCCCACTGCCGCCAGCGAGCCGCTGGTGGGCCCTTCCACCCGCGAGGATGGAGAGCTCGACGCTGTCAGCTTCCCGGATGCGAGCTTCCGCCCCCCTCACGACGTCGCTGACTTCATCTCCTTCGGAGCTGAAGGGGAGGATGACTCCATGTCTCTTTCGGCGTCGGGGAAAGACTGGGGATCCGAGTCGGCCCCTCCCCAGCAAGAGAGCCCTGCGGACCTCCAGGAGGAGCTCTTCAGGGTCCTTAGCAAAGCCGTCGCCGAGCTGGAACGCAGCGGACGAGCCAGCGAGGAGCAAGCTGGACACGTGGATAACGTCAGGCCGCGTCGAAAAGTGGGACCCCGTTTTTCCCAGAAGTCCACGAGCACGTGGTGAGATTGTGAGCTGCTCCCCAGTCGGCGCGCACCCACTCTGCCACTCAAGCCATGTTTGCTCACGTCGACGAGGCGGAGGCCCGCGGTTACGTGCGCATGCCCCCCGTCGAAGAGACCGTCGCCACCCACCTGTGCCCGTCGACTTCTGCATTGGGTTCGGACCGCAGCTTGCCGTCTAAGCCATGCAGATTTACTGTTGGCTGTCTCAGCTCTCCATGCCATGGCTATCCTTCAGGTATTCCAGGCGAAGCTACTTCATTAAGTCCCTGGATGGCGTCGCCTCTGTGGACGCTGACATCATCCGCGATCTTCGTTCGGCAACGGACCTCGCGCTAGCGGCCACCAAACGCTCTGCACAGGCCGTTGGTCGCTCCATGGGATTCCTGGTGGTCCTTCAAAGGCACCTCTGGCTGACTCTCTCTGACGTCAAGGACACGGACCAGAAAACGCTGCTCAACGCGCCGATCACTCCAGCCGGCCTCTTCGGTGACGCCGTGGAGACAGTCACAGAGCGCTACTCCGAGACTCAAAAACGCGCCAAAGCAATGAGCCATGTCATTCCGTGTCGGGCGCCACCAGCTCAATCTCGTTCCCGCTCTTCATCGGCCTTTCGAAACCGGCCTCAGGACCAGGCTAGACAGCCCGCGGAGCCCCGCGCCGAACCGAATGCTCGCGCCGGGCGGAGCGGACAGTGGTCGGGGCCGGGGAAAAAGGGACAGGGCCAGAGAAGGAGCCCACGCCGAGGGAAGGTCAGCGCGCCCCCCTCTGCATCTAAGCCGTCTTCCTGATGGAGCGGGCAAGAGGAAGAAAGAGCGCCAGGGAGGGCCCGCCCCCGCCCCCAAGCGCTGTGTTCCCATGCATCGAGTCCCTCATGTTCCGTCGAGCGATGAATGCATGTCTGTTTTGAATGTTGTCTTTTCTGTAAAAGAACAGATAAAAACAAAATGTATCTCTTCACAGAAAGAGCCTTTTCTTCCTCTTGCACCTTACACTGTGGCACCCGCTCTGCCTCAAAGCAGCGCAGAGTCACAGTCAGTAACTATAATGGCATCTCGTGGGAGCGAGATGCAAAACACCACACACAGCCCACCGCGAACCGCACTCCCGCCAGAGCTATCAGCCTTGCGGGGGTGGTGCTTCAGTCTAAGTACCGCGCCGCTAGCAGCGATGACCGCGGAATTAGCGCGCCCACTAAGTCACTCTCTGGGCGCATGGCAAACTATTCCGGGGATTCCACCATGGGTGCTAGGCATAATTCGACACGGGTATTCGCTTCAGTTCAGACGCAGACCACCCCGCTTCAACAGCGTGGTCCCGTCATTAACTTTGCCCCAAAACGCCCCCGTTCTGAGACAGGAAGTTTGCAGTTTGCTCGAGAAAGGGGCGATAGAACTGGTCTAGACAACTGGCTGATTCTAGCTCACTCGAGAGATGTGCTAATCGGTCATGTGGAAGCGCTGCTTCGCCACCTGGATACGTTGGGACTGCGTGTAAACAAGCAGAAAAATGGGTTCGCTCCGAGTCAGACTGCAACATTTCTGGGTGTATGTTTGAACTAAGTGACGATGCGAGCCCATCTCTCCCGGGAACTCATAGAGACAATATCATCGCCTCTCCGCCGATTCAAACCGGCCAGGTCTGTGTCACTGAAGGAGTTTCAGAGGCTTCTGGGACTGATGGCAGCAGCTTCATCAGTGTGTCATCTGGGTCTGCTGCATATGCGACCGCTACAGTTCTGGCTGAAAACTCGAGTTCCTCCGAGGGCGTGGTCTTCCGGCCACAAGCGCATCACGGTTACTCACAGTTGCGCCCGCACTCTGGTACCCTGGAAAAACCCGGAGTTATTCAGTTCAGGAGTCCCTATGGGGATCGCGACGTACGGCGGTCTTGACGGATGCGTCAACCTAAGGCTGGGGAGCGGTATGCATGGGCATTCCGGCCTCAGGTCTGTGGACAGAGCAGCAGAGGAAGTGGCATATTAACCGCCTGGAGTTGGAGGCGGTGTTTCTAGCCCTCGAAGCTTTTTAGTCTCGGTTGGAGCAGCAGCATGTACTGATTCGAAATCGAAATCTCCTCCCATCCGTTGTCTGATTGGCCTTTCGCAAGGATTCCTGGGTAGTTAAAGTGCGTAGAGCCTGCATCTATGCGGGCTTCGAGGAAGACCGCTTCATAGGGGGCGCTGCTGAGCACACTTCAGAGTGTTAAAATGCTAAATGGGATGGCCTACGGACTCGTAGGTTCCCTGCTTCAAGCCTGTTTCGTAAATGTCCTGCCACTTACCATTACCGCAAGTTTGAACACACTTCTAATCTAACTCAACCAGGCATCACCCCTTTTTGCACATACCCTGGGCAGGAATTATTTAAATGATTAATATTGTGATGTGTTCATTCCTGAAAGACTACAAAGTAGGCATTTCATCGAGTTCAGAAACAGTGTTTATGTGAATGTTAGATTTGGTTGCGTCTGTGGTAACTTGGGGTCTGTAAAACAAAATTTGTACAGAATTCACTGCTATTACTCTGCCCAGCCAATGATCATAAATATGGCTGTAAAAGTAATATTCATGATACATATGCTACTATGCATCAACTAATGTTAACACTTAGAACTTTATTGGTGTTAGCAAATTACATACTTTACTAATGGCTTTGGTATATTTAGTTGCTGCTTAAGCTGGTTAGAAAATCCCCCGCTGAGATACTATGAACAGGTGGTGCAGCAGTTTAGTGAATTCTCCACCTTAATGTGTAAAAAGCTACAAAAGTTCATTAAAACACTAATTTCAGCCTGTAAATTATAGCACTAATTACTTTAAGTGAGTCTTGTTTTGCAGAATTGTTGTTGGTTTTAGCCATTACACTTCCTAGAGTGGTACTTGTAAAAGTCTCCAGATGCCATTAAAGATTTAGCTGCTCTGTCACATTTGCATTCCTGCTGAAATGGCAACTTTATTGTTTGTTAATGTTGAAATTGAAAATGTGGCCTAACCTGCCGTTCTCTCACCATCATGGTTTGGGTTGCCCAGCGTCCAGGGTTCATCTGAGTCAAAGTGTGTGTCGCCCCCTATGCCCGGCCCTGGGAAATAAGCATGTGCCAGGAAGCCTCCTTCTCCATCAAAAGGAGAGCTGTCACCATGGAAACCAGAGGCAAAGATGATGGTGATGTCGACGTCACGTTTGCCGCTCTCCAGAGCACTGTAGGGCACGGCCTCAAAGCGTAGCGGCGTGACGCCTTGCCATACGTCGAACGCCCGGCGAATGGCCTCATGTGTTTCTCGTGCTCCCACTTTGGGAGTCACATTTTTAATGCTAGAAAAACAAACAGAAAAAATAATTATTCAGCAGTGGAGTTGAACTCTCTAGCAAACATTAAGACTTTAGAACAGCATGTGGGTGATTAAATGATTAGCAAATTAAAAAAATTGGCTGAACTATCCCCTTTAATTTCTAAAAGGATCTAAAATATATTTTCCATTTTTACAACTTCCATTTTGTCAGACAAACTTTTAAAAGTTACATAAATTGAAATTAACTGATAAATTGAGTTAGACAAATTTAAGTTGTTTAGTGTAAAGTCTACAAAAATAGCATTTTGCATCAATGCGATATTATGGAAGCTTGTTTCGACTATGGAATAAAAAATAAAAAAGGTAATTGTGACATTTTATATCATAATTCTGACTTTTTTCTCCCAATTGCAAGACTTTTTTTCTTTTCTTTTTTTGTGTGAGCTATTAACTTTTAATTGCAAGAAATAAAGACAGAATTGTGAAATATATGCTTGCAATTGTGAGAAATAAACTTTCAATTCTAAGAAAAAAAGCCCTAAATTGTGAGAAATAAACACACGAATTTGAATTTGAATTTGAAAAAATATGAATTTTTAAATTTCCTGGTGGAAACAAGCTTCCATTCAATATTAAAATTTAGTTTAGCTTCAAATGCTTCCACAATTATACATCATGATTACTTTTGAATATATATATATAAAGCATGTTATGTTCGCTGAAAGCACAGACCAAATTTAAGCTGATGTGACTATTTTCCAGTTGAGGAAACATTAAAAAATCCCTAAAGCTGCGACCCTAGTAAGAGCTGTGTGTGTAAAACTCACTCCCCTAGCTGGCCTAAAGAGATGCACTAGCGACTGACGCTAGAGGATTCGGTCTTTAGCGTCCTTGTTAGCGTGCCCATCTCCCGTGCCAGAGAGACCTGCAAGTAAACCTCACTCCCCTGGCCTCTAGCAACCAAAGATGCTAGAGGCTAGAGAATTATTTTTCCCGTTTAATCAGATATTAACATCAAAACCTTCCCACTGATCGAAATCCACCACAATCAAATATCATAGTAAAATTCCCTTCACCATTATGATTAGTTAATATCACAGAAAAGAGAGAGCATTTTCATTTCCAAAGTGAATTCCACCGACTGCCCTTAGACTGGCATCTTTGCTGAATTCCCCACATTGAAGTCTTTATCTTCCTCTAACAGACTGAGAGGCCCTGAAAGTCTCAGCTGACTTTTCTCTATAGAGGCCAGTCACTCACTGCCAAGCCTGTCTTCATTTACATTCCATTTGCATAGGTGGCCCATCAATTAAAAAAAGCAGGATTTGAATAAATCATTTCCGTTATCGCCTGCTGTAACCGGGAAAGTCTAAATTGAGGTGAGAGAACACTCTATTTCCTCCGAGCCCTTTAGAAGGTAATCTTCAGGGAATTCAAATATGTTTCTTGAAGGTTAAAGAGTGAATGCTGGAGGTTATTATATGCTTGGCTGTGTCTTCATTGCAGTGCAGGATCCACTGTAGGATGGCAGAGACGGGACGATTTGAGGGACCTCTGCTGTTCCAAACTATTAGGTGTTGGTTGATCAAGGTTCAGTAAACTGTTCCTCCTCATCTCAAATAATAGTAACCAAACCTTTTATCCTTAACTTTACTTAAAGTTACAGTCCACTTATTTTAAGTGATTCCTGAGGAAAAATTCTGGCCAACTGACAACCTGCTAATGCACTCGCGTTCATGTAAAGTAGCCTTGATGACAAGTTTGGGTGAGTAAGGGCAAAGCGCATACGATTTAGTACACACACATACTACACACATTCATACAATAGAACATACTTTTATGGTAAATTTTACAGCAATCCGGTAAATTTGAATTCATGGTAACTACTCAGACAGTATGTGATTTCAAGTACAGTAACTAATTACAATAACTCAAATACTTTACACCACTGTGAATACTTCCCTACTATATAATATGTGAAGTACGCCAACAGAGCAGATGACCTACTACTTCTGCCGAGATATATGGAGTGTGCATTCGATGGACACATTACTATTCCTCGAGGCCACGGGAGAGGATTTATGAATGACGGTGAAGCAACGCAGCTGTCGTTGGTAGGTCACGTGCCAGTAACAACATAGCGGATATAGTAAGTTTGTATTACATTCATACTACACACATTCATACTATAGAACATACTTTTACGGTAAATTTTAGGGTAATCCGGTAAATTTGAATTCATGGTAACTACTCAGACAGTATGTGATTTCAAATGCACCAACAGAGTTTAATTATTTTAAAAAATACAGTGCTTTTTCCCTTTCCTGAAAAGTACCAGTTGGACATGCAATGTTTCCGCTCAACAGAGACGATATGTTAAAACATACACGCTCATGGTAAGACTGTCCATGTATATTGAATAATAATTGTAACATAAAAATATGCATGTCATATGCATTGAAATTCCAATTATACATTTGTTTTCATTAATGTCATTATGGAAAATAAATATATTGTTTGATTTACATTAATATTATTTAATAGACGTTAGCTAACATGGATTTTCACTACTGTTAATAAAGATTCATAAAGACTGTAACAAATGTATTGCTCTTTCTTATTTAATGTTTGTTAGTTTAATGCATTAACTAATTTTAACTAATGGAGCCTTATTGTAAAGTGCCAGCAGAACACCAAATGCACTTGAACCAACATAAAGGTGATTAAATACTTACAGAATTAAAATGTTTGTGTGAACTATCCCTTAATTTCTGTTGTTTCCTTAAAATCCTTATGGAAAATAAATATCATCAAAATAATCATGTAAAATGGGTATACTATAAAACAACTTATTTAGAGTGCTGTTATAGATTTAGATCTTGTCTGTGCTATGTTTATAGATCAAATTGTTAGAGCATTCACACTAACAGAGACATCATGTCTCTCTCTAACCTGTATGTGATGTGTGTGCGTTGCCACTTCTGTCCAGTTAGTGCGTAGCGCTTCTTCCTGCGGGATCCAGATACGCCCTCAAGCTGGTCTGGCACCCCACATCTGGGTTTCTTCATCCAGCTAGAGGAGAAGAGATGAAGAGTGAGGTTATTTCCGCCCTTCATCCAAAAAACAAAAAAACTTAAAAAAACAAACAAACACTAGGTTAGCTAAAGTCAAAGCTTTAAGGCATAACTATAAAAGAGTTAATGGAATTAAAAATAGCCAGTTCTGTGTTCATTCATCAGAATTTTAAAATGAATCAGTGTTCTAGTGTTTACTCTCTGTGTGTGTGTGTGTGTGTGTGTATGTATGTATGTATATATATATATACTGGAGATGGAGATGTGCTGTAGATGCATACAAATATTTAACACACAAAAAAAATGTCTGTCACATTGTGTTCGCACGAAGACGAAGGAGATCTTAAATAAATCCAAAAAGTTAACAAAAACATGCAGGTGATCGCAGGAATAAAGTTTAGCACAACCACACTAACATAAACAACACTGAACAAAGAGAACAAATGGCTTAAATGCACAAAGGAACTGGGAACAAGTGCGTACTTAATTAGAAACCCACAACAAATGAGTGATTAGTACTACACCAAACAATGACAATGAAAACTAAGACTAGACAGAACAAAACAAGACAAGGATGTGACATTACCCCTTCCCTTCCGCGGGTAGGTATGTCCTCGTGCAAACTACAAAACAAGAGGAGAATGGGCGGGGGCTTGGGAGGAGGATGCAGAACTGGCAGACGGGACAACCCAGGACAAAGGAGGAGCCAGGGTGGAGATGAATGCAGGAGCAGCCAGGTGGGAACCCAGAGCACTGCAAGGAGGACAAGTGGAACCGATAGTGGCAGGAGCCAGGGTGAGGTCAGCGGTCCAACCACCAGTGGTGGAGCTAGGAGATTTGGAGAGCCAGACATAGCCGAGGAGAAGACAGGGTGCCAGAGGACTGAGGTGGAGCTGGTGTGACTGAGGACCAAGGCTTAGCCAGAGGGAAAGCGGAGCCAGACAGAGCGGAAGGGGTGGAGGGACGAGGCGTAGCCGAAGGGCCGGAATTCTATGGCGCAGGCAGAGTGACAACTGACCAAGGCCAAGCCGGAGGGACAAGGAAGCCCGGTGAAGCCGTAAGGACGATGGTTCCAGGTGGAGCCGTTGGGGGTGGGGTGGGGTGGGGGTGGATGGACCCAAGGTGGAGCCGACTGGTTGACGGGCCAAGGTGGAGTGATGGACTTAGCAGCCTGAGCCAAAACAGGGGATCCACGTGCCAAGGCGAAGCTGCCGACCTGAAGACTCGAGGTGGATCCGCACAGCAGAGTGAAGTAAACAGAGGAGATGCAGAGAAACTGAAGGGAGCCAGGGGAAGCGGGGAAGAAGGACTGGTTGGCTTAGGTAGAGGAGGAGGGAGAGGGAGGCTAGGTGGGACCATCATCGACGAAAGAAACTTGGAGCTGGGTGGGACCAATGGAGATGCAGGAGATTTGGAGCAGGGTGGGACCAATGGAGATGCAGGAGATTTGGAGCTTAGTGGGACCGGCGGGGATGGGAGACACAGGAGAAATCCCTCTTCTTCAAACAATAACACAGAAACCTTGCAAAGCCCTATAGGCAGGGCTCTATTCCATTCCCTCGAACTCATCGATGACACCCACTGATACTGAGGATGTCACCTGGTCAGATACTATTGGGCTCAGGCTCTGGGGCAAAGTATGGCTCAGGTGTCGGCTCTGGCGCTCTATCCATGGAGGGATCGGGCTCCTTGTCTGCGGTGGACTCAGGCATAAACACTATGTTGGGTGTTGTTGGTGGCTGGCAGCTGGGTCAGGAGTGTGACTGGCGTTGTCCTCATCCATGAGGCAGGTGGTCATAGGAGAGTTGTTGTTAGCCAGAACCCACTCCACAAATGCAGTAAATTTATCTCGAGAACCATTAGGCCTGCCTTACACCACCCATTTAACCTGGTCAGGAAAAACACACACAGGGAGTGGTCAGGGAAGGTGGTAAGGCACGCCAGGTCTAAAAAGTCACTCGTGTGGTCGGTGTTATTTTTTCTGCCCTAAGCAGAGCAATCTGACCACAGGAAGATCTATTTATTGTTCGGTCTTCTGTCACATTGTGGCTGTAATAAGCGCACAAAGACAACAAAAACAGTCTTTAATAAATCCAAAAATGTAACAAAGAACACGCAGGAGATCACAGGAACAAGTTTAGTACAACAATACTGATTTTTAACTAGACTGAACACTGACCAAAAGGAACTAAGGGCTAAAATACACAGGGAGACCAATCAAAGGAACTGGGAACAGATGAGTACTTAATTAGAAACTATGACAACAGATGAGTGATTAGGAATAAACCAAACAATGACAATGAAAACTAAGACTAGACAGAAAAAACAAGAGAAAGTAACAATGTCACAGACATTCAGCACCAATTTATGGTCATCAAAATCACTCGATCTGTAGCTTCATGAAATGCTCTTGAAACCCGCTGTTGTCTTTTTTTTTTTACTGCATGTTACATAAGAGATGAAATTTCACAATAACAGCTAACGTTAATTAGCATTTGCAAACCTACTACACGGGATGTTTAGATAAAAGATGATACATTTGTTTATATCACTGAATGTGAAAAACAAGGCCTGATCTTAATTATCAATAAACCATAACAGCGAATAAAAATAACTGTTTAAAGGCTTCACATATTTACAAGGTCAAACAGAGAGTGTTGTGCTCTATAACACCGAGCTTGTCTCCGCAAATCACTTACACAAGCAGTAGAAAATGTCCTCAAAATATTTTAGATTGGAAAATGGCATGGGGTGTCCAAGCTAAACATCAGAGACTAGGGTTGAAACTTTCAGTCCAAAGAAAAAGTGATACATTTTAATTGATGCCTCATTTCCAGGAAACATTTGTGCCCAAATTACTAAAAATTACCATGGAAAACAGATACTGGACTTCGTCATATTGTTTGATAGAGTTAATGCTTGGTGTTTTATGGAATTTTTGGAAAATCAGCCAACTTGCATGTCCTTATTCATCACTGTTGCAATTTAATTGGGTTACATAGAATATTTATTAGCAAACTTTTACTGGAATAAAAATATAATTTCAGTATTTCTTTCAGTCCACGTTTTTGCACTACAATATACATGTCATTATATTTACACATATGGTGTGATGATATTATAATATAGTTAAGACCATTTCTAGCTATTTTTGTGTTGACCATCAACTCAGTAACATTTGGAATGTAACAAGGTGAAATAGCTGTTTATGAATTCTAGACTTATTGTAACAGAGTTGAAATAATAGCGCTTTAGGGTTAATAACCTTTTTGGCATTTTGTAAGGCTGTAACCTTAGGATTAGCAGTAATAGTTTGAGAATATGCCATTAAAATAGTATTTAGTTGGTCTAGTACTTGGACCTGGAAAATATGATTTCCTTTTCGAATTAAATATACATATATTGTTTTTAAATCATGCGAAAATGTCATTGTTTCATGAGAATGGGCCTAGTAAGTTGCAATCCCTTGTGAAAAAGAACTTTTAAAAAGTGCACTTTGTAATCATGTTAAATTAAAAGTTTTAATAATCTTTTGTCGTGCTTTAAAGAAGAACACTTGTTGTGTTGACTAACATACGAATGCACTTGTAAAGAACTAGTAAAGAAGTAACATGTGAAATACTTGATTATCATTTTAACTGTGTTATTCAATATTACATTTAAAGTTAAAATAGTTGTTTAAATGTACTAAACTGCATCTTCACAATTACAAATGTGTAATTAGAAATACATTGAAATACAGTGCAAGATTCAATAAAAATGACATTTAAAGTATATTTTAGCTTACTTTATTTTAGTGCTTGTCAGTACATTTAACAATCCACAATATTATTTCCGTAATAAGTACTCTTTTTAAAAGTTCATGCTAAAGTGTACTTCATTTTCACAAAGGGTTTTTTGCTTTGTTATAGTGTGTTGCTTCCATGTAACAGGGGACACTTTACAGTATGTACAGTATGTGTGCTTAGCAGTACTCACTCTACAGTGTCCTTGTTTAGAGTCCCTGTGATGTTTAGTCCGTACTTGTGCTGCATGGCAGCAATAGCAGAATGCATGGTTTGCGCTGATCGCAGGACGGCCATGTTAGGTTGTGTATGGTGGAGGTAGCCATACCTCTGTAACCACGCCTGCAAGAGACAGAACAAACATAACCTGACAACATGTCCTCAGCTAAACCCCAAGGATCAGCTGTAGCCCTCACAACGTTTGGAAGGAAGCCTATGTTTAGCGCTTCATTTTATGTTGGTTCTCAGATGGTTTTGCTTGAGGACCAAGGTTGTATATTGAAGACTGGGAGGTAATCACACAAAAGTAACAAAACATTGCAATTGATTAATATTACCATGAATTGCACAGGCCCAACTAATACGGTAATTGACATGATAATAAATGAATAGGACTGTTTACAATATTGTATACACAGCATCAGAAGTGCAAATTTACCAGGCAAACATATAGGACAAATACTGGGCTTAACCTTGTGGAAAAGAAGTGTGTTTAATTGTATTGAATGTGCACTTATAGTGTACTTCAAATTTTAAAAGAATATTTAAAAAAAAATTACTTATTGATAATCTAATATTGAAATAAAAAAGGTCACTTAAGTGTACTTAAAGAGAGTACACTTTTATGACTGTTTCTTAACA
The DNA here is from genome assembly GCA_030578255.1 of Tiaroga cobitis. Taxonomy (NCBI): domain Eukaryota; kingdom Metazoa; phylum Chordata; class Actinopteri; order Cypriniformes; family Leuciscidae; genus Tiaroga; species Tiaroga cobitis. Next base: position 16,682,789 of record CM060592.1, on the reverse strand, counting down.
CACTTAAGTACACTTTGAAATAATAATGTTAAATTAAATGTTTTACTTGAAAGAGTATTTTAAATAATTGTTTAAATTTTTTGTTGTACTTTAGAGAAGTACACTAACATACTAAAGCACACGTAAAGTATACTTGATTATTAGCTGTGGTGTGTTATTTAATATCACATTTAAAGTTAAAGGGGTAGTTCACTTCATTGGGTACCAAACGGTCCAAGGTCCAAATGACAGTTTCAGTGCAGCTTAAGGGCTTTAAACGATACCAGACGATGAATAAGGGTCTTATCTTGCGAAACGATCTGTCATTTCAAAAATAAATAAAAAAGTTAAAGTTTTATAGGCACAAATGCTCGCCTTGCTCTGTTCTGTGATGCGTGTTCGTGACTCTCCTGTTCGAACTCGTTCATCAAAATGAACAAATCTTTTTTCGAGTCATTACTATGGGATGATTATAGTATCAAAATGATTAACACGTGCAAGCACACTTATCAATGAACTTGATACATGTTGCAGAAATGTTTTATCCATGACTTTCAACTTGCGTGTGCAAAATTCAAAATTGAATGAATGTGAAGCAATTTGTTCAAATAGAGACATTTTTGTGAATACAAATGTTTTCCTTTGTATTAGTGTATCATAATTTGCACATACAACACAGAAGATGTGCATGTGTGGATCAGGTGACACGCGTGCATTCATTGACGTCTTTTCTGAGTCGATCTCATTTGATTCATTTGCATTTTGAGACTTTCTTTTCGCGGTTTTTAAGCATTTCACAACCCACACACAAACAACTACAAATGAATAGGCCTGGTGCTAATTATTAATGTGTGCACAACTACCCATCTATTTGACAAATTCACAAATGTGCGTCACTACATTTAAACTAATACAATACAACTTGTGTGTGCAAAATCCAAAATCACATGAATGTGCAGCATTTTGTACAAATAGAGACATAGTTGTTAATACAAAACCTCGATTTTGTATTAATGTAGGCCAGAATTTGTGCATGCAACAAGTAAGATGTGCATTTGTGGATCAGGTGACACGCGTGCATTCATTGACTCGTTTCTGAGTCGATCCTATTTGATTCATTTGGATTTTGAGACTTTCATTTCGCGGGTTTCGCCTGGCAAGATCCACACACACTGTCTGAGAAAAGCTGCTACCACTAGATGGCAGTGTTCTGCTAAAACAGACAACGGCAGCATAATCAAGCGTTCTTCCGCATTTAAGACGCTTAATGAGAGTGATATTGATGCACCAAATTTAGTACACAATAATATAGGCCTACCTTATTAAAAAAGCATACTTTATAGAGGCAAACATTAGATCAGATTATGAACAACACCCGTAGAAAACCATTATAAAACGCTTAACGTGCAATCGCGCGTTGCATGGTCAGTAAGGTGGATTGGCTACTGAGTTTAAATATCATCCTGCATTGACGTTAGGCCTAAGCTTTTTCTTTATAATATGCTCTATGGGAGGAAAACTATATAGCCTACAGACAAGAGACTAGCCTACATGAACGCAACGCACGGCGTTTCAAGTTAATAAAATTTTCCTTCCCGAGCCTGTTAAAAAGAAAAAGCTTAACATGAAATCCTGCAGTTGCGTTTAACTTTGCATGTGAATGGGAGAGCAACCGGTCCGAGAGCGCAGTGAAGTAAGTTTTAGTTTTAATATTCGCCACATTTTATAAAGGGACCATCTGCAAATTCCACTCAGTCAAAAAAATATATATAAACGTCCAGTCATTCATTCAAATGAACATACTTCCAAGGTTATATTATAACCTTGGAAGTCTAGTGGGCAGACTGACTTAGCCTACTGTTACTGTATATCCAGCCAATATCTCGACTGAACGGTACAATTTTTTAAATTACTGTAAATTGTTTTTCTATTCATGTTCCAAAGGTTGTAGTAGCCTACGTTCCTAGTGATAAGTCAGGTGAAATTTTACATTATTCACCTGTAGTAGGCTAAGTCACCAAAAACCCGTTTGGTTAATTACAGTAATTTTTATATAAAATAATAATTGTTTAAATAGGCTACATGAAGGGAGGTATTGGGACAATTGCACCTGTAGTAAGCCAGTCTAGTCACTATAGGAACATACTACAACCATTTTGCATGAAAAAACCCTTTTGGTGAATTACAGTATTTTTCTGCAGAATACAGGCTACATGAAGGGAAGTATTGTCCAAATTTTACTTGTAAGTCAGTCTTACAGAAACATTCTACGAGCTTTGGAATTTGAAAATGTCTGTTATTAAATTTTAAAAGTAATTTGAATAAAAACAAATTATACGTTTTAACCACTGATCTATATAGAATGACATTATATAGATCAGTGGTTTTAACACAGTTAGTGAAATTGGCAGACGTTCCCTTGTGCACCATGAGCTGTGGTTAGCGCGTCAAAGCATTCTCATGTAGAATGCAGTTACAGGCCCGCTACGCCAGTTGATTTTCAATTAATATTTCATGTCGATATACAATGGTTGCATATTGTTAAAACTCATCGTGCTAAGACTATAGCCTATAACAGTGGCTTAGCCTAAGGGTCAAGGGAAAACAAATGTACTGCGAAAATCGTCTTTAATATTTAAAAACAGACATTTTCAAATTCCAAAGCTTGTATACTATGTATACAGTGTGTAGTCAGATAAAAATAAGCATATAATATTAACGCAACTGCGAAATTTCACCTTTTTTTAACGGGAAGGAAAATGCCATTAACTTGAAACGCCGTTCGTTGCGTTCTTGTAGTCTCTTGTCTGTAGGATATATTTCCCTCCCATAGAGCATATTATAAAGAAAAAGCTTAACGTCATGCCGTAAGACGGTGATATTTAAACTCAATAGTCAATAGCCAATATACCGTATTGAACATGCAACTAATGGTTTTCTATGGGTGTTGTTCATAATCTGATCTAATGTTTGCCTCAATAAAGTATGCTTTATTAATAAGGTAGGCCTATATTATTGTGTACTAAATTTGGTGCATCAATATCACTCTCATTAAGCGTCTTAAATGCGGAAGAACGCTTGATTATGCTGCCGTTGTCTGTTTTAGCAGAACACTGCTATCTAGTGGTAGCAGCTTTTCTCAGACAGTGTGTGTGGATCTTGCCAGGCGAAACCCGCGAAATGAAAGTCTCAAAATCCAAATGAATCAAATAGGATCGACTCAGAAACGAGTCAATGAATGCACGCGTGTCACCTGATCCACAAATGCACATCTTACTTGTTGCATGCACAAATTCTGGCCTACATTAATACAAAATCGAGGTTTTGTATTAACAACTATGTCTATTTGTACAAAATGCTGCACATTCATGTGATTTTGGATTTTGCACACACAAGTTGTATTGTATTAGTTTAAATGTAGTGACGCACATTTGTGAATTTGTCAAATAGATGGGTAGTTGTGCACACATTAATAATTAGCACCAGGCCTATTCATTTGTAGTTGTTTGTGTGTGGGTTGTGAAATGCTTAAAAACCGCGAAAAGAAAGTCTCAAAATGCAAATGAATCAAATGAGATCGACTCAGAAAAGACGTCAATGAATGCACGCGTGTCACCTGATCCACACATGCACATCTTCTGTGTTGTATGTGCAAATTATGATACACTAATACAAAGGAAAACATTTGTATTCACAAAAATGTCTCTATTTGAACAAATTGCTTCACATTCATTCAATTTTGAATTTTGCACACGCAAGTTGAAAGTCATGGATAAAACATTTCTGCAACATGTATCAAGTTCATTGATAAGTGTGCTTGCACGTGTTAATCATTTTGATACTATAATCATCCCATACATTTCGTTCATTCAACGAACGAAATGAACGAAATGACTCGAAAAAAGATTCGTTCATTTTGATGAACAGAACAGAGCAAGGCGAGCATTTGTGCCTACTTTAACTTTTTTGTTTATTTTTGAAATGACAGATCGTTTCGCAAGATAAGACCCTTATTCATCGTCTGGTATCGTTTAAAGCCCTTTGAAGCTGCACTGAAACTGTCATTTGGACCTTGGACCGTTTGGTACCAAATGAAGTCCATTATATGGAGAAAAATCCTAGAATGTTTTCATCAAAAACCTTAATTTCTTTTCGACTGAAAAAAGAAAGACATGGACATCTTGGATGACATGGGGGTGAGTAAATTATCAGCAAAAGTTTTTTAAAAAGTGAACTAACTTACTCCTTTAATATAAAGTCTTTTAAATGTTCTAAATCGCAGCTTCATCATTTCAAATGCGAACTTACAAATAGCCTGTATTTAAATGCATTCAAGTTTCAATAGAGATGGAATTAAAGTGCATTTTAGTTTGTCGTAAAGGCTCATCACATTCGGCAGGAAACTTTAACCATATTTCAAAGACAATGGGTGTAAATGTGAAATTACAAGTCGTACTTAAGTATGCAAAAAACAAACGCTCTTAAATTCAAGTAATTGCATTTAATCTAAATACAGACTTTAATATATTTTGCCTACCAAATGAGAAAGTACTTCAGAGTTTGTTTGGACATGTCACATGGCATTTGACGTCAACAATAATAGATTTATATAGCTTGCAGCTCTTTTACTGTGCTAAGCATGACATTATATTGTTAGCGGCAATTTATTATTAGCATTTAGCATTGTTTCTTTTCTGCTTTACATGACCCCTATCACCTATCAGAACAGAGTTGTGGCCATTTTTAGGTTGCTCTAGTTGACAACCACTTTTTTAGATGTTAAATAATGGCCAAAAACTTTCACTTTTACAGTTTCATCATCAGTTTTAACATGTAACACGCTTCCAGAGATGCTAACTTTGAAATGTATTCAGAACTGCATCCTAGCAAACTGCTCTTGCTACTTTTACCATACCTTTAAATAGCAGAAATAGAAAGAGTAATAGAGTAGTGTGTTAAAATGTAGTACTGAATTCACTAAAAGGCACAACTAGAGAACACTAACGTTAATGTGTGAGCAAAATAACATTTTATGAACTCTCTTTGTTGTTGAAATGACGAACAGTAATGGCCTGTTGCAATGCGTCCTATGAGAGAGCGGTGATTCGAGGAGAGTGGTTTTCTGAAGGTACATGTGAAGATCATTTCATTCCAAACAACATTATGCTGGAAAGAGCTTTTAAGATAATATACTTGAGGTCAAATATGCTTTGGAACAATCTATAAACAAAAGGCAAACTAAACGTTTTAGTGCTGACACTTAAATCAATAATTCAGTATGAATGTTTGCATATGTAAACGTATCATACAGTAGCCTATCTTAGTGTTGTACCGTAAAGGACATTAGGTTATATTGTAGGCCTAGTTCTCATTATGAGAGCAAAAACAGTTGAGAGCCAAATTGATTCTCCGGCATTAATCAGCCTCTGCGTCTCTAACAAACACAAGGGCTGATTACTAATTTATATGAAGAAAACACAGATGTGGAATAGAGCCGTAGGGGTCTGGGATGGCAGGGTGTAACCATGGTGATAAAGAGTCATAGATAGAAACAACTTTGTCATCCTCCGGGTGTTTTAATCACTCTCTTGTGAAGCTATAAATACAGAGCTGATGCCAATCTGATGCACACTAAAGATGTCAATCAAGGGGGAAAAATGTTTGCCACGTTAATATACTCAATGTGCGTCAAAAGACCAGGATTGCTCTGTGGGTAAACACACAGGCGCTCTCAAACTCGTGTTTATGCATAAATAAAGCAATGTAATGAAAACATTAGGTGAAAAATTAAGCATCAAGCAAACATGATCGCATAATTAACAAATTCTCATGTTCCAACATCCCCAACCGAAGGAATCTCATCCAAACGAGCCAATCTCTCCAAGATTTGTTTGTAAATTTTTTTCACAAGTTTAATTGTTTATTGAGCCAACATAGCAAAGAAAGAATAAAGAAAGGGAAAAACAGAAAGAAAAGAAAAAAAAGTACACAGTTTAAATTGTGTACAATAGAAGGTACTCTACCGTTCAAAAGTATGGGGTTGGTAATATGTTTTAGAAAGAAGTCTTTTTTAATCCTCACCAAGGCTGCATTTCTTTGATAAAAAAATACAGTAATAAGAGCAATATTGTGAAATATTGTTACAGTTTAAAATAATTGTTTTCTATTTGAATATATATTAAAATGTATTTATTCCTGTGATCAAAGCAGAATTTTCAGCATCATTACTCCAGTTCGTATCACTTGTTGATTATATTGGAGCGTAGTACTCATAGATATCCATAATAAAGGCTAGATGTCTTACGGCAGAGTCTCTATCGTCATCACCGGCGGCCATCTTGTCACAGGCTAGCTTTCTGGCGGGCTCTGTGGTACTGATGTATGGTGAGAACACAAATACTCTTATCTTGCTGAAATCTTGATGGATTTTCAAACGGGTTGGTTTCTTACAAACGTTATTAACGTGGCAGGATAATTCTGGTTGATTATTTATTTATACACTTATTTTTCATAAGTGTGCAGTGTCATAACTACATCTTTGACGTTTATAACAAACCAAACCGTTTGAAAATCGGTAGAAAATTGAGCAAGTTATGGTTATTTAAAAAGTACATGCACCATTAACACAATGCTACGAGTGAGTGAGCTGCCTGTGACAAGATGGCCGCCAGGTGCTGACGTCGACCTCCATTGGCCAGCAGCGTGGACGAGACATCTAGCTTTTATTATGGATATCTATGGTAGTACTAGTGTTTCTTTACAAACGTGACATCGCCATCCACTGGCCTGGCATGAATAATACAGCGGTTTTAGTCGTTTTCACTGATCCATGTGAACGGGGATCATTTTGACACCGTTGTCGTCTATACGCAAAAAATGCAAAGGAAAAAACATTTTTAGTAGCCTACATCTTGTCCCCTTAGGGGCTGTTTACATGACACCATTTTTAACTAAACGCAAGACTTTAAGACTTATGCATTTCTGTCAGGACCACTATCGCCGAATACGATTGACTATTAGCATACAGTTTGGATTGGCGGTATGGTTCCGTTCTGGGCGAGAACTCCCTGCACAGCCATGCAGTCTAGCATGGGTAAGAGCAGCAATAACCCCCTGTGAACAGAACAGATCCAAAATAAATGTATGCAGATATCATTGATTCAAGATTTTAAAGTACAACATAATTCGAGAATTTATTCTGATTCAAGGGGAATCAGATGGCGCTTTTCCACTGCTAGTACAGTTCGGCTCGGCGTGGCACGGTTCGGCTCGCTTCGCTTTTCCACTGTGTGGTACGACTCGGCTCAGCACGACACGGCTCGGTTCGCTTTAGCTCAGTTTGGTTTTCCACTGCAGTTAGTACCGCTTCAGAGTGGGTGGGATTATAGCAGTGCCCTCAGATTTCTAAATGCTTAAAATAAAAATAAAAAACTTGGAGGCAAAATATTTTTTAGTGATTATGTGAATTACACTGCGCAATCCAAAGTAATACCCACCGGATGAAGAAGGGTTGGCTCTCAGTCTCCACACATAAAATATTAATTTTATTTTATTTTACGTGTTCGCATTTATGAGGAAAAAACAATGTTACGGGCGTGTTCTCCATTACAGACGTGAGCGCTCTGAAAGCGGCACTAAAAGATGCTTTAAAACTTTCACAGAGACATCAAACAGAAAGCACAAAACCTTTCTTTAACCTGAATTTCGTTTTGAATCAATTGTATCTTAATTGTAATCAATGTTTCATCAACCAATTGCCTGGATTTAATAAATAAGAAGTAAATATAGCAGATGATAGATAGGAAACGGAGGCGCCGGCGCGTGAACTGGAGCTCGTCTCATAAATGAACCGAAACTCAGCATATAAGGTAGCCTACTTGCCTCACATGTCTACTTTTAAACAGAACAATTCAAAACGAAAGAAAACAGACAACAGACTGCTCTCTGCTTATGTAATCCTTATGAAATGTGCATTTCTCTCTGGCGCGTTCACTAGGCTACTGAAGATCGCGAGTCAGCATCGTCAACTTCATCTTAGCCGACAAAGAAAACACTTGTTTATTAATGAACAATTAAAATATCTCTTTGCTTTATTTTACATATTCATAATCATTACTTTTGCCGGTTCTTTGTGAAGAACAGCGTCGGCTGTTACTGGCTATTTAAATCTAGCGGGTTTGATGTCTTGCAAATACAATGACGCTAGTAGTGACGATTCTGTCTGACCAATCAGTGATCTGCAGTGTGTTCACGTCACATTTTAGTATTGGTACGGTATGCTTGGAACCTCGACAGAGGTGGTACCGTTTAAAGCGAGCCGTACCGTACTGTACCATGCAGTGGAAAAGCGCCACATGTGAGCCGTACCGAGCTGAGCCGTACCGTACCATGCAGTGGAAAAGCGCCAAAGCGTGCCGTACCGAACCATGCCGTACCGTACCATGCAGTGGAAAAGCGCCAAAGCGTGCCGTACCGAACCGTGCCGTACCGTACCATGCAGTGGAAAAGCGCCAAAGCGTGCCGTACCGAACCGTGCCGTACCGTACCATGCAGTGGAAAAGCGCCAAAGCGTGCCGTACCGAACCGTGCCGTACCGTACCATGCAGTGGAAAAGCGCTAAGAATGCCAAATGCTGATTGAGGAAAGGAGGAGCTAGGGATGGAGGAGGGTAATTAGCTCCTGAGAAAAGCAATAGCTGCTGATAATACTGAAGGAGCTCATATATGTATACAGTGATAGGCGTAGTATTCCTATAGGTAGACGGGGATCAGCGAGAGTCAGCTGACGCGAGCTTGACTAACGTGACCTGCCAGAACTGATGCTACACTTAATTTTGGCCGTTCATTTACACAACTACCTTTTGAATGGCTGAAAACGCAAACTTTTGAAAGCGGGTTTCAAAGTGCAAGTTTTTGAAAACGGTCTCCATGTAAACAAAAAAAAAAGCGAATATCTGAAGACGATGACGTCATGCACATGCGTATTACGTGTTTAGTCTATAGTGTTTCATCCCCATCTAATGGCATGGCACAGATCAGTGTGAATGGGGTTCGTTTTGACAGTGTCTGTATGCGGAAAACTCAAAGGAAGAACTTCTCAGTTTTAAGCATATCGATATTGTTGTCATGTAAACATACCCTTAGTTTGGTTTCACTCTGAGCCTGTATTTTTTTGTCTCCTGAGTTTTGTTATTAAGGACAGTTTTTTGGTTGTGCGCTTACTACTACAGCCACGCGTTACATGTGCATTCTGTTACTTCTTAAACATACTGTAAAATCATTTAAAATAACCATATTTTACCTAATAATTGATTCCATGTCTTACCATAATTCTCTGGTTGTCTAACATTATTCTTTCTGGGTGAATGTAGGATTTTGTTTTACACTTTTTAATAAAACATATATATATTGTTATGGAGAAAACTGTATTATTTATTTTGTGTATATTACCCACTTGCCTAATTGCCTTGACTCACTCAACACTGCAAGTTTATGGAGCGTTAATATTTTTGTAACTGTAGACAGTGATACAAATTTGATCCAAATGAGTCAAATCATCCAAATCAAATTGTTCCAGGATTGTGTTTACAATAACACAGGCTTTCTTAATGAAATGATTATGCTTTAAAAGAACCTGAATTATCTCTGTTTGACAGAATCTGACAAGAGTGAATATTACCCACTGAGAGAAGAGATGCTAAACAAAGCGATGACATGAATCTTCGTGAAGGGCTGAAGCTGAACTCTCATAACGCATGTGCAAGCAGAACTTTAAAACATGAGGTTTGATTTCAAAAGCGAGCCAGCTCAGGACAGGTTTTCTTGATGTTCAAAGTGCTTAGTCAGTCGGAGGAGGTGGAGTGCATCCTGTCGCACATCTCACCCTGCCATGACAACATGAAAATGATCAGTACCCTGAAGCTGCTGCCACATTTATACCAGATGGCAGAGACAGACAGAAAAAGGGTATGGCGAGATGATGATGAAAACACGTCTGGAGGACGTTGGAACAACAGTGTACCTTATTAAGACTCTCGAGTGTATCCACTAAAGAGGAAACCCCCATCATAAATACAGGCTTTCTTGATACAGAGTGAGACACGAGACTTTGTGATTTTACATATAAATGACAAAACAGACACTTTGAATGTGAATGTACTCATAGAATATCTGCAATGCTGTGAATGTTTTTGACACATTTATGGTAGAAAACTTGCAGCTTTGAGTGCAACAAAATAGTCAGTGTTACAGTCATTATGATGTGGCTTTTTGACTGTATTGCAAATTTTATTGTTCCCAGTTTTATCTCTTTAAAGTCCCCCTGTATTCAATAATTTATCCTTTAAAACTCATCTTTGATCACCAAAATTACATATTTAAACCATTTTTTCCCTGAAAAAAAAGCATAATGCTCTAAAATAGCTTGAATGTAACTCTACACCCTTGGCTCATTTATGTCGCGTTCCAGGCAACCTGTAACCCGTGTGTTTCCAACCTTATACCCGTGGAAGTGCACTGGAACGGCAGTCAAGCCCGTGACTTCCCACCCGTGAACTCGTACTAGATCGATGTACTCCCAGTTACGAGCTCTGACGTCACATAGCCCGCGAAACCACACAAAACAACAATGGTTTGTTTACATCTAGCTACCACAATTCCTTGCGCTCAGGTAGTTTGGCGTCACTGGCCTGGAACGCTACAAAGTCGTGAGTCATGGTTTGAAGTCGTGATTTACGTGCTCAAAAACCTGCCTGGAACGCAGCATTAGTGTACGCAGTTCTATATGCAATTTAGCCCCGCCTCCACTCACTCACACCAGCTCAGAGATCCACTCGTTGACGATCAGACGTTGATCTGATTGGTTACAAGGTAGTGTGTGACGCCAGAAACATTTCAAATCGTGTTTTTGAGACTTCACTGCAGTTTTAAGGAGAAAATACTCAGCAATGATGTTGACTAATGAATTTGCACATGGTTTGTCTTAAAGGGCTCATATAATGGTACATGCACTTTTACAAGTTGATTGTACTGAAATGTGTGTTGGCAGTGCCTGTACACAACCATCATAAAATGATAAAAATCCATCCAGTGTTTTTTTTTTTATCTCCTTATATGTTTTCCCCTGCCTCAAATTGAGCCGTTCGATTTTGTGACGTCACTAAATCAGACGCCCCTCCCACGATTGTTGATTGACAGCAGCGTTTCAACACAGACCCGCCCTCGCTCGTGAGTGAGCGAGCTGTCAATCATAGTCCATGCGGACCAGCGCGGTCATTGTTGATATGCTGGAGCACTGTCTAGCAGAATGCCGTCTAAGCGATTGTGGTGTTCTGTTCTTGGGTGTAATAACGAACACAGCAGTCATTTTAATGTTCCTAAATCCGAACCGCTTAAGACGCAGTGGCTGAGTTTGTTTTCGAAGGGAATATTCCCCACGAGCAACGTCAATGCTCTCATGTTTGCGCGAATCATTTCACACACCAGACTGCTTTATAAACGAGGATCAGTATAAAGCTGATTTTGCTAAGAAGCTGCTCATGAAAAAAGGATCAGTACCAGATATTCATGTTCCTGCTGAACCTCCAGAAGAACTGAAGTGAGTGTAACGTTTTATTAAACTTTATATTAATATTTATATTAATCTTTGCAAATCGCTAGCTGCACGCTTCACAATGAATGCGTCTAAGGTTTACACTCAGGGTACATTACGGCATGTTTTCTATGTATGACGTTCTCAATATAATTCATAATCCCACGTTTATTCTGAACAACGCGTTATGGTTATTGTGTTATTGTGTTCAAACGCTGTACGCACAGAACAGAGAGGCGGGGTGAGCAAAGCTCATTATTATTTAAAGGCATATGCACTGAAACGGCGTGCTGAAAACAGAGCTGTTTTTGACCAGGTAAAATAAGTGTTTTCTTACAATACTAATGAGAATTTTTAATTAAAGTATATTACAAACTTTTAATTTAGACCCTAAAGAATCATATTAGCTTGTTAAAAATGGCATTATATGACCCCTTTAAAGCATATTAAAAACACCACACAGTCATATAAACAACATTAAAAGCTGTATTTTCACCACAGGCGGACTTTAAATGTAAGGTAACTTATAGGGTTGCACTTTATTTTAAGGTGACGTAGTTACATTCTACTTACTCGAGTAATATTAATGAACTACTTGCACTTATACAGTAATGGTTAGGGTTTGGTTTAGGGTTAGTTACTTGTAATTATGCATAATTTACTGTTATTACTATAGTGTGTAGTACCATGTAACTATACATCACCTTAAAATAAAGTGTTACCACTGATTTTTCTACTGTAGCATTTTTTACATTCATTTCTCTTTAAACATTTGACTTTATACTGCATGCTTTGCATGAACACGAACTGCTCACAGGACTTCATCTGTTTCTGCTTAAGGGAGCGTGTCTTTCTTCTCCTTCCACTGCAGAATTTTCTCACTTGTCTTTCTCTGTAGCTCATTCTCACTTTCTTTCTCTCTTTCCCATTTGCATCTTGCAGCAAAAGCCAATCAATGAAGTCAATTACAGGTTTCGGTATGTGAAAAGCAGTTGCATCCAAAAATGTGCTACAGTTTCCAGGCAAACCATTCTTTGTGCAAATTAGCAGCCATATTTTCCCGAGTGCAACACCATCAGTTTCCTAGGGGTCAGTGCTAAAACTAACCAATGGCAGAGAGGTAAAACCTCAAGTGCTGCTTACATAGCCCACTAACCAGAAGCCAGGAATATACTACTCTCTCTTGCTTTTGTCTATCTCTCCCTCCTTCCCCTTTTCTTTCGGCAACTTCCTGCTGAGCCAAACAACCCCCTTTATCTGCTTTCTATGCCTTTAATCAGCAAGCGCATGAGTAAGTGTATGGTGCGCATTATGAGGACAGGTTTCAGGCCCACGCGATACTGTGAAATTTGGTTTATTTCCACTCTCTTCTCACAACACTTTTTGGTGATTGTCCACACAAAGCTCACAGCCATGACGCTAGTTGTTGTGGGTGGTTCCCAAGATGTTGCTATTTAGTTACTAAGTGATTTTTAAAGGCCTTTTATGCCCTTTTTTCAAAGTCTTGATTTTGTTTTCAGGGTCTACTAGAATAGGTTTTAACTTTTCATGCTTGATTTGTCAAAAAACATGTTATTTTTCAAATCTGTTAACGCTCTGGGGTGCATTTCCTGTACAACTATGTAACTTGCTGCTTAACTACTACTATTAGGTGCATCGTTGGAGAAACTAATCAACTAGTCACAACTAGGAACATGGTTGCACCACATTTGGTTCAACAATATAGGACTGTCGTTAATGATGTCCCATAAGCATCGTTAGCCAACTATGGTCGCAAGTTCCATCATTATCGGCAAAGTTCAACGAGTCGATGTTTCCCGATTCCAACGAACATTCGCAAACAGCATCGCAAAGTTGTGTGGTTGGAACGACAGCTCTCGATCCTGTGGTTAGAAGCATAAGTTCTTGTTTGAATGACGTGGACTTAATAAATCCGTATCTTGAGCCAAATAAGCAAGCTGACATTAAATAAAGCAAAATACCTGAGGAAAATGAGAAATAGTCCTCAGATGCCATGTGCGTAATGTATAGCAAAACATCTAGCATTAATTTGATCTCAAACAAAGTAGTTATTACTCCACCATGTACGTGTCATCATTAACCAACGTGGATGAACGATTTGCGACAATACGGTTTCGGGAAACAGTCGTGACTACTTGATTTCTTCAGCGATGCATCGCACTGTGGTAGTAAAGCAGTGAGTTACAACGTTGTACGGGAAACGCACCCCAGAAAAACTTCTGATAATAAACCTATTCGAGATCTCCAGATGCTGCTGTAACAAACATCGCACCCAATGTCTACTTCACTGTTTTTTGTTCCATGTTATTTTCCTTTATTTGATCTTTGATTAATCTCTGGTTCCCTCATACTCCAGAGTTCCTTTGCACATATTACAAAAACTGATTGTTTACACGCTAAAATATAGATTGAAATGTATATATATATTTCAATTGTATGAAAGATATAGAATGTAATGAATGTTGGCTTGCTTATTGTGACCATGCATGACCTATTTAAAGGGATAGTTCACCCAAAAATGAAAATTAGCTCATGATTTACTCACCCTCGAGTCATTACACTCTAAAAAAAGACGGTTCTTTACACGTAGTAACAGTTCTATTTAGTACCGTATCGTCCTGAAGAGTTTGGGTTCTTTATTCCCACTTTTTTGTTTTCCAAAATCTGTAACTGTCAAAGCTTCCTCATTACTGATTTTCTGGAGCTCAGCTATACAACTACAGTTACTACACAGACTGTCAACATACTCTCAACAGGTAAATAATTTTTTTATGAAAATGTCTATAAATTACGTAAAGACATCATGGGATTGTGAAGATTTTTCACTGGAACCTTGGTCTTCATTACTATATCGTGTTCAATGTCAACGTATTGATCTAACCTCTGTTGTAAGAGCACTGTCATTTTTCATACAATCTGCCACGTCAATAAAAAGTGAGAAAAATATCCATATTTGAAACTTTATCGACTAAAATAACTAGATTCCGGCAGACGGCCTACGCAAGTCGACTTATACGCCAAAAGAGTAACATTGACATCGTAAGCTTTGACGCCTCTCGCGGTTCAAACAAACAGGCCTTGGCAACAAACTCAAGCTCCTCTGAGATTTCTCTTGAAAAACTCTTGTTTTAGACTTTTAATTTGTCTATTATTTGCGATGCTGTTTTGCAAATGTTCGTTGGAACATACAAGCCCATCTCTGGACCATTGAGTCCTCGACTCATCCCTTACCCCAACCCTGATTATTGGGCCCCATCCACTTTCCATGCATGTGCTTGCCTGAGAAAACATAGGCCTACTATTTAAAGTTTTGGAATTTAAATTCGTATGAATTTGTACAATTTCATATGAATTCATACATTTAAACGCATATTATTTACGGAACGGGGACTATTTTCAGATCGGCCCTAATAACTTCCAACCCAATCTGAATTTTTACAGCTTGATTTGTACAAAAACATATGATTTTTAGAAAAACATAAGCATGAAGATTAGGGGTGTAACGATACACGTATTCGTATTGAACAGTTTGTCGGACCATTTTTCCTGCCGACCAAAATTTTGTTATTTCAAATGTAGGCGCGTCACGCGTGGCAAGCGCGCTCATAATGTTAGAGACGCTGGCGTGACCACAACCTTGCCCAACATCAAATGGCAAATGTAATGTAAGCGGAACGAAACCACTCGTTATTGTGTGGTTGACGGACCGTTTATCAGTTTGGACCAATGCAGCGCGAGCCGATCTTAATCATCAGCACTGTTACTACACAGCGAAATCCAGTAGAGAAAGCATTTGAATTCGCCACTGAAGTATTAACATCGCTGCGAGATCTAGTGAGAAACATTCGCATTTCTCTGTTATTAACGGATCAAACAGCGCTGACGTGGAAAAAAGGAAGAAACATTGTGCCATGAATGAACTATCCAGTGTCCACAGATCAGCAACATTCACCATGGATTTACTGTAGTAACACTACTAACTGTAACCATGGAAGTTTGGCAGGAATAGTTGGCTATAATGCTTTCAAGTAACATCACGTCGGTTTTATTTTGACATTATGAATACGAATGCTGCCCTCAAATGTTAATCTGAACTAAAATAAACCTTTGTTTATAACTACTACAATATTACATTTCATTTTGTCCAAGGAGCTGTTTTGTTTTATAAGCTCAAAAGAAAAAGAAAAGTCAAGTATAGCTCCATCATTGCTCAAAGTTAAAAAATATCATACTTTAGCCTAGGATGTTAGTTTTAATAAAAATATAATTAAAAAATTTAAATCAAGGAAATTTCTCTGCCATTTCTTTCTTTTTGCTGTATCGAAAACGTACCGAACCGAACCGTTACACAAGTGTATAGTATCGAACCGAACCGTGAATTTTGTGAACCGTTACACCCCTAATGAAGATCCACCCCTAAACCAAACTCTCAGTGGGGTGTAGGTTTTCACGAATTCGCCACCAATTCTTCAAAATGTACAGTTACTAATTGTCATCAACACAGAGAGTGTTGATACTTTACTGCAATGCTTTTTTTTTATGAAAATGAGGTACAAGTCCATGTTCATTTTAATCAACATTATGCTACAAGTGCTGTTGCTTGAGCTTCTAATGATCACGGAATATCCCTTTAAGGGGCCTTTTACACTACACTGTTTTCAACTAAAAACGTTAAACTTTTTAATGAGTTTTGGCCACTCATTTACACGACAACAGCGTTTTGGGGGCCTGAAAATGCGAACTTTTGAAAACGGGTTTCAAAGTGCAAGTTTTTGGAAACAATACCGCTATCGTCTCAGTGTAAACTACAAAAAAACAATGCAAATGGTGACGTCGTGCGCATGCATATTACGTGTTAAGTCTATAGGCTCGTTGTTTCTTTACAAAGTGACATCGCCATCTACTGCCCTGGCATGAATAATACAGCGTTTTTAGTCGTTTTCACAGATCCGCGTGAACAGGGATCATTTTGACAACACTGCCGCCTGTACGTGAAAAGAGGAAAAACTTCTCTGTTTTTAGTACATCGTTGTCGTGTAACATACCCAACGTCTATGGGTTTTTTTCATCCTTTTTATCAGGCACATAAAAAAAAAAAACGAGAATTTGTGCAAATTTGTCTGATCACTGGTTTTATGACCCCTTCATGACATCATAACAGATTCAAATGCATTTTAAACTTCGTTAAAAATTAAGTATGGCCACTTATCATCTACAAAACCCACACGCCTTATCTGAACCAGTATGACTGTTTACAGTATCTCAGTGGTCCATAGCATGTAGCAACAACCCCTGACTCTCTATTAATCACATGTAGACCCAGAGCTACATGAAATGTCATTACCAACTTAGCACTAAGCTAAGCACATTTGCACCTGTATGCGAAAGACGTGCGTAATTAAAGCCCTGGGGGCCCAATCTTGATTTCATTCTGAATCCTTGAACCTTGCGCTCTCTAGTCTATTCCTAGTTCGGGGATCAGAAGTCCTCCCTCCGAGCAGTCTCCGAGCAGTCATTACTCATCTCTCTCTCTCTCTCTCTCTCTCTCTCTCTCTCTCTCACACACACACACATACATACACACACTCTCTCTTCCCCAAAGACCACTGACCTGTGCACTCAACTCACAACTGCTGCCAACCACTGCAGCCCTGCCAGCAAAAAAAAAACCCACACAAGGAGCTACATGGGTGGAAGAGAGCAGAGAAGAACAAGGGGTTGTAGTTACTGAGAGAGTCCAGATCATTCATTTAACATTCTGATGGTTCTGTCCCACTGGTATTGTTGTAATTTGTGAAGGACAGTTTCATCGATAAAGCCTGTTCCGAAACAGCATCAATATTATCATGACAATAGCACGTCCACCACGAGCTGACCCACTGGCACAGCGCCCTCTACATCTCTCGCCTCCAAGCCAAACAGAACCAGGCAGGTGACAAATTCTCTCAATGTCAACCAGCGCTGCCGGCAGCACTAAACATCACATTTGCGCCCATTTCGGCCCAGAGGAGTTTGGGGGAGATTTGCTAAGCAACTTACATAATCTTTATGTACTTCACATTATCACAAGAGTCTGTGATTGAGTAGCACAGAGTGAATCAAGGTCTTGCTTTCTCCATCACCCCAATGATTGTCACATGGCCCGTTAGATGCGTGTGATTGTCATCTCTGAGGGAATGGATTTGGACCGGAGGAAGGAGCAGTAGCTCTGATTGTTCCTGATCTCTCTCTCTCTCTCTCTCTCTCTCTCTCTCTCTCTCTCTCTCTCTCTCTCTCTCTCTCTCTCTCTCTCTCTCATGCCTATAAGTGTGCAGTGTTAGGAGCTTGTGCATTAAATTGCGTAACAGTGTACGATTGAGTATGAAGCATGTTTAAAGGTATACTTCATACACAGAATAGATACACAGAATAGAATCCGATATAATGGAATATAATAGAATATAATAGAATTTGCAGTGCACAATTGCAGAATAGGTTAAATTAGTATTTAACAGAACAGAATTCTTGTCTACTTATGACTAAGAATGGTATTATAGAATTGTATCATTGTATTCTATTCTAGTTTAGTCAAATATGCTTAATTCTATTCTGCATTTCAATGTATGCCATAGATAGGAATTGTATTTATTCCATTATGTTATATTTTGTACATCGAATCGAATAGACTAGACTACAATGGAATAGAACAGCATATCTTTGTTACAAAATACAATAGAAAAGAATAGAATTCTGTTTAGTACACCGCATCACAGAACAGGATAGACTAGACTTGAATGGAATAGAATAGAATAGCATTTCATTTGACTTTTTAATACAGAATAAAAAAAAACATGTTTCCTGGTTACTGTGTATCAAAGAATAGAATCATTCTATTCCAATCTTGTTTAGTCGAATCTACTTTTTTTTATTATTCTGTAATTTGGTGAACTAAGAAGACAGGAATGAGAGTCTACACTTTGCTATTCCATAATTCAGTACACAAAATAGATAGGAATTATATTTTATTCTGTTCGTTTCTAATACAGTGTAAACAGGAATTATATGCTATTCTATTCTGTAATACAAAACAAACAGAAATGCTATTCTATTCAATTCTACTCAGTCCATTTTATTCCATTCTGTAATTTGGTGTACAGAATAGAACAGAATATACATTTTTACTTTACATACAAAATGTCTGAATACAACAGGAGCCTATAGACTTGCATAGAATATAACAGGATAGAATTGCATTCTTGTCAACTCAGTACACAAAATAATTGAATAGGGTAAACCAGACTAGACTAGAATAGAACAGAACAGCACAGTATTTCTGTTTACTATGCTATAACAGAATAGAATTGCATTCCTGTTTACTGAGCACAGATAAGACTAGACTAGAATAGAACAGCTGTGTATATATATAGCCTTCAATATCACATAATCAGGCGCCACATGGTGCAGATCCACCAAGTGATTCAACGTGATTCTGTGCTGTTCTGGTTTATTTACGACCTGGCTGCAATATATCCTGTTTTTGTAGGTCTTAGTAAAAGCGTATTGTCAACACACACAAGCAGAAGATGCTGATGCTGATGTTGGGCCAGTCTTACCTCCACGCTAAAATGATTCTCTTCGGCCGCGGAACAGCACATCCACACACCGTGATGGAGCCAAAACAGCACCGCATACACAAAGTCCAGCCTTCGCTTTTTAAGCAACGTAACGTTCATTTTTGTAGATTTGCTTTATATCCCTTTATCAATGACTGTTTATGTCTCTATCCTCGTATGTCAGTTAAGCAAGTGGCATTTTGGACCGAAGATGAAACGATCGGAGCGCGGAGAAGCATCGGCGTCCGCACATTTTGTCATTTGGCTGGCAATCCTTATTTCATCTTGCATATCTGATGCACTATTTCGAGACATTTCTTCTCCTTTAAATCGTTACTTTGGCGAACAGGCAGCTTGCTTTTCTATATTGAGCAGCATCCACAGCGTAAGCACTGCGCATGCGCTCTGACTCACTGGGCAGTGATGCTTGTTGACTAGTAGGCACTAGGCACCATTCATTCTGCCTTCATTCTTCTTTCTCGCCTGTCAATCACTGATCAATGAAGGTGTAAAAATGGGTTTTAGGTAGGCGGGACACTGAAACGGCGGACACGGACGGTGACTTCTGGCAAAACACCATCAGTATAGGCTATATTTCCAGCCGTCAAGCATCCTTCTGTTTAATAAGATAATAATAATAAAATTAGATCACTGTTTGCTGAGGAGTGGGCAGAACAGGCAATAATAATTGTATATATAATCATTTTTAGTTCCATATTTATTATTCTCTATGTTTGTGTGCAACGTAGTCTACCTCCTGCTTCCAGATTTGATCATGTTTTCCTCTTTGTTCAATATGGTTTACCCTTGAATGACAAAATAATGTGTCAGATTTGTATTATAAATATTTACAAAAAGAGAAAAGTTGATGTTCTAAAAATGATGTGGACATTTGGAGACATTAAAGAGCCTAATTAATAATTTGATTTGTATCACATCTAATTGTAATTTCTGCATATCTTTCTATTTTTCTCCTTGAATCACTTTATCTATGAAAAAAAGAAAGAAAGAAAAATGTGAGATTTAAAAGGTAGGCCTACATCTGTTTGACATTGGACATTTCATTTCCACCACAAGAGGGGGTGGTTCACTATATTAAGAAATTAAAAGATTTAGAAAAGACATTAAAAATAATAATAAGTGTGTGTGTGTGTGGACATTTTTTTTGGTCAAATCATTAAGTCTATAAAGTCCCCATAAAACATTGGAACCCCAGCATGTTTGTGTAATTTAGTATTAAATTTAAAGTTAGTACACAATGCATCTGTGCCATATTTAAAGCAGACAGACAGCAAATTAAAAACAGCTAACACTTCAAAATAGAGACAAATTACATTTGCTCATCATTTTTGCATATAAATAAAAACATATATATTTAGTAATATATATAGATACTTTTTGTAAATATAGTTAAAACAAACTTACTTAAATATAGGCTACTTAAAAAAAGCATTAAAGTCTGTGTGAAACAGAACTTGTGATTTTAATAATAAAGCAAGATTCCCTGTTGAAATATGTGTGATATGGTTTATTTAAACTGCAAAGGTAAAGCATACATTAAAATTAAGACAGTTGTGAAAGGGTGGAGATTGTAGGCTATATATATGTGCGTCAGGTTTTCTCAACAAGAAACTTCGAGATGTTCTTTGATCGGTTTCCGAGTCACAGGCTCGAGGACGGAGGAGCGAGGAAATGAGGAGGCATCAATTTTAATCTTAAGAGAACCTCAGTTTTCTTAGACGTGCGCTTAGAACTGCACATGCGCATTCTCTGGTCTGGCCAGAAGCATATTTAATGCTATTTGAGCATAAAAATGGGACAGTTCATGTCCGATTTTTTTGCTAATTTAAAATATGTTATTTACTTGCGAGTTCAGCAAGCATTTCAGGATTCCCCCATTCAAGACCTGGGGCCCTGTCACATACCCAGTGCAATGCAGCGCCAGGCGCGATGAAAGTGTTCTTAGCTATAGTTTCAGCCCGACGCAGCTTTAATTTTCACTTTTAAAGGGACTGGGAGATGAGACTCTGATTGGTTTATTGCACGTTACGCCCCAAAACACACCCATTACTCATTAAAGGGTTAGTTCATCCAAAAATGAAAATTCTGTCAGTAATTACTCACCCCCATGCTGTACCAACCCCGTAAGACCTTCGTTCGTCTTCGGAACACAAATGAAGATATTTATGATTAAATCTGAGAGGTGGATGACTGCTACATAGGCTCCCTAAGGGAATGAAACTTGACGGCCAAGAAAGAAGTCATTAAAGAAAATGTTTAAATATTCCATGTCGCAACAGTGGCTCAACTATAAGTTTATCAAGCGACGAGAATACTTTTTGTGCGAAAAAACAAACAAAAATAACGACTTTATTCGACTATTCCTTTTCTTCCTTGTAGGCCTGAAACGAGACTTCAAGAGATTTCCACGACGCATGCGCGAGAACTTAACTGAAGTAGTTGAAGGAGATCGCAATTCTCACGCATGCGTCGTGGAAATCTCTCGAAGTCTCGTTTCAGGCCTACAAGGAAGAAAAGGAATAGTCGAATAAAGTCGTTATTTTTGTTTGTTTTTTCGCACAAAAAGTATTCTCGTCGCTTGATAAACTTATAGTTGAGCCACTGTTGCGACATGGAATATTTAAACATTTTCTTTAATGACTTTCTGGGCCGTCAAGTTTCGTTCCCTTAGGGAGCCTATGTAGCAGTCATAAACCTCTCAGATTTAATCATAAATATCTTCATTTGTGTTCCGAAGACGAACGAAGGCCTTACAGGGTTGGTACAGCATGGGGGTGAGTAATTAATGACTTAAATTTTCATTTTTGGGTGAACTAACCCTTTAAGAGAATAGGAACAACCCTTTTAGACCATGCGCCGGGCGCACCAACCACTTTTCCCGTCGTTAAACTAGCAAAAGTGGATTCGGACACAACCGCCGTGCGCTTTCCTTTAGACCATGCGCTTAGATCCTTAAAATAGGGCCCTTGGTCTTGAATGCCTGAAACAGGGTTTCCTTAAAAAGGACTTTGCTGTTGCTGTGATGTCATGTGATTGACAGGTTGTCCCGCCCTCGTGCCATTAAACGCGTCATCAAAGGAGAGAAGAGATGAGCTGCAAGAGAGAGGGGGCGTTATTTTGATTAAAGATTATGAGGGCACATGAATTAACAAAAAATAATGATGTACACAGATAAATCATTTATAATAACTACAATATTCCATAAAAAAAATAAGAATGTTCTATTTTGAGTTCATGGTGAAATCAAGACATAATTGGAAATGTTGTGTATTTAACAGTCTCACAGCAAGACAAATTATGCCAGCAGCAGCAGCAGAGCACAGACCAATCACGGCGGGTTGGTGTTTGAAAGCTCAGTCATGGGAAAATGAATTCATCTGCTTCACACATTAAAGAGTGAAGATAAAGAGGTATCTGCAGTGGCCTCTGCTTTCCTGGGTATTAATAGCGCTCAATTAAAAATAAGCTCAAGGTTTTAATTTTTGCACTGAGGTTGTGCTGGGGAGGAGCCGGTGATGCACACTGCAATTTAGTTTGATCAGCTGATCCAAAAAACAAAGCAATTATGTATGATACTTCTCGCTGCTGGACTGAAATGTGCTGTGAACCGAATGACAACAATTCGAAAAGTCCTGACTCAAAATGCATATACAGTGGTTAGTGTGTGTGTACCTGTTAGGGATAATCTGAGTTTGTTATATTATGTATTATTTCAGTTTTGTGCCTCAGTTTTATCTTGTTTCTCTGTGTTTCAGTTAGTCACCTAGGTTACAAATGGTTTGATTAAGTGGTCACAGGTTTGTTTGATTGGTTTACTTTGTCTATTTAAAGGATTAGTTCACCCAAAAATAATAATGATCCCATAATTTACTCACCCTCAAGCCATCCTAGGTGCATATGAATTTCTTCTTTTAGCCAAACACAATCGGGGTTATAGGGTAAAATGGCACACCCTAAGAAAAATGTGCTTTTCACATACTCCCATAGTGTATGATTGCAGAAAAAATATAAATGTTTGTATTGAGCATTGATAGAGCAACAGATTTTGACTTGAACTTAACTTGCGTACGGCCGGTATTTAAGTATAGCTCCAAAGAAAAGGCGTCTAAGAAAATGTCTTGCAGCATCTGTTATCTACTGTATGTAGTCTTTATTAAAAGGGAAATTGAACTTTAAAACAGATGCTTTGAAAATATTTCAGGTTCAATTGTAACAACAGTTTTTATGGCATAATGTTGATTAGCCTATATGTCTAAGACTAAATGGTCTCCCAGGCAAAAAAAAAGTAAAATGTGCAATTTAGGTAATAATACAGTTGTGCTCATAAGTTTACATACCCCTTGCAGAATCTGAAAAATGTTCATTATTTTAACAAAATAAGAGGGATCGTACAAAGTGCATGTTATGTTTTATTTTAGTATTTCCTGATTAAGATATTTGACATAAAATATGTTTACATATACAGTAGTCCACAAGATGAAAAAATTGCTGAATTTATAAAACTGACCCTGTTCAAAAGTTTAAGAACCCTTGATTCTTAATACTGTGTCGTTACCTAGATTATCCACTTTTTTTATGATGGTTGTTCTTGATTCCCTTGTTTGTCCTAAGCAGTTAAACTGCCCAATGTTCTTCAGAAAAATCCTTTAGGTCCTGTACATTCTTCAGTTTTCCATGCAGCATCTTTTGCATATTTGAACCCTTTCCAGCAGTGACTATGACTTTAAGTACTAACATGCACCTTTAGGGGTAAATAAAGGAAGGTGTGCCTTTTGAAAAGGTACCACCCTATAGTGAAAGTTTTTTTTTCTGAGAGTATATGGGACATTCAGAAATGTAAAGCTTTTTTTTTTAAATTATTATTATTGCATTAATACTTCCATTAAGACATGCATTATTTAACCTGTAATATAATTTATTTCATTTTACGTACATTAAAGTTCTACAGCATTACATTATAATGGCAACAGTTGAATATAAAAATATTTTTTTTTACACAAATCAGAATTCAGAAACCCTTGTTATTAGTGACACCAGTGGCAACTTATTGCTTGTGACGTGCAAGAGACTGAATGTGATTCATGCCCCTATATATGACTAATAATTTCCTTAAAAAGAAGTTGGAAATACTTTTGCAGTGATAACCTATATTTTAACCACATCCCAACAACCTAGGAATACGTCGAAAATTAAGTTTGATACTGAACCTGCGATATTGTTTTAAACTGAATCTACGGACAGACCATAAGGGACCTTGGGAAGCCAATCCATCTTGTATTTAAAAGGCTTTACTCACTTACATGACTTAAAGATATGTATTGTTTATCCAGGAGAGGAGCCATGGTGACATGCATGCTATGACAAGTGTGCCTTGGCAACAGTCTGATGTGCCCTTGCACAACACACTATTCTCAACAGAGAGCAAACTGAAAAAGAACGCCTTGAGTTGTTGAGTAAGAAAATAAGTGTTAAATTCATTCACCATTTCCCCATGGTAAACTTGATATGTGTAGCTGTAATTGCGATATGCGCATCCATAATCCACTGATTCTTGCAGATACTTGAGAAAATGCATCTGACCTTTCTACCATTATTATCATTATTCTCTCTTCTAGACTTTGCGGTTGTTGCTCATTTTACCTACAGTATAACGTACATATAATATTTATTGTAATAATACTCTACTTCTGGATCTTCAACAGAAAATAATGTAAGTATAATGTTTAATCCATCCGGGATTGGTTAGATTCTGAAAGTATCAAATGCAAGTTTAATATTTTGTTTTTAATTAACATTATTAACAGAAAAGGAATGCCTTTTGAGATAAAAAAAAGTGTGCTTAACTGTATTGATGTCACAGCTATGTTCAGTTTGTTTTAGTATCCATGGACTTTTAGTTTGTATTCACTAGTTTTCTGTATTCCTTTGTTCATTTTTAGTTTGTTTGGTTCAGCTGTTTAATTAATTAGCCTTGTTTTTATAGTTTCTCCTTTTCCTCAGTTCAGTGTCCAGTCTACTAGTCACCAGATCAGCACGCTCCGCCCACTCGTTCACTCTCCCCAGAATTCTGATTCACTGCACCTGCACATCATCATCAGCGCACACTATATAGACTCTCTTCACCTTCACTCCCTTGTCTGGTCTCGTCCCTACGGACGCATACAGACTCTATCCTGATACCTACCTGTACTTACCCGCTACAAGGATTCCTTACCTGAACTCCGTCTTCTGTAATCCGTCTTCAGTCATCCATGTTCAGCCACCTTGTCATGATTCTGCCATCATGTTCTTGATTTTCCAAGTTTTGTGGCAGGATCATGGCAGAACCATGTTTTGTGTACAAGCGCATAGCCTGTTGTTTGGGCCATGTGCTTGTGTTGTCTCGTTAGATACCCCGCCCCCTTGTTACCCTCGTCTTGTCATTATTGTCTAGTCAGTTTCACCTGTCCTCGTCATTAGTGTTCCCAATTTAATCCCCTTGTGTTTGCTATCCTGTGTCGGTACATTGTCAACTATTGTCAATCTTTGTGTGTGACTCTCTGTGAGTACTTTGTCAGTATCTAGTATTAAGAATTGTGAGTTAGTGTTGCTATTTGTTCTCTTCATCTTGTCAGTAACGGTCTGTGTCTAGTCCTAGTTTATTTCCTGTTTTAGTCTAGTTGTACTGCCCTTCTGTCCTGTTTTGCCCCCTCGTGGGTTTTTGTTTTCTGTTTTGTGCCTCAATAAATCCCTGTTTGTCTGCATTTCTTCTGCGTTTGGGTTCGCTCCTTCAACCACAGGACACACCTGTCATCCTCCTACAGTCTGCTGCTCTCTCTCCGTTCATCTACAAGACATAGACCCGTATTATTATCCACCTAAGGCTTTCATCCGTTCTGTCTCTCTACCACAAGCTCACCTGTCTGCATAACTGTTTCGGATCCGTGCCACTGCTCAATAAAACTGTTTACGTATCACTTACTTGTCTGCTTCCCTCTGTATTGTGACAGAAGACCAGACCACATGCAGAGTCCCACGGATCCGGCAGAGGATCGCCCCACTGATCCGTTTGCAGACCTGGTTCAAGCCGTTCGTCTTTCCCTACAGCCTTCAACATCTGTCAATTCACCCGCCATTCCCAACGATCTAATTCAAGCCGCACGTTTCTCACTTCCACACCCAGCACCTTTTGCTTTGCCTGCTGCCTCTGCTAGTCCCATGGGCCTGACCAGCGACATTCACCAGAGAGGCGGAGGATTGCAGCGGGTTCCTTTTGCAATGCTCTCTATATTTTGAGATGCAACCTTACCAGTTCACAACCGATCGCGCCAGAGTCGCATTTGTCATCTCGCTGGGCACCCTGCAGTTATTTCTTAAGACACTTCAAGGAAGTGTTTGGACAAACCACTTCGGAACTCTGTTCATGATCAACTGTTCAATTTACGCCAAGAGTATAATTCGATAAGCGCCTACGCTCTTCAATTCCGCACTCTAGCTGCCACGAGAAGCTGGAATGAGACTGCATTGCTCACCGCTTTCCAAAAAGGGCTTAATCCTGAGTTTCGTCAACTAATGGTTGTTTATGACGACGCGATGGGTCTCGAGAACTTCATTCAAAAAACCATCTGAGTAGCTCAAAGTTCTCTTGTTCTCTCCTGAACCCCGCTGTGTATCCTCCGCCCTCTGCACCATCAGTCGCTCTTCCAGCACCTAAACCCATGCAGGTTGATTTCTACCATCTAACTCATGCGGAGCGTCAGAAGAGAATTCTCCATCAACTGTGTCTCTACTGTGGGAGAAAGGGTCATATCATCACCGCCTGCCCGGTTCGAGCATTCACCAGCGGTGAATACCATTCAACTTTCACCTTAAATAGACTTTTTATCCCATACTATGGTATATGTCTCCCGCCTAGCAAAGAGAGCTTGGGATAATTCCATGCTGACAACCCATAACAAGATGAGGGTGTATCAAGCTTGCATGCTCAGTACTCTACTCTTCGGTAGTGAAGCATGGACCCTGTACTCCTGGTAAGAATGCAGACTCAACTCATTCCACCTGCTGGCTAGGCCATGTCAGTCGGATGCAGGATGGTCGTATACCCAAAGATCTACTCTACAGCGAGCTTGCTACGGGCTCCAGACCTGCAGGAAGGCCTGTTCTTTGCTACAAAGTCATTTGTAAACAAGACTTGAAGGACGCCAATCCAGCAGTCTGGGAAGCAGCAGCTGCAGATCCCTGCAGATGGAGGCAAGCTGTCAAAGGAGAGTACGAGTGGGAAGAGCGGAGAAAGCGCAGACGGCAGAGGGTTGCATTAGCAGATATAGCACCAACAGATCCAGACCCAGGCACATACTACACCTGCAGCAACTGCAGCAGAGCCTGCCGCTCCAAAATTGGACTGTACAGTCACAGAAGGCGCATGCAAACCAACCACAGAGACTCCTTGACGCATATTCCATTGTCTCCAGAGACAGACGAATGCCAACTAACAACTAACTAACTATGTCATAACTCCCCGCATTTGTGTTTCAGCGCAAGCTCTCGTCGACTCATTGACTTCATCTCTCCCCAACTTCTCCAAAAACTAAATGTCCTTAAGAAACTCTTTTCTCAGGATTTAAGGATTCACACCATCCAAGGGAAGCCACTTGGTCGTG
The DNA here is from genome assembly GCA_030578255.1 of Tiaroga cobitis. Taxonomy (NCBI): domain Eukaryota; kingdom Metazoa; phylum Chordata; class Actinopteri; order Cypriniformes; family Leuciscidae; genus Tiaroga; species Tiaroga cobitis. Next base: position 16,654,948 of record CM060592.1, on the reverse strand, counting down.
GTCACATCCGGCATCTCTCTCCCACACTGACGCTCCGCATAGGATGCCTGCACACCAACGAGATCACGTTCATGGTGCTGGAATGATCCACCGCAGACCTCATCCTAGGACGCCCGTGGATTTCACAACACCAACATCACATCAACTGGAACACCGGTGAAGTATTACAATGTAGTAATGCCTGCTCCAAAATGTCTCTCCTCTGTCCAGAAATTCTCCAAGTCTCGTTCTCCATCACTCGTCACCCCGGAACCACCATCACTCTCCCTCAATTCTACCTCTGTTGAGAGCCCGGAGGTGGATCACAAAGTAGAGATCCCTCCAGAATACCGGGCGTTCCAGGATGTCCTCAGTAAGCGATTGGCAACCCAAGCCAAAGGGCAGAGTTTATCCACTGTCCATCCCGGAGCAGAAGGCCATGGAGGAGTATATCCAGGAGGCACTTCAACAACGTTTCATCAGACCATCTACATCCCCTGCAGCTTCAAGCTTCTTCTTTGTGGCAAAGAAGGATGGAGGCTTGAGGCCGTGCATCGACTACCTTCACCTCAACTCAAAGACTATAAAGTACAGATATCCACTTCCTCTGGTTACGGCAGCTCTGGAACAACTACAGGGATCCTGCATCTTCTCCAAGCTGGACCTGCAGAGCGCATATAACCTCATTTGTATAAGCCGAGGCGATAAGTGGAAAACAGCCTTCGTTACACCGCCAGGACACTACGAATATTGGGTCATGCCGTATAGGCCTGTCCAACTCGCCTTCTGTCTTCCAGGGCTATATGAATGAGGTGTTCCGGGAATTCCTCCAACGATTCATCGTGGTCTATATCAATGACATCCTCATGTATTCCCAGAACCTGGCCGAACATCTCCTCCACGTTACGCAGGTCCTCGAGAAGCTCCGCCATCACCATCTCTACCTCAAGCTGGAGAAGTGCGAGTTCCATACCACCTCCGTACATTTCCTGGGATATGTCATCGATCAACATGACAGACCAGAGGAAGTACATGGGTGTACATGGTGGCGTGTACATGGTGGCGCTGCTCGGCGGCTGACACACACACGGGAGCTCTGACTGTTTGGTGAATGTTTGTTAGTACGCTGTTTTATTTTCTTTTGTTTTGTCTGTTAAATGGCGGAACTTCTATGTTAATTCGGTTTTTTTTATTTGAATGGATTGCTTCGAATATAAACGCCAGCAATTGGATGTAAACAATCGACAGCAGCATGGCTTACTTGGAACTCTTCCTGGTGATCACTCTACTCGCTCTACTCCTGGCAAACGCTGAGCCATTCAGGATAACTTATGGCAGACATCAACTACTTCAGCTGGGCTTAGCAACGCAGCTGCAGTGGACACCTCCAACAGACTTTCCTTTGGAATGCCTACGTCCGACTGAACAGCGATTCGACAGGACAAAGAGAAAGCGTGGTTCGAGAGGAGGAATTAAACGCCGCGTTCGTGCAAGAGGATTTAAACCCCCACTTCCAACTATAGTCCTCTCTAATGTGAGATCGCTAAGGAACAAATTGGATGAACTCCATGCCTCTACGCAATACCGGTATGAATATAGAGATAGTTGTCTGTTATGTTTTAGTGAAACTTGGTTAAACAATACTGTGAATGATGACAGTCTTTCCCTACCTGGCTTTAGTACACCGTTGAGACTTGATAGAGAAAAACAAGCCACGGAGAAATCGATTGGTGGAGGACTATGTATGTATATCAACAACAAGTGGTGTAGACACCATATCATTAGACACACCATCAATTCTCCAAACTTAGAACTCTTATCAGTTTCCCTAAGACCTACTTATTTACCACGAGAGTTTGGGCAACTCTTTGTATGTCTAGTGTATATTCCCCCTGACGCAAACTACAAAGAGGCTGCAGATGCGATATATCACCATATACAAGACCTAGAGACAGCGTCCCCAGATACTCCCAAACTTATTCTGGGTGATTTTAACGTCTGCTCTTTGTCATCTGTATTACCTCAATACCAGCAATATGTGAAGTGTGCCACGCGTGGATCAAAAACAATTGACCTATGCTATGGAAACATAAAACATGCCTATAAAGCAGTTAACAAAGCAGCAATAGGCGGATCTGATCATAACATGGTTTTTCTGTTGCCCTCTTATCGACAGAAATTGAAAAGGGAAAAACCTAAAATGACATCGGTGCGTGTGTGGGATGATGATAGTGTGACAGCTCTTCAGGGATGTTTTGACTGCACAGAGTGGAGCGTTTTTGATTGTGCAGATCTCGACGAGCATGAGGATGTTGTCACGTCATATATTAATTTTTGTGTGGACAATGTGACCGAGACAATACGCGTGAAACAATTTGCTAATTTAAAACCATGGATTACAACAGAAATTAAAAAACTGTTAGTGGATAAAGAAAGAGCATTTAAAGGAAATGATCGACGCGGAGGGAAGCTGATTCAGAAGGAAATACAGAAGAAAATTAAACAGGGAAAAAGACAATATAAAGATAAAATTGAAAGACATCTTCAGGAAAATAATTTGCGTATGGCATGGAGGGGCATAAAAACTATTATTGGTCAAAATCAACACACTAATAGTATGGTACATACAGTTGAGCAAGCAAATGCCATGAATGAACACTTTGCGAGATGGGAGAATGATGTGCCAGTTAATGCAATCAGCTTTGAAGGAAGAGCAAGTGCCTCAATCAGGGTAAGCTGCGAGGAAGTGGGGTGGATTTTCTCCCATGTAAAGACTCGGAAAGCTGCCGGCCCAGACAGGCTGGAAGGCATCATCCTTAAGAGCTGCAAAGAACAACTGAGCCCGGTGTTCAGAGGGTTGTATCAGAAATCAATTGACACACACAAAGTCCCAAAGATATGGAAAACTGCAGAAATTGTACCATTTCCTAAGAAACACAAACCAGATGGACTGAATGATTTTAGACCAGTAGCACTCACTTCAGTTGCTATGAAATGTTTTGAGCGGATCATTTTAACTTATCTTAAAAAACAAACCAAAAAACACATGGATACATTACAGTTTGCCTATAAAGAGAAAAGAGGTGTGGAAGATGCAGTAACAACCCTCCTGAATGGAATTTATAGACATCTTGAAACTCCTGCCTCTTATGTTCGCATCCTATTTGCAGACTTTTCCTCAGCTTTTAACACTGTTCAGCCACACATGTTATTAGAGAAGCTGACACTTATGGGTGTAAACCTTAATCTGGTAAAGTGGATTCAGGACTTTTTAACAGGCAGACTACAATTTGTGAGAGCGGGTCATAGTCAGTCAAAAACCATTATGACAAACACAGGTGTACCACAAGGATGTGTTTTATCACCGTTGTTATTTATTCTGTATACAAATGATTGTGTCAGCCAGTCTTTCTATCCAGAACAGGAACATGCTGGACAAGGTGACAAAAATGGGTAGGAAAATTACTGGTTCAGATGTGAAAAGCATCACAAATCTTACTGACCAGCATACCCTCAATTTGGCACTGAGGATACTGGAGGATCCATTGCACCCACTTCGCACACAATATTCCCTCCTCTCCTCTGGATGTAGATTTAGAATGCCCCAAACAAAAACTAAACGACATATTACATCATTTGTGCCGAGGAGCATTCAATTATTAAATGGATCTTCTATGGGAACATAGATTTATTTTAAATCTGCATTATTGAATATATATCTATTTATTGATTCTTTACGCTGCTTAACATTTAAGATGCGTATTATTAAATATATATCTATCTATTGATTCCTAAGTTGTCGAATTGATAAATTATGTCACAATTTGCTGTGTTGTTGTTCTACACTCACCTAAAGGATTATTAGGAACACCATACTAATACTGTGTTTGACCCCATTTCGCCTTCAGAACTGCCTTAATTCTACGTGGCATTGATTCAACAAGGTGATGAAAGCATTCTTTAGAAATGTTGGCCCATATTGATAGGATAGCATCTTGCAGTTGATGGAGATTTGTGGGGTGCACATCCAGGGCACGAAGCTCCCGTTCCACCACATCCCAAAGATGCTCTATTGGGTTGAGATCTGGTGACTGTGGGGGCCATTTTAGTACAGTGAACTCATTGTCATGTTCAAGAAACCAATTTGAAATGATTCGAGCTTTGTGACATGGTGCATTATCCTGCTGGAAGTAGCCATCAGAGGATGGGTACATGGTGGCCATAAAGGGATGGACATGGTCAGAAACAATGCTCAGGTAGGCCGTGGCATTTAAACGATGCCCAATTGGCACTAAGGGGCCTAAAGTGTGCCAAGAAAACATCCCTTTACACCACCACCACCACCACCAGCCTGCACAGTGGTAACAAGGAATGTTGGATCCATGTTCTCATTCTGTTTGCACCAAATTCTGACTCTACCATCTGAATGTCTGCTCTCAACAGAAATCGAGACTCATCAGACCAGGCAACATTTTTCCAGTCTTCATCTGTCCAATTTTGGTGAGCTCTTGCAAATTGTAGCCTCTTTTTCCTATTTGTAGTGGAGATGAGTGGTACCCGGTGGGGTCTTCTGCTGTTGTAGCCAATCCGCCTCAAGGTTGTGCGTGTTGTGGCTTCACAAATGCTTTGCTGCATACCTTAGTTGTAACGAGTGGTTATTTCAGTCAAAGTTGCTCTTCTATCAGCTTGAATCATTCGGCCCATTCTCCTCTGATCTCTAGCATCAACAAGGCATTTTTCGCCCACACGACTGCCGCATACTGGATGTTTTTCCCTTTTCACACCATTCTTTGTAAACCTTAGAAATGGTTGTGCGTGAAAATCCCAGTAACTGAGCAGATTGTGAAATACTCAGACCGGCCCGTCTGGCACCAACAACCATGCCACGCTCAAAATTGCTTAAATCACCTTTCTTTCCCATTTTGACATTCAGTTTGGAGTTCAGGAGTTTGTCTTGACCAGGACCACACCCCTAAATGCATTGAAGCAACTGCCATGTGCTTGGTTGATTAGATAATTGCATTAATGAGAAATTGAACAGGTGTTCCTAATAATCCTTTAGGTGAGTGTATGTTTGTTGTGGTTATGTTTATTGTGGTTTCCATGAGTGTAAAACAAATTCCCCACGGGGCAATAAAGGTTTTCATTCATTCATTCAAGGTGGATACCATTTGGAACTGGCCTCAATCCAACCCACTACCATCAAGGAGCTCCAGCGCTTCCTCGGATTCGCAAACTTCTGCAGGAGGTTTATTCACAACTATAGCCTACTCAGTTCACCTCTGACCTCTTCATTCAAGGGCCGGCCCAAGTCTCTTACCTCAACCCTGTCTGCCTCAGAGGCGTTTCTACAACTCAAAGAAGCCTTCCAAGCCGCTCCGATCCTGGTCCACCCAGATCCAGATCTCCTGTCCATTGTCAAGGTTGACGCCTTCTCTACCGGGGTCGGAGCCGGCCTATCTCAGCGGCAGGGTGATCCTTCTAGACTCCATCCATGCGCCTTCTATTCCAAGAAGCTGTCCCCGGCAAAGCAGACCTACGACATAGGTAATCGAGAACTGCTCACCATCAAGCTAGCTCTGGAGGAATGCTCCCTGGCTGGAGGAGCACATCACTGGTCCGAGGTAATCACAGATCATAAAAACCTCGAATATCTGCAGGAAGCTAAGAGATAGTACCCACGTCAAGCCCGGAGGGCTTTATTCTTTACTAGTTTCAATTTCACCATCTCGTATCGACCTGGAGATAAAAACGTTAAGGCTGATGCTTTATCACGTCTTCATCAACCTGATCCAGTAGATTCTTCTCACGAATCTATTCTCCCTCCAGCCATGATCGTAAGTCCTATCCAATGGGCCATCGATGAGCAAATTATCCAAGCTACTTGCTCCAACCCTGCTCCACCGGGAGGTCCAGAAGGGCTCCTCTACGTTTCTCCAACCTATCGTATACCCCTTCTGGACTCGGCTCATACATCTCCGGGCTCTGGACACCCAGGTAGCCGACGTACCCTCTCGCTCCTACGTCAGCGCTACTGGTGGCCCACCATAACTCAGGATATCTCCCGGTACCTTAAAGGATACTCAGTCTGTGCCGTTACCAACACTACCCGGAAATGTCCTGAAGGAAAGCTGGTTCCCCTGCCTATTCCACATCCATGATCGCATCTGGGCATCGACTTTATGAGTGACCTTCCACCCTCAGCGAACCCTACCTGTGTGTTCGTCATAGTGGACCGCTTCTCAAAGGCTTGTAAATTGATTCCCCTCAAGGGGTTACCTACGGCCCTCGAAACGGCCGAAGCCATGTTCCAGAACATTTTCTGTCACTTCAGTCTTCCCGAAGACATAGTATCGGACCGGGGTCCGCAGTTTATCTCTCGGGTCTGGCGGGTTTTCTTCGAGCTCCTCAGAGTATCAGTAAGCCTCTCTTCCGATAACCATCCTCAAACTAACGGCCAGACTGAGCAGAAGATCCAGGAAATCAGGAGATACCTGAGGTCCCACTGCCATCAGAACAAGGACAGCTGAAGCCAATTCCTCCCGTGGACGGAGTACACCCAGAACTCCTTACAACAATCCACCACAGGGCTCACCCCTTTCCAGTGTTTCCTTGGATACCAACCTCCAGTATTCCCCTGGTCGGGTGAGCCCTCGGAAGTTCCAGCTGTCAACCACTGGTTCCAGCAGAGCGAGAGGCTATGGGACTCAGCTCATGTGCATCTCCAACAGGCAATGCGGAGACACAAGAGACAACCGACGCCCGAAGAACATCTACCCCTCGCTACAAACCAGGCCAGAAGGTGTGGCTCTCGACACGGGACATGCATCTCCTCCTGCCTTGCCGTAAGCTGAGTCCCCGGTACATAGGTCCATTCCCTGTGAAGAGGCAGTTCAACGAGGTCACCTACAGGCTAAACCTTATTCCTCACTACCGTACCTCATCGGCACCAGACTCTGTGGGAGGAGACAACATAGGATCAGTGTGAGGTTTTAAGAGAGACACATGGAAAGATGGTGAGATACGGTAGTGAGGAATAAGGTTTAGCCTGTAGGTGACCTCGTTGAACTGCCTCGACACGGGACATGCATCTCCTCCTGCCTTGCCGTACATGAGTCCCCGGTACATAGGTCCATACTTTGTGCAATAACAGCAGCAGCCTATCGAGAGAGGCGCTGCGTGACACATATCCAATGGGGGGCATTTCGCGCCCATTTCGTCACATCCCGCCAGAAAGGGCGTGGTCTCGCCCTACAAATATAGCTCGATAAGGCTGGTACACTGATTTTCATCTCTTCAGCGAAGCATCACGCATCGCTGGATCCGAAGCATCACGCATCGCTGGATCCGGAGTGAGAAGCCACGCCGTCTGAGGAAAAGCACACAGCGGGACGAGCCATTGAGTCTGAAGTCGCTGGCATCGCCGCCTTTAGCCGCCGTACCTGCTACGCTTTCCGGCGTTATATCCTTTTCAAACTGTGTGTGTGTGTTCGCCGCTGCGACACACATTTTTTCACTGTCTCTCTCCCTCTGCTAAAAGAGCTGCGTCTTTTTCAAGATGCAAAGATCCTGCGGCTCGTGCCGACCCACACTCAGCGACGGGGACCGTCATGTCATCTGAGTTTCCTGCCTGGGTGAGGATCATGCGGCTCTCGCTCTCGTCGACGGCGGATGCCCTCACTGTGAGCTACTGCCTTGTATGGTGACTCTGAGGACTCGCCTGGCATCTTTCTCAGAGCCTACACTTCAGCCCGCTGTAGCGCCGCACCGTAAAAGCGCCGTGCCCAGCGCGGCCCCGAGCCTTCTCCTGCCCGCCAAAGCTCGCCGGTTCGCCCGCCAGCTTCGCCGGCATCGCTCGAGTCTGCCGCCGCTTCCGCCGTTGAGGTCAACGAAACAGCCCTGAGCCTTCTCCAGCCCGTGATAGCTCGCCGGTTCGCCCGCCAGCTTCACCAGCTTCACTCGAGTCGCTCGCTGACGGACAACGGCCGCCGCACGCCGCCGCTTCCGCCATTAATGACGCCGAGATAGCTGCATCTGTAGAGAAGGCCAGCTTCAAAACCGCGGCTAGCTTTCTTTACGTTATAAGAAAGCTACCCCGCCCCCCGTGGGCATGCGTCACCGGCGAAATGAGGAAAAGTGTGTTTTTAGTCCCGCCGAGGCCGGACTAATCTCCATTTCTCAAACATTTCTCAGCTCCTCAGTGTGAGCGGCTGAAAATGTCAATGTTGCAGCAATGAGCCTGTTGTATAACACGCACGCCTGCAAACAAACGCCAACACACACAAACTGTGATGACGCTCTCTTATCTGCTCGAGCTATTTTAAGCTTTTGTCATTTCCCCCTGTGGCTCAGTGGCGAAACCCAAAGCCTTAGCACGGGAGACCCGTGTTCGATCCCAGGTCTCGCAGCAGATAAAAATTTTGTCTCGCCGCGGTCAGACTTGCACCGAAACATTTCGCTCGTTCAGTTCCAAGAAAATGCGACTGTTCCAGTGTATTTTGCAGTAAACAAGCCGGTACCATGGCCCGCTTCCCTGCACAAAAATGCCGTTTCCACGGCGACCCAGAAAAATCATTTAAGCAGTGTATTTTCTGGTATTCCGGCCACAGCCGATGGTGTTATGAGTGTAATAAAAATGCCCACAGCCCAGTGTTCATTTCTACACACAAACGCAGCCCGCCACAGTGCAGGGCACGCACAAATGAGATCGACTCATGTCATTGTGCATTAAATATAGTGAATGTGCCCACAACCCAGTGCCCACAAATACTACACACTGCATGTGCCACGTTTTCTGTAAAACGAAACCAACACACATACAGTCAGGTAAAACCCACGGTGTTTAAGTCTCGCCGCGGCCAGACTCCACCAAAACTTCTCGCTCGTTCAGTTCCAAACAATGTGACTGTTCCAGTGTATTTCGCAGTAAACAAGCTGGCACCACAGCCCGCTTGCCTGCACACAAATGCCATTTTTACGGCGACCCAGATAAATCCCAAAAGAGTGTATTTTCTGGTATTCCGGCCACGGCCGATGGTGTTATGAGTGTTGTAAGAATGCCCACGTCTCAGTGCCCATTCCCACACACAGACACAGCCCGCCACAGTTCAGGGCTAGCACAAATAAAATCGACTCATGGCGATTGTGCAAAAATGTAGTGAATGTGCCCACGACACAGTGCCCACAAACACTACACGATGCGTGTCCCTCGTTTTCTGTAAAAACGGAACCGACACACATTCAGTCAGCACAAGCCGACGGTGTTCTCAGTGCAGTGAATGTGCCCGCCGTCCCGCGCCCACATTCCTTCACAGACACGCTCAACCCACGGGGTTTGTCCCGCTCGCACTCTCTCCACAACCTGTCATAGAGAATTTGAGCGCGACCAGGCTGCCCGCCATGATCGGCGCGCCTCCCGCCTCGCACACTATAAACACAGTGTTTATGTCTCAGCACACCGAAGCTCTGCAGCCGCCGCTATGCCGCGGCCAGAGCCCGGATTTCATTCTACCCCTAGCTATTCACGCAGATGCGTGGGCAAAGCTTCCCGGGGTATCAGAATGGGTGTTGAACACTATAAAAAGAGGCTATTCGCTACAGTTCGCTCGACGTCCCTGCCGTTACACGGCGCGAGTCAAAACCACGGTAAACAGTGAAGTATCACATCTACTTCGAGCCGAAATAGCGAAACTGCTGACCAAAGGGGCCATAGAACCTTTATCTCAGGCTCAGAGCGAAGGGGGGATATACAGCAGATATTTTCTGGTACCGAAAAAAGACAGGGGTCTCAAACCATTCTAGATCTGCGACAGCTGAACAGAGTGCTTATGAAGCGCCAGTTCAGAATGCTGACAACCAGGAAAATCCTCGCGCAAGTGCGCCAGGGAGAATGGTTTGTCAATAGATCTGAAAGACGCCTATTTCCAAATACAAATAGCGTCACATCACAGGCGATTCTTGAGATTCGCCTTCGAGGGCCAGGCATATCAATACACAGTCCTACCGTTCAGCCCCTAGCACCCCGTACATTTACGAAGTGCATGGACGCGGCCCTCGCACCCCTGAGACTTCAGGGCATGCGAGTTTTTGAACTACTTGGACGATTGGCTGATTCTAGCTCAATCACATTCAGAGCTCACAGAACACAGAACCACATTACTCGAGCATCTCGAGAATCTGGGTCTCACAGTTAATTGGGCGAAGAGTTCGCTGTTTCCCAGCCAGAAAATCTCTTTTCTGGGAACAGTACTGGACTCGCTGTCTATGACAGCACGTCTGTCGCCAGAGTGAGAACTGGATATTCAGCGCGCCGCGAAATCCTTTCGCCGCGGCTCTATAGTCCCGCTCAAAGATTTCAGAAAATGCTGGGCCTCATGGCCTCGGCATCTTCAGTACTCCAGCTGGGCCTGCTTCGCATACGCCCACTGCAGTTATGGCTGAAAGTGCGAGTTCCACCCCGGGCATGGACCTCTGGTCTGTTTCGCCTCAGGGTCGACATGAAATGCGTTTCGGCTCTGGAACCATGGAAAATAGCTGACTGGTGTCAGTCAGGCGTGGGTCTGGGGACTCCCTCGAGTGTGACGGTGGTGTCCACGGACGCCTCCACCTCGGGATGGGGAGCGCTGCTCGAGGGCAGACCGTTCTTCGGCCAGTGGTCAGAACGGGAAAAGCTCCTACGCAAATGTTGACAGTCGACAATACGCTATGGCGTTTTTGTCCCCAGATAAAAGGCCGCCACGTCTTAGTCCGGTCGGACAACATGTCAGTTGTGGCATACATAAATCACCAGGGTGGCGTCAGGTCCCGAAACCTTACAGGCTGACAGAACGCCTCCTGGTCTGGGCTCAGCACAACCTGTTTTCACTGAAAGCAGCGCATGTGCCTGGTCGCCTGAATCTGGGACCAGACCGTCTGTCCAGAAACAATGTCCCAGCAGGGGAATGGTCGCTGCACCTGCAGACGATCCAACTGCGGTGGGAGACATTCGGCAGAGCGCAGGTGGACCTGTTCGCGCCCCAAGAAAACGCTCACTGTCCGAACCTTTTTCTCCAAGAGCAGGGATGCGCTGGCCCACGTATGGCCCCGCTGCCCCCTCTATGCTTTTCCCCCCGTCTCGCTCCAGCCTCAAGTGCTGGAACGAATCAGGGAAAACGGATGCCCAGTGCTACTCGTGGCTCCGCTCTGGACAAACCAGAATTGGTTCCCAGTCCTAATGCGGCGGACCAGCACTGCCCCGTGGCCGATACCGGTGAGGAGAGACCTCCTCTCTCAGGCAAAGGGCTCGATTTGGCATCCTCGCCCGGAATTATGGTCCCTACATGCATGGGCCATCAACGGGTACCCGCTAACCTCCCAGAGGGAGTGTTAAATACAATCACGCAGGCTAGAGCCCCGTCTACTAGACGGCTCTATTCCTCAAAGTGGTCAGTGTTCTCTGCCTGGTGTCAAGCTCAGGGCTTTTCACCCGCAGACTGGGGGGTTACGGAAGTGCTCTCCTTCCTTCAGGGGTCGCTGGATAAGGGCAGAACCCCATCCACGCTCAAAGTATACGTGGCGGCCATAGCGGCGTTTGCAAAACCGACGTATGGCCAGTCACTGGGGAAAACGACCTGGTCGTGCGATTCCTCAGGGGAGCTCGGAGGCTGAATCCTCCCAGACCCCCCCCCCCCCCCTTAGTCCCTGTGTGTGACCTTTCTACGGTTTTGGAAGCCATTAAAGATGCCCCATTCGAGCCAATCCATTTGTCAGACATGAAACATCTGTCTCTCAAAACGGTATTCCTTATGGCTCTTGCTTCAGTGAAGCGCGTAGGGGACTTGCAAGCGCTTTCGGTAAGCGCGTCATGCATGGAGTTTGGGCCTAATGACTCAAAAGTCATACTCAAACCAAGGCACAGGTACGTGCCCAAATCCCTCAACACACCGTTCAGGGCCCAGGTTATTTCCCTGTGCGCTCTCTCGGTTCATAACGAGGAGGAGGATGCGAGTCTCCTTTTGCCCTGTCAGGGCACTGAGAGCTTATGTGTCCTGCTCGTCTGCCTTCAGACAGACCGAGCAGCTCTTCGTTTTGTTTGGCGGACGATCCAAGGGACTGGCCGCATCAAAACAGAGCCTATCCAGATGGATAGTCGACGCCATAGCACTGACTTACACTTCTAAGGGCCTGCAGTGTCCTTTGGGTGTCAGAGCGCACTCCACGAGAGGCGTGGCCTCGTCGTGGGCGTGGTATAGGGGGGTTACCTTGCAAGATATCTGTACGGCCGCGGGCTGGGCCTCGCCGTCTACATTTATAAGGTTTTATAACCTAGAGGTTCCCGCCTTACAAGCCAAGCTTCTGTCGGTATAGAATTCAGTACTATCTGCCCCGCTGTGCCGGCCCAGATGCTGAGTTTTGCTTGTGCATCGCTCACTGGGCGATAACACGGCTCCATGGGTGTTGAATAACCTGTACTATTACCCAGTTCAGGCTGAACACGTTCACCCTGTCTGTGTGAAACACTATTAACATAACTAGCTCCTATAGGATGCTATTTCATGGGGAATGATGCTTGCAGCCTCTCTTCTCCGACTCTCTGTGAGTCTATGGTGATTATGCACTACATGAGCCCTGGGCTACTCCCCTTGGGACTTTGGTGTCGGATCCCAGTACGCACGGCGTTTTGCATTGTGTTCCCCATAGCGTGAGATATTACGCAGTACGAGAGATACTCTCGTAAGAGAACGTACTCGGTTACTAACGTAACCTCGGTTCTCTCTAGAGAGGGAACGAGTACTGCGTATCTTGCCGTGCATACAACAGCGCTGGTTCGCTTCGGCGATGAAAACCAGTGTACCAGCCTTATCGAGCTATATTTGTAGGGCGAGACCACGCCCTTTCTGGCGGGACGTGACGAAATGGGCGCGAAATGCCCCCATTGGATATGTGTCACGCAGCGCCTCTCTCGATAGGCTGCTGCTGTTGCCGCAGGGCAGCCAATAGGTCGCGCAAGCTGTCCTGCCTATGTCTGCATGCTGCTGCACAGCGTTTTACATTAATTCAAAATTAAGGATAATTTTTCGCTTCAATATCTCGTGGAAAAGAGGTTTTCCCCATAGCGTAAGATATTACGCAGTACTCGTTCCCTCTCTAGAGAGAACCGAGGTTACGTTAGTAACCGAGTACGTTTATGTTTACATAATATACTATGTGTGTACTATGTATAATTATTTTTTATATATAACACACACATACACACTTTTATTTTGGATGCGATTAATCGTTGCCCAGCAAATTATTATTGTATATTATATAAACTGTATTTGCAGATAAAATAATGCTAATGAAATAAAAGGCCACTGAATTATACTTAGAGTATACTTTCATGAAGTACACTTTTGAAAAGCATGTAACATATTTTAATGAGAGTACATTTATTGAACAAAAATTAATTATTTTATTTATCTAAATATACTGAAAATAGTACAATCTTTGCTTAAGTGATTGTTTTGAAAAAGTATTAATTTAGACATTATTAAAGACATTATTTGAGCTAAAGTATCAGTACTTTGTGCCTTTTGCCCCGTGTGTGGAGGCTCCCTCGCCACCTCATACATTTATACAGTTTTTAAACAAATGAACCAATTTTATGATTTATTTTCACACAAAATTTGTTGCTCCATCAATGTTCAATAAAAACATATCACTCTAAAAAAATTAAGCCTTTTTTAAGATTTACGCAATTTAATTAATAGTAAAATTCCATCAAATTGAATTGAATAATCCTTACGTAATTTAATTGAATAATTGAGCAATCCTTAATCCAATTTTATGTAATTTTACTATTAATTAAATTGTGTAAATCTTAAAAAAATACTTTTTTGTCTTTCTGCAATCATACACAATGGGAGTAGTGAAAAGCCTACGTTTATCCCCATTGTATCTTTTTAAAAGTACTCTAAAGTTTTCTTCTTATTCATAAAGGATGGAAGAACAAGTTATTACATGTTAAACGTTATGACGACAAACAATTTCTTTCTTTGGAGATGACATCTGATGAATTGTTCCCAATGAGAATGTGCATTAAGAACTTAAAGGGTTAGTTCACCCAAAAATGAAAATTAAGTCATGAATTACTCACCCCCATGCTGTACCAACCCCGTAAGACCTTCGTTCGTCTTCGGAACACAAATGAAGGTATTTATGATTAAATCTGAGAGGTTTATCACTCCTCCATAGGCTCCCTAAGGGAACGAAACTTGACGGCCCAGAGAGTCATTAAAGAAAATGTTTAAATATTCCATGTCGCAACAGTGGCTCGAATAGTCAAATAAAGTCGTTATTTTTGTTTGTTTTTTCGCACAAAAAGTATTCTCGTCGCTTAATAAACTTATAGTTGAGCCACTGTTGCGACATGGAATATTTAAACATTTTCTTTAATGACTCTCTGGGCCGTCAAGTTTCATTCCCTTAGGGAGCCTATGGAGGAGTGATAAACCTCTCAGATTTAATCATAAATATCTTCATTTGTGTTCCGAAGACGAACGAAGGTCTTACGGGGTTGGTACAGCATGGGGGTGAGTAATTAATAACTTAATTTTCATTTTTGGGTGAACTAACCCTTTAAATAGGGTCATTCATGCCTTCATGTTGACTTTAAAAAGTGGTAATGTCACACATATCCTCATCTGTGTGATTGGCAGGTGGGGTGTAGACAGCCTTAAGGAGAACAGCTGCTGTGGAATGTTATAGAAATACTCCCCTCCTTAATTAAGTCTAATTATTTATCTTCTGTGCTGTTAGTGCCTGGAGCAGTTTCAGCGCTCAGTGAAACAGCGAAAGATTCCAGCCTTCTCAACAGAGCGCAGCTCTCCAAAGCACAATGGCTGCTTAACCATTAGAGCAGAACCGTTAAACAGCGTTTGAGTTGTTAGTGGGATCGGATTGTTGAAATAACGGTTGTAATGTATTACAAATAACAAGTATGAAATAATTGTTGGAATGTATTGTGGTTGAGTTAAAGTGGTTGTGACTGATGTGTTAAGCATTTGTCATGGCAGGTGCTAGCCTATATGGATTCGTTGTCAAACCTTTCCTGGGGCAAAAAACAAACAAACATTAAAACAAAGTGAAAATGTACATACTTTAGATCAGCACTACATGATAAAGCGGACATAGAACAAAAACGAAATAAAAGCTGCTTGACAATATCAATGTTGTTGCTCAAAAAAAAAGGATAATTTATGGAACACATAAAATAATGTTTTACAAACCTGGGGCGTGACTATACATTGTAGCGCAAGTAGTCATATTTGTACATATCATTAAACAAAAAAAAAAACTACTTTTCCCTTGCCTCAAAACCTTGTTAAAGTGTTCTGGCGAATGTTCTAACTGTTACGATCACGTCTTGTTTAGACTCATTATCTTGGTCTATTTAGTTTCATTGTCATAACATGTTCTGTTTAGTTTCTAGGTCATAGGTCATCATTTTCTTTTTTTACTGTCTTTGCCTGAGGGGCCGTTTTATACAACAAAATTTTCATCTAAAAAAAAAAAAAAAAAAAAAAAAAGGTATGCGTTTTGGAAACTTTTGAAAACGGGTTTCAAAATGCATGTTTTTAAAAACAACAAAAATGTGAATTTGTGAAAACGGTAACATCTTGCGCATGCGTATTGTGTTCAGTCTATAGGCGAGTATCGCCAGCTACTGGCCTGGCATTAATAATGCAGCTTTTTTGTCGTTTTCATGGATTCCTGTGAACAGAGATAGTTTTGGCATTGTCGTCTGTAAGCAAAAAATGCTAAGGAAAAACTTGTCAGTTTTTAGTAGCCTACATCGTTGTTGTGTAAACAGCCAACAGCCAATCACAATTGACCTTTAATTTTCCGATTGGTTGATTTTGTGGCACACTTGTAACGCTGTTGCAAGTTGAGCTAGCGTGTGTGTCAAGAGTTGAGCGCGCACAGAATTAAGAGGTTGAGAGAGAGAGAGGGGGACTTGACAGGAGCGCAGAGAATACGTTTTCGAGAGAGCACCTGTAAACTGTGTGAGAGGGGTTATTATTGCACGTTAATATGGATAAGAGCAAATACATTTATTGAGCACGGAATCGTTTTTTCTTTGCTCAAACGATTTTTTTTTTTGTTGCGATTGTTATTTTCTTTTCAAAATATAATGCAATGTGCTTGCAAAATATAGTTCCCTGTGCTCAAAACTTACAATTACTCACTCAGGATTGAGGCACACATATAACGCCATACGCTTCAGAATCGGTTCACAGCCAAGGAGATCGATGTTCTCGTCAGGGCCGTAAAAGAAAGAGAAGTGACATTGGGGATGGGACAAACCCACCCAAATTAGCTTTGGTTAAACATGCATATAATAATTTGGGTAAACATGTAAGCTTTATGCCTATTTTTCCCATCGTCGTGGACACAATGATTTCCCTCGTGTTTTAATATTTTTCCTTATAATAATGTATCATTTGCAAAAAGTAAAATGCATCTGTGTAGATGAGTGAATCATCTACAGTGTATGCGCGTTGTTCACACTCTGTATTATGGCCAAGCATGCGCGCTTAAAAGGCACACTATGCAAGTATTGTACCTTAATATAACAGCTTCAAAGTCATTTCGGTGGTAAACAAACTCATATTAGGGCGAATCATCCTGGTAGTAAAGCTTGGGGGGGGGGCCGCTGGAAAAACCAGCAATGCAAGTTTGAGAGGAGCGCCCCCGACAAATCTCGCGAGAATGACGACATGCTTTACGGCAACCATGTCACACACATCAACAACAACATTTGAAGCACGAAGCCACTTGCGCGCATTTCAGACGTGATACTTGACGATGGAAAAAGCAAAGAAAACGCGGTCGGAAGAGACTAGGAAAAGGAAAAGAGAATCTGACCGCGTGAGCAACCGGACAAGAGTGAGTCCCTCTCGGTCGGGCTTTCACTCGTTGGCGCGAGCTAAAAAGCAGCATTGGATGCAACAGTGGTGCTGACCTGGCAATCTTGTTGATGGCCCAGTAAGTAAATCTTTCTAAGTTTGTGTGCATTTTATTTTGTGATTTCACCGTAATAAATAGAGTCTCCGCAACGGCGATAGATTGAAGAGCGCGTCCGAGTGAAGACTGCGCGCGCGCCGCCACAAGAGAGACTATAGTCATTATAACGTTATGTATCTATGACACTGATAGCAGCGGACACGAGCGCTCAGGTTGAGTTCAAAAACACATTTTAGCGCTAGATCTCGTATTTAAAGGCACACTATGCAAGATGTGTACCTTAATATAACAGCTTCAAAGGAGTATCAGGCCGTGAGTGCAGAGACCGTCTATGGCAGACGCTCTCCGTGAGTGGCATTTACGACAGTAACGTTAAATACAAGTTCTCCACAGCGACTCTAGGGGTCGCTGTTTGACAAACACGGAATTCCAGCATAGTGTGCCTTTAAAATAGCATCTGAATGTACGTGCAACGCGCCTGTATGCAGAGGAAGAAGGAGGCTGAGTCAAAAAGATCCAATTCCAACATTTACTAATTAACTCCAAAATCAAACTGGTACAGGCGGGCAGAGAACACAAACACCAGGTAACATTTACAAGAACCGACCAAGACAGACTGAACACAAGCAAACTAAATAAGTCCAAATGAACACTAACGAGGTGAAGACAGGTGACACAGATGATGACGAGGCACAGGTGGATAATGAGGGAGTGAGTTCAGGTGTGGAGACAAAAAGGATTCTGGGTAGTGTAGTGCAGACTAAGACAGACAGGTGCAGACGAAGACTGTGACAGAACGCCCCCCTTCAACAAGGCGCGACCTCGCGCCGTAGAACAAAGGGGTGGGGGGGCGGGCGCCCTGAAGGCTGGCCAAGGCGTGACCAAACTGGGACGGGAAGCCTCCAGGGCGGATCAGGACGTGCAGGCGGCCAGGGCGGAGCAGGACGTGCAGGCGGCCAGGGCGGAGCAGGTCGTGCAGGCGGCCAGGGCGGAGCAGGACGTGCAGGCGGCCAGGGCGGAGCAGGACGTGGGCGTGGTCATGGTGGTGAGGACCCTTCGGGTGGCCATGGCGGAGAGACCCCTTCGGGTGGCCATGGCGGAGAAGACCCTTCAGGTGGCCATGGTGGTGAGGACCCTTCGGCTGGCCATGGTTGGTGAGGACCCTTCGGGTGGCCATGGCGGAGAGACCCCTTCGGGTGGCCATGGCGGAGAGACCTCCTCGGGTGGCCATGGCGGAGAGATCCCCTCGGGTGGCCATGGCGGAGAGACCCCTTCAGCTGGCCGTGGCGGAGAGACCCCCTCGGGTGGCCGTGGCGGAGAGACCCCCTCGGGTGGCCATGGCGGACAGACCCCCTCGGGTGGCCACGGCGTTGAAGACCCTTCAGGTGGCCTATGGCCCCCCCCCAAAAAAATTGGGGAGAGTAACTGGATGTGGGACAGGCTCTGGGACAGGCTGGGCAGACGTGACGTGAACCGCCTCAGGCTGGGCAGACGGGACGTGAGCAGACGGGACGTGAACAGTCTCTGACTGGGCAGACGGGACGTGAACAGTCTCTGACTGGGCAGACGGTGAGGGCTCTTTGCTGGACGGGACCAGCGATGAAGGTCCTGAGCTGGGCAGGATCAGTGGCAAAGAAGGCTTTGAACTGGGCAGGACCAGCGGCGAAGAAGGCTTTGAGCTGGGCGGAACCAGCGGTGAAGTGGGCTTTGAGCTGGGCGGAACCAGCGGTTTAAGTGGGCTTCGAGCTGGGCGGAACCAGTGGCGAAGAGGGCTCCGAGCCGGACGAGACCAGCGTCGAAGGAAGCTCTGGGCTGGACGGGACCAGCGGCGAAGGAAGCTCAAGGCTGGACGGGACCAGCGGCGAAGGAAGCTCAGGGCTGCACGGGACCAGCGGCGAAGGAAGCTCAGGGCTGGACGGGACCAGCGGCGAAGGAAGCCCAGGGCTGGACGGGACCAGCGGCGAAGGAAGCTCAGGGCTGGACGGGACCAGCGGCGAAGGAAGCTCAGGGCCGGACGGGACCAGCGGCGAAGGAAGCTCAGGACTGGACGGGACCAGCGGCGAGGGAAGCTCAGGGCTGGACGGGACCAGCGGCGAAGGAAGCTCAGGGCTGGACGGGACCAGCGGCGAAGGAAGCTCAGGGCTGGACGGGACCAGCGGCGAAGGAAGCCCAGGGCTGGACGGGACCAGCGGCGAAGACTTGGCTGGAGCCATCACTGGGGTGATGGTGATGCGGAGACCTCTCTCAATCAGGATCCTGATGAGGTAGTCAGTCAGGTCATGGCCAGCCAAGTCCATCCTTTGGTCGGTTCTTCTGTCACGGTTGGTGTATGCAGAGGAAGAAGGAGGCTAAGTCAAAAAGATCCAATTCCAACATTTACTAATTAACTCCAAAATCAAACTGGTACAAGCGGGCAGAGAACACAAACACCAGGTAACATTTACAAGAACCGACCAAGACAGACTGAACACAAGCAAACTAAATACAAGTCCAAATGAACACTAACGAGGTGAAGACAGGTGACACAGATGATGATGACGAGGGACAGGTGGATAATGAGGGAGTGAGTTCAGGTGTGGAGACAAAAACCATTCTGGGTAGTGTAGTGCAGACTAAGACAGACAGGTGCAGATGAAGATTGTGACAGCGCCACTGACTTTAGTTTTTTTCTGGTCAGTGGCGGAATTGTTTTCTGGAACTGCAAAATAGCACTAGGGAATGTTTGCGCCGAAACATGCCTCCTTTTTGTGCCGACCCGCCCAGGGAGCGCAAGTTCATTTGCTAGTTTACCGACGTGTGTCTGTGGAGGGAAAAGCCCGCTTTGCGCGGGTGCAAATTAGGAATGATACATGCGTCAGTGTACAAAGTCATTTGCGCCGGGTGCAAGATAGGGCCCCTGAGTTCTTGTTTGTTACTATGGTTTCTGATTAGTGCAGACCTGTTCCCTGTTTCTTTGATTGTCATTCTCAGTGTATTTAAGCCCTCAGTTTCCTGTACGCATTAAAGATTATGGTTTATGCGTTTTATCGCTCTCTGTGTTAATTAAAGTTTCTTGTTACATTGATCATTCAGCATCACACATCTCTTTTTGGATTCAACTAAGCTACTGTGACACTAACAAGCATTTATGGTCAACTAAAATATACGTTTACATTTGAACATTACATTAAAGAGGGTTGTTTAAAACCAACTTACAAAAAAAAGACATTTTGGAGATTTAAAGTAGGCTAATACAACTTTTGTCTCACTTGTGACAGCTTACATGACAACTCAGTGTAAAACTCATTTAATTTTGATTTGATTGCCTCAAACCAAAGTTTCAGTACCAATGTTTATGTACTGTGAACATATTTAATTTGAGTTTGTGAAAAGAAAAACTGCATTTCCTAATATTAAATAACTATAAACTCTGTTCAAATACATTGTGTAGGTCACACTCAACTGAATTAACACAACTGAATGTGGTAAAGCAAAGATCACTGCTCTCTGGCATGTGAATAGTTATTCATTTTCAAATAAAACCACATGCTTTATTTGATGCTTTAATCTCAACATAACAGAACACTGCACAATAACAATCTCTTATTAATCATATGCAAATAAAATCATAATGCTCTGCTTAATATATGATCAGTTATTGGGTCACTTTTCTATTGAGTGCAATGACCATTCATATATAAGTGAAAAAAAACCAAATGGTTTTATTAAGTATTTTTTAGATAACACTTTACAATAAGGTTCATTAGTTAACATTGTTATAACTAACATGAACTAACAATGAGCAAAACATCTGTTACAGTATTTATTGATCTTTGTTAATGTTAGTTAATAATACTCCAGCTGTTCATTGTTTGTTCATGTTAGTTCACAGTGCAGTAACTAATGTCAACTAATACAACCTTATGAATTTATTAACGTATTAATAAATGTTGAAATTAATATTAACTAAGATTAATAAATGCTGAAGTATTGTTCAGTCTTAGTTCATGTTGAATAAGGTAGTTAACTAATGTGAACTAATGAACCTTATTGTAAAGTGTTACCATTTTTTATAAAATTGTATTAGTCTTTTGCAGTTACAGCCCATGTGTATTGTAAATGCCATCATGAGCACGATTCTTAAAGAAAAAGAAAAGAAGCAGATCCTTAAGCAACCTTCTAATTTACCTCATTACAGTTGTATTTTGTTCATCTGCCTGTCCAAGCCTTTTTCCTCATGATTTGAAAAGCTCCTTCACCATCCAGCTGGATGTCCTCATCCAAGATCAAAGCGGGGGGAAAAATACTATCAAGACCCTCCTGTAGAATCACACATTCGCTCTTCTGCATCTATAAACAACTTAATTGCTTCCTTGTCTGATAAAGCACAAACTATCTAAAAAAACTCTTTACACCTTAAGATGTGCTGTTTAGTCCTGCTTTGCCTTTGTGAAAATGATTAAAAAATAAAATAATGTCAACAGAATGGGGCTGTGATTAATATCTGTGCACCCAGATGGCATCCTTGAAGTCAGTCGTGACCCCTGCTGACTGTGCGTGTGTGTGTGTGTGAATTGGGGTACATAAGTGCATTGTGCAGTGCAAATGTAAACCACCTTATGTTCAACATTTTGTATATGTGCCAGTCCATCTTCCCCTGCATTCAAGTCAAGTAAGTTTTATTGTCGTATCTCACAAGAATACTGTTACATAAACATATATAAATACACACAGCCTATATAAAAAGAGGTAATCTAACACCCCCTGAAAGAGGGAACGGAGACGTATGCTGTGACCGACGAATAGGAATCTCGCTAGAGAGGCCAATCTACTTCGAGTGAAACTAAACGAGCCAATGCACATTGGCGTGCAATCATTTGCATCAGCTGTTCAGCCACGCAGCGCGGGTATATAATGAGCAGAAGGTGCGATTGCACTTCAGTTTTTTGCTGAGGAGCCAAGCCAATGAGCTGGGTGCCCCAGCGGGTCACAGCAGATGTGGCGACGGGACTTATGTATCCATTCCCTCCTTCAGGGAACGAGGGTTACCATACGTAACCGACCCCATCCAGCGCCCTGTGTAACTTTGCCCCTTCTTGTCTGGAAGGACGATAGGAGAGGGCCTACACAGAGTGTATCTATCACTGTTGTTCTGTGATAACCCATACAGTGAGATTATTGGATAACACTGTAAAAGCGTGCCCTTTCTGTTAGGAAGGAGAACTCTGCGGAACCCACGTTCTTCCCTGAAGGAGTTACTTGGCGATATACATATGGACTAACCCGAAGGTTGTACTGTACATGAAATACTGGGTGACTTAGCCCAAAGGAAAGACACGGGCTTCCGTTTAAGAGCAGTCGTGGAAGAAATACACAGATGGGATCCCTGCAAGGTCACACATATGGGACCCAGCCTAGACCCGGTTCTCAAGGATTCAACGGATAAAGGCCTGGTGCCGAACGCTCCGCCACGTCCAGACAGAGGGTGTTGGAGGAGTCCAAAGTTTTTCACTCTGGAGCAATAAGGGTGCACAGTAGGTTTCAGCAAGCTGACAGAGCCGGGCCTCTCAGTGCTTCTACCCGTTTAGGGTGAGAACACGGGAGGAGACCGGCTCGACGCGTAGGCTATAATATCTAGCAAGCATGTTAGGTGTCATCCAGCCCGTAGCTCTACAGATATCTGTTAGCAAGGAGCCATGTGCCAGCGCCCAGGAGGATGCAAAGCCTCTCGTGGAGTGAGCATGCAACCTTAGCGGGCAGGGCACGCCTCCAGTGAGCCATCCTCTGCTTGGAGACAGCCTTTCCATTCTGCTGGCCTCCGTAACAGACAAAGAGCTGGTCTGAGGTCCTGAGACTTTGAGTTCTGTCCACGTACAGACGCAGAGCGTGAACGGGAAAGAGCAAACCAGGGCTGGGTCTGCCTCCTACAGGGGCAGTGCTTACAGGTTCACTACCTTGTCACTGAAGGGAGTGGTAGGAACCTTGGGCACATAGCCAGGCCGGGGTCTCAGTACAACATGGTTGTCACCCGGCCCGAACTATAGGCATGATTCGTCGACCGAAAATGCCTGCAGGTCCCCTACCCTCTTGACAGAGGCCAGTGCAACCAGCAGCAAAGTCTTCATGGAGAGAAGCTTTTAAGTCTGGTGATAGCAAAGGCTCAAAGGGAGCATCCTGGAAAGCTCGAAGCACAAGTGAAATTTCCACACATGGAGTTTCCAGAGATCTGGACGCAGGTGCCATAGAGTGCCCCGTCTCTGAGTCAGAAGCTCCTTCCTCAGAGGAATGGGCCAGGGAGGGACTGCCACAAGGAGCATGAGTTCTGGGAACCAGGTCCGGGTGAGCCAATAGGGAACCATCAGAAGGACCTGCTCCTCGTCCTCCCTGATTTTGCACAGGGTCTGTGCAAGTAGGCTCTCTGGGGAAAACGCAGATTTGCGAAGAGCCCCGGGGCCAGCTGTGTGCCTGTGCGTCCGTGCCGAGTGTTCCCTCAGTCAGGGAGTAAAACAGCTGGCAATGGGAGGTCTCTGTGGAGGTAAACAGGTCTGCCTGAGCCTCCCCAAACTCTCCCCAGATAAGCTGAACCATCTGGAGACTCTGATTCAAAATGGGGTGGAAGCAGCAGCTGACCGTCGCGGCAGGATGTGTTTAATCACCTCAGTCTGCTTTTGTACAGCCGAGAACTGCTGGGCGAAGTTCTCGACCGCGTCGCCGAAGAGGCCGGTCTGGGACACGGGGGAGTTAAGGAATCTGACTTTGTCGGTCTCCTTCATGTCAGCCAGACACAGCCAGAAATGCCGTTCCTGGACCACCATGGTGGACATCGCACGACCCACTGACCGCGAGGTGACCTTCGTCGCACGAAGTGCGAGGTCCGCTGTGGCACAAAGATGGCGCCGATCTATGGCGACGCGGTGTGGCTTGTTCTGGCAAAATAAAGACTTGAACTTGAACAAAGTTCTTGGAGAAATTGTGGATCATGACAACGTTTGTGGAGGTCCTTCAGTGCCTTGGCCAGGTGTATGGCAGAGGCGGCTTCTCCACAGGCCTTGTAAGCCTTGCCGGTTAAGTCCGACGAGTACAGGCCCGGGAAGGGAGACACGGTTCTCCGCGCCAAGTGGAGTTAGGGCACAGTTGCATAGCAACGGCCCGCTCCACTGGTGGGATACGCGTGTAACCCTTGGCCGCTCGGCCATCAAGGCTGGTGAGGGAGGAGGAGCCACCGGGACGATTTCTGGCAGTAAAAGGTGCCGTCCACGCTCCCGTTAGCTCCTCATGCACCTCCGGGAAGAAAGTCACTGGGGTGGGTTGCTGAGAACCAGCACGCGCCACCCCAAGATACCAATCGTCCAGCCTTGAGGGCTCGGGACACGGTGGAGGGTTCCACACGAGCCCGATCCTGTTGGCGGCCCGGGAAAGTTTGGCCATCATCTCCGGGTCTGACTCGGGCACCACTGTCACGCCCGAAAGGGGCAGCAGCGCGGAATCGTCATCCGCAAAGAAGTCTGACCCACCCTCCGATGCAGGCTCGTACACACCTCGTGGATAGTCCAGCATGTTCCGTTGGGGGATCAACTGGTTGCGGAGCGTGGAAGGGATGAGGGTTCCTAGGGGGTTGGTTCCCCGAAAAAAGCGTGCTCAGCGTAACCCTCAGGTCACCTGCACTACTGCCTGAAGTAACCCTCTGTGGAGGGTTAGATCGCGGCAGAGGAAACAATACAAGAAACAATACAGGAACAAGACATAACTCACCAAAAGACAACACAAGACGGGTAGATCAAAACACAAAGACAAAGTGGTGAGGGAGCGAGGGAGGGAGGGAGGGAGGGAGGGAGGGGAGCCAAGACAGAGCCAGCATGACAGTCCAGGAAGTCTCTATAAGGGACCAGGGAGGGACGGGAGGGTTGAGCCAGGGAGGCTCAGGCGGGTCTGAAGTCCCAGCAGAGGGCCATGGCGGGACAGACCAGGCAGGCTCCAGTGGATCAGGAGTCCCAGCAGAGGGCCATGGCGGGACAGACCAGGCAGGCTCCAGCGGATCAGGAGGCCCAGCAGAGAGCCAGGGCGGTACTGGAGGGACGCTCCAGCGGGACTCTGGCGGGTCTGGAGTCCTGGCAGAGGGCCAGGGCGGTGCCGGGGGGATGGACCAGTCAGGCTCCGGCGGTTCAGGATTCCAGGCTGAGGGCCAAGGTGGACCAGGCGGATCTGAATACTTGGCAGAAGGCCAGGGTGGGTTAGGCAGCAAAGACTGGGTTGGCAGGACAAGACATTTGGGTGACTCTGGGATGCCCAACGGCAACGGGCTCTGGGACAGCCTCCTGGAGCTTGGGCGGAACCAGCATGACTGACAGCATGGACGGAGCCCGCAAGGCAAGGCGCTTGGGTGGCGCCGACAGGGCAAGGCGCTGGGGTGGCGCCGGAAGGGCAAGGCGCTGGGGCGGCGTTCTGGGCTGACAGCAGGCTTTGGAACGACCTCTGGGCCCTGTGGTAAGCAGGAAGACTTCATCCTTCTCTGTTTGTTTGAGCGAGGCGGCGATGCAGCCTCTTCGGCCAACACTGGGGGCGCTGCAGTGAAAGTGGACGGCTCTGGGAGCACCAGACTTAAGACGGAGGAAGCCTTCCTTCTCTTCCTCCGCTTACGTCTGCAAGGCGATGGTGTGGAGATTGCTGCCTCTGGGGGAAATGCAGCATTCACGGCCACCTCTGGGGGAAATGCAGCATTCGCATGCGCCTCAGGATAGGTGGCAGATGAGGTGGACCCGTTCTTCCTCCCTCTCCCCGAAGGGGTCATCGGAGGACTGGGGACCTGGCAGTTTGTGAGGTAAATGGGAAGACCACCCTCCTCCCCATGGTGGTATCCAAACCCCACAAACTGCCAGAAAGACAGTATCCCCAACATTTCCATCTCCCAGGCGCTGATAGGCTCGTTCAGGCCGCTGTTAAAAATGTCTTTAAGCGCAGTGTTGTTAAGGTCGAGCCCCTCCGCAGTGATGATGAACTGGTGGGCAAACTCTTTTACTGTGGAGTCCCCTTGGCGAAGTCAAGTCAAGTCAAGTCAAGTCATCTTCATTTGTATAGCGCTTTTAACAATGGATTGTTTCAAAGCAGCTTTACAGAGATAAACATATAATTTAAGGTAACAGATTGTTTTGGCTTTATAGCGGTTCTTGAATAATGTTACTTCCAGCTAAACTTAACTTTGATTGATTCACCTCCGTCGAAATGATCAGAATTTAAACGCGAACCTGTGATTAACGCTGACGGCGTACACATGCTCATTCAGAATTGATTCTATAGTTATGTGCTTTTAAAATATGTGCGCAGGTTTGTAATTCATACAACCCAGCCTAAACAAACTACTTTTCTTGCCTATAAATTTTTATACAGAATTTTGTTTTATTTATCACTTCGGGGTACGCGAGCCGGAATTCACAACGCTTTATCTGTAGAGTGGGAAAGGGATCCTCCATAGGGAGAGGATAGTTGACACTTCAGCACTGCATTGTCATCGGGTCCAGGCGGATCTCCTTCGTCAGATCTGGACACGGCCTGGATCCGGCAGGCTGCGGGAAAACCTCGGGATAAACAAAGACACTAGTATTAGCGTAGATGCCATTCTTCTTATGATGTAGCGAGTACATCAAGATTTAAGGGACGTGTTCCCAGTTCCGGCTGACCTAATCTATGCAGCCTAACATTGAAGTATAGAAGTCTATAATGTATTATGTGTATGCTAGGTCAAAGAGATGTGTTTTTAGTCTAGCTTTGAACTGACAGAGTGTGTCTGCTTCCCGGACAATGGTAGGAAGACTGTTCCAAAGTTTTGGTGCTAAATAGGAAAAGGATCTACCGCCTGCAGTCGATTTAGATATTCTAGGTATAATCAACTGGCCGGAGTTTTGAGATCGCAATAGACGTGAAGGACTATAATGCGTTAAGAGATCGCTCAAGTACTGCGGAGCTAAACCATTTAGTGCTTTGTAGGTAATCAACAATATTTTAAAATTTATACGATGTTTAATAGGGAGCCAATGCAGTGTTGACAGAACCGGGCTAATATGGTCATATTTCCTGGTTCTGGTAAGAACTCGAGCTGCGGCGTTTTGAACTAGCTGTAGTTTATTTATTAAGCGTGCAGGGCAACCACCCAGTAGAGCATTACAATAATCTAGCCTTGAGGTCATGAACGCGTATTTTAGATATATTTTTAAGATGGAAAAATGCAGTTTTACAGATACTAGACACGTGGCTTTCAAAAGAAAGGTTGGTATCAAAGAGCACACCCAGGTTCCTAACCGACGACGAAGACTTGACAGAGCAGCCATCAAGTGTTAGACAGTATTCTAGGTTATTACGTGTGGAAGTTTTTTGTCCAATAATTAGAATCTCTGTCTTTTCAGAATTTAGTAGTAGGAAATTACTAGTCATCCAATTTTTTATATCAGCTATGCATTCCGTTAATTTTGTGAATTGGTAAGTTTCGTTGGGTTTTGAAGAAATATACAGCTGAGAACTTCTACTGTATATTCTGCGAAGAGAAAAGAGCTTGCCATAGCGTTCCATCGTCTGACGAGCGGAGGGGCAAGGGCTGGGAGATGGAAACAAGAAGATGCCCATTCTCTGCTGAGTCCTCTGATGACTGTTTCGTTCTGTCAAGTGTGGGGTTGAGGAGATGAAGCGAGGAATCAATTGCAGGAAAATGGGCCTTTATTAACTATTAAAAATACAAGGAAATGCGGGGAAGACTTGACTTGACTTGACTTGACTTGACCTTGACCTTGACCTTGACCTTGACCTTGACACGACTTGACACATGGGGTAACACACCAGGTACATAAGACAACGAAACAGCACAGGACTGCAAACACAGGGAGAATAAATAGGGAGACCAAACAAAGGAGGTAACGAGGGAGGACAGGTGGGGCAAACAAATCAATAATCAGGTAACAAGATGGGAGGGGCTAGACAATCAACAGGAGAGCACATGGCACAAGGAAACATACATGACAAGCCATGTGCTCACACCAAACATGACTTGAACACAAGCACATGGCCAGTAAAACAAATCACCAGCCATGTGCTCACACAAAACAAGACAACATGAAAGCACACAGCTACTGAAAAGAAGCTGCGTGCTACACAGCACAAGACAAATCATGAGTGTCAGGGCTCTGTCACAAAACCAAGAAATAGACAAGACAGAAGTGACAGAACCCTGACATTATCTCGCAAATATATTTTTTTCTTCTTCATTGAGTGTGCAGACTTTTCAAAAAAAAATTATTTCCCTTAGAGTTTTTTTGTCTACGCACCTCGGACAGATTTTAAGGCGCGGTGAGTTCTTGAAAACTGTATATGCAATTCAAATACATATATCTTATATTTAGGCATATTTTTTGGAGGAGTGTATACAAGGGTCATGTGGTGTATCATGGGGGAGGGTCTCTTCTGGAGTTAATCATTCTGTACATGAGGGATTAAAATAAGCTTTACAGTTTAATCTTTTCAATTCGAGAGGAACGCACATATGTCTCTGATTAAATTTGGTTTTACAATATCTGTTTGACTCTCTATAATGAAACACAGTCCTCTAATGATGTGATTACAGAGAACTATAAATATTTGACTTTATTTGAACATTAATTATTAGGCAAAAACAAATTATCCAACAATTCACTCTGTTGTTCTTCCAGTTATTGGCAGCAGCATATAGCAGACATCATATCACACTGTGATTTGTGACGATTGTTTTCATTTAAGCTCTTGCGTTATTTTGGATGAGAAATAGAAGTGTCACGTGTCACTCATTTGTATGTTTCATCATTGAAGTTGCACAACTGAATGTCAAAGATGTTTAAACGCTCTAGCAGAAATCTCCCATTCAATCAAGTTGGCCCTTCTGCAGAACATTTGCTTTAAACTAAAAATTCTGTCTGACTATCTATGCACCCATATTGTCAGGACTCTGGTTTGATCATCAGCTCTTCTGTTGTGTGTGTTTTGT
Source organism: Tiaroga cobitis (assembly GCA_030578255.1). Classification (NCBI taxonomy): domain Eukaryota; kingdom Metazoa; phylum Chordata; class Actinopteri; order Cypriniformes; family Leuciscidae; genus Tiaroga; species Tiaroga cobitis. The sequence goes on along the minus strand of CM060592.1, from coordinate 16,626,003 downwards.
GTCTTCTAATCAGTGCTCGTCCTCTCCTTACACACACACCTGTCTCCCATTTTGCATTGATTTTCTCCACTACTTATGCTTCTCTCTTTCTTTGCTTCTCTGTCAGTGTGTCTTGGTTACCGTCCGTTTCACTACTGTCCAAAAACAGTCTTGTTCTGGTCGTGCATAGCTTACATGCCTTTTCTGTTTATTTAATCTTGTTTCCCCCCTCTAATTTGCATAGACCCTGTACTCAATCCTGTTTCGACTTGCTCACCTGGTTTTGATCTTCTGATCTTGTTTTGGACTATTGCCTTGGCTCTACCCCTGGGGTTGTGGATCTGCCTCTGGTTTTTACACCTGCCTGCCCCTTGGATTTCACCTCTGTCCTGCCCTTTGCTTAGTGGCTCGGTTGCCATTTATATTTATATTTGTGTTTTATTTTTTATTTTATTTTGGACAATAAATTGAGTAATATGTTCTCGGGTCCCTCTTTATCCCAGCACCCCTATGTACTTAAAATGTTAAAATCCCCCCCGTAGTCCATAATTTCATCCCTTAAATATTTACCGCCTGGACCTGATGACAATGCAGTGCTGAAGTGTCAACTATCCTCTCCCTATGGAGGATCCCTTTCCCACTCTACAGATAAAGCGTTGTGAAATTCGGCTCGCGTACCCCGAAGTGATAAAACAAAATTCTGTATCAAAATTTATAGGCAAGACAGGTAGTTTGTTTAGGCATGGGTTGTATGGAATTACAAACCTGCGCACATATTTTCAAAAGCACATAACTATAGAATCAATTCTGAATGAGCATGTGAACGGCGTCAGCGTTAATCACAGGTTCGCGTTTAAAGTCTGATCATTTTGACGGAGGTGAATCAATCCAAATAAAATTTAGCTGTAAATAACATTATTCAAGAACCGCTATAAAGCCAAAACAATCTCTGTTACCTTAAATTATATGTTTATCTCTGTAAAGCTGCTTTGAAACAATCCATTGTTAAAAGCGTTATATAAATGAAGATGACTTGACTTGACTTAAAACTCATCTTTGATCACCAAAATGACATATTTAAATGTTTTTTCCTTGACAAAAAAATGCTTAATGCCTTAAAATAGCTTGAATGTAACTCTACACCCTGGCTTCATTTAGTATATGCGGTTCTATGATTATGCAAATTAGCCCCGTCTCCACTCACTCACACCAGCTCAGAGATCCACTCGTTGATGATCACTCGTTGACGATCACGCGTTGACCTGATTGGTTATAAGGAAGTTTGTGACATCAGAAATGCCAGCGATTTCAAACAGTGTTTTTGAGACTGTCTTTGGTTCACTGCAGTTTTACGGAGAAGATAGTCAGCAATAGTGTTGACATGAATTTTCACATGGTTTGTCTTAAATCATATTAAAAACACCACATAGACATAAAACAACATTGAAACTTGATTCACCACATGGGGGACTTTAAAGCTGCTCTTCTCCATACAATCTAATTTTCCCTATGAGTATGTGATCTATTTTATTGTCTTGCAGATACTGCACTGCTGCATTATATAACAGTTCGGTCCTGTCCACTCCAATATAACATTTTTGGACAAGTAGCAGTTCAAGAGAACTGATTTTTCACATCACTAGACATTTTCATTGTTTGTATTGGAGTGGTTGTGATTATCCTTTTCTAGTCAAATCTACCCAGCATTATTTTTAAACTTTACATATTACACATTAGAATGAGACTTTGTAATCTCTAGACACTAGATAGCACTCATGCAACTTTTCATTGAGGACAGACTGTTCTTGTCTTGATTCTTAATCCTATCTTCTCGTGATGTTTACAGTTTTCCCATTGACTGGGTTGGCTGACTGAAACACTGGAACTTTCCAGCGACAGGTTGGTGGCTGTCAATACACTCTTGCTAACTCAGAATATAGACCTCCTCGATCCATCCCCAGCCCACCTGTTGGTAATAATGGGGCTCTTTTTTTATTTTAATGACCTGTCGTTGTCATCCATAATCCGTCAAAACTCAACCACACCCCTCATATCCTGCGTGAAAACCACTTAACGAGGCATTAGCTTACTATAATGCAATATTAGCTCATAAAAATGACTGGAGACATATGAGGTCTTTCACATCTGTCCCCATTCAGTCTAGCTATAGGGACATTATTAAGATTTGTGGCCTTCTCAGTTTGCTGAAATGACCACTTTGAAACTCTTATGAATAAATGTCAGCCATGGTTGTTTTCCAGGTAGTGTTGTTTATGTAAAATACGTGATGTGAACAGAACAATCCAAATTCAGTATCAACACAGCTCATTAAATCTATTCACATGCATTGATGTTGTATGCTCTATTTAAAATGTAAGATTCATACTTCATACAGCTGAATTACATGTGTTAAAGGTTATACAAACAGAAAGTTTTTTACTGCGCTACTTTTTCATTGTTTTTATAGGTAAATAGGTGCTAGATGGACGTGTTTGACCGTTGCGCTCGCGTCTTTTGTCGTGTCTCACACATGACATGACATATGGCATTCTAAAAGAGAAGTTCAGCATTTAAATAGCCAACCCGATCTCACGACAATCCGTACGTATTTTACGAGATGGCTATTTCTTACGAATTCAACCTCACTGGGATGAATTCGTATGATTTTTGCTCAATCGTACGTATTTTACGAGTTGCCTAATTAGTTTTGCCTAATAGTTGCCAACCTGGTTTAGGCCATGTTTACACGGAAACGATCTGAAGAGAAAACGCAAAAGTGGCGTTTCGTTTTCACTTTTTATTCTGCGTTTAGACGAGCGTTATGGGGGGGAAATCTGCGTGCATATGGAGACGCAAAAGTGTTAGAAATGCGATGTAGTATGCACTCCAGGCGGCTAGGTGGCAATGTGAAGCACTGCCACACAACAACAACAAGTCCGTGCGCCTGCGTACAACCTTCCTTCTACTTCTCTCCCTAGTAGATTTGCGTTTTTACCCGTTTAGACGGAAACGCGACGGTGGAGCGTTTTTAAGATTTCCACTTTGGAGGGTGGTTTCACTTTTTTGCGTTTTTAAGCCCCAAAAACGCCGTCGCCGTCGCCGTGTAAACGAAAGGCACATCCGATAAAATATTATTACGTTTTCACCCGGAATCGTTTTCTTGTAAACAGGGCCTTAGACAAATCTTACGAATTCGTGAGGTAGTAAGAATTAGCCACCTCTGTCATCATAGATCACCCTAGCCACCATCCTCCTCACCAGCACTCTCCTCGGTTCCCACCTGCACATCATTCCCAATCAATCACACCTGCGCCTCATCATCACCATCATCACCACCACTATAAAGACACACTCCTCACCTCAGATCCTTTCCCGACCTTGTGTATGTTTGTTTGTGTTATGTGGACTCATCTCCCTGTCTCCAGCACCTTCCTCGATAACCCAGGACTCCATACCCTGCTCACCTTATTTAATCCTTTGTATTCAATAAATATCACCATTCACTATCTTTCTTCCTCTCCTGTGTCCATAACAACCTCGTAAAATACGTACGAATTGGACGTGAGACAGCGTTGAAAGAGCTTGCCGTTTTTTTTCTTACCGCTTGTTGTTTTAAACGCCAAAACTTGTTCTGTGTGAACGGCTCTTTACTCTGTTTAAATATCATGACACAAGTATTTGGCAGCTGATGAATATGAATAAGGTATTGCAAATAATCCCATGAAAGAAATGTCACATATGTACATTCAAGTTTGCCTCTCAAAATTTCTAAAGAGACTACCAGTGATCTGGTCATGTCATGCGTTTTTACTGATTGGTCATGTTTTGGGCGTGAAAATGTCAAGTCGATGTCCCTACAATAACGCGTGCTTTTAATAGATGTTTACTGCAACAATGGTGCCGTGAACTTCACATACTTTTGAAAATCCAGCCTTTAGTTGAACCTGGTAAGCACTCATTGTCACAGTTGTAAACACAACTGCTTTCTTCTTCCATGAGGGGGTTTGGTGTCACGGCATTTGTTTCCAGGGGGGCCATTAAAGAACGCGACACACACGTCTTCCGGACATCCTGTTGTAACGAGTTAGCTCAAAGGGCAAATATTAAAGTAACAACAGGTAACTTTTGCTCTCGGGGTCCCCCTACAGTTGGGAAACAGTATTGTCCTCTACTACTGTCGTAAACTCTGTCATCCTACATGCACGTGCATTTGTTGACAATCATGATAGCCCTGAACACTGTAGGAGGAGGTCACATGCAGGTGTTCTGCTTGCGTCGCGTGTGTAATGTCTTCATCCCTGGTACAGTGGCATATATTTCAACATGTCATATGAATATAATTTCATGGGGTTTATTTTTTTTCTAACGACAAATGACCGCGATGATCACGTTTACAAGCCAGCGTCATTATAGTAGCCTAGTCTATTGGTTACCGTTTTACTGAATCAATATGATACTTCAATGCAATGTTTGAGTGGTAGATAATAACCATATATCGTCAATATTATAATATCAAGCTACCATAAATGAATCTGCAAATTTTACAAATCGATTTGCATTATAGCTTGAGGCAAGACAAATAAACAAATATCACAGATATGTTAGGTATCCTAAAAAATGATTTTGTACATCTATATATTTACTTGCAAGAATGTAGCCCCTACCAAACTTGTACACGCCGTTTAGACATAGGCTTTCATTTGATTTTTTTATTTTATTTAGTATTGCACAAGAACAACATGACGGTGGAAATTCGTCATCCGAAAAAATTGCGACAAGAATCCCGTTTGCCTCTGTAGCTATCAATAATCGGAAATTACACAATCAAGTAACTTTACACATGTAACAAATGAGAAGCTATGAACACAATGATAATATTACTAATCTTCTTTGTACGTGTTGAGTAGAGTACACTTTTTAGGTCAAACATTGCTATTTGCATTTCATCGATTGCAAAGTTCAAATCAGAACGAGAATGCTAGCGATAGCTAACCATCAAAAACTAGAATATCGTTTACTAGCTACCAGATTGATAATTCGCTACTCTACTAACGTTATCATTACTTGATTCATGAAGATAAACGGAGGATAAGATAGCTTCCGTAACATAGTCAGGCAGACAAAAAAAAACAGATCGTATGCAAGCATGACAGCCAAGTCCGTCGGTCGGGCACCCCTCCTCCTCCTTCAGCTCACGCCAGCGAGAAAACACTGGCCCAATGTTGATCCTCGTTCTGCCTTTAACGCGATCACTTTCTCTTTTTCTCTTTTTGCTTTGCTCCGATAAAACCTTTGCTTTTTTGTTTTTCTGTGCTTCTTCGGCCATGACTATTACATTTGGCTCGCACGTCCGATTTTAAGGAAGTGTTGGTGGAAGTGACGTATATGCCGTAAAGCAATCGAATTTTGTAGTTCTCTTTGTTCGCCGGTTACTACCCGAAACCCGAAGTTTAAAAGTACGATTAAAAACGCTACAGACCCTGTCAGGCTATGGCAGACGTGTCATTCAACCTATTGTAAGTCGATGTACCATCACAAGAGACTTGGACATATATTATGAAGGTTGAAAAGTTACCTAGTGCTGCTTTAATAATAAATCATAACTTGTTATGATTAATTATGAATATTTGGATCAGTTAATAAAATTAACTTAATGTAGTAAAAATGTATATTATAATAATCCTACCTGTTCGTCCCGTGAACACTCAATGTTAATTGTTTATTAATTCTAAGAAATATTCATTTCCGGGGAGGGAAATGTCTTTCTTACAGTACAGTACTACTAAGACCTTGTAGTCAAAATTCAGGACCAAATACGTATTGTGCACACATTTTATTAACTAAATCACAAACATAACTAATCTAAACACACATACATGTATAGGTAAAATGGTGAGTGACGAAGTGGAACCGGAAGCAGGAAATGGAACTATGGAAAAGATCCATCAGCTTATCATTTTCAGAGCACCTCATTACAGGTATACTTGTATGGTCTTTGCAGTGGAAACAATTCTTGAAGCTTCTGAAAAAGGATGTTGAAGGTTCCGTGAGTGTCAAACGTTGAAGATGCAATCGTTTTCTTCTCCGTTCTACTCTGTTCTGGCTGAAAGTGATCCATGAACACATGGCTGGTTGTGAGTAGGGCTGTGTATCACCAACAATGTCACGATACGATACGTATCACGATACTGAAGCCACGATACGATATGTATCACGATATGGATCAATTTGGAATTTAAATTTCTTTTGAGCTGAGTTTAGTAACAGTAATATCTGCTTATTGAATAACCAGTGTTATAACAGTTGTGATAACTGAAAAACAATGAGTTAAATGAATAAAAAAGCTTAGAATGGCTCTTCCTTTTAAAGTCTGCTTTTAAATGCTTTTAAAGTCTGCCTCAATAACTGAAATGACAATTATAGTGACACTGAAGCATGTCTACACTGCTCAATGACTAAACAAAACTTAAAACATTAATAAAAGCAAAAACGGTAACAACTTAAATTTAACTTAGTTTTCTCAAACTCTTTTAAACACCTAGTATTTAACAGGTCTTAAGTGTTGGAATGTGCACCAAACAAAGGCATTTCTTATACGGTGAAATCATTTTAAATGATTACATTTTCAAATTTTTATGCAGAAACAACAATTGATTGACATGCTCAGGGTTAAGAGAGTGACAGCAGAATATCTCGCTTAACTTCATCATACAACCGGGGAATTGCCGTTTCTGTTAAACATCTTTATGCTTATTTAAGACATAACCAACTGTGTTTAGAGGATACTTACCAAGAACGAAATTTTTTCCATCATTTTGCGTGTTTTAGTCTGTTAAAGCGATATAATCTCGCGAGCTGTATGTGAGGCGGCTTTACTCTAGTCTATGTATGCACGCAGAGAAAACCAACTCTCAGAGAGCGCGCAAGTAGGCCTACTGAATAGTTTAAAATCGTATGAATGTTTAAACTGGTAAGACTTAAAGACATGCAAATGGTCAACTTTAGTCACGATGGCCCGATTATGCAAGTGAATATTCCGTCATGTCCCGACTCCTAACCGTGAGCGTGTAGTTTCACCGGCTGCAGCGCTGGACGCTTGCCCGAGACGAGAGAGAGAGAGACGCAGCACTGCATTGAACTCACGCTGTTTGTGAAATTGCGTCTCACAGAAAGTTTTAAAATGACTGATTTGATTTTATAATCTGTGTGGATTCATTTACTAATACTACAACCTACATGCTAAAGTGAATCAATGTTTCCGGGAATTTCCCGCATTATAAACTGCGGGAAAAGCCGGGAATTATTCAAATTATGCGCAGTCCCGCGCCGAAATTGGAGCCCTGAATTGGCTACATTCAAAAGCACAAAAGTATCGATACGGCAGCTGCTGTATCTATACGCGTATCGCCAGGAGTTCATGACGATATATCGATACGATCGTTGTATCGATATTCTGAGCACAGCCCTAGTTGTGAGTCAAGGCCTTCTGCTCTGGGGCCTGCTGAGGCCACGCAGGATAGCACAGCACCCTGAACGTACCGAGAAGGCCAAGAGAGGGAAGGGCTTGTGTAGAGACCATTTAAAGCCTGAGAATGGTCCCACTTTTCAGGGTTGGCTCAACCAATAAGAAAGGGGGAATTTCCAAGTGGGAGATAACAAGCTACAGTTGGTGCAAAATGCAGCTGCTAGAGTTCTTACTAGTTCAAGAAAATATGAGCATATAACACCAATTTTATCATCTCTACACTGGTTACCTATTAAGTTCCGTATCAATTACAAAGTATTACTACTGACCTATAAAGCCCTAAATGTTCTAGCTCCTGTGTATTTAATGGACCTTCTATCGCCCCACAATCCATCGCGTTCTTTAAGATCACTAAATTCGAGGCTTCTGGTCATTCCTAGGATATCTAAGTCCACTAAAGGAGGGAGGGCGTTCTCACATTTAGCTCCTAAACTCTGGAATAGCCTTCCTGATATTGTTCGAGGCTCAGACTCGCTGTCCCAGTTTAAAACTAGATTAAAGACGCATCTCTTTAGCCAAGCATTTACATAATGCTTACCTTTTATACTACTGTTGAATCAGATCGAATGCATTAATATTATGAAAATCAGCTATGCTAATTATTTCCCATCTGCTTTTCTGCTGCTTATCTGCTGTAAATAGCGTTCGTCAGCTCCAGTTTGTATCCAGCCTCTCACGGAGACTTCAAATGCCCCAACGATGAGATGACTAAACACCTGTGAAGAGACGACTCGACGCCTGTGAAGAGACGACTCAACGTTGGCGATATGTTATGCCCTAAATTAATACATGATTAACTAACTGTATTTTTTCTATGTACATTTCTGAAATGCACTTTCTGTAAAGCTGCTTTGAAACAATATGTATTGTGAAAACCGCTATACAAATAAATTTGAATTGAATTGAATTGAATTCCTCTGTTGGGAGGATTTATGACTCTATCTCAAGTGTGGTTGGACATTTGTGTCCATTTATACTCAGATAGAAATAACAAACACACACTGCATTCTAAGAGAAGGTGATGTACACTAAAGTGTGAGTCATTAAATGAGGATTAATTAGATAGGAGACACGAAACAGGTGGGGTTTCATTGACCGTTGGTTGTATCATTAAATTCATACTGTAGTATCAAAGACATAAGAATACACAAGACAGTAAATCATTCACACAGTGTCCTGGGGTCCATGTTCATTTATAGATCGGTTCGTCCATAAACTGATGCAAAATCTGTCTTTTCTATGGCCTCTGCCTTGACCACATGACCACATTTTGAACAGCAATAAAACCAACTTATCTGATCGTGGTCATGGTAAACAAGACCCTTCTTGCCCTTGTTGGGGGGATGGGACCATAGATCCCAGAGTGAGTTTTAAAGATTAGTTGTTACATATAACAAATAATTGTGTCTGATTTGTCTCAGTCGTTACACTGTATAATTCAACCAACCAGTTCGACTTCGAAAATCCTGAAGTGTTTCTAGTTAAGTGTATCATATGCATCAGACGTTCAGTCTAAGGTCCGTGAGGTCCGTCTGAGGCTAAGACTATATAGCCTATAACATGCTTTCACGTGTTTATTTTTTTAACATTTTGGGAGTAGTAAAAAGTACATATGTGGTTTCATCAACCAGATGCATTTACACTTCTCCAGTTTTGTTTGGAATGCGTCTCAGAACATCTGCTGAAGTGGTTTGAGCGATCGAATTTAAATCCGCCTCAAAAGCATTTCACAGAGCATTTACACATGGTCTTTTCACGATCAAATACAGTAGATATCTGATCAGAGAAAACGCATGATGTGACTAGTGTAAATAGGCCCATATTTTCTGTGATACTCAATCGTCAATCACTATCCCATTGATAGGAAGTAAAGCAAACAATGCAGGCCTATTGAAGTGGTCTGGGACACACATTCCAGACGAAACTGGATTTGTAAATGCATCTGGTTGTTGAAACCACATATGTAAATTGCAATCCTCTCCTTTTGCGGTCTTTGTTCTTGAAATTAGCTGATGATAAATAAATTGCAGTGCATATCTGCTGCTTTCGTTGACGTGGACTTTAAATTTGCATATAGCGCGGGAATTGAAGATCGGATTTATATCCGTTTTGCGGAGACACATTTGTATGGCCAAGTGTAAATGGAACAGTTTGAACAAATCAGATAACCGATCATTAAAAACGAATGAAGTGAACAGGCCCCCAATGTGCACACTTAAATCTGAAATTGATTTGTTTGTAAGGAGTTATATTTATTTTATTATTTTATTTTACAAATGAGAAGACTTTAAAACTAAGCTGGTGAAATTTTTAAATAACTTTAGACAAATATTACATAAATAGATGTAAAAGGTCAGTTTACTCAAGAAAGGCTGCAGTTTGAGTGGGAAACACAGGATTCTTTGTGGTCAGTTGATCTTTGGTGACCTTTGGAAACACAAACTCCCTGGATGCTTTCAATCTCCAACCACTGTCTGGATACTGTGGCAACCCAAATGAATGCAGCCATGTCTCATTTCTCAAAGGATTCAATAGACGATTCAGAACAGAAAAGGGAGGTTTCCGGACAGATAAAGAGGCCTAAGGAATTATGTCAAAGGACAATTTGAAGATTACACCATCTCTCCTACAACCTGTTTATCATTACTTTAAAATTCATGTTTGCTGTCATGCTTATGTAAATAGTCTTGAATGAATGTTCTAAATGTGTGCTTATTTACAAAGAAACATATGATACTTTTTCATCGATCAGGAAAATTCTCAGTTATTATTATTTTTGTAAATTTACAAATCAACTCTAATGTGTCTCCTAGAAATAAATTAGAAAGTGTTAACATACAGTAAGACTATAGAACAATACAATTAATATGGATAGAGCGGTTCAGATCATTTGGTTCTGGACAAGAGATGTTGGAGTTCCTATTAAATCCCTGACTTTGATTACAAACTTGGCAAATCAGACTTGATTACAGTATCTTGGCAAATTTGGGAATTTGTTGAAATCCTTTTGAAACTGGGACACATAAGCATACTGGCGTATTTTTATTTTTAAAAGGGGGTTGAGAGTGTTTCAAAAATGTGGTAATCAATAAACAGGGGTGAAATCAATATCATAGGCCTACATGATCACTGAGGTGACTAGAAATTGCTAAAGTTATTATCAGGTGTTAGCTTAAAGTACCTGGTCCAAGGAAAGAAAGAAAGAAAGAAAGAAAGAAAGAAAGAAAGAAAGAAAGAAAGAAAGAAAGAAAGAAAGAAAGAAAGAAAGAAAGAAAGAAAGAAAGAAAGGAAGACAGAAAGAAAGAAAGAAAGAAAGAAAGAAAGAAAGAAAGAAAGAAAGAAAGAAAGAAAGAAAGAAAGAAAGATAGTCATATACATATAGGATGGCTTGAGGGTGAGTAAATTAGGGGTAGAGTAAATTAATATGTCACAAACTCTCAGATCAATAAGTACTGTAGCCTCTCTACCTGACGCACACCGTCTGAACTGCACGCGCACGATCCTCCCCGCTGCTGACGTCACGAGCGCGAGCGCGGCTCTGTCCAGCAGCGCGCGACTTTATCACTACCGAGGCTCGCGAGCGCGGAGGAGGAGCTGTCAAAGTTTACAAGCCAAGTCGAGCGAGTTTTCTCAAGAAGACGAGAAGGCAAGGTATCTGTACATTTAGAACCCCCTTGAAAGAAGAGCTCTTCAAACTATGGAGTGAAGTCTGAGAGGTTTGAAACACAAGAAATGGCAGGACCAACTGAGCTCGGATTGATTTTTACCTTACTGCTCTCAGGGAGCTTCTGTGCGACGCCGGAAAAGAAAGGTAGGAGACACTCAGTATTATGAAACGGCTTGTTGTATAAGATTAAACCTTCATCTTTAAATGATCTCCGGTAGATCTTGATGGGATCTTACATAGCCTACCTTCAGAGATGTGCGTGCGCTTAGAGGAACCTCCGTCGGTCAGCGTGAGAACAGTGGAAGTTTGTGTTCACTGTCCCACAGAGAACTTACACTGGACTCAATTAGTCGTATAAATTACGTTTTTATTAAACAAGACATTTACAGTTAATAATACTCCCCCTGGAGCAACCTGAGGTTGAGTCTATAGTTCACACAGGGATCAGTCCAAGTGTTTTGAACCTTCAACTTTTGACTTACCAGCCCAAATTTTAAGGCTCTATAACCCCACCCCATACTTTTAATAAGGTTGTGATTTCTTTGCGTTCATTAGTGAACTGGTGTGATTTATATTGCACAGTTGAGGCGAAGAGAAGAGGATATTGCCTTGAACTACTTATTCCGCCCAAAACGGCTTTAATAATAATCTAAAATGTGCTTCATGTGGCAAATTGACAGGTTTTATTCAAGTCAAAATATTACTTGACAAGTATGAAAAAAAATTAACTGCATAAGGTGACGGTTATGACATAATGGTGACGCTTTACAATAAGGTTTCGTTTGTTAACATTAACTTCACTAACAATGTAGGCTACTTCTACGGCATTTATTAATATTAGTTAATGTTGATCTCAGCATTTAAAACATGATTTCTTTTCCATCTTTTAAGTTTCAATTTGATTTAAATTTTTCTTTAAATCAAAGTGGTTGAAAAACTCCGGTGAACCGCAGCAGGTTATGCATTTTGAATCACGTTTTTAATTTTAATGTGTTGACTTTTTTTTTTAATTGAATGCGTGTAGTTGTTATCTGAAGGATTTCTACCTGATCCAACCTTAAAACTGACTTTTGTCGGTTTAACAAAATGTAGTCAGGTAAATTCAGTCATATTAAATATTATATTTGACTTCCTATTACACAAAGCTTCATTAGGTTATTTCAAATGTGTGCTAATGTGCAGGTCCACCACATTTTCTTTTTATATGAATCCAATTAACTAAAGCCATATATTTAATCTATGATGTTAGTTTTAGAGTTTGTCACATTTATTAGATTTGTTTAAAGTGTGTTTATATGTCACTCTGCATATTATTTAGACAGTCTCAGGGGTGTACTGTGTGTAAACACATGGCTCTGCCAATACTGACAGATGGGACACACACAAATCACTTTATTACAGTCTGCTTCCTCATTAGGACTCATTCAGGTTTACAGTAACGGTGCCAAGAGAGGAATCACCTTCCTTTAATATAAGTTCTGTTTTGACAGTCATCAGTGACATTACCTTTTCATGCAGATTTTTGTTTGTTTGAATTGGGTACCTTTTGCTTTCTACTACATTTGCAATTTAAATGGGAGTATATTGAACAAGTGGGTTTACGTGGTCACTCTTTATCATTGTGAAATGCACTGATTGCCAGTCTTCCAGACCCCATAGTGGTTTAGAGGACGGGTATTATAGTGTCAATGAGGACAGTCGTGACGTCCTATAATGTCTTCGGGCTCCCTGTTGTGCCTCGCTCAAGGTCAGAGAAATGCTGCAGCTATCTGTTATATTTAAGACCGAAACAGCTGTTTAGTCTTCATAGACTATCCATCTGAATACCAGATAAAAATGCGTTTACTGGCCCATATTCCAAGGTGCACCGTGTTGAGCTGTATTTGAATTTTCAGTCAAATGTCCCACATTTGGTCATCAGTCCGGCCACATGCAACATAGACTTCAAGTGTCTCTGTCATTTAGTTTGGCATTGACCTCTGGATCCCGTCCAGCCTCACTGTGACCTAGAACAATGTCTCTCAGGTGGTCACCTCAATCACCAGTGCAGTGAGAGCCATATGTGGGTACGGATGCTGGAATTTTTTCTTATTGCAACCTAAATAAAAGTAGCTTCAAAGCATAAATCCCCAATAGTACAGACACAACTCCTAATTTCTTCTGAAAAAGGGGATGGGCTTTGGGCTATACAGCAAAGCTTGTCATATCAAAGTGGATAAGCTCGTATTCTTTAAACTGAAGTTTTTTGGGTTTTATTCCAATTTCATTGGACCCAATTTATTCCAAAATGAGAAAGTCCCTAATAACTTGCCTTCATTGTATGTTTAAATTGGTTTTGCCTACAGGCACTGAGATTTAATCTAGTCCACCTGAGAGAGTTGTTCTCACAGGTCTTCTTCAGACACTTGTAACTCTCATCCGGGCGACTCAGAGTTAAAGCATACAAACGTGTGAGAGGAGCTTTAGTTGTGTTTGCCGGGTCTGGGGCTTTGACTGGTTTAGTAGTAAAGGTGTAGGAATGAGGTTTGTTTGCATGTTTATGTACTGTACAGGATGTCTGGAAAAGTCAGTCTTATTATGCTTTTTAGTAAAATGCTTCTCTTCTCACCAAGTTAAGATAAAATCTCTTGTGAGGTCATCCTTCTCTATTCAACAGTCCAAAGAAACAAGTTACATTAGTATTTCACCCTCTTTTTTCACCATAATATAGTTTCTTAAAGCATTTTGTTCCAAACCTGTATGCTTTTATTTCTTCTATAGAACACAAATCAAGATATTGTGAAAAATGTTTTTTATTCCATACAGTGAAAGTCAATTGGGTCCAAAACAACATTGGACCCCAATGATTTTCATTGTTCGGACAAAAACAGTTGAAACATTCTTCAAAATTGCTTAGGCTATGTTCAGACTGCCAGCAAAAATCCAGATCCAGATGGGTTTTTGAAGGTCTGGACAGCAAAAAACAAAACAAAAAAACAACTACACATGAAAACAAATTTGGAGGTGGTTTGAAATGCAATTCCAATGCGTCTGATTTCTTTACAGATGCGTCTGAGTCTGAATGCTCTGGCTGCTCAAATCGGATTTTAAATAGTTTTTGCATCACTCTTAACATACACACAATGATATCGTCAAAACTGGTGAGGAAATGCCGAAAGTATTCATATACGGTATTCCAACAGTAGACCTGTGTCCAAAGATTTCGTCCGTGACTACATCAGAGTATATTTCAGTCTTAGTCTTAGTTTTGCACCACGACAGGATTTGAGGAGCGAGTTGATGCATCTCCATTTTTGCTGTATTCTTTTTGAAAGCCTCGGCACATACGTGTGTATGTCTACGCCATTACTAAAGCAACCCATGCAGATAGATTGGTTATATCTGGACACGTAAATCTTATTTGATCACTTAATAATAGTGTGGACAGTCTGCCTGAAAAGATCTGATTTGAGAAATAATCTGATTTGCCTGCAGTCTGAACATAACCTTAGACAGAATATCCAAACAACACTGTTATTGAATCGATTTGAATCAACTTTAAACAGACTTGAGCTGAATAATGACACTATTATAGCTGATTTGAACTTATATGAACTGATATGAACTTTGAAACAACACTTAAGCAGAATAATGACACACTTGTCTCCCGCTACATTTATAGCTGAAATTGAACAACTTTTTCAAAAAAAATCCTGTTTATTATTAATATGAAGCTTTGAAGCTTTGAAAATGTGAAAAAAAATATGAAGGTGCTTTGAATAAAGCGCTATATAAAAGTGACTTCAGTCTTCATTTTCATTTTTTTTTTTTCGTGTGAACTGTCCTTTTTTTTAGTTCCTTGTAAAAACATTCAGAATTTAAAAAAGTCTGCAGGATAAATGTTTTATATAATCACACAAACATGTAATTTATCTTTTGATTAATCTTGGGAATTCTTGGAACACCTTTAGTGTGTCAGATTATATGTACTAGACGGTCCGATTGTGTGTCTTCATCGAAGAGTCTTCTTGTTGAGTCAGGCCTCATCTAATCATTTGCAACTTGCTTGTGTTTGTGAGCCAAAAGACAGATCTCCTAAATATTTCAAAACAGCTAAACAAAACAGTCCTCATGTCTGTACCCTTCCTTATCCAGTCGCTGGCATGTTGTGTAAGGCGTGCTTAGGAACTTTCCAGAGCATCAGTGAATAAGAGCACGATCTTCAAGAGTGTCCATTAAAGGGATAGTTCACTCAAATATGAAACGTCTATCATCATCTACTCATCCTCATGCCATTTACAATAAGGTTTCATTAGTTAACTTTAGTGAACTACATTAGTTAACATGAACTAACAATGAACTGCACTTCTACAGCATTTATTAACCTTTGTTAAAGGTGCATTGCGCAACATTTCATGTTAAAAATACCCGTTTTTCTAACCCATACATGCTTAAACAATTGCCTGATGGGCAATTTAATCCTGGACAGTAAAATAAATAAGAGGGATTCGGGCCGGAATCCCTGACTGGGCGTGACGTCATGCGCGTTCACGCTCACCAGGCTATGTCTGGCAGGTTTGTGTATTCGCCGCCATTCTCCGTATCAGCGAAGACAACTCAAGCGACAAAACTTTAGTCAACTTTCGACAAAAGTAGTAGATGGATTCAAAGACACCGGCTTGTAGTTCATTCCAAACCCCAACGCAAACTCCACGTAAGACAAAGACAGTAAGGCAGTTTCGCTTGTCGCCAGAGGGGGCGTAGTTCTGCAAAAACTCAGAGACGTGCGCAAGGCACCTTTAATGTTAATTTCAACATTTGCTAATACAGTATTAAAATAACAAATGTGTTAACATTAGTTAATATGCAATGTGAAGTAACATAAACAAACAATGAACAGCTGGATTTGTATTAACTATAACATTAGTTTATACATGAACTTATGTTAACAAATGAAACCTTATTGTAAAGTGTTACCCATTATTCTTCTGGCACAATCCTTTTAGCAAAATATCCCACCACTCAGTGTTACGACAATTGTCATCATGTTTTGGCAGAAGACCAGCAATAGTAAAATTTCAGTCATCTTTGCAGGAATGCAAAATGAAGACTGTACAAAGAAGCATTTCTCTTTAGCAACACTATGAAAGCAGGCACTACAATGGCGGTATAACCATATATCTGTGTACGATATGCGTCACATGACTAAACGTATCATCGTTTTCAAATACTTCCGTTTTCATAGTCAACACTGCAACGCAAAAACGGCATTTTTAACATATCTACATGGGAGAGCTCTGTCTTCGTTGACAAAAACGCTGTCTCAATGTGGATGGAAGTTCAAAACGGAGAGATAAAGATCCGTTTTCAAACCAAAACGTATTAGTGTGGAGAAGGCCCAAATAAGCCTTTGGCGGGACAAAGATTTTGTTTGTTGCCAACATATTTTCAATGCAGGAACAAAAAACCTGCATTGAAGGAAGTCTGTTTCGAATGAGTAAATTCTTCTTTTTTTTTTTCATTTCATCAGTTCCTTTACGTTTATCCAGGTTTATCTCTCCATGTGGAATTCCTGTTCATCTCAGGTCTCTCTCATTTACTGAAAATTCAGATTGTTCTCCTGGAACTGTTAATGATGAAGGTCAAACATGGATTTGTTTTGCTCTCTTGTGGGAGTTTTGCCTCAGGCCCAGGCATCAAACCATTCAGATTTCTCTGGAAAACACCCTGATATCCTTGCCAATGCTGAGACCTTATAAAATCTATTAAAGAATGACCATTTGCCTAATTATAGACTCGCCTAATGTTCAAAACACAGATTGCACATCACTCCATGTTCCTCAGGTCTGCCAATTCAGCTTATTATGATAAATAATGTTTTTGATTTGTCATGTAGCAGATAATTGCACCATAATCCGATTGTCCTCTATTGTAGTCAGTCACTTATCCTTCTCGAAAAACCATCATTTTCAGTTCTTCCACTAATGGCTGGAGACCATCAATGTTCTCCATTGGGATTATGAATTGTTTAGCCAGTGATCTTGGGAAATACATCAACCCTGTATTTTCCCCTAATTGTGAGATGAATTTGAGATGTGATACTGCTCTTCTTTCCCATTACCCTCCTCCCCCGCCTCAGGACCTTCCAAGATGGAGGACCGCTGCGTTAAACCGCCAGGCATCATTTCATCGCACGGTCATGGCAGATAAGAATAAATGGAAATAACATGTACAGTTGGATTTTCTGGAACATCGTGGTCCATTAATAGACATGGGAACCGTGTTTGGCACTGGATTATTGGCGTCATGCGACTTTAACAGCGATGACAGCTCTTTCTCTCTGTCTCTAACAACTTCTCAGTAAATAAAAATTGTTGCAAAGGAATGCTTTGAGCCTGCATCCTTTCTGTAGTTCAACAGGTACAGCATGGTGCTAGCGACACCAAAGCTCGAGTTAACTGGAAGTTTTCTGCCACTTGCCTGAGTTTTGGCTAATTCAAAATGCGTTCCATAATTTTGAGAAAAGAACAAGAGAAAAACGCTTCAACTTCAAAACTCCATTAACTTTTAATTTTACAATTATCATCATCATGAGCACTTAGCCAGATAGACAACAATTAGTCCTGGTGTCTTACAATCTTAGACGGCTAGACAACAGGACTTTCCATGCGGCATAATTATTCAGTTATTTCATCATTTGCTCCCCTACATGCCGTTCCAAAACTCTGAATTTTTTTCTTCGGTGGAACTCACAAAATATATATATATTTAAAAAAATGTCTGAACCTAGGGAACAATGCAAGAACCGGGTCCTGGTACTTGTGTTGGAAAAATCAACAAACTCAAAATTATGTCAGTTTAATGTTGTACTTTATTGTCTTTATTTTTTGTGTTTTTTAAGATTATGATAATATAACAAATTTTTTATAATTGTATGACCTATTGCTTCCCTCCCCCCCCTTTTTTGCAGAAGTACACGAGAATGAATCTCATTGGTTCTCGCACGTCAAGCGAACATGCTTGAGCTTCCGTTTACCACAATTGATGTGTGAGTTTATGAATGTTTATATGTAAATAAAAGCCTAAATTAAATGTTCATGATATAAAGCGATCAAGTCTCTTCAGAAAGTTTTGACTAAACCGCTCAATTCATATGAACTTTTTGAAGTGACAAAGTGGTAGTTGCTTAGGCTGTCAACAGAGGGACAGAAATCTCTCAGATTTTATTAAAAAGATCTTAATTTGTGTTCCGAAGATGAACGAAAGTCTTAGGCTACGTTCACACTGTCAGTCCAAATCCGATTATTTGTGATCTAAAATTATTGATGTCCACACTGTGTTTCGCAACTGTTCAGATCCGATTTGTGTGTCCATGCAGCTCTGTCGTTTTCCATAATATCTGCATTGGTTTCTATGGCAATGACGTTGCGGTCAAGGTTTTTAATCACCAAAAAACAGATTCAATGGGATAATATTTGCTTTTTAAATGATTATACACCTCTACATAAATATAGTGTAAAATGGAAATTACAGTTTTTTTCTCCAGCGACAATCTGATTTCTTGATTTCATTGACACAAGTCTCCACCTACTGATAGGTCACTCACTCCACGTGCCTGACACCATGACTTTTTGTCTCAATAATGTTTATTCTATTTGTGCATGATTGTTTACACTATAAAGTGAGTTCCAAAACATCCCGATCTCTTCACCAATGCTGATCTGCTGTCTCATTGTCCTCATCTGTCATCGAGCTCCCACACTGTTTGCACACGCTTTGCATGACCCAGTGATCGGTTTTGCAGACGGCCGGCTGTGATTTCTCTCAGCAAAACCTAATGCCCAGCGTCAATTTCCTGTCTTTAATATCTGCATACTTCCTCCTCCACCTCTGCTAAGTTTTCATCATCCGTCCTGAACGCTCTTTCATGAGTTACCGGAGCCCACTCATGGCTCCACATCGAGTTCCCGGGAGGGCGATTGTGAAAAACTGTCCGTTACTAAGGGGCCTTCAGCATGTGAAGGCTGGTTGTTTCTGGGTCTTGATGCCTCTCCCGGTGATTGGCTTTTCCTAGAATCACATCTGCTGAAGCGGTTGGAGTTTCAAGAGCTGCGGAGAAAGTCAAACGAGTTTGTCGGGAAAAAAGCAGACCTCCTGCTTTGATAAACTGTTGAGCAGTTTCCTAAAACTGGCGAAGAATCAGTGCCTCATTTTGCTGGAGTGACTCTCTCTCTTTGGCAGAGAACAATGAGGGTTTTCTTCAAGCAGTTTTTGAATGTTTCTCCATGCGACTGCTACAGAGGAAAGAGCTGTGTGACAGAAGTGTCATGTTTTTGAGTTCCTTTGTCGTTCACAGTCGTGTGGCGGCTCTGACAGTTTGATTGTACGCTGATTGCGATGACATGTGACTGAATCTATTTAGAGATAAACGCTGTGATTACCTGTGAGAGTCTTTCTTTCTTTCTTTCTTTCTTTCTTTCTTTCTTTCTTTCTTTCTTTCTTTCTTTCTTTCTTTCTTTCTTTCCGCACATGGACTCTTATCGTCTCTGCATGTTATCACACATGCTAATTCTCAAGCTAATTCTGTGACGTTTGCCGGCTCACGTGAAGTCTATGTTTGGAAACTCATGAATGTCCCCCGGAAATGGCGCATTGAACCTGCACGTCATGGAGTTTATAGTATTTCCATTATTGAGTGAGCCACTATGGTGGAAAGAGACCTTGGAATCCAGGCTGGAAAAAAATAAACGTTCCTTGTCGTTCTTGACATTTCAGAAGGGTGTGGCTTCACGTGAGAAGCTGCAGTTCCTACAAATCCCACATGATTCCTCATCACATTTAATTGACCAATAGAAAAGACAACTATGTAATTACTTTTATTTATTCCAAGGTAGGGAAAGGGAACCAAATTAGCTTAAAACTAATTGCCAAGTGCCAAGTTCTTAGAAATGGTATATTTGTGTGTATATATATATATATATATATATATATATATATATATATATATATATATATATATGATTTATTTAGTACCAAAGAAACACTTTTTTTTTTAATGAACGATAAAAAAACCCCAAAACATTTAACTATCCTAAAAAAGGTAAACTTGTCTGATATTGTAAGAGATGCTTAAGGTTTTCAATTTCAAAAACACCATTTTAAAGAGTTTATTTATTTTATATAATTTAATTATTTATATATTTTATTATATGTATTTATGTATTTTGGATATGAGGACATTTGTATTTATGCCACCGAAATGATCTAAATTAAATATCAAAATTTATATCAAAATTATCAAAAATAAAACAATGCTTATAATAGGTGTATTCATGCCACTGTATTTTAAATGTAGGTTTTATTAAATTAATCGAGCTGGTCAAAATTACAGCATCACGACATTGTGTGGTGCGTCACACTGGCATTCATTGGCGGTTATACTTCATTCACTATTGGAAATCACTGAGGTGTAATATTGGAGGGAACACATTGTACAGGATTTTGACAGAAGCAATAACACAGCAAACAGAGCCTGTACTGTGTAAAGCGTCAAACAGTTACTCAAATATTTGACTATTTGATCAAACAGTGCCAGTGGTCCTATAGCAATAACACTGCTTATGAACCCTTCACATCTGATATCTAGTGACTCGTGTATGTGTATTAGACGGACAGGATGTAGAATAGTTGTTATTGTTTTTTTAGAAATATTCTTAGATGTTCAGGTGCTTGTTCTCAGACCCTTGGAATTGAAAAGTGCTGTTTCCATTTATTATTCCATGAGGTGTATATTTAGCAAACCTTAAAGGGAAAAAAAGAAAACGGTAAAGGAAAACATTGAGAAACAGGATGACAGTTTTAGGCCAGCAGCTCCTGACGCACATACGCTAAAATGCACACTAAGGCAAAGAAAACGCTGTTTATTGAGCCTGTAACATATTCGTGGTTGACACAGTGGCCCATTTTGAAGTCTGGAACAGTCTTTTTATCCTAAAATATCAAGATTGTGTTTTTCAAAAAAAGCCAATTGAAATCTCAGCATGTCAGCTGTACTGTGTGTATAGTGAGTGAATTGCTGTCTAAACAAAGAAAGATGTTTTTTGCTTTTTTTAAGCAAAGGCAACCATTTTGATTCACCTCTTCCCAAGCCTGACCACACCTGACCGGCCTTTCAAACCATATTTTACAACTTATGTTCATAAAACATTTCATTTGAGGCAGAGCTTTTAAGGAAATCTCCCTCAGCCAAAGTGAAACATTCAGCTCTCAATAACCTCCTGTGTCTTCATGGATGATCACGTTTCGAAATAACACTTGATCCGAACAGGCCTCAGATGCCCTAGGATAGGTGATATAGCTATCAGTGACACTCCCTCTACACACTTCTATTGTGAGAACACAGTATAGGACATGGTGTGAAAATATAGTAGACGTGTACGAAGTGAGTTGTAATGGATCTCTTTGTTTACATGCTTTGTTTAGTGTATTGTTGCTCTCAGGTGAATGGCCACCGAGGCAGAATACAAATGCATTCGGACACAAAAACATTGCTTTATTTTATTTATTGGCATTTTGCCTTTATTAAATAGGACAGTGGAAAACTGACAGGAAAGTGGAGGAAGAGAGAGGCAATGGGGTCAGGACATAACCCAGGCCAAAGTTGAACTCAAGATCCCACTGCGATACAAACTGTGTTTGAGAGTTTAAGTCTATTTTTAGGTCTTTTAGGGTGTGTTCACACTTGCCATGTTTGGTTCCATTAAAAAAAACTCTGGTGCGATTGCTCTGTTAGTGCGGTTCATTTGTATAAGTGTGAACGCTGCCATCTGAACTCTAGTGGCATCAAACGAGTGGACCGGGACCTCTGAAAAGATGAGTCTCGGTCCGCTTCCAAGCCAACTCTGGTGCGGGATCGATTGAAATATAAACGCAACACGGACCACAGACATGTAAACTAACCAAAAACAGGACGTGATGTCACAAGATGCGACCCTAAAAAGGACAGAATGCTCAAGCATACCTAGTTTTTCCACAATGTTGCCCATTACAGTTCGGTACAGGCATCAGAACCACATCTTCTTGCTGCAGATCGTCACTTGTGTATAAAGTTCCTGGCGCTTTGACTCCTTTACACATTTCATGAGTTCTCAGCTATTAAAAATACCATGATATACACTTACAACGAGCGAGTTAAACCCAAACAGCATTGGTTTAGATCCTCGGCAAGTACCATCACAAAATATACTTAAAGGGTTAGTTCACCCAAAAATGAAAATTAAGTCATTAATTACTCACCCCCATGCTGTACCAACCCCGTAAGGCCTTCGTTCGTCTTCGGAACACAAATTAAGATATTTATGATTAAATCTGAGAGGTTTATGACTGCTACATAGGCTCCCTAAGGGAATGAAACTTGACAGCCCAGAAAGTCATTAAAGAAAATGTTTAAATATTCCATGTCGCAACAGTGGCTCAACTATAAGTTTATCAAGCGACGAGAATACTTTTTGTGCGAAAAAGCAAACAAAAATAACGACTTTATTCGACTATTCCTTTTCTTCCTTGTAGGCCTGAAACGAGACTTCAAGAGATTTCCACGACGCGCACGCGCGAGAACTTAACTGAAGTAGTTGAAGGAGATCGCAATTCTCACGCATGCGGCGTGGAAATCTCTTGAAGTCTCGTTTCAGGCCTACAAGGAAGAAAAGGAATAGTCGAATAAAGTCGTTATTTTTGTTTGTTTTTTCGCACAAAAAGTATTCTCGTCGCTTGATAAACTTATAGTTGAGCCACTGTTGCGACATGGAATATTTAAACATTTTCTTTAATAACTTTCTGGGCCGTCAAGTTTCATTCCCTTAGGGAGCCTATGTAGCAGTCATGCACCTCTCAGATTTAATCATAAATACCTTCATTTGTGTTCCGAAGACGAACGAAGGCCTTACGGGGTTGGTACAGCATGGGGGTGAGTAATTAATGACTTAATTTTCATTTTTGGGTGAACTAACCCTTTAATAAAAGCTGGGTTTTTTTGTTTTACATTTTAGATTCAGTATTAAAAATTAATGTGAACGCCAAGCGAACTTAGTATTAAATGTATAATTTTCTTTTTTGGTCCTGACCAAAAGAACCAAGAAAACCGAACAACAAATGTGAACACACCCTTAAAGTACTTTTTTTCTTCTTTAAAATTAAATATTTATGTTTTTATTGCAGTGTAATATTCTGACTGTACTATAGGTTTAGGGTTTGGTTTAGTGTTAAGCTATACTTGTAACTATGCATAATTTATTAACGTTTTCAAAGAAAGAGTTACCAAACATTTTAAGCTTTACTGATAACATTTGCAGACATTTTAATTACTATAGAAAATTATGTAGATTCGCTGGAAAAACAAACAAAAAACAAATTGCACTAATAGTGGGAGTCACAATGTCAAAATTAGTCAAAATCACTTTCTGCGGTAATCGATAGCATTCCACGAATGTGCTTGCATTTTTAATGTTGACTTGTTTTTAACATGGAAAATTCCTGTATAATCGATTAATTTCCAACTAACAATGGTAAAAATGTCTATGCTAATAAATAAATAGATGGATTTTGCATCCCAATCATAATTAAGTGTCATTTATCTTGGCATACATCAAGAATGAGAAAATCTTCTTGAATCAAAGGAATCCTCTCAGTAAACTTGCACTTCAGTGATATGCATCTAGAATGCAGGCCCTGCTGGATGTGGTTTTCCCAGCCCTAGGCTCTCTGCCGCTGAGACTTGTGAGAACAGCTGCACTTTTTCCTCTCTTTCATTCTTTCCTACTCTCTTTTAATTCACCGAAGTCTTCTACTGTTCAGTGCAACGAAACTAATTCATCACTGCGCGGCACATCCTCATGTTGACATATTCATATCTGCGATCGCTGTGTTATTTACTTGCTTTTGCCGAAGGCATTTTTGGCTAAACCTCTTCAAATGTGCATTAGGGATAGGGCTGCAACTAACGATTATTTTGATAATCGATTAATCAGACGATTATTTTTTCGATTAATCGATTAATCGGATAAAAATTCCAATTTGATTTTTTGTTTATTATAACTAAATAAAACCCTAAATCAGGGTTGTGGTGAGCAGGACGAGGCCGAGGGACGTGAGAGATGCGAGACCGGTGCGTCTCACAGGTGTCGTTAATTATCACTCACGCCACCGGCCTCTCACATCCCTCGGCCTCGTCCTGCTCGCCACAAGGGTATTTATGTGTAAAAGTGTACTTTAAAGCAGCACTAAGTAGGAATTCCGTTTTTGTCAAACAGCGACCCCTAGAGTCGCTGTGGAGTACTTGTAGTGTCGTGAATAGCACTCACGCAGAGATGGCTCGCACTCACGGCCGGATCCCCTCCCCCTGTACACCGGTACCTGTTCAGTAGGATGGACGCTGTAACGAGTGGAAATAAGGTATGGCCCCTTTAAGAGCTGCGCGCGCCCAACACCACATGTATACGGCGCCGGGTTATTTCTGTTTGATGCTCATTTTATCAGAATTTTATCAGATCTGTTTTTTGCCGTAAAGCAATTCGTTACCTCGCGAGACTTGATATCACACGATACTTCCTAACACTGAGGCCGGCGGGTCGCCGGCCCAAAGTTGCAAGGGTGGTTTTGCGGCTCACAGGCACCAAGGGGGGTGCGAGACGACCACCATTCAACACGAAATCAGTAGGCTAATATAAACATTACAATGACTCCAAAGCTGTTCGGTTAAGGTAAAAAAGTTACTTAGTTCACCTTTAAAAAGTGCAAAAGCCACACATTGAGTTTTACTAATATCAATATTTGCTTTGTTTTTAATGATAATTGCTAATGGCAAGTTGACAACCATGATTAATGTAAAATTAATTAAAAATGATATCCAACATATGTTTTAGCAATTTTTGTTAAAACAAATTTACACAGACATGTTGTTCAGATGTGAAGATATAAACTAAAAACATCTCAAATATATAATTCATTTAATTTTTATTTTAAATTAATGGAATTATAAGGATAATAGATAAAATAAATATAGAAAGACTGAAAACAAGCGTGTGAACATAGAGCCGCGGTAGATCGCGTTTGAAAAACAATTAAAACTTAATATCAGACAAATGCTATAAAAAGAACGGGATGGAGGTACGCAGCAAGCTAACAGGCTTGATTAAAAGTACAGGAAAAATGATGCATTAGTGCACAAGCATTCGCTGAAAACCACTGAGTACAGTGACTAAAAACAATCATTTACTGCTGCTGTTATTAACTGCCTTTATATTTAGTGCTTCACTTTGTAAACACCGTTTTAATTTAACCTATTTCTGCGGTAGCGCTATTTTAATCCATCACTTATGTTGCGAGCGAACTGATTGCGCAACCTGATGCTCGAGACAAAATACAGACATCCCAAGTCTCGCGGAAGATCCGGGAGTCTCCCGCATATTGATAGCGGCTCCCTGATGCCTGCAAATTAGTTCAAACTCCCGGAATCTAGAGCGCGCGAGCAAGAGCGCGCATGCGAGACAGAAGAGACTGTGCTCCAAACATAGACTGTAAACAAGATCTCGGTCTCTGCGCGCACGGCAGATCGGCGAAGGGAGAGAGACCTTGCGTGTGTCTCATGAAGCGCAGCGCATGTAAGACAGAGCATCATGATTGGCCCGTTTCAACCAATCACCAGTAAACGCTTCCCGTGACGTAAGCAGACCAACTAATCGATAATGACATTCGTTGACAACTATTTTAATAATCGATTTTAATCGATTAAATCGATTAGTTGTTTCAGCCCTAATTAGGGATATCGGATGCTCTGACAAAACTGACATGGAAACCTCCACAGGCATGTGTTCACATGAATGCTTTCGAAACTGAAGAAATTCAGGTATGATTGCAATACAAACAAGTGTTTGGCTCATTTAGAGTTGACTGGGTTCTGTTGTCTTGCTTCATATCCATCCTGCTCTACTCTTGGACATTTTTGACTCATGTTATGATAGCCTGATGATTAGCCTTGGTTTCTGCAAACCGTATCTCTTGATTTTTTATATGTCATACGGACTAGTGTTTTTTAGTCAGACTGCGTTTGTTTGGTCTAGAGGTGCGTTATGGTAGTCCCAAAGCTAGACGGCATGTCTCGCCTACAAGGTCTCGCAGCAAGTGTTGATTTGCAAAGTGGATCTAATCCCAGATGTCCCACTCTCCTTTAGATAATACTTCGGTTAATTTGACCAATATCCTCCAAGCAGAACAGCAACTCTTCGTAATGAATGAGGCAATGCATGCCATAGTGTTTGGGGAAACATTAGCGCCTGCAGATGTAATTATAGAACCATTAGATGAGATGAGATTCTTGTGAAGTACCACTTCAAGGCTGAAAAATTTGAAACTTTTGTGTTAAAAGTTTTTTTTAGTGGCAAAACAACACATTTCCTTAGTGTTAATTTCATTAATGAAAACTATGACGAAAAATGTTCGTTGATTACCTTTTTTTCCATGACTAAAACAAAACGATGAGACGACAACGACATCACTGGACTAACTTTATCAACATGCAATATTGTTGCAGAAAAAAAGAAATACTTTCCCCAAATCTCTCTATATTTTCCTCAACATAGAAGAGCAGAACAAATATTATAGACTGTCAAATATAATAGACTGGAGATAAACTTTTGAGTTTTACCAGTTTTTATGATGTAGACTAGAGAATATGGCTGAGTTTTGTGCTTATATGTAAAAATCATTTGAAACCAATCATGCTCAATATTCAAGTTCTCTTACGAGAGGTTCTCTCGTATTGCGTAAGTTTAGCTTACGCTACGGGTAAAGTTCATCTTTGCTCGAGATATTGAAGCCAAAATTATCCTTAATTTTGTATATATTGTCAACGCAGTGCAGCAGCTGCAGACCTAGAGCAGGCTATCTAGCGTGGTCATTGGCTGCCCTTCAGCAACTGCAGCAGCCTACCAGTGAGCCTGGCGTGACGTCACGCCCAATGGTGGCACTTCGCACCCAATATGCGTCACAGCCCGCGCAAAGGGGTGTGACTTAGCGAATAAAAGCGGGGCTCAGAGGCTGCTTCCCCGATTTTCATCTCTTCAGCGAAGCTCTTCATTCCGCTGGATCCGAGAGAAGCCGCCGCCGTTGAAACCAGCGACTGCCAGCAGAGGAAAGCGCCTGAGGAAGCCGGTCGACTTCTCGCCGCCTTCAGCCTTCCGTGCCAGCAACGCTATCCGGCAACATATATCCTTTTCTGCTCTTATCACTGTTTTTACTGTGTCTGTGTGTGCTCGCCGCTGTGACACACACTTTTACTAAAAGAGCGCGAGCGTTCTTTTAAGAATGCCTCGCACGTCCTGTGGCTCGTGCCGAGCCCCTCTCAGCGCCGGAGACCGCCACGTGATTTGCGCTCTCTGCCTGGGCCAGGACCACGCAGCCCTCGCACTTTCGTCGGGAGGCTGCATCCACTGCGAAGAGCTGTCTATGGGGACCCTGCGGGCTCGTCTGGAGCTCTTCAGCGCTGAAGCTGTCACTCCGCCCTCCATTTCACCGTGCAAAAAGAAGCGTCGTGCTCAGAGGATGCCGGAGCCCGACGCGGAGGACAAACACTCGCCGGACCAGCTCCCTCGAGTGTCTCTCTCGCCTTCCCAACCCCCCCTCACCGACGCGCAGATGCCGGCTTCCGCCCTCACTGCCGTTAGCTCAGAGGACGAGGCGGACAGGGGTGCCGCGGGCGACAGCTGTTCTATCCTGGCTTCGGATAGTGAGGAATGGCCTGGATCTCTCCACTTCTCCTCTGCTTCCATCCAGGAGACCGGACGGACACGTTCGGGTGTGGATGCTGAGCTGATGCGTCTCCTGGTGAAGGCCGTCGACCGCCTCGGCCTCGAGTGGTCACCGCCCAAGGAGCCTGCGCTTAACCGCCTGGACGGCTGTTTTCTTCAGCGCCGCCATCAGCCACCGGCTTCAAGGCCTGCTCCTTTTCTGCCGGAGCTCCACACCGAACTCTCTAAATCGTGGAATGCACCTTTCTCCGTGAGGCTCCACACCAGTATATCCGCGACGCTCTCCCACGTGGACGGCGCCGCCGAGAGGGGGTATGTCTCCATCCCCCAAATAGCAGCGCACCTTTGCCCGCCCTCCTCTGAATGGCGCTCAAAGTCTGCGCTCCCCTCTAAAGCCTGCAGGACCACGTCAGCTCTCGTCGGCCGCGGCCTCCGCCGCCGGACAGGCTGCTTCCGCCCTGCACTCTATGGCCGTTCTGCAGATCCTGCAAGCCGACCTCCTCCGCGAATGGGACGAGAAGGGCTCAGATCCAGCTGCGATCGCTGATCTAAGGAGCGCGACGGACCTTTCCCTCCACGCTACAAAGACCACAGCTCAGGCCATCGGCAGATCCATGGCTGCGCTAACCGTCACAGAGAGACACCTCTGGTTGACGCTCGCAGACATGAGGGAGTCGGAGCGCGCCACTTTCTTCAACGCGCCGCTCTCCCCCAATGGCATCGTGGATCGCTTCTCCGAAGTACAGAAGGCCTCGCAGGCCATGAATTTGTTTCTGCCACGACGCTCTAGCTCAGCCACAGGCCGCTCACGTGACAAGCTGCCTGCTAGAAGCTCCACTCATCGTCCAGCCAAGCCTGCCGCTTCGCAGCGTCGACGGGGCGGCCGCCCTAGATCACGCTCGGACAGCCGCCACAGGCCGCCTCCACCGCGGGGACCCCGGCCGAGGATTGTGTTGAAACCCGAGCAAGCGAAGCTCTCCTAACACCAAGGGAGAAGAGACGGTTAAGTCCCGCTGCGGCCGGACCACCGTCGAAACGCCACGCCTTGTCAGTCCCCCCACAGAGGGCTACTGCAGGAGACTATTTAGCAGCCAACGAGCCGGCTATAATACTCTCTCGCCTGCACACAAACGCCGTTTTTACGGCGACCCACAGGAATCTCATAAAGAGTGTATTTTCTGTGTATCCGGCTCACGCCGATGGTGTTTTACGTGTAGAAAATGTGCCCACGTCAAGTGTTCACCCCTACACACAAGCACTCAAAAACATGTGTCCCTCAGGCCCACAGAGCCCACTCTCATAAAGCTGGCAAATGCCGCTCGAGTGTTAGATGTAGACATCGCGCCCGCGAACTCGCGCTCGCGTCCATCTCATGCCCGCTCTGTCACACGGCCATTTCAACCTCAAGTAAGTCAAGTTATGAGTGTAAGTCACGTGCCCGCTCACAAGCGCTCACTCTTACTAACAGACACACTGTCTCCGGTGCTGCTCGCGCGTCATAGAATGTTCATGGCACGCTCCCTGTTCACAGTAACCGGGTTGCCTCATTTAAAACAGCCAGCTGTTGCTGTCAGCGAGCCGCTGCATATAGACGCCCATATGAGTCAGGCTGCAATTGTAAATCACGTGCCCGCCCCAGTGCGCTCACGCTTACTAATAAACGTCTCGCCTCCGGCGCCGCTCACTCGCTACAAAGCTCTCAGAAAACGTTCCCCGTTCAAAGTAACCGGGACGTCACATTTGAAACAGCGTGCCATCGCTGTCAGCGAGCTGCCGTGTTTAACCACTCATACCGGTCAGACTGCGAATGTATGCTACAAGCTCGCTCACGAGCGCTCGCATGTACTATCAGTCGCTCCGCCTCAAGTGCCGCTCGCGCTTCAGAAAGCCATTGTAAAACGCTCCCCATTCAATGTAATAAGGTCGTTACGTTTGAACCCGCCCAAAGCGGCTGTCAGCGAGCCGCTTCATCCAAGCACCGAGGGCGCGCGCGCCGCGCCCACATCTCCGTTTCAGTTTCTGAAGCCCACAGTGTGTGGCGACCGGAACCCGGAGCCCATTCTCCCCCTGGCCACATATGCACAAGCATGGGAAGCCATTCCCGGGGTTTCAGAGTGGGTGCTAAGCACAATAAGACAGGGCTATGCACTACAGTTCGCTCGCCGTCCCCCGCGTTTTCACGCTCGAACCGAGTCGACAGTGAGCGCGAAAGTAGCACATCTACTTCGCGCAGAAATAGCCAAACTGCTGTGCAAAGGAGCTATAGAACCGGTGCCGCCTTCTCTGAGCGAGTCGAGGCTTTTACAGCCGTTATTTCCTCGTATCGAAGAAGGACGGAGGCCCGAGGCCTATATTAGATCTGAGATTTTTGAACGAAGCTCTCATGAGGAGACCGTTCAAAATGATTACTACCAGGCAGATCCTCGCGCAAATTCGCCAGAAGGGCTGGTTTATATCTCTGTATCTGAAAGACGCGTATTTTCAGATACAGATTATACCCCGTCACAGGCCATTCTTGAGATTCGCCTTCGACGGCCAGGTATATCATTACACCGTCCTCCCGTTCGGCCTGTCCCTGGCACCCCATACGTTTACGAAGTGCATGGACGTGGCGCTCGCCCCCCTCAGATGTCAGGGTGTGCGAATTCTGAACTACTTGGACGACTGGCTGATTCTAGCACAGTCAGAGATAGAGCTCCTATCTCACAGAACTGTGCTTCTCAGTCACTTGGAAAGATTGGGCCTCACGGTCAACTGGACCAAGAGCTCATTACGGCCGAGCCTGTCAATCTTCTTTTTAGGGATGGAACTGGACTCCGTGGCTACGAAGGCTCAGTTGTCGACAGAGCGCGCGCGCCATGTTCGACACCTTGCCGCATCTTTCCAGAAGGGCAGAACCGCCTCCCTGAAAAAATTTCAGAGGATGCTGGGCTGTATGGCCTCAGCTGCAGCAGTGCTTCAGCTGGGCTTCCTGCGCATACGCCCGCTGCAACGCTGGTTGAACGCCCTCGTACCCCATCAGGGGTGGACACGTGGCTACAAGCGAATCAGGATATCTCAGAGCTGCATTTCAGCTCTGCAGCCCTGGTTAGCGGCCATTTGGTACCAGCAGGGGGTGAAAATGGGAGCGATTTCCCACCGGAAAATCATCTCGACAGACGCCTCCAACTCAGGTTGGGGCGGCCTTTTCGAGGGCAGACCGGTCTTTGGCCTGTGGTCAGACCGAGAGAAACGCCTTCACATAAACTGTCTGGAGATGCTGGCGGTCGAGAACGCGCTGAAGCGCTTCCTCCCGTTCATACAGGACCAACACGTTCTAGTCCGCTCGGACAACATGTCGGTTGTGTCCTACGTGAACCGCCAGGGCGGTGTCAGATCCAGGAGCCTCTGCGATCTGGCAGAACGCCTCCTCGTTTGGACCCAGTGCTGCCTGCGCTCGCTGAGGGCGACGCACGTGCCAGGGATCTTGAACGAAGGACCGGAAAGATTGTCCAGGGACAATATTCCCCCCGGGGAGTGGTATTTACACCCCCAAACAGTCCAGCTGTTATGGCGCCTCTTTGGTAGAGCGGAAGTCGACCTATTCGCGTCAAAGGACAACGCTCATTGCCCAGTGTTCTTTTCAAGGAACGAGGATGCGCTGGCCCAGCTCTGGCCCAGCCGCCCACTAAATGCCTTCCCTCCGATCTCTATGTTGCCACAGGTAATCAAGAGAATCAGGGAATCGCACAGCCCGGTGCTCCTCATAGCCCCGCAATGGGAGAACCAAACCTGGTTCCCGGAACTAACACGGCTGTCACGTTCAGCCCCGTGGCCGATTCCGGTGAGGAGGGACCTCCTCTCTCAAGCCTGCGGCATTCCCATCCAGAGCGCTGGTCTCTGCACGTGTGGTTGATCAACGGATACCCGTTATCCTGCCAGAAGGAGTTATGAACACGATCACGCAATCTAGAGCCCCCTATACGAGACGGCTATATGCGTCTAAATGGTCTGTGTTCTCCAAATGGTGCACCGACAAAAATCTGGACCCCAGAACGGGTGAGGTTTCGCAGGTGCTCGGTTTCCTTCAAGAGCTACTGGATAAGGGCAGGTCCCCATCCACGTTCAAAGTATACGTGGCGGCCGTTGCAGCCTTCGCTGAGTCGAAGCAAGGCCGGTTGCTAGGAAGGAACGAGCTGGTCATCCGCTTCTTAAGAGGAGCCAGAAGGATGAACCCTCCGCGCCCTCCTTCGGTTCCTATTTGGGATCTCTCCGTGGTCCTAGAGGCCCTAAAGATGCATCCCTTCGAACCATTAGATACAACGAATCTAAAATACATCTCGCTCAAAACCGTTTTTCTTTTGGCTCTGTCATCAGTTAAACGTGTGGGGGACTTACAAGCGCTATCTGTTAGCGCAGCGTGTCTTGAGTTTGGCCCGAATGACTCTAAAGTCATCCTCAAACCGAGACATGGCTATGTCCCGAAGGTGATTGGCACTCCCTTCAGAGCGCAGGTCATTTCTCTGTCGGCTCTGCCAGCATCCGACAGCGTGAGCAGCGACAGCCTCCTCTGCCTTGTCAGGGCACTGAGAGCTTACGTCACGCGCTCCGCCCCCTTCAGACGCTCCGAGCAGCTCTTCGTTTCGTTTGGCGGACGCACCAAAGGTCTCGCCGCCTCAAAACAGTCCCTATCCAGATGGATAGTGGACGCGATTTCTGCTGCCTATGCGTCAAAAGGTCTGCAATGCCCTCTGGGCATCAGGGCTTATTCCACAAGAGGCATGGCCTCGTCGTGGGCATGGTCCAGTGGAATTTCCATTCACGACATCTGTATGGCGGCGGGCTGGGCCTCCCCGTCTACAATTGTTGAGATTTTATAATCTGGAAGTTTCTGCTTTGCAGGCCAGACTACTATCAGTCTCATATGTGTTTGATCTGCCCACATCACTGTTGCGCAGGCTACCTCAACATTAGCTCTCCTGGTTGAGCTGCGCTAATATGGTTGGATATACATGTACATCCAGCCCGGCGGCGCCGCTCTGCATTCCCCATGGGTGCTTATGTTTATACATGTGTTGGCCCGCTTGCTGGCCGCCTGAATTTCCCACTTTCAATGTTCCCCGGGTTGGGACTCATAGAGTGGATGCTGGGCGCGCACGGCGTTGACAAAGTGTTCCTGTAGCTTAAGCTAAACTTACGCAATACGAGAGAACCTCTCGTAAGAGAACGTACTCGGTTACCTAGCGTAACCTCGGTTCTCTCTAGAGAGGGAACTAGTATTGTGTAACCGGCCGTGCTAGCGCCTCGAGCGATTTTGGCTTCAGATCATGAAAACCAGGGAAACAGCCTCTGAGCCCCGCTTTTATACGCTAAGCCACACCCCTTTGCACGGGCTGTGACGCGTATTGGGCGCGACGTCACGCCAGGCTCACTGGTAGGCTGCTGCAGTTGCCGCAAAGCAGCCAATGAGCACGCTAGATAGCCTGCTCTAGGTCTGCAGCTGCTGCATTCCGTTGACAATATATACAAAATTAAGGATAATTTTGGCTTCAATATCTCGAGCAAAGATGAACTTTACCCGTAGCGTAACCTAAACTTACGCAATACTCGTTCCCTCTCTAGAGAGAACCGAGGTTACGTTAGGTAACCGAGTACGATTTTGAGCTAAATGAATTGTGATTATCAGTTTAACCGTTATGCTCAATGCATAAAATATGTTAGACTAACTTGACTAAAAAAAGAAGAAAAAAAAAGAAAAACAGGATCAGTCGAGTAAAGCTGATCAAAACTAAAAAAGACATTTAACAGTACCAAGACAAACACAAAATTTACTAAATTAACACTAATAACAAAGACTTGCCCTGTAACCTGAACACATAATTATGGCGTCTGAAAATTCATAATATGAGACCAATAGGAAGTGACAGATAGTGGAAACAGAAAGAGAAACATTTGCCCTCACGACTGAGGCCAGGAACAAGTCTGAGTACATTGACGTTTCCATGGGGACATGTGCATGTAGCACAAAAGATCCTTTATTCGATGATTTAGCATCGACTTTGAAACAGGATTTACCGCCATTGTTGGCAGCATAATGCTTTGTATACACATGACTTCGCTTACAATATCACTCCCTTTTACAGTAAAGACTGCGGTAAAGGAAGATTATTATCCTATCTTACTAACCCCTTTGAAACTAAATAATCCACTAAATGAACAAACCTTAGAGTTAAGCAATAAGAGTCATGCTGAGAGTCAGAATAAGTCACCTAATGCCGTGTTGATGAGATCTCCTCCAGCAGGAAGTTGAATCATTCTGTGGATTGTCTGTCTTTTACAGAGACACAGAGTGATGATAGGAAAGGTCCTGCTCAGAAGCTCTAGTAACGAAAAGATTTGAGTTTGTGCAATTCTTCATCATTAGTTGAATTAACTGAGTTAATTTCATTTTACACTGGCAGTGCATTAAGATAACGGACACATCTGTGGTCATAAAATGATCTTCTTCCGATACGTTTTGCATCACCCTGGTTCCCACGACAAAAACCCAATAGTATTTTTCCATTGGCTTTTAGATTATTGCAGAAAGTAAGCTCTGTGACCATCAAAGTTTATGATAAGCTTTGATGAATTTTTAATTGGCAGAAGTAAAAAGCTAGACGTAGGCTATAAACAAACTACACGATCACTAAGCTTCCTACAACTCTTTCAGTTTTTAATAAAATAATACAAAAAAAAAAATTTTCCCAGAAAATGTTTTGTAAGTTCTTTTGCTGGGGGAGTGTTTTTGGCTGCTATTCCTTGGTATTTTATGATTTGGCTTGAGAAAAGTAAGGTGGCTTGAAAGACTTGAGTGTTCAGAATAATGCAGGTTAACAATTGAATAGTGGCAAGCTGCCAAGAAAAAGATCCGGTTCGCCTTTCAGAAGTAAAATGGGCCCTGTATTTTCAGTTATGTACGAATGTCCAGGCCTCCTTGTGTATTTCCTTTCTGACAATAAACTAGCCTTTATAGTATTTAGATTGCAGGTGTGTTCGCCAAGCTAAACAAGACCGAACCTGTTAACAGACCTGACAAAAGGATATAAGCCTTTTTCTTAACAGTTGGCGTCCAAACTAAAGCAATAGTACTGGAAGAGGTATTTCTTTTGCTGAGAGTTGAGACGAGTGCATAAGAACACTATATTGTACTGTATGTTGTATATTATACAAAACCGTCAGGTGACATGCTGTTGGTGAGACATTTTACTACATTTCCTCACACTCACACTTCAGCTCTGTTTCGAACAGTCTTGCTGTGTGTTCCCTACATAGGCAGCTGCCTTCTAAGGCAGTATATGGACTGAAATAGAGACCCGTAACTGGCTGATTTGGAGCCATCTTTAAAGGTACCAATTGCACACAAACTCTCCTCATGTGAAGCCTGCAGAAGATATGACTCAAAATTGATTGCAATCATTTTTATTGTTAGCATGTTGCTAAGCTAACAACGATATACCAAAGTTTTTTTAATTTTGTCTGAAATTGTCCTCTACTGTCAGTGTTGGGTTTGATTTATTACTAAGTAATTGTAGTGTAACTGTAATTTAATTACTTTTCCCTGGGAAAAGTGAAGTAATGGATTACTCTTCATTTTTCTGTAATTTAATTAGTTACTGATGTAATTGCATTATATACTGCATAGACTATAGAACAATTCTAAATAAAACAATAGTGGTTTGGACATCAGCATTTAACATCTGCTGCATTTGTCAAACTGTTTTCACAAGAGATAGTTGCAGACATTAAAACAGCTCAGAAGGATGTTTGATGCGTCAGAGCAAAGCAATTCATCTGTATCATTTATAGTGATAGGTGTAGAGTCTCTGCGGGACGCTGATAACATCTCCCAGATAAGCTTGGATTGGGTCCAGGCGCAGATTAACTCCCTGACTGGTCTAGGGACATTGTTTTATGCATTTAATTTCTCTCATCAGACTGAATCTGAAAAGGAATCCCTGAATTTTTTTCATTTAAAAAACTTGTTTTGGTTTTACAACCATATTTATCCATAATCTAATCTATTTGTATACTCATAACTCTTCCGATTAGAGGATTCATAATGGTTAAAGGGTCACGGGGTCATGAATGCGAGAGGCTGTTTTCGTAGTGGCTAGCCAAAGCTATGAGAGGAATTTGAGGCAGGCGATGAGCGTATTCCACAGTTTTCCACTCATACAATGCCAGCCGAACACTGAGCTGCATTAGGATTTTAAAGCCAGTTCACCCAAATGAAGTCAGGTCTGACACCATAGTGATAATGCTTCTGTTTTGCATTTTTCTAATGTGATATTTGTTATTACCCATTGTTCTATTCTATTCTATTCTATTCTATTCTATTCTATTCTATTCTATTCACAAGCTGCATGAATCCACACGTGTTATCCTGCGTGGTTTGATAATGATACACAAGCTCAATATCACAAATTTACATATTTATCTATAGTTCTCCATTTTAAATATGTTATCTTAATTTTTTGTCATCATTTTTATTGATTTAAAAAAAATTAAAATCCTACAACTTCTAAATTTTAATTTACCAAATGTAGTCTACGACTTTGGACACCACTGCATTGACCCATAATGTACAATGACTTTTTTTTTTTTTTTTGGTAATGAAATTTAGGCAAGGTTAAGACCCTCGTGAACTTTCCCCTTTCCCTTTAATTTTCCCCTACATTTTGTATACAAACTTCACAGTTACAACTTCCATAAAAGATCCTTTGTTCAAAAGAAAGGCTCGAAGAATTTAAGGTGCAAATTAGGTTTCATAAGTGCAATTTCTTGTCATGCAAAGATTTGCCAGTGTCCAACAGCTGCAAAATGCAAAGCATAAAACAAATGGTAATGTTCTTTGATTTAAAACCCGCAAGGTGCTATTTCACACCTGACTATTTGCTAACCTCAAGCACATCTGGAAACAAATCATCCAGCCAAGTTACATGGTCCATGCTGGTGCAACATGCAGCATTCTTCCCAGGAAGTATCACCACATCTGCAGCCGGGCGAACATCTGTTCTGACTGATGTAATCCAGTTACGGCACGTGAGCATTCTTCGCTTATGCCGCTGAAAACCATCAAAACAAACAAGGGGAATTATTCAACTGATTTTTAGTTGTGACTACCGACTTAGACGTTCAATTAGAGATTAATTATATTTATAGAAATGATAGAAACATTTTGTAACTAATAATATACAGTTTGTTTTCTCTTTCAAGTCTAAATTATATTTTGGAGACGTTTTAAAGTAACCAGAAGAGGAATGCTCTGGATTGAATGAAACCTCTGTGGTATGCTAATGATTACAGCAGAAAATAAAGTGAACTCATCCCTCAGTTTGCAAAAACAAACGTGTGCATTTATCTGCTTCCAATGAAAGTTTATGGGGCAAGTCAATCTGAAGACTTTAAAAATAGGCTTTATAGACTGATAATTGGTTTAGACTTAATAGACTTAAAAAATGTAACTTTCATGGTTTTACTTGTATGTTGCTTTACTCCTTTCAATAATATACTCTTGAAAGGAGTATATTTACTCCTTTATATATATATATATATATATATATATATATATATAATGTATATGTATATGTGTATATATAGCACCCGACACTGGCATTGCACAATTTTGCATACAATGTGCAACAAATATAAAACATTATAAATATTTAAAATCAGCATTTTATTCTAGTTCTAGACTTAATGTTAGGCATTTACTCATCTCACTTGCACAAAAACAGATTCAGTATTCCTCAAAATGAATGAAAAGAATGAAATGCAAACACAGAATATTACACAAACCTGCAATAATTAAATATGTTAAATTACACAAATATACTTTATGTATTTAATCTCACTTTATCCATTGTCTTTTCTGCTGGCTTTCGATGATTCAAATAATCCATACCAATAAGCATACATGACTTTATATAAAAATCCTATTTGTGTTTCACCCACCCAATATCAATGGATATCTTGTATTGAACCCAGAACATTCCTTTTAACAAACTCACAAATTAATATCTTTTAGTCATATTCGTCATCAGACATTGGTGTGTGATCTTAGAATTGATCACACAGTGGAACGTTCTTCAAACCACAAAGCTTTTGGCAAAGCTTTTGGCTGTCAGTGTAGTCTGCATCTCCCAACACATCATCTCATGTTTCATTGCACCAGTGGAAGTCCGGCCATTTCAAAGTGGAATTTATCTTGGAAAAAGTTTATTCCTAGCCAACTTCTATGCCCAGTTGAGTGATACAGGGCAGGCCGCTCGGCCCTTTCGAGTTTAGAGTGAGGGGGTGGGCTTAAAACAACTGACTTGAGGATGTGATTGTAGTTTTAAACAAATAGTGCCATTGTTTTGAGAGCTCTGCCTTGGCCAGTGCCTTGTTTTCAATGGAAAAGATGACTGTTGCTAAGACATTGGTAAACTCCAGATGAGATTCAACACTGAAACTACAATATGTGAAATATATGGCATTTCAACTTCGAGTCTTACTCATTTCCACGGAATATTTCCTGAGATTAACTCCTGTCGATCACAGTTTTTGGCACATAATCTGCATTTTAAACATGACTCCTTAATGTGTCATCCAAACCCCCAAAAAACTGATTGGACACAGTTCAGAGGCTTGCCAAAAATACACTAAGACCCTTTTTGCTATTGCGAAACATAGTGTGTACCTCGGGAATCTTTACGTCAGTCTCTTGAAGAGAGTCATTCTTGAGCTGCATGAACAAAACCACGTGTGCCATAATGTGAAATGCAGAATGCTACAGTGAGTAAATGATGAGTAACGGTTGGGAGCAGCACACAGGAAGCTCATCCCTGTGCTCTCCAATGCACTCTCACTCTTTAAATCAGAGCTCCGTCCCCTCGGTCACTCACATACTCCTAATCAAAAACATCACATCTTGGTCTGTATGCCTGAACATCTGTTATAATGGTACAAAAATCTAGGTTGTTAGGGCAGCGGAATAAACATATTCATGCAAATACATATTGATGTTCTTAAATATGCTCGATAAGAGCGCTGTTTCGTGTTTTTGTCCTAAAGATACATCTGTAGATGGTGGTTAGCTGTCATCTTTCAGATTCATTGTGTGCTGCTCTGTAGTTTGTGGAAAAGGTTCAGGGCAACAGGGGATTCCCGAAATGCAGCTGGCTCTTTCCGGCTGGGATGATGTGTGAAATGTGTGGGTTATCCAGCAAATGGTGTAGTAGACTCTTTTATTGCAGAGTAGGGCTAGGGGAAAATGGGAAAGTGACCACAATTTTGCCCATGTTGCCCACTCGTTTTCTCTCAGATCTCGTAACCTTCTTTCCTGTTATGATAAAATGTATTGTAGTGTAAAAGGTATGTGTGTGTAAGTTGCTGAGGGCTTAGAGCTGATGTAATAGCAGATACTCCACCTCTCCCGGAAGAGTCGGGAGTCTACCGCATATTGATAGCGGCTCTCTGACGCCCGCAAATTATGTACAATATCCCGGAAATCGAGCGAGACGCCCTGTAACAAATTTTTTATTCGTATTATAAATGACGATTAATGATCGTTTCAATGATGTTCAGATTTCGTTGAGACCCTCGCCTCTTATTTCGCCACACTTCGACATCACTTTCACTTTTGCCTCATGAATACTACTGAATGAGCGAACCCGTGTTACGCAGCTCACACACACACACACACACACACACATATACTGTATAGTGGAGCCATGTAGACCCTTATGACTTAGTAATAAAGGTGCAGTAAACAATTTCTGAAAAAAGTTGGAAGGGGATCGGACCGAGCACCAAAACAAACTTGTAGCCAATCAGCATTAAGGGGCGGACACACTCATTAGGAGGGAGGTGCCTGTGTTGCATAGCGTGTTCATGAATTTGGGGGTGGAGCTTAAAGATAGGGGTGTGATCCTTTTGGGTATAGGGGCGTGTTTGCTTTGGTGATTTCAAATATCAACAAATGTTGATATTTGAATGTTGCAAATGTTTGAAACTGTTGCTCTGTTTATAGTTAGCTACTGGAATAATAGCACATTTTGCTTAATGGCACAGACAATTGAAGGTCCAATAATGCCACAATAACTTAAGAACAGGACTGTGCTCTTCTTTTCACTTGCACAGAGTGTGTTTCTGGTGCAGAGTTGGTATAATAAGTAAACTTGTAAGCTTAAGTTTTAGCACATTCATTAGCCAGCATTGCCTCACACTCAAGAAATAAGGACAAAAGCTAGCCAGGGATTTTGACTCATAAAACAGTTTTCTTCACTTACTTGACATGACACATTTTCTGGAAGTTCACTTTGAAGTTTTCAAAACCCTACTGACCTTACTGGCTCGCTGGTTGCTGTATTAAAATATAATGTCCTTCTCAACTTTGCCTAGTCATCTGATGTTATAGGGTTATGACAGACTTGATGGCATAATTACGGCCCTGCGAACACTAATGTTGGGTTTCATAAACCATTTGGAATGAACTGGCTGGATTTGGGATGGAACATTGTTTCAACTTATATCCAGCCATACACAGCAACAAAAGAGGTTGTACATAATGTTGTAAGTCAGTCAGTGATATTAGCTTGACACTGATGAGAACAGTGCATCTTTGTTACTATAAAAACACAGATGCAGTGCTTACTTCTTGAGAAGAAAGAGACACAAATCAAATCTGTGGACAGAAAGAAGACAACCATTGCAATGAATCAGCTCTTGGCTCCCTCTGGTTCTTCCAAAATGATGAATAAAGCCCACGACTGTGTAAGCACCAGTGATCCCATTAGCAACTCAATGGGTAACGGATCTGAGTATCATGAATGGGCATGTTTTGTTCACACGGTCAACATAAGATGAATGTTCACCACTTTTGTAGCTTTCCAATAGATTAATTTGGGTTATTCTGACAATTTGGTGCCATTTAGGTTCCTAATAGCTACACGTTATAATGTTCTATTTATTAAGCCCAAAAGCCATCAAGTTAGGAATGACCTATAGTTGCATGAAATCCTGCAGACGTGATCTCACCGCAACTTGATCACAAGTCCACAAAGGAAAATGTGAAATGCTAGCATGCTAATGTTTTGCTAATGTTACAACTAGGTGCTCAAAAGTCCCTTTCTCCAGCATTCCAGCCCTGGGCCTCAGGATAAACAAAGTCAAAGATTTGCAAAGTGTAACTGGAGATGTACACCGAGTTGTTAGGGAGCGCTTTCCAAGAGAGATAAACATTTGCCTCAGTTTAGGTCCTTATTTGTCTTTCTCAGGAGTTTTCATAGAAAAAAAGTGTGATGCTTTGCGAGATGAATGACCTTAAATTGATTATCCATACAGTTCTTAAAACAAAGAACAAAACCAATATCTAAGAACACAGTGTCCCTTCAGATTAAATTCATATCTCCTGTGTAGATGAAAAAGAGTGGGCAACATGTTATTTTCCAATGGAGACATTTTGCTAAAATGTTTTAGTTTGAACTCACCATTATGGTGATGAGTGTTTTCTATGGTTGGGCACTTGGAACTTCAATTATTGTATTATTGTAATTTTCCCCCTATTGATGCAGCGATGCAACAAGAAATCACAGTTATTTGGTTTTAAAGGAAGGGAAGTAATAAATAGGTTGCTTTTAAAAGCTCATAATCAATAATAAATAACTAGTCTATTTTTCATGTCAACTAATGATCTTGCAATTGACCATGCTTGAGTCACAAACAGACTTTAACATTCAGGATGCCAAACACAACAATGGTGGCTATACTAAATCAAGAGTAAGTCAAGAATAAATCTAAAGTAAATTATCAAGTACTCTCTACTGTTATTTTTAGTTACTAGAACTCTCGTGTAAGTAACTACGCATTTGTCAGTGCAAAATACTATTCCTATTTCACTTTACTTCGTTTTTTTAAAGGCAATCGGTTTGCATGCTTTTTTAAGTAAGTCTAACTAGATTTTACAGTGTAGCATTGTTACGTTTGTTACGCCCAACACTGAAGCCTACGTACTCGTGTGCAACAGAGGAGGAAGCTTTACAGCGAGTGAAATGAAATCAACACAGTATCACTTTCTGGTAGAAAAGCCAATAATGCATTTAAAGTACACTCTGTGAAATAAAATACATGGCTCTTCCGTGGGTGTTTTGCATCTGGCTCGGTTCAAACACGTGTCTTTCTTCCCAGTTCTCTCAATTCCGCCCTTTCCATCCCTCTTTCTTGCTCCCTCAGCCCTCCCCAGAGGCCACTATAGCATCTGGGTTTGGAGTAACGCAATGACCGACCCCATACAAGGAACTTCCTGAAATGTCAGATGGGCCATTTTTTTTTATTTCTCTGCTTTATTGCCATCCACTTTTTCAAATGGTAGTGGTGTTGGTTTTTTGAGTGTGTGAGTGTGTCTCTGTTTGTTCCTTCTTCTTCCTGTGTGTTCTTCAAGTCCCTGATCTGGAACACCCCCACATCTCCACAGTTTTGAGTCTATATCCCACTCATTGGATCCACTCCCAGATGGAATCCAGAATTTAGCTTCAAAGACACAGAATAGATTATTGTCATCTACACCCTGAGAATCTTTCATTGTGTTTTGATGCTATCTTTGTTTACATTGCGCCATATGTAGCGGAATACACCTCCTCTCCTCAGCCTCAAACAATTCCGTCCTAGCAGGAGAGGGAAGTGTGGCTTAATGCACAGGAAGACCTGAGGAAATGCTTTATTTTCCTCATTAAAACTGGAAGTGGTCCTGAGAGGTTTAAACTGCTCTTGAAACCTAAAGTCTTGAGCTCTAGATCCAAGAAGGAAGATTCAGAGACTTCAAAATTACTTTACAAAAACATCTGCCTTTATTCTTACAAGAAAAAAATAATGCATATGTTCATTTTTGTGCAATCCATCTTCCAGACGGACAAATTAAACTTTCAACCAAAGTGGGTATAAACTTGGGGTCACATGGGATGAAATTGGGGAAATAATCATCTAAATGAATGTTATCTTAATATGTTATTTTATACAGGGAGTTCCTTAATTAACCTGTTCATTTGGTGTAATTGTTTATTTTTTAAATAATACAACAAAAATATGTTTTAAAAATGAATAAATTTTATTATAAAACAATTATCATATTTTAATTTTTGTTTTCTCACCTTCGTGTGATTAATTGTTATTAGTTTTATTAATAAATTGGCATAACATGTAAATACATTTTTTTTAAAACCTACTTATACCAACTGCATGTATGTTCAGTTGAATGCCACACTAATAAAGGCCAGTGTGTTCTCTGAATAAAATACACCGTTTTAATTTAATGTTACAGGTGCCTCCAAAGAATCAATAATGACTTATATAATTACATTAGAAATCATCTAGCATTGCTGTTTCCTCATAACAGTGGATTTATTTTTATGTAACTCAATTACATGACTTGAACAGCTAATGCCATTCCAGGTAATGACACTGTATTAACGGGAAATGATCTGTTCTATTTAGTATATTTTATGTTGTCTTAGAAATTATTTTAGTACAAATTATTATTGTCTGTCTTTTTTGTCTTAAAGATGCATTCA
The DNA here is from genome assembly GCA_030578255.1 of Tiaroga cobitis. Taxonomy (NCBI): domain Eukaryota; kingdom Metazoa; phylum Chordata; class Actinopteri; order Cypriniformes; family Leuciscidae; genus Tiaroga; species Tiaroga cobitis. The sequence continues at coordinate 16,582,482 of CM060592.1, read as the reverse complement.
GTAGTTTGGTGCAAATTTAAAGCCAAAGTCACAATTGACAATTCTTGTTTTTTATGGAATATTTCAGTATTGATTATAAATGATTTATCCATACATGTCAAAAAAATGAAGAAAATCATGTTCTCTCGTAATCTTGAATCAAAATAACTTCCCCTCCGTCTTGCAGCTCATCTCTTCTCTTTGATGATGTGTTTACTGGCATTAGGGCGGGGCAACCTGTCACTCACATAAGATCGACCAATAGCAAACCACAACCATCCAATCAATTTCCCATGGACAAAATCAAGTCCCACACAACATTTTTTCTTGTTCAAGAAGCCGTTTTACTCCGATATACCTCACAACAGGAAATAAAAGACTATCGCAGTTTTTATTTCATGCCACCTGTGAGATTCTGAGGTGTACATCTGATTGACACTTTACTATTCTAGGTCACTAGTAGTAGGTCACATGACTGTAACAACATGGCGGATATACAGTAGTACGTTCTAATTTCATTCATACAGTACTAACCAAATGTAGTACCTATGCGATTTCTCTGTTTTTAATCAGCCATCGAGGAGGGGGATAGAATCTCAGATGACAGCTGCCATTTTTAAGCAAGAATTGTGTCATACTAACCACCCAAACATTTTCACAAGCCTTTTCAGAAGAATTTTGTAGTAACATGCTAAAGAAACAAAACACGCTCACACCCTCTTCAATAAAGATAATTTATAATGTGTGAGCAGACAGTAAATTACATTTTCTTCCTGTATATTGCAACAATTTTTACATGACTAAGGTTCTTCTTGGTGTTAACCCTGTATGCATGGGAACACTTAACACACATTATGAAGGACGTCTAGCACACCTACAGCCAGGGGCAAAAAGTAACACTCAAACAGTTACGTCATTTGCAGAGAGGAACAGTATACCTACTGAAGTTAGGTAAAGCCTCGCCTTATTATTGCACTGGGCCAGAAGGATTGCGAGAAGGAAGTGAGCTAACTCAATCTTTAACAACGAAACAAGTGACGTTACCTCTGGTCATAATTTCTTTATCACATGATACAGTATCATCTATGTTAATGCATCCTACTGTCTCATAGAGTCATGTGTTTTATGCAACATCCAGTGAAACCAACCAAAGTCATCTGCTCTAGAAGGCCTTCATTCTGCCTGGGACTGACGCGGGAAATGAGTAACTCCATATCGGCCATCCTAGATAACACTGTTAAAGACATTGTTTATGAATTTATCTTGTCCGGTGTGTAGGCGATGGGTTGATGTCTTTGCTCTGTGCAATGGAACGCACTGTTTCATTGTGATGAGAGTATAGCAGAGCACAGGGAACCTGTTGTCTCACCCTCAGTTTTTCCTACTGAGGTTTTTCTTATAAGCCCTCTTCTGTTCTTCAGAACTACTTGCCTTTCCACTCTTTTGTAACATTATACAAGTCTTTACTGTCAGCATCCTTGCTGTCTGTATTAATGAATTAATGCCTGTAAAATCTTGATCGGAGCATCAATATAAATAATGCTACATGACAAAAAGAAGGCCTCAACCTGGTGATCGGTGATACTGCTTCTAGTGATCGGTTTCAGCCGATAATGGTTCCTGTTATCTGTATCAGCCGATACTGGTTCCTATTATCGGTATCACACTATACTACTTCTTCATGCCAGTATAATCCTGTGTTCATTATACTGGCATGCGTTTTATGCTTATTAAAGACAAAAGCGACTATGTTTAGAGTATACTCACGAAGACCGCAATATAATCCGTGAAAAATAACTTTTGTTACTGGCCAGCTGTTTTTGAGGCGGATTTTCTATGAATGTGCGCTTAGAAAATAATCTCTCAGAGAGTGCGCGAGCACTAAAAGACGTGCAAATGGTAAACTTCAGTCACGATGCACTGCTGGCCCGATTGTGCAAGTGAATATTCCGTCATGTCCTGACTCCTAAACGCGAGTGTGTATTATCGCCGCAGCGCTTGATGCTTGCCTTGCACAACACATTTTGAGAGAAGAGATAGAAGACGCGGCACCGCTGAACACTCACGCTGTTTGTGAAATTGCGTCTGGCAGATAGTTGTTAAAAGAATGATTTGATTTTATAATCTGTGTGGATTACGATTGAATTTCCCGCATTATAAATGGGAGACCTGCAGGAATGATTAGAATTATGCGCAATACCCGCAATCCCGCGCCGAAATTCGAGCCCTGTCGGTATCAGCCGATACTGCTTCTAGTGATCGATATCAGCAGATACTGGTTCCTGTGATCGGTATCAGCCGATACTGCTTCTTATCGGTATCAGCCGATACTGGTTCCTGTTATCTGTATCAGCCGATACTGCTTCTTATCGGTATCAGCCGATACTGCTTCCTGTGATCGGTATTAGCCGATACTGGTTCTTATCGGTATCAGCCGATACTGCTTCCTGTGATCGGTATCAGCCGATACTGCTTCCTGTGACCGGTATCAGAACATGCTGCTTCTAATGATTGGTATCAGCCGATACTGCTTCCTGTGATCGGTATCAGCCGATACTGCTTCCTGTGATCGGTATCAGCCGATACTGGTTCCTGTTATCTGTATCACCCGATACTACTTCTTATCGGGATCAGCTGATACTGCTTCTAGTGATTGATTGATATCAGCCGACACTGCTTCCTGTGATCGGTATCAGAAGATACTGCTTCTAGTGATTGATATCAGCCCATACTGCTTCTTATCGGTATCAGCCGACACTGCTTCCTGTGATCGGTATCAGCCGATACTGCTTCTAGTGATCGTATCAGCCGATACTGCTTCTTATCGGTATCAGCCGACACTGCTTCCTGTGATCGGTATCAGCCGATACTGCTTCTAGTGATCGTATCAGCCGATACTGCTTCTAGTTATCGTATCAGCCAATACTGCTTCTAGTGATCATATCAGCCGATACTGCTTCTAGTGATCATATCAGCCGATACTGCTTCCTGTGATCAGAATCAGCTGATACTGCTTCTAGTGATCGTATCAGCCGATACTGCTTCTAGTTATCGTATCAGCCGATACTGCTTCTAGTGATCGTATCAGCCGATACTGCTTCTAGTTATCGTATCAGCCGATACTGCTTCTAGTGATCGTATCAGCCGATACTGCTTCTAGTTATCGTATCAGCCAATACTGCTTCTAGTGATTGATATCAGCCGATACTGCTTCTTATCGGTATCAGCCGACACTGCTTCCTGTGATCGGTATCAGCCAATACTGCTTCTAGTGATCGGTATCAGCCAATACTGCTTCTAGTGATCGGTATCAGCCGATACTGCTTCTAGTGATCTGTATCAGCCAATACTGCTTCTAGTGATCGGTATCAGCCAATACTGCTTCTAGTGATCTGTATCAGCCAATACTGCTTCTAGTGATCGGTATCAGCCGATACTGCTTCCTGTGATCGGTATCAGCCAATACTGCTTCTAGTGATCGGTATCAGCCAATACTGCTTCTAGTGATCTGTATCAGCCAATACTGCTTCTAGTGATCGGTATCAGCCGATACTGCTTCTAGTGATCGGTATCAGCCGATACTGCTTCTAGTGATCATATCAGCCGATACTGCTTCTAGTTATCGTATCAGCCAATACTGCTTCTAGTGATCGTATCAGCCGATACTGCTTCCTGTGATCAGAATCAGCTGATACTGCTCCTTATCTGTATCAGCCGATACTGGTTCGTGTGATCGGAATCAGACGAAACTGTTTCCTGTCATTGGTATCAGCCGATACTGCTTCCTATGAACGGTATCAGTCGAAACTGCTTCCTGTGATCGTGATTGGCCCGAAAAATCCTCCTTTGGAGCACCCTTAGAATTTTTTTTGTCCATACCATTAAAGTCAAAACGTTCCAATGTTGTTTTGGACCCCACTTACTTTCATTGTATGGTCAAACATTCTTTTAAAAAAAACATTTCTTCAAAATGTCTGTGTTCTGCAGAAGAAAGAATGACATGAGGTTAAGTAAATTACAACAGAATTGTTATGCTGGGGTGAACTTTCACTTTAAATCCTTTTTAAGCAAGATGACATTTGAGACTTCTGTCGTTCAGATGTTTACAAGCTTTAGCTTTTCCTTCAAGAACAGACACGTTAAAGAATGCGACCCAACAATAGCGAGTATCCTCCATGATAAATCTCACCTGCCACATGTCAACACCTCATCTCACGGTACAATACTAGTTTTCCTAAGAAGACTTGGAGGAGGGGTTTCTGTAAATGTGTTGTGCAGTTCATCCATTCAGTGTTTATAGAGAGAGACTTTTTGCACTTGTGTGACTATAAAGCTCCATTCTTCAGCTCCTGGTCTCCTTGTCTCAAGCTGGCTCCTATAAACTGTCTCAACATACGTTTATCTTGAATGTGGAGTCTAGCTTATCCTAAAACTGGAAACAACTTTGACCTGAGACTAGTTGAGTTGTTTGGCCTCACTGTTATCTAAGCCTATTAAAGAACTAAATTGCCACCCACACAACAACCCTTTCTACCACTGACATGCAATATATAATAAGCTATTTTATTTCCATACTATGGAAGTCAATGGGGTACATCAACTGTCTGGATACCGACATTCTTCAAAATATCTTCTTTTGTGTACAGCAGAAGAAAGAAATTCATGCTTGATGGTGAGTATTACAGAATTTTCATTTTTAAACAGAAAATTTCATTTTCATTTTCCTTAAAAAGGAAATTTAAATTCTTAGTAATTTACTCACCCTCAATAGATTTTCTTTTATTTCCCTAATGATGATAGAATTTGTTTTTGTTTTTTGGTGAACTAGTCTTGCGACCCATTTTTACGCCCCCACCACCACAGTTGAAGACCACTGCAATTTAGTATTGTATAGTGATAGAAATATTGAGGATAAAGTAATGAAAGAATTGAGGAGGAAGAGAAAGGAGTGTAGCAGAACAGACCAAAAGCCATGAACACATCACTGTTGATTAAATTTTTTGTATTTGTCTTGAGGTTACTTTTTTCTGTCATATTTGTCTTATCTAATGTTTTGAATGCTAATTTCTTTCAAATGTGTGGGAATTCCCATCACCCTTTCCAGCTAATCAAGTGATGTCTTAGGAAGTCACTTTTGAAATGACTGGATCTGTCTTCTGTTGCACAATAACTTAATATTACTTATGCAGTAATGCAATTATTCACAATTGTACAGTCTGATGCATCTATTAGTGGAAACTGCCAAGATGTTGGTCTCATTGGGGATATCTTGTGTTGCAAAATAGAGGTTGTTGATACTTCATTTTGTCATTAATCATTGACGCCTCACAGTTTTATCTGTTTTGATTGCTGCCTTTTTCAGAATCAGAGCTCATAATGGTGTCTCTGCAGCAATATAGACCAGAATGAGTAAATGTAGTAGTAATTTTTTCCCAGATGAGTGTGTGAGAAAGTGTAAGTTCTCGTAGCATTCATACGAGCTCTCTCTTTGCCACAAGCACTATTTATCTTGGCCCACCGCAGAGTCTTTCCTTTGCCGCTCAGAGCACTTAAAACGAACGCCCACCTTGACTGAATTCTGATTGGTTCATTAGCTGCAAAAGACACATGCCTCAGATTGGCTCTGGCTATAGCATTTGCAGTTGAGTTATTACAATCATTTAGTCTTTTATTTGTATCAAATAAAGATTTTGGAAATGGTTTGGCCAGAGCCTAGACCTGAATTCAAGTGAAAACCTGTGGTTTGACCTGCAAACACACTCCATCTAATTTGTGTAATTGGGACACATTTGCATTGCAAAATGGGCTAAAATTCCACAAATGTGAAATAAACAAGAAGGCTCAAGACTGTGGTTGTTGTTAAAGAACTGTGTATAAAGCTTTTTGTGCTCACCAAGACTGCATGTATTTGATAAAACATACAGGAAAAACAGTAATATTGTGAAATATTATTACAAATAAAGTAACTGTTTTTGACAGTTTAGTGTTTTTAATATATATATACATGTACTTAATTCCTTTGATGGGAAAGCTGATCATCCTTCAGAAATAATTTTACTATGCCGATTTGGTGCTGTATGTATCATATACATAATTCACCCGCTATATTGCTAAATGTACCATATTGTTTTATATTAACAGACAAATATACCAGTATGGCTTCTCTTGAGACTCCTCTGCTTCAGAGCGGTCATAGTTAATGATATGCTAAAGCTCGCCCTGTACGTTGACGTGATTGGTTACAAGGTCTTTATTGTTTCTGGGACTGTTTTAATCTGGTTTAGATCTTATCTCTCTGATCGTCAACAGTTTGTCTGCATGAGTGGTTTCTGGTCTGAGGTTGGCTCTGTCTGTACGGGTGTTCCTCAAGGTTCAATTTTGGGCCCCTTACTCTTTAGCATTTACATATTTCCACTTGGACTGCTCCTAAGATCACTTGGGCTTAATTATCACTTTTATGCAGATGACACTCAGATTTATATTCACTCTAAGCCTGGTCAAAATTTGGATGTTCCTTTTTTAATACATTGTGTTTCTGGGATAAAAATATGGATGTCCCAAAAATGTTTGTGTCTTAATAGTGAGAAGACTGAGGTCTTGGCTCCTCTCATCAGCTTCGTAAAGCTGGCTCACTAATTTTAAACATAGATGGCTCAGTTTTGGATTCACAAGCTAAATAAAAAAAAAATTAGGAGTTATATTTGATTCAAGTTTGTCTTTCGACTCTCATGTGCAGTACACTATTAAGAACTCCTTTTTTCATCTCAGAAATATTGCTAGACTCTACTCTATGTTATCCCTCTCTGTGACTGAAAAGCTTATTAATACCTTTGTTCTTTGTTTTTTGACTATTGCAATGCACTTCTTGCTGGGGCTCCTAAAACATGCTTAACAAACTGCAGTATGTGCAAAATCCAGCTGCGAGGATCCTGATTGAAATCAGGAGAAATGCGCACATTACACCAATCCTAAAGTCTCTGGACTGGCTCCCGGTCAGGTTCCGAGTTGATTTTAAAATCCTTATGCTCACATATGAGGCACTGCATGGACTGGCCCCTAAATATCTGTCTGCGATTTTAACTTTATACACTCCCAAACGTCATTTTCACTTCTCACAAGCTGGTGTATTGGCAGACACGGTTGCGTTCTGTCGGGGACAGGGATTTTTCATCTTATATGCTCCTAGGCTTTGGAATGCACTCCCTCCTCATATTAGAGATGTACAGAATCTAAATATTTTTAAATCTTATTTTAAAAAATCATTTTTTTTAGGTTGGCTTTTCCTTGCTTGTCCTGACTTTTATATTATAGTCTGTTGTTTTTATTTGAAAATTCCTTGTGTTGTATTTTTTATTTGCTTGTTCTAATTATGTTATGTGCCTTGAGAAGCTGCTTTAAAGGCGCTATATAAAAATAAAGTAATTATTATTTTTATTATTATAAGGTAGTTTGCACATAAGAAACACTGGAGATTTCAAACCTCGTTTTTGAGACTGTCTTTGCAGTTTTAAGGAGAAAATACTCAGCAATGGTGTTGACTTATGAATTTGCACATGGTTTGTCTTTAATCATATTAAAAACGTCACATAGACATAACAACATTAAAAACTTTAATATATTTGAAGGAACTGTGATAGATTTTTTTTAATCTAAAATAAAAAACAGCATTTATTTTGAACATAGCCTAATAAAAGTTACTTTTGATCAATTTAATGCATCTTTGTGGAATAAAATTATTTTAATTTAATTTAAAATATCTTACTGACCCCATGTCTTACTGTATTATTGAATGAATAAAACTGATTCCAATGTGTTTGAAAGTATGTTGAAAAATAATTTGGTTGGGAGGTTTAATGGATAAAAAAATTGCAAAAAGAAACCAAAAACATTTTTGCTTTTATTGGAATGTGAGTTTTATTATGCTTTTTTCCATGAAGGCCTCAGTGGATTTAATTGTTCTTTCTTTCTCTCTGTGTGTTTAAGTGTGTCAGGGAGCGAACAACAAACTGAACCTCCTGGGAACAGTGGATGACCATTATCAGATCCTGGTAAAAATGTACAGCAACTGCACCGTGGTTCTGGAAAACCTGGAAATCACATATATGACAGAAAACCATGACTTGTCTTTTCTCAGGGTATGATATATATATATATATATATGTTTACAAACACTACGTTCAGTGCTATTTTACTGCTGTCTTACTGTTTGGTTACTGTAAGTCATCTATATACCAATGTTTTATTATTTTGTATTTCGTGACAGATGCCTCAACAATATTTAAATTATGCTGTATAACAACTCTTTATATAGTATTAGTGTTGGATGTTAGTAATGTTTCTTATTTTTAGAGCATCCAAGAAGTTGGTGGGTATGTTCTTATCGGGGTCAACTCGGCTCCCAGCATCCCCCTTGAGAATCTGCGCATCATTCGTGGCCACTCCCTTTATGATGAAGGATTTGCCTTGGCCGTCCTACTAAACTCCAACAACAGCATGGGATTGAATCAGTTACCACTGACTAGCTTAACTGGTATGTGCTTATATAAAAGTGATCTTTGTCCTAATTTTTTTTTCTTCCAAATGAGAATAACACATGCTTCTAACTGACCTGTATGTCTTTCGCACATTTGTTTTGTAGAGGGAATAACATTCATTAATCTCCATGCCTGGTGCTGAAAGTTATATTTGGAAAACAATAATAGACCTAAATTTCCACTGTCACTCTTAGTGAAGTTTGTCATACAGTACATTAATGCATTGTGCAAACACTGTCATTTTCCCTCCTAGAAATACTGAAGGGTGGAATAAAATTTACCAGTAACAGTCATTTATGTAATGTGGAGACCATCCAGTGGACTGATATTCTGAACATGAAGAGCCATCCTAAAATTATAGAGCCGGAACCAAACTTGGCAAGATACTGTAAGTCCCTCAAGATTATTATTATTTAAAAAATATATACACACATATTAAATGGTATTAATTAATTTTGCACGTTGATTAAGAATGTTCTACTCTACCTCCCGCAGGTAAGAAGTGTGACCCACACTGTCACAATGGTTCCTGTTGGGGCCCTGGCCCTCAAAACTGCCAAACAAGTAAGTGGTCCTAGCTTCCCCTTTATGCTTTCCCTCCGGTCTCTCTGTTACCACAGGTAATCAAGAGAATCAGGGAAACGCGCCACACAGTAATCCTTATAGCCCCGCGATGGGAGAACCAAGTCTGGTTCCCGGAGCTGATGCGGCTGTCACGTACAGCCCCTTGGCCAATTCCGGCGAGGAGGGCCCTCCTCTCTCAAGCCCGCGGCTCAATCTGGCATCCCCATCCAGAGCGCTGGTCTCTGCACGCATGGGTAATCAACGAATACCAGTTGTCTTGCCAGAAGGAGTAATGAACACGATTACGCAATCCAGAGCCCCCTCTATGAGGCGGCTTTACGCGTCTAAATGGTCTGTGTTCTCAAAATGGTGTGCCGATAGAGATCTAAACCCACGAACATGTGGGGTCCCGTGGTTGCTTGGCTTCCTTCAAGAGCTGTTGGATAAGGGCAGGTCCCCATCCACGCTCAAAGTTTATGTGGCGGCCGTCGCAGCGTTCACGGAGTCGACGCGCGGTCAGTCAGTAGGAAGAAACGAGCTCGTCATCCGCTTCCTTAGAGGAGCCAGAAGGATGAACCCCCCGCGACCCCCTTCATGCCCTGAATGCTTTCCCTTTCGAACCGTTAGACTCTGTGGACCTAAAGTACCTCTCGCTCAAAACGTTTTTCTGACAGCTCTGTCATCAGTTAATCGTGTAGGGGATTTACACGCGCTATCTGTTAGCGCTGCGTGTCTCGAGTTTGGGCCAAATGACTCCAAAGTCATCCTCAAACCGAAGCACGGTTATGTCCCAAAAGTGTTGGGCACTCCCTTTAGAGCACAGGTCATTTCTCTTTCGGCTCTGCCAGTATCTGATAGTGAGAGCAATGTTAATCTCCTCTGCCCCGTCAGGGCGCTGAGGACTTACATTACGCGCTCCGCCCCTTTCAGGCGTTCAGAACAGCTCTTCGTTTCGTTTGGTGGGCGCAACATGGGTCTCGCCGCCTCGAAACAGAGCCTGTCTAGATGGATAGTGGAAGCTATCGCATCCGCCTATGGGTGTAAAGGCCTGCAATGCCCCCAGGGCATCAGGGTGCACTCCACTAGAGGCATGGCCTCGTCGTGGGCTTGGTCCAGCGGAATTTCCATTCACGACATTTGTGAGGCGGCAGGCTGGGCCTCTCCGTCTACTTTTGTAAGGTTTTATAACCTGGAAGTTCCCGCCCTGCAGGCTAAACTTCTGTCAGTATGAGATGTGTGTTCGTCTTGCCCAGATTTATAATGCGCAGATGACTCTCATGTGACTCTGGCTCTCCTGGTTGAGCCGCGCTGTATGGTGATTATTAAATGGACCGGCGCTGCTGCTCTGCATACCCTATATGTGCTATATCCACTTATCTATGTTCCCCGGGATTCCCTGGGACTCATGGAGTGGATGCTGGGCGCGCACGGCGTTGACAATGGGTTCCCGTAGCGTAAGCAACTTACGCAATGCGAGAGAACCTCTTGTAGGAGAACGTACTCGGTTACGTACGTAACCTCGGTTCTCTCTAGTAGAGGGAACGATAATTGAGTGAATTTTCGCTTCAGCCGATGAAACCAGTGATGCAGCCCCCGAGCCCGTCTTATATACGCTAAGCCACCCCCCTTTCTGGCGGGCTGTGACGCGTAGAGGGCGCGACGTAACGCGCGAGGCTCAGCGGTAGGCTGCAGCAGTTGCCACAAGGCAGCCAATGGGCACGCAAGAAAGCCTGCTCTAGGTCTGCTGCTGCTGCACTGCGTTGACAATATATAGAAAATTAAGGATAAGTTTTGGCTTCAATATCTCGAGAAAAGATGACTTTACCCGTAGCGTAAGCAACTTATGCAATACTCGTTCCCTCTACTAGAGAGAACCGAGGTTACGTACGTAACCGAGTACGTTATCTTGTTTCATGCTGTACTGGTAAGTAATGCACAATACCTCTGCAAAATGCAGTGAATTGACAGTTTTTGGATTTCTGTAAGGATTTCTGTTAGCATCTCTAAAGTTCCTTCTCTCTCTGAATCTAGTGACTAAGGTGATCTGTGCGGAGCAGTGCTCGGGCAGGTGTAAGGGACTCAAACCTATAGACTGCTGCAATGAACATTGTGCTGCTGGCTGCACTGGACCCAAACCAACCGACTGCCTGGTGAGAAACACACGTGTGCAGATGTGTTAGATTCATTTCCAAACCATTCACTTGTTTGCTCATTTATCATTTAGTACATACTCTATACTATATTTAGCGTAAATATAGTTAGTGAATTAGGTGTAGACATAATGTTTAGATAATTATGAACTGAACTAGTGTGAATAATGATAGCAGTATGACTCAAGATTTGAGAAATTCACATCCGCTTGAATGTGTTAATAAAAACTAAAATAACAGTTTTTTATTTGAATATATATTCAAATGGGATCAAAGCTGAATTTTCAGCATCATTCAGTAACAGTCTTCAGTGTTACATCATCACATGATCCTTCAGAAATCATTATAATATGCTGTTTTGCTGCTCAAGAAACATTTCTTGTTATTATCAATGTTGAAAACAGTTGTGCTGATTAATATTTTTGTAGAAACCACTTGATGAATAGAAATTTTAAAGTAACAGCATTTTTTTAAATATATATTTGGTACAGTCCCTTTTCTCATGTACATACAGTACGTATTATAGCAATTACTATAACTAGGTCATAACAAGGTACTAACCCTGAACCTACCCCTAAACCTAACCTTAAACCATGTAGTTACCTTATATTACCAGTACTTTCTTGGGCAATTACACTGCAAGCACACTAGTGATGATATGCGATATGAAACCGAAATCGCGACACTCAGATCCATGAACCTGTGTCGCGCTGTGAGAAGGCAGAAATTACTATTACTATTATTTGAAGTTAACATTATAAAATACACAAAACTAGTTGAGGATGAATTCTTTAATTTTACCTGTAACCGCGATTCACACCGCAAGCGTCAGCAGCTCGTATTTTTTTCGGCGTGCATGTTAATCAATGAGTATGCTTTTGATGGATGAAATAAATATGTTTTCACACAAAAAGTGCCCAAAATGCACAGAATAAACATATCTAGTGAGTTTTAACAAGAACTGGAATAGGAAAACAAAAGAAAATGAAGACTCTATAGAGTATATAGAGTAAGACTATATAGAGAAGATTTACCTGTAGGTTTTTCAAATGTTATTTAATAAAAATATCTTCTTTTTTCTCTCAAAATCTCTCTTTTTGTTTTCTCTCCTCTCACGCGCTTTGTATCAAATCGTGGGTCGAAAATCGTCATACGAACTGAATCGTGGGTTTGGTGTATCGTCAACACCCCTAATGTACACTATAGTACACGTACTGTGAAATAAAGTGTGACCAAATATTTTGTAACATTATAAATCTTGTTACTGTCACTTTTGATCAATTTTAAGCATCCTTGCTGAATAAAAGTATTAATTGATTTTGTTAAAAACTTTTGAACTATAGTGTACTACTATATATAAGCCTTTGAAAAAATACAAGAAACAAGTTATTTAGTGGCTGGAAACATTTGTTACAGTGGAACATTCATTACCAATGAAGTGCACAGCTGCAGTAAATGTAATCTCAAGGGCAATGAAGATGATTTGGGACTAGTGCGCTCATGGGAAATGCTGTTTGTGTTCTGCAGGCCTGTAAGGACTTCCAGGATGAAGGGACATGTAAGGACGCGTGTCCACGGCTCATGCTCTACGACCCCAACACCCACCAGCTCGCTCCCAACCCCGACGGGAAGTACAGCTTTGGGGCAACATGTATCAAGATATGTCCACGTAAGGCCAGGCTAAAGTCAGAATGAGACACGAATCCTCACACCGTTTTTTTTTTTTTGCATCTCACTTGAACACACGACCAGATTCTAATTATATCTTTCATGCGAATTCAAAGCTGTTAGGTCTGCATTCTGGAGATTAATGTTTTAGGTGTTCAGGGTTAAAATATAAACAACACAATCCAGGTAAAGAGAATCACTCTGGTGCGGATCGTGAGCCTGCAACTCAAACTCTGGTTTCTGAATAACATCTCAGAAAGCAGGATAACCATGACAGAATGATTTGACGCATTAGGATTGTGTTGCTGGTTGGTTGTGGTTAATGACTCTGATGGTTTGATGTTTTTCTCAGATAACTATGTCGTGACAGACCATGGGGCATGTGTGAGAACATGCAGCCCTGGCACCTATGAGGTGGATGAGGGTGGAGTTCGGAAATGTAAGAAGTGTGATGGCCTGTGTCCAAAAGGTACGGTGGAGACTGCTGGTCAGGATCTGTAACAAGATGATGTTTTTAAGAGGAAAGATCGTTTGTCCATTTTTTTCCCTCTTTTTTCTACTTTGCAAACACATTAGTCTGTATTTTAATCCAATTTAAAAACATATAATTAAAACTAAATAAAAGACATAAAAACGATAAACCATTGCAGTGTCTGTGTCAAAGGTTTGGGCTTGATAAAAAATAATTTATGAAAGAAGTCTCTTATGCTCAGCAAGGCTGTATTTATTTGATCAAACATATTATTACAAGGTAAAACTTATTTAACCTGTAAATTATTTATTGTTATGATGTCAAAGCTGAATTTTCAGCATCATTTCTCCAGTCTTCAGTACCACAGGATCCTTCAGAAATCATTCTGATATGTTGATTTGATGCTCACGAAACATTTATCATCATTATCATTTTTGAATACAGTTGCACTGCTTAATGTTTTTTTTGTGGAAACTGTGCATTTTGTTCAGGATTCTTTGATGAATAGAAAGTTCATGAAAGTTTATGAGAACAGCATTTATTTAAAATAGAAATATTTAGTAATATTATAAATGTCTTTACTTTCAATTTGAATAAATTGAATATGGCCTTGCTGAATACAATTTTCATACTGGCTCAACATATTTAATTATTTAATTTCTTAAAATAAAATTTTGCAGATCCCAAACCCTTAAAACTTTTGATAATCACATTTTTTGTTTTGTAAAGACATTCATACATACAGTAAGCATAACTGAAGTCCTTCTGATCCAAAGTTTTTTAAGATAATTCAAAGCGTATATTCAGTCAAGTTTTTACTGGTAGCATAAGTACTGAAATTATTTTTGCCTTCAGGGCTAGCTCTTCACCTAAGAAAGGAGTTGCAGTTAATTTTTAATGTGTGTGCTAACAACCCCTTAGTTTGCAATGGGCTTGGAATGGGGCCTTTGACCGATGTCCTGTCAATCAATGCCAGCAACATCGACTCCTTTGAGAACTGCACAAAAATCAGCGGAGGTGTTTCAATCCTCACCACAACATTCAAGGGGTGAGAATGATATTTTACACTCTCTGACTGCACAATGCTGAGTGCCATTCTATGTTGCTTAAAGACAATTATCCTTTAAATATTTTTCAAATATCCCCGGTTGTTGGAAACTTGGTACCGGTTCTCGATACCCAACCCTACTTATACTCTGAGGACCATCAGACAGTCTACTAATATTCTAATGAGATTTAGTTGACATGTAGTTGCAACGTTTTATTTAGTAGAATGTCTAAAGTGGAAATTGAAATATTGTTACCATATTTTTTTGCCATTTGATTAGATTGTGTGATTGAGGCAAATTTTCCACAAACTCTTTGATATCAATCTTCCTATGGTGTCGTTAGGATTTGAGAATCATCTTGTTTTTGATGACCAGAAAGAAAATCATTTTATGATTTTTTTTTTTTATTGCAGTGACCCGCATACTAAAACTCCAGAACTGGACCCAGTCAAGCTCAACGTGTTCAGAACTGTAAAAGAAATCACTGGTAAGAATGCAGTGGTTTAATATTGGACATTTATGTTGGTTAAAATGGTGTATAATGAAGGGGACCTTTAGTGTTCATAAACTTCCTCTTCTCCCAACTCAAAGGCTTCCTGATAATTCAGCAGTGGCCGATAAACATGTCATCCCTCGGCGCCTTTGAAAACCTTGAGGTCATCCGTGGACGGACAAAAACGCAGTAAGTCAATAAAAAATACAGTAGTTTCAAAAGGGGCTTTCGCACTGGGTAGTTCTAGAAACTTAGTTGTTGGAACTAGCCACCAGGGTGGTTCCCCGAGAAGTAAAAGTTTCTACTTGGGCCATTTTCCAGGTTGCATACGCACCGCCAGTAGAAACTCTGAAGTGAAGTAATCCGCACTTGTTGTTTTGACTTTTGTTTTGTCGGTGCTGAGAACGCCAGGCTGAGCACACAGCGTTCCCATTCTCCATGTTCATTAGTTTACTATCTGTTTAACAGTCATGTCTAATACGTTATTAGATAGAACTGAAAAAAGTAGACCGTATATGAAAACGTATTATAGCGTTTATAGCGTTTGCCGTGTGGTTGATGTCGCTAGCTGAGTAGAAATACATAATCATGTTTCACTTGGTCCTCTCAAAGTTGCATTGGATTTTCTCCTTAGGGTAAAGGTTGAGAGGTCCATATCTCACTGTTTTCCATGTTCGTAAAGTTAGTTTCTGGAGTAAATATGTAGGCTATAAACTGTGTGTGTACACTGCTTTTTTTTTAATGGTGGGTGCTGGTGTTTCGCGTGCGTTCAGCCAATCATCGTAAACTTACGTCACTGGTAGTTCCTTTAGTGCTGGTTTAGACCCTACTCTGAAGTAGGAGCTAAATTAGTTCCCCCAAAAGGCGTTCCTAGAACTAAAATCGTGCCAGTTCCTGCGGTGCGAACACGGGTACTTCCACCATTAGTTTTAGGAACTATTAAAAGGTTCCTCCGGTGCGAAAGCCCTTAAATATGTTGGCATTCGCAGAGAATGTTGACGGATTGCGACAAATTCCAAATTAGCCAGCCGCTCCTAAATGAATCACTTTGTTGAGTCTGTTTTGCATATACAGAACATCCATCTTTCTCTCCTGTTCTCACAGAGGTACATACAGCTTTGCTGTCATCCAAACTGAAATCACACATTTCGGCCTGCGGTCCCTGAGGGAGATCAGTGATGGTGACGTGATTATCCATACGAATAAGAATCTCTGCTACACCAGCCCTGAACACTGGAAACGCCTCTTCAAATCTAAAGATCAGATTGTCAAAATGTCAGCAAATGCTGATGCTGCCATCTGTGGTAAATTAATTATCACAATAACACTTGTCAAAGAATTTCAGTTTAGTTCAACCAAAAAAATGACAATTCTGTTGGAAGTTCGCTCACCCTTGTGTCACTCCAAGCTGCACTGTATGTGGCTTTCTTTTCAGTGAAGCACAAAAAGATAATTTTTAAAGAATTTTCACACAGTCCTTTTCCAATTGCTGTTCATACGGATCAGTCAAGCTTTGTACAGAATTAACACAAATGTGCTTAAAATCAAATCATTAATTATGCTATTGATTAATATTGCCATGAATTTCAACGACCCAACAATAAATAAATGACATGGAAATAGCTGAATAGAAAATGTTGCAACCAAACCCTTGTGAAAAAGAAGTGTGCTTAATTCTATTAAATGTGCACTTGTAGTGTACTTCAAACATATATATATATATAAATATTAAAAAGTACTTGCAAATTGAGTACACTTTCATTACTGGTTCTTCACACTTAAGTACAATTTTAAAACGTGCACTTTGTAAAAATGTCAAATTAAGGTACATTTTATATCATTGCACAAACATTAACATCCAATAAAAAAACTAAGAATTGTTCATTTTAATAACTTGACATCAAATATGCCCACAGATTGGACATCTGTGATATCAAAGTTATTTGGTTCTTGCATCTCCTGAATAAAGCATATGAAATAAAGGAATGAAGTTGTTTGGATTACTTTTATGGTGATTGGATTTTTTTGCATGGAAAATAGCTGTGTGAAGATTCTTCAAAAGGTCTCCTACATTCAGCATAAAAAAATAAGAAAACATATGGGTTTGCAAAGAGCAAATACTACCAGAATTCTCTCTTTTGGGTGAGCTATTCCTTCAAATTCAAGCATCCATTTTTAATGGAAAGTTTATTTTTATTTTATTTTTTACAGACCTTTAAGGTTGATTTAAAAAAATGTGCTCGGTATATGTACTTTGGGTTGATATCTTATCTTAGTGTGTGTGTTACAGCGAATCAGAGCAGCACGTGTGATGAGATGTGCACGACTGATGGCTGCTGGGGTCCTGGTCCCACCATGTGCTTCATCTGTAAGCATTACAGCCGTAGAAAACACTGTGTGGCTTCCTGTAACCTACTGGCTGGGTGAGTGATACCCTTATGCCTTCTCAGTTGATCCATGTTCAAACTTGAAATAACAACTCTACAAGTGGCCAAGTCTCTTAAAGTCCCCCTGTAGTCAATAATTGAATCCCTTAAAGCTCATCTTTAATCACCAAAATTAATATTTAAAAAAAAATATCTTCATGCCTTAAAATAACTTGAATGTAACTCTACACCCTTGCCTCATTTAGTATATGCGGTTCTATGAATATGCAAATTAACCCTGCCACCACTCACTCACACCAGCAGCTCAGAGATCCACTCGTTGGCAATCACCTGATTGGTTACAAGCTAATTTGTGACTTCAGAAAACCCAGCGATTTCAAACCGCGATTTCCAAAACGTCTTTTTTTTTCACTGCAGTTTTAAGGAGAAAATAATCAAAGGTGCTGACTTAGAAACTTGCACATTGTTTGTTTGAAATCATATTTAAAACGCCACATAGACTTTTAAACAACATCAAAAACTTGATTTCCACCGCAGGGAGACATTAATGCAAACACCTAAAAATGAAAATAGTCTTATCATCTGCCATTCCACATCCGTATTACAATTGGTTGATTGGTTGATTAATTGAATGATTTGTTGATTGGTTGGTTGGTTGATTGATTGATTGATTGATTGGTTGGTTGGTTGATTGGTTGATTGATTGATTGATTGATTGATTGATTGATTGATTGGTTGATTGGTTGATTGATTGATTGATTGGATGGATGGATGGATGGATGGATGGATGGATGGATGGATGGATGGATGGATGGATGGATGGATGGATGGATGGATGGACTGACGTATTGATGGATTAATTGATTGATGGAGTGATTGATTGGATGGATGGAGTGATTGATTGGATGGATGGAGTGATTGATTGGATGGATGGAGTGATTGATTGGATGGATGGAGTGATTGATTGGATGGATGGAGTGATTGATTGGATGGAGTGATTAGATGGATGGATGGATGAATGGATGGATTAGCTTTCTTTTTTTGGTCTATTATTGAGAGAAATAGGACAGGAAATGTTGGGAGAGTAAGAGGGTGAATATCTGAAAAACTATTTAGTGTATTTTAACTTTTGGTGTTAAGTGATTATTTGGTTATTTCAATGATGATTTAAACTGAACGCATTTTTGTCTATATAGTGAGCCACGTGAATATGAGGTCAACAAAACATGTGTGGATTGTGACACTGAATGTCTGCTCATGAATGCAACTCTGACCTGCACCGGCCCTGTAAGTATCAAACCAAACCTACAGCACCGCATGTTCTGCTACAGTAGATGCCAGTAAACAGTGTTTATTCTTGAATTTGAAATAGCTGATGGCAGCACACCAGTCTCTCAAACCAATGTTTTCTGGCCAAGTAGTGTCATGGAGACACATCATTAAATTCACATCATTAGAAGACTGTGGAAAAGTTGCTTGTTGCCATCTAATTTCCAACTTTTGTCCAGGGACCCGACAAATGTACAGTCTGTGCTAACTACAAAGATGGGCCGCACTGTGTACCACGCTGCCCGCAAGGCGTACCGGGAGAAAAAGACATACTCATTTGGAAATATGCTGACGAGATGCGCGTGTGCCAGTCCTGTCATGAGAACTGCACCTCGGGGTGAGAGAGGCTTCATATACGATGCTTTCATTTGAATGTAATGACATGAAACGATCATTTGTGTAATTCAACCAGGTTCATTAGGGACCGCAACATGTACTAGTTGTGATTTGTTGGATTTTATGTTTTGCATTGCAGATGTACTGGGCCTGATCTGAAAGACTGCAAAGATTTCAAAAGGTGAGATGCAAATCCGTCCTATAATGCTTTGTGATTCTTGGGATATTCCAGAAATGTAATGTCTACAACTGCGTTCATCCGGTTACACATTATTTTGATGGTCCACTTTAGACATTGTACTAACTATAAGTAACTTTGCAACTAAATGTCAACTAACTTAAGGCTGGCCCACACTAAAAGATTTTTAAAATCTTACCAGATTTTCAAAATGTGAGAGAGAATAAAAATATCATAGATTTAACAGCTTTGTCCCTCTAGGACCCTATCATGCAATGCAGCGCCAGGAGTTACGCAAGTGTTTTTGGCCAGTTTCAATCCGACGCAGTTTTCATTTTCACGTCCTGCGACACGTTGTTTAAATAGCAAATCCATTTGCGCCCATCTGTGCGCTCATGGTCCGCTGGTCTGAAAACGAGGTGTGTTCAGGCGCGTTGCTATTTCGAGGCGACTGAAATGGACGCCGCCATTGACCAACTGAAACCCGGTCTGAAGTCAATGGCGCAATATTTTTTTTGTTATGTAAACGCGTTAGTAATGTGCGCCTATAGGCGGGTGCACAACGAGTGTACACTTTGTCCCGTAGATGTTCTGCTCCTTAACCTCACGCACGAGCAGATTCGTTTCCTCTCTGGAGAACCGTTCAGTTTTTTCGCTTACAAATTCCGAGATCAAACGTGACTTTAGAGTAAGCAAACATGGCAGATGATGGCCAAGAAGAAATGGCGATAATAGTGTTTGGACTGTTTTTTACAGAAAATTCATGTAAAAAAAGAAAAAGGTTTGGATGAAGTCATGGAGATGGCGTTACATGGACTTTATATGTTACAGTGCGAGCTGGAGGTGAGCTCGCTTTCTGATTGGGTATCGTTTCGTTTCATGTGACAATCTACAGAGTGCGTGCGTTTCTGATCGTTAATGTTCAACACGTTTATGATTTGAGATTGGTGTAGCTCCGGCGTTCGTAACTTTGCAACTACATGGCAACTTTTTCTACTAACCTGAACCCTAAAACCTTAACCTAACAATCTACTAACAGTCTATTACGGTCTACTAATAGGCTACTCTGATGAGAGTTAGTTGCAAAGTTAATAGTCAGTAGAATGTCTTAAGTGCACCATCGAAATAGTTTATGTTGAAAAATAATGAGGCTGTGAATTAGAACATATTTTTAGCATACCTGCAAAAAATTCGCTGTTTTGAATAAAAATATGTAATTTATGGGAATCGTGTAGATCCGATGAGTTGTTTTTTTTTCGGGTGGTGGTGGGGGGGGGGGGGGGGGGGGGGGGGGGTTAAACTTCGGTAAACTTCACAATAATAATTGGGAATGTGCTAATTAGACTGGAGTGAGAGCATAGACGTCTTTCGAGCTGTTGTGATTTTTTTTGCCGCTCTGATGATGCAGTCACTCAGATCGCTGTGAATCGATCACCTGTTCCGCTTTACAGCACGACAAAAATCATGAATGAACTCAGGGCTCGACATTAACGCTTGTCCGGGACAAGTGAAAGATAATTTTACTTGCCCGACCGGACAAGTTACTTAATTTTAGTGACAAAAAATAACCAGGGAAGCATCGAAACGCAAGAATGAATGTGATTTTATTACATTCAATGTAAACAGCGATTGATAATGGGTTGTGTATTTCTGGTAACAACGTCGCGTTGAGGCTCTTTGTTAGAGATACATTCGTGGAGAAACAGCACACAGAAAACTCACAGAAGAAATGTACTGAGGTAAAAATTCAAATAGCTGTGTTATGTTAAACTAAATCATATGTTATAAATAAAACAACTAAGGGAGCTGTTTTGCTGAATATTATTATCACGATTGAAAATGTTACATTGAATTTATAGTTCAATAAACAAGTAGCGTAGTTAATGTTTATTATTAAGCTACTGACATTTTAGACACAAACAATATCAACTGTTTTTGTTCTATTTCATAGACGAAATTAATAGTTTCACAGGAAAGCAACAGCAGCGCGGTGTTTTGTTACTGAATGATTCAGCGTTTTGAACGAATCTTTTGTATGAATGACTCAATGACTCACTAATTAAGACGGTCCCTTGCCGCCACCTATTGGCGGTTTCGTTTCATGTTTAAGTATTGCATTTTTTTTATTTGTATATTCAAACATTTATTTAAAACATCAATCTAACAACATTATTTATTGCAGTTGTAATTTTGCAGTGCGAATTATTTAATTTGATGGGTAACAAAATTACCCAAATTACTCCCCGAACCCCCAATCTGTCACCGTTTTCGGCACTGTTGAGTTTGCAGGTATGTTTTAGAAAATGATACAGAAAAAAGGGATTCTGCGTTAATTACGTTAAAAAAGTTGAACGTATTAAACTGAAAACAAATTTTATGCCAAGGGTCTAACTTATCATTCATTATTTCAAATAAAAACTGTTTTACCCTTCACATCTAAATGAATTAATTTAGGCTACTTTTAAAATCGACATAAATGGACATCCATTTTATCCAATGACAAAAAAAAAATTATTTTAAAGCTACACTGTGTGATTTTTACCCCCATCTAGCGGTGAAAAGGTATATGACCATCCAGTGAATATTAGTTTCTGTTCCTCTCAATTCCGATTTCGTTTTAACTCCTACGGTGGCCAATGTAGTCCAAGATTAACATGGCTTCCAGTTCGACCTCGTCCATGAGTGTTCCTTCAGGTGATGAGGTTATTTTAGAAAACTATTATAATTTGCAGTAATTCAATTTGTCAGGTAACATATAGGTTATGACATCTATGTAAAATGAATAATAGTTTTATGTTTTCGTCATTTTTTTACCATTTCATTGCTAACATCAGTTATCAGGTTCCCAGATGAATGCAAGCTAATCTTAGTAAAGTAACTTTTATTTTTAACTCTTTTTGGCTTCCTTGGCGACTCTGATACGTATCCTCGAGAATAAGAGTGATCCTCCATCAGCAACAGACTTTCAAAAAGGCTCTTAGGTTTTTATATCAGTCTCAAGCAATCCCCCTCTTCACATTCGACACGGTGCCATCGAGTGTTAAAACGCGAAAGGCGAAGCTTGAATTAACGGGTATGTCCCTCTTTGGCTAATGTACTTTCAAGATGGAGGGGCAACATGGCGACCGACATTAGAACCCCTTACCCGTATGTATTTTCAATGGCATATTATACACTCATGAGAATACTTTATTACTTGAACGAAGTAAATATACATTAATTAGCACATATATTTTTGAAAGAACTAAGTGTTTTTAGCTAAGAATAAACAAAAAAAGTTACACAGTGTAGCTTTAAAGTCCCTGTAAAGTCAAATTAAGTATGTGTTCTGAGTATGTCACACCACAGAAAAATGTATTATTAGCCATCCAGCCAAATTTGAATGATAAAAAAAGCCGGCAAGTACATAAAATAAGCTATCAAAATCTTGAAAAAATTTGCATTATTCTCTGCTCTCAAACGCTGGGGGCGTGTCCGCTGGCTGCGCTGAAACCACGCCCACTCGCGGGAAAGCTGTCGACGGCGATATTAGGTGATACTGCTTTCGGGACGGGAGGATGAACGCTGGCGGGGGATAGTCGTTTCGGCCCCGTTCACCAGTAACAGCGGATTATCAGTGAATCCCAGTTGTCTCTGAGGAAAGTTTATAAAACGATCCTGTGTAAAATGATCAATACAGAGGCGGGTGTTGGCGGTGATCCTCAGCTCTTCATCAAGGTTGGCTCTACACAAAATGAATCCACCTCTTCTTGATGTGATCGTTTTTAGGAAATTTAAATAAAGACACCGATCTGTTTTGTACATGATCGCATCCAGGTAGTAGCCTACGCATTTCCGTGTCGAAGGCATAGCTAGCTAGCAAACAGTAGGCTGTAGTAACTAATAGTACTGACAGTAACTCGCGTTTGAGCGGCGAATGCGAATGGTGTCGGGAGAGATCAGCCTCAGTCAGTGGCCTCGGTGTGTCATCAAGTAGGGGCGTGTCCGCGAGCTCATGGGCTCCAGTGCGTCATCGAGCCCTGTTTTAGCCCCGCCCAAAAAATCCGTAAAATAGCAATGGTGAAAAACTGTTTAACGGTCTAACTCCGCATTTCATTACTTCACAGTTCACAGTCTTTGTAATATGTTTTAGCAATACATTTGTAACATTTATAATGTGTTTAGAATTTGTTTGTAGAATTGCCTTTACAGGGCCTTTAAACTCAAAACTGCTCAAATGGAATAAATCTCACAAATGCTGATGTTCTAAAGAAAGTTCATCATTAATAAGAGCACAACCACTCTTAAGATTCAGTATCTTTGGCCAGGAGAGAAATTATAGGTGAGGGGACCATCTTCAACTGCATGCAAAAGGTTTGTTACTCAATCATGTTCCTTTGGTCTGTAGTTCGGGTTTGCCCATGATTGCCGCTGGTGTGGTTGGAGGTCTGCTGGCGTTTGTAATCCTGGCTCTTGGAGTGGCTGTTCTTTTCCGCAGACGCCACATCAGAAGGAAGAGAACCCTGCGACGACTCCTGCAAGAAAGAGAGGTCAGACCGCAAGACAACCAGGATATAAATATTCTGAATATCTACTGTTGAACATCCAAACACTCACAGAAGGAAGAGAGTTGGCAGAGTTTGATGTCTGCGGGAAAGAGCTGAATGATTTATAGCTTCGGAATAGAGTCAGATATAGTAACTTCAGACAAGCTGAAAGAATGTGAGATCAATGCAATAAAGCCGGTTTGCAGCTGTAATGTCAACAGTCTAGTACGAAAGCTGATGGAAATCAGTCATTGAGGCAATAGTGTTCATGCGTACAGGCAGATCCGTGTCATCCCGTGCTGGTTGGAGGACAGGATGTGTGTTTGAGTGTGCAGGGGAGGTTTCCTGACTCTGTTTGTCTCTACAGCTAGTGGAGCCTCTGACCCCCAGCGGCGAAGCCCCCAACCAGGCCTTGCTGCGAATCCTCAAAGAGACGGAGTTCAAGAAGATCAAAGTGCTTGGGTCCGGAGCTTTCGGCACTGTGTACAAGGTGACTGACCTCTCTTTAGGGTTGCGTATGTGTATGTAAATACTTTTTTTGTGTTTCCTCTTCTGATGCCTTCTCAATTTTCTGTACAAAATAAGCGCAATAGACCTTAATCGGGGTAGCGCCTTATTTAATTTTTGACAGGAATGAAAACAAGCCTGTGAGTGATAGTACAGGGCATTCAATGTATAGCACTGTTGTTTAACAACATAGCGATTGTTCAGCTGATACAACGTCTTTTCGAAAAAAGTTGTAAAGTTATACAGTGCTTGCCATTGTAAAGACTCCAAGTCTATCCCTCACGGTCTCGTTTTCATGTGTTAAATTCAATATGGTGTCTAACCTGACTAAAGCCGGGTCCATGACTGCAGGATATCAGGCGATTTTTGCACGATCCGTTTGACTTAGGGTGTCGTGGTGGTGATTCGTAAACGACAATTCTTGCGTTGGGATCAAGCGGCAACCTTCCGGTCTCTCTTGATTCCGACACGGAAGTGACTTAAACTGCAATTCATCGACTGGCCGCTAGAGACGGGCTCCAAAAGAGAGTCAATCCCATAACCCCCCCTAAAATGCCCAAATTTACAGCAGAAACATTTTTATTAGGGCCGGGACTCGATTAAAAAAATTAATCTAATTAATTAGAGGCTTTGTAATTAATTAATCGAAATTAATCGCATTTTAATTGCATAAATATTTGAACTGAGAACAGTGAGAAGTAATTTTTTTCACATGGATTTTTAGTATACCATTGAATAATGACTGAATACATAAGCTTAAGCAACAAAATATTGTTTATTTTTGTTCAACCAAGTCCAGCAGACCAGTGTTTTTTGCCATTAAGTGTAGCAATAGCATATTGCTACACTACACTAATAGCAATAGCGAATTCCTTGTTGCATAGCTTGCACACAACCATGCTCTTATCGACGCTTCCATCCGTTCGTTTTTGTAACAAAATTTCCCATTCACCGGCCAACCAAAGCGATCTCGTCAGCTTCTTCGTCATGAACGCTAGTTGGTGCGCCAGTATAATCGGTCCGCCGAAACTCATCCAGTGAGAAACGTTCCGCGGTGCAAAAATAAGTGCGATTAAAAATAATTTTTTGTGTAATTAATTAACGCGTTAAAGTCTGTAGTTAATTAATCTTAATTAACGCGTTAAAGTCCCGGCCCTAATTTTTATTTTAAAAGTAAAACTTTTTTTTTAGAACACGTCTGTTTAAATTACATTAAAGGCCCTGTAAAGGCAATTCTACAAAAACATTCTAAACACATTATAAATGTTACAAATGTATTGCTAAAACATATTACAAAGACTGTGAACTGTGAATTACTGAAATGCGGAGTTAGACCGTTAAACAGTTTTTCACCATTGCTATTTTACGGATTTTTTGGGCGGGGCTGAAACAGGGCTCGATGACGCACTGGAGCCCATGAGCTCGTGGACACGCCCCTACTTGATGACACACCGAGACCACTGAGGCTGATCTCTCCCGACCCCATTCGCATTCGCCGCTCAAACGCGAGTTAGTACTGTCAGTACTATTAGTTACTACAGCCTACTGTTTGCTAGCTAGCTATGCCTTCAACACGGAAATGCATATAGGCTACTACCTGGATGCGATCATGTACAAAACAGATCGGTGTCTTTATTTAAATTTCCTAAAAACGATCACATCAAGAAGAGGTGGATTCATTTTGTGTAGAGCCAACCTTGATGAAGAGCTGAGGATCACCGCCAACACCCGCCGCCCTCTGTAGTGATCATTTTACACAGGATAGTTTTATAAACTTTCCTCAGAGACAACTGGGATTCACCGATAATCCGCTGTTACTGGTGAACGGGGCCGAAACGACTATCCCCCGCCAGCGTTCATCCTCCCGTCCCGAAAGCAGTATCACCTAATATCGCCGTCGACAGCTTTCCCGCGAGTGGGCGTGGTTTCAGCGCAGCCAGCGGACTGAGAGCAGAGAGTAATGCTCATTTTTTCAAGATTTTGATAGCTTATTTTATGTACTTGCCGGCTTTTTTTATCATTCAAATTTGGCTGGATGGCTAATAACACATTTTTCTGTGGTGTGACATACTCAGAACACATACTTAATTTTGACTTTACAGGGACTTTAAGCCTTAAAGTTGTGCATAATTAAGGGTGTGCCCACTTGAGTGACAGGTGGATTGTCGCTGATGTCACTACTAGCCGTTCGTCTGCTGTCTGTTAGCCGTCACGTCACCTCAGCTAATCCCGCCTCTTTGCCCATTTTCATATATCCGGGAGTGTCGCTTGTTCCGCCTTCTCGATGACATCACGCTTGTTGTTAAAGATGCAATGTGTAGTCTGACTTTCTTGTCCATGACAATTTAGGAGTGAAAAATCGCATAACCTGACACAATGATTATCGTAGGAAACAAAAATATTATGTAGTCTGAAACCGGCATAAGGTCTATTTGTTGTTGATTTGTAGACATAAACATTATAACTTTATCTCAGGATGATTTCAGCTTTGAAAACTTGCTTACAAAACACTGGGTGTTACTCATGAAATATTAAGACCAATATACGTTGCTGCAGGGTTTGTGGGTTCCAGAGGGAGAGAGTGTGAAGATCCCCGTCGCCATTAAGGTCTTACGAGAAGCCACGTCTCCCAAAGCAAACAAGGAGATCTTGGACGTGAGTATTAGAGAGTGAATTGAGGTGTTTATGTCATATCTGTGTTTTTCACTGTGACTCATTGTCTGTCAATACTGCATAGATAATTAAAGCCAAATATCTAAATGTCAGCATGAAATGGAAGTTGCGATAGTCTTTTCTTTCCTATCCAAGTAAAACGGCTTCTCGATAAGAAAAAAAATTAGGGCTGGACTTGATTTTGTCCATTTGGGAATTGATTGGATGGTCAACATGACATCATGACTTTTGCGTAAACAGACACGCCACTTTCAAGTCAAGTTGCGTGTTATCTATACGCATTTTGAGATATCCGCGTGTATGCGTGTATGTCTACGCCATTAATGTCCAAGTGATTCCGCGTATATGTACACGCCATTAAATTTCCGAGCGAAACGAAGCAAAATGTAGATCTATATCTGGGGAGCGATATTTTTTTTCCTAGGATGGTAGGGGAAGACTCATAAATGCTATTAACCCCAGTGACGGGTAGGTTTAGGGACGGGGTGGAGGTAGGTCATATATTTATATATACAGTAATAACGTTAAGTCAACTGCGTTCATAAACACGCTGAAAAGCGATTGTGCGTGTTAATAGCACCCCAAAAATGGAAATACGAATTGGCGTGTCATACACACGCAATTTTATGAGATCAGTCTGGGATGGTTGTGATTTGCTATTGGTCAATCTCATGTGATTGACAGGTTGCCCCGCCCTCACCCAAGTTAACACATCATCAAAGAAGAGAAGAGATGAGCTGCAAGAGGGAGGGGAAGTTATTTTGATTCAAGATTACGAGAGAACATGAATAATGCATGAACAAAAAATAATGATGTGCACACCCTAGTAAAAATAAAACTTTACCAAAATCTATTTAATTAAAATACGTGTATTTCATACTAAGTATACTACAAAACCATTAACATATTTACTGACTTGTACACTTGAGACTTACTGAAATACTTTATTTGGAGTACTTATTTATTGCACAATGCACTTAATATTAAGCCTAACGTGTGTTTAATATCACTATTAGTAAGGGTATTATGATCTCTGTATAATATCAGTGTTTAAATACAAGATATTTAAAGTGTACTTGCAATAGTTAAATTTTACCACAATCAAATATATTTAAGTATATCTTTAGTTGGACCTCAGCACTATTTCTGGATAACTAAAGTACATTAAGTAAAAAAAAATGTTTTTCCAATTTAACAGGCTTTAAGTATACTAAAAGTACAATTTCAGGGTATTTATATTAAAGCAGCACTAGGTAACTTTTCAACCTTCATAATATATGTCCAAGTCTCTTGTGATGGTACATCGACTTACAATAGGTTGAATGACACGTCTGCCATAGCCTGACGGGGTCTGTAGCGTTTTTAATCGTACTTTTAAACTTCGGGTTTCGGGTAGTAACCGACGAACAAAGAGAACTACAAAATTCGATTGCTTTACGGCATATACGTCACTTCCACCAACACCCCCACTTCCTTAAAATCGGACGTGCGAGCCAAATGTAATAGTCATGGCCGAAGAAGCACAGAAAAACAAAAAAGCAAAGGTTTTATCGGAGCAAAGCAAAAAGAGAAAAAGAGAAAAAGAGAAAGTGATCGCGTTAAAGGCAGAACGAGGATCAACATTGGGCCAGTGTTTTCTCGCTGGCGTGAGCTGAAGGAGGAGGAGGGGTGCCCGACCGATGGACTTGGCTGTCATGCTTGCATACGATCTGTTTTTTTTTGTCTGCCTGACTATGTTACGGAAGCTATCTTATCCTCCGTTTATCTTCATGAATCAAGTAATGATAGTAGAGTAGCGAATTATCAATCTGGTAGCTAGTAAACGATATTCTAGTTTTTGATGGTTAGCTATCGCTAGCATTCTCGTTCTGATTTGAACTTTGCAATCGATGAAATGCAAATAGCAATGTTTGACCTAAAAAGTGTACTCTACTCAACACGTACAAAGAAGATTAGTAATATTATCATTGTGTTCATAGCTTCTCATTTGTTACATGTGTAAAGTTACTTGACTGTGTAATTTCCGATTATTGATAGCTACAGAGGCAAACGGGATTCTTGTCGCAATTTTTTCGGATGACGAATTTCCACCGTCATGTTGTTCTTGTGCAATACTAAATAAAATAAAAAAATCAAATGAAAGCCTATGTCTAAACGGCGTGTACAAGTTTGGTAGGGGCTACATTCTTGCAAGTAAATATATAGATGTACAAAATCATTTTTTAGGATACCTAACATATCTGTGATATTTGTTTATTTGTCTTGCCTCAAGCTATAATGCAAATCGATTTGTAAAATTTGCAGATTCATTTATGGTAGCTTGATATTATAATATTGACGATATATGGTTATTATCTACCACTCAAACATTGCATTGAAGTATCATATTGATTCAGTAAAACGGTAACCAATAGACTAGGCTACTATAATGACGCTGGCTTGTAAACGTGATCATCGCGGTCATTTGTCGTTAGAAAAAAAATAAACCCCATGAAATTATATTCATATGACATGCTGAAATATATGCCACTGTACCAGGGATGAAGACATTACACACGCGACGCAAGCAGAACACCTGCATGTGACCTCCTCCTACAGTGTTCAGGGCTATCATGATTGTCAACAAATGCACGTGCATGTAGGATGACAGAGTTTACGATAGTAGTAGAAGACAATACTGTTTCCCAACTGTAGGGGGACCCCGAGAGCAAAAGTTACCTGGTGTTACTTTAAGTACATACATATGTAAATGTATTTGTAGTATACTTAGCATAAAATAAATGTATTACAAATACATTTTGGTATATTTGTTTGTCACTAGGGAAGATAAATAATTGAATACTGCAATATTCCATTGAAATCAAGAATTGTTGGTTTTGATTTTTGTGGTGACTTTAAGGCTGGCTGAAATTGCGCAACAAATGTTGACTGTTTGATTTAGTGTTCAGAAACAAATCTCTCATTGTCACACTGACCCATCAAAACACAACATCTGCAGGAATGTGTTGTTTGTGAACCAGTGAACAGCTTAAAGGGGATAGTTCAACAGAAATGTAATTCAGCCACTTTAAACGTCAACGTATTAGATCAAATACTAATGAATAACCAAATGTTTTTTAAAACACTTTTCATGGAAAAAAAAAACATTTCGGAAAAGTTGTTTGTTCGTTTTTAAATAAAACAATATAAATATGTAATACAGTATACTGTTAATCTTCAAATTGAAAATTAGAGTGATTGTCAAATGTTAGTCTATACCTGCATTGGACTGACTTCATGCAAAAATGTTTGGAAATGTTTTATTGTATATTGTTCTATATGTGCTTATTACTCAAGCCTGCTTTAGCTAGTGAATGAAACTGTGTGATCCAGTTACCCAGTTAATTATCTCAGTAAACACAGACAGTGCAATCTGTTTGTCATTCTAGTTAGGATAATGATTGTGTAGAAAAGGCCTTAGTCTCCAGTGACAAGCGCAGCTGAAATATAACATAACCTTGAGGGTTGTGTGGAGTCGATAAAGAACAGGGGGAGTGTAGCAAATGGAGGAATTCCTGCTTTTTGCATGCACTCACACTCAGAAAGGGTCTTGTTTTTCTGTTGCGAACAGAAAGAATGTAATTTCCTCCAGTATTCTCTTTGGTTTGTGAGGATGTGGCTGAACAGGCCACTTCTCAAGGGCACTTTAAAGATAACTCATCTATGGAGACACACAGTATAACCTTTTGAACGTCTGCAGAAACCGAATCCTAACAGACCTGCAGTTGTTTTAATGTTAGAAATAAAAAAATCGAATTTGAAATTGATATCAGTCACTCCCTCATTATTTGAAATGAAAAGGTTGTTTGTATTGGCAGCTTTAAATCACCACAGGAAAAGCCCTGTGTATTGCCCGGGGTTTGATTTGTTATGTTCTTAGGTTTTTATTTTCCTGAAGCATTTTTCTTCTGAACGCCAGGCGTTCAGTGTGAACTGTTCAACGCCAGGCGTTGAATGTTGTTCCTGCAAATGTTTCCGAATGCGCTCAAGGCACCTCATTTGTTAGTTCTGCGGCTTTAGGGACTGTAAACAGCCGCGGTATTTGTCAGTGTTGCTGTATACCATATACAGTATGTTGCATGGGTTCTGACCTCATTTGTTTGTATCTATAGGAGGCCTATGTGATGGCCAGCGTCGAGCATCCTCACGTGTGTCGTCTGCTCGGCATCTGCCTGACCTCCACCGTCCAACTGATCACCCAGTTGATGCCCTACGGCTGTTTGCTGGACTACGTCAGGGAAAACAAGGACAACATCGGCTCACAACACCTGCTCAACTGGTGTGTTCAGATTGCTAAGGTGAATGGATTGTATCTTTCATTGTTTTTTTTTTTTTATCTCTTCCATTCTGAGAACCAGTGAGTCATTTCATTTGATGATGAACAGATGGTTTGAGATGTCAGTTCGTCGTGTTATTATTTATATTAGGGCTGTGAACCGATTAATTGCGATTAATCGCATCCAAAATAAAAGTTTGTGTTTACATAATATATGTGTGTGTGCAGCGTATAATTATTTTGTATATATAAATACTCACACAGGCATGTATATATTTAAGTA
The DNA here is from genome assembly GCA_030578255.1 of Tiaroga cobitis. NCBI lineage: Eukaryota > Metazoa > Chordata > Actinopteri > Cypriniformes > Leuciscidae > Tiaroga > Tiaroga cobitis. Next base: position 16,551,039 of record CM060592.1, on the reverse strand, counting down.
AATAATCACATCCAATATAAAAGTTTGTGTTTACATAATATATGTGTGTGTACTGTGTATAATTATTTTGTATATATAAATACACACACATGCATGTATATATTTAAGTCAAATGTGTTATTTATATATATTATTTATATGTATATATAATATAAACTATATAAATAAATATATATACAGTATGAAAATATTTCTTCAATGTATACATGGATGTGTGTGTATTTATATATACAAAATAATTATACACAGTACACACACATATATTATGTAAACACAAACTTTTATTCGCGATTAATCGTTTCACAGCCCTAATTTAAATGCTTTATTATCATTATTTTAATCGTAATCATTTTGTTTATTTTGATTTATTATTTAAAATGTTTATTTATGTTTATTTATTTATTATTTAATGGAAAATGTAGTGATATGTTTGATATGATTGAACATTCTGAGAAAAGCTTGAACAAATATGTTTTCATCTTCTTGAATCCTGACTTTCTTTTTGTTTGAATATCATCCATTTTCACAGTCATTCTTTCCATATCCGTTGTGTTTCCTATTATTCCCTAATGATCTATACAGCATTTTCCCCTTATCTGTGCACTTTTTCCCATCTGCGTCTCTCATCCATGACTCTGTATGCTGACGTAGTTCTGTTTGGATGTTAAAGTTACCGTAGGTGGCTCGTAAACACTTTACACTCATGATCGCATTACTGTTCAATCAGTAAAACTTTATCAAGTGTAAATACTCCTCTATCATTACATTTTCAGAAGCTTTTCGGATGATATAGACATGAAGCCCATATTTATGAGGTCTCACTTTTGCCAAAAATAAGTTGACTTTGTGATTTGTACTATGCGTTTGTCCTCGTCTACAGTTGTTGCCTTCTTGTTCAGATAAATTATGTTGATGTGTATATTTACTTTGTCGTCCTTACTGTTGTCTAGTTCTGTCGTCTTTTGTTCTCATATGAAAAGAACAGTGAAAGACTGAAAAAGACTGACGTGACCTAATGAGGACGACATATTAATGAATTTTCTTTCAACAAAGAACTTGCATTCCAGCTTGAACGAGTACATCATTATATTAACTCAAGTCGACTAAAATCTTTTGCATCTCTCTCTCTCTCTGGCTTTATTAGGGAATGAATTACCTGGAAGAGCGCCATCTTGTGCACAGAGACTTGGCTGCTCGTAACGTGCTAGTGAAAACCCCTCAACATGTGAAGATCACCGATTTTGGCCTGGCCAAGCTGTTAAACGCAGACGAGAAGGAGTATCACGCAGATGGCGGAAAGGTCTGTTAATTCTCTTTTGTGAGAAAGTGGATGTTGATGACGGAGTTTTAGCAGTTTGATTTTACTAGATGAATAACTGTCCCTAAACTGTCCTAAAAACGAATGAAGTGATGAATGTGGCCTTTTTAGCAGTGTCGGGATAAGAAATGCGAGTTACGTAATCAGATTACTTTAAGTAACTAGTACTTCAGTATTTTTGTAATATTCTCATTTTCCACTCGATATTTTCCTCTATATCTCATGAGCAATTTCGATTTCGGCACGCTTCGCAGCAGCTGAGCACTAAGAGCGAATGTCCAGTGACGTAACATAACTGCCAGTTTCACACTCCGTGCTTTCGCGCTATGGCTGGCGCTGAGCCAAAGACGGACGCGCTCAGCGCTTATTGTCATAGGCTACATCACAACTGTTCAGTGTTTTTAACCACATAATGTTGATTTTAGGTTTCAGACATTTAAATACATATAATTTATAGCAAAACAACATATTTATAGTTTGTAAAATACACAATGCTGTCTATGGAAGCAGCAATAACAACCCATTCAAATATATTTGACGACGGTTTTTATTCATATCAGAGAGACAGTGTAAATAAATATAAAGTCAACTCTATTTTTCTCCCAGTTCACCAGCCACTTACTTTCATGTGTTTCGGGAGAAACTGATGAATTCACGCGCTGTAATAAATCCAACAGACAGAAATCTCTGAACTGCGGCCCAAACACGGCGCCCATCTCACGTTACAGATCAAGATAATTTATAAAGTTTTTTTAAACGACAAAACAAACTCATTTACAAATATTTGAGAATCGGAATAGAAGATAGTTCATGATATGGTAAGCAAGTTTGTTAATATTTAGAAATTAAAGCGCTAAATCTGTCATACAGCGCTGTTTTGGCCGTGGTGAATCACGTGCCAAGCATGACGCGTCACCATGGAAACGGGGGGACACACGATGTTTAGCCGATGCCGTCTAAACATCGTGATGTCTGTCAGCCATCACGATGGACGATGATATCGTCCATCGGCCCAACCCTAATGCAAAGTCAGAATATTACACAAACCTGTTATAATGACGTTAAATTACACAAATACACTTTAGGTATTTAAGCTGACTTTATTAACCAATGTCTTTGCTACTGACCTTCGATGATCCAATTCAACCATACTTATAAGCAAAAATGACTTTACACATTTGCTGTATCCCTATTTGCATACTACCTGTCCTAAATAGTGTTCAAAACAACAGTGTTTGGTGACTCCAGAACCCAAAGGTTTAGATAAAGAGGTTTAGATAAAGGGGTTTGAGTGATTAATAATCTGTTTCCAACCTGACGAAGATATATTAATTCAAATTGATCCACATTATATTTCATCTGCAACAGCATTGTGAACTTTTTGTAATGATACGTTTGGTCATTAACTTTTAAATGCATCATTATGCAAATTGCAAACACACGAGGAGAGTTCTCCGCATGAAAGACTCACGACTGGCAGATCAACATGCTACTACATTTCTCTCCGCAACGGAAGGAAATTAAATGAAATTGAATGTTGAGGATTTCTACTGTCAAAAGATGATTGACAGGGCAGTTTAAACAGTGACAGGATGCATAAATAAGCGACAGAGCTGTCCGTTAAAGTCGCAATTATGATTTCATGAATTATGAAGTAGTAGGCCTATGTCCCAAAGCCTACTGCCTACTGTTCTGCTACACACTCAAAAGTATGTACTTTTTCCTCACAAAAACAGTACACATTTTGATGGCATAGTATAAGTAGACAAATTGGGATGCAGCAATTGTTTTTCATTTTTGCCATCCAGAATGAAAGGTTTGTTTGAGTTGCGCCCTCTACTGTACAGGCGTGAATTTGCATTTCCTTCAACCTGAGGCTTCTCATTTAAAAAAAAAAACCTTTAAAAAAAAACTGTAAAGTAACTAAGGAACACAATTGGTTACTTTTTAGGGAGTAAACTCAATGCATTACTTTTCAGTGTAACTTTCCCCAACACTGCTTATTAGTGTCCTAACTATACAAGACTACTATTACTAGCAATCAGAAGTCCATCTTTAGAATGCGTCAAATGTATTCACTTCCCATTTTGGCATTTAAAATAGAGATTTTATGTTGCCTTGTCCATCTATATCCATCAACAGGTGCCCATAAAATGGATGGCGCTCGAATCCATCCTCCACAGGACATACACCCACCAGAGTGACGTCTGGAGTTATGGTTAGTAACAGTTCACCAATGTCAGAAGTTAACGGTATTGCTTATTTCAGAAAATAAACTTTTAAAATCAGTATTACTGAAAATTCAGCAAGAAAAAAACAAACAATTATGGCAGGATTTATCCATAGGGAATTGCTTGGATCTGGAAAAGTTTTCTTTGGAAAAACATGCCCCAATGAACATGACCAGGAATGTGAATGTAGAAAATGAATAGGGTTAATGTTGACTTTATAAGATCTCTTTAAAAGCTGAGGATCTCTCAGTATTAAATGTAATTGGCTGTTTTTCAATGAATGATACACTTTTCTAGGTGTGACAGTCTGGGAGCTGATGACATTTGGAACAAAGCCATACGACGGTATTCCTGCTAGGGAAATCGCCGAAGTTCTTGAGAAGGGAGAAAGACTTCCTCAGCCTCCTATCTGCACCATTGATGTGTACATGATAATGGTCAAATGTAAGTTTGATTCATTGCTGTATTATGAAGTGGACAAGTTCTGAAACTTAAAGTCTTTGTTATCATCGCCTTCATCCTTATGGTTTCATATTAAGGTTGGATGATCGATTCGGAGAGCAGACCTCGCTTCAGGGAGCTCATCGCTGAGTTCACCAAAATGGCACGTGACCCGCCACGCTATCTGGTCATTCAGGTGAGAGAAGCACAACTCTGATTTGTGAAGGCTCACTGGAGCATTGCTCACATCTGATCACTGTCACTGTTTTCCAGGGTGATGATCGGATGCATTTACCCAGTCCTTCCGACTCCAAGTTCAACCGCAGTCTGATGAGCGGAGAGCTGGACGAAGCCGTGGATGCCGACAAGTATTTAGTGCCCAATCAGGGCTTCTTCAGCAGCCCCAGCACGTCCCGCACACAGCTGCTGCACTCTGTGGTAATACACACACACAAACTCACATCACTGCATATACAGCGCATGAAACCCCTTCCTAACATCCGGGTGGTCATTTCAAACAACTCATTTATAATATGCAGGTTTGATCTTATTACTAAAAAACACCATAAAACAGACCATACAGATCATACAATGATTTTTTTTTTCTCAATTAAAAAGAACTACTTAAAAACATGACATAATCAAACGTGACCGTTAATATTGTACTTTGTTACAAATATATCATACTCGTACAGTATAAAAATCATTATGCCTATGGAAAGTCCCCATAAAACATAAAAAAAACAACGTGTGTGTGTGTAAAACTCTAAAAACTGAAATCCAAAGTTAGAAATTTAGTTCATTTAGGCATCACAACTTCATAAAATACAGTTGGAAAATTACATTTAACATTTGTACATAACATTTTACATTCAAGAGCATGCACAATTAAATATCCAACACTATCCTGGCCAATATTACACTATTATACAACATTTTATTTTGTAATTCAATTACTAGTAGTAATTATAATTATATTATTTATATTATTTGTAATATAATTATATTATATAATATTATAACAGTATAATATTGGATTAGGACAGTGTTGGGAAAGTTCATTTTCTACAAAACTAGTTCAGTTCATAGTTCATACTTCAAAAAATGAACTAGTTCATAGTTTTTTTTTTCCATATGTTGCTGCGAGTTTTTAATTTTTATTTATTTATTATTGCCACAGCCCATATACAACCACAGACAGCAATTATTTTATCGACGGGCAAAGTTTGCACAGAAATGTAAGATTTTTCCCATCCTCACCGACCTTGTCATCCAACTCGTTTAAATAATCATACGACGCCTCCTCGCTCGCTGCTTTGTCGAATACATGCTGCTTTTTGCCTTGATGACGCATGCGGCGGCCGCGGTGCGACACTGGTGGCTGGTGTTGCCAGATTGGGTGTTTTTTTCGCTACATATTAAGGCCTGTTTACGTGTGTTTTAGCCGGGTTTTCGCCTGGAAGACTCTATAGAAATCTGGCACCCTATTGAACGAAGTTAAACTGAGAGAGTGTGCGTTCACAGACACCAGAATGAACGAGTTCACCGTAACGTTCATCAGGCAGTAATTCAGCACGTTCAGTTCACGTTCGCCCAAAATATGAACGAGTTCATTGAACGCGTTCAGGCACAACACTGGATTAGGCTATAATGAAGAAAAAAATTTTAATGACCCTACAAGCAAGATTAAACCATCAAAATATAATTTTTTTTATTAATTATGCGGAAAGAACAAAACCTTGAACTTGGTTAAGGTATTTATTTGGCAAAAAAGGCAATCTACAGCTACTTTTCCCTATGGCTACAGCTTTCTTTCTTTTTTTTGTATGACAGCCTGGCCAAAAATGATGTCCGTCTTTGGACTGTTTCATTGCGTTATCACAAATAAAACAATGGACTCAACTGCTAATTGCACAACTAGGCCAGCTGAGCGCTCCCTGTGGTACCAGTATCAGATCTGATGACAGTGTTGTGTGCGCTCACTCAAAAGGACAGAGAGTTCACGTTGCAGAGGCGGATGTACCTGGCCTGATTTTGGTCGTCTTCTGGCCTGGCCTCCTTCACCCACTTCCCGTTCCTCTGTCCTTCTGCCTCTTCTCTCTCTCTCTCTCCCTCGCTTCCTCCTGATTAATGACCGTTCCTCAGCCAGGCCTCAGCGTTCAGATGCGTTTCCTGGCCGCGCGCCTATACCTCTAAGTGTGTGCAAAGCTCCTTCAGCCTTTCAAGTCTGATTGCTTTCGCGGGTAACACTTGTTCAAATTATTTTTGGCAGAACGAAGGGCTTGAGCTCAGACGGAGTCTTACATAACACAGGCGTTGAGGCATAGCCATTTAAGGCTGTAGTTTCTCTGGCAGATGGTAAATTATTTAGCTTCTGTTTCTTTTCGTCGCTCCTTGTGTTTTATGAACGTGTTTTGCAAAAGAAAACCTGCGACATGCTTGCGTGAACTGCTGACTGGGTTTTGTTATGGAGCATTAATAAGGCTGGCTTCTGTCCTCCTCGTAACATGTACAGGCCTGGTTTGTTCACGGTGATTGGTGGTGAATACAAAGATTGATGCAGTCGTCTGTCATTATCTTTACATGTCAGTTGAATGGATTAACCATTGTACAACAATTGAATAGAAATAAATAAAAAGTACATTTCTACACATGGTAGTACCACATCCCTGTTACAGTGGTCTTGTGGTACTATTTTTTGAAAGAACAAAAGTTCACATAAATGTTTCATTGCCCCTCCCACATTAAAATTGTTCACTAAAATAAATTAAAGTTCCCCTATTATGCTATTATACATTTTTTTCATAATATACACTGCAGCATCACCTCTTTTCTCACAGTGTCTGAAACGGTTCTATAAAGGATTCAGTCTCTCTAAACTCTGCTCTGATTGGTCAGATGGCCCAGTCTGTTGTGATTGGTCTACTCTGCTCTGATTGGTCAGATGGCCCAGTCTGTTGTGATTGGTCTACTCTGCTCTGATTGGTCAGATTGCCAGTCTGTTGTGATTGGTCTATTCTGCTCTGATTGGTCAGATGGTCCAGTCTGTTGTGATTGGTCTACTCTGCTCTGATTGGTCAGATGGTCCAGTCTGTTGTGATTGGTCTACTCTGCTCTGATTGGTCAGATGGTCCAGTCTGTTGTGATTGGTCTACTCTGCTCTGATTGGTCAGATTGCCAGTCTGTTGTGATTGGTCTACTCTGCTCTGATTGGTCAGACAGGCCAGTCTGTTGTGATTGGTCTACTCTGCTCTGATTGGTCAGATGGCTCAGTCTGTTGTGATTGGTCTACTCTGCTCTGATTGGTCAGATGGCCCAGTCTGTTGTGATTGGTCTACTCTGCTCTGATTGGTCAGATGGCCCAGTCTGTTGTGATTGGTCTACTCTGCTCTGATTGGTCAGATGGCTCAGTCTGTTGTGATTGGTCTACTCTGCTCTGATTGGTCAGATGGCCCAGTCTGTTGTTAATGGTCTACTCTGCACTGATTGGTCAGACAGCCCAGTCTGTTGTGATTGGTCTACTCTGCTCTGATTGGTCAGATGGTCCAGTCTGTTGTGATTGGTCTACTCTGCTCTGATTGGTCAGATGACCCAGTCTGTTGTGATTGGTCTACTCTGCTCTGATTGGTCAGATGGTCCAGTCTGTTGTGATTGGTCTACTCTGCTCTGATTGGTCAGACAGCCCAGTCTGTTGTGATTGGTCTACTCTGCTCTGATTGGTCAGATGGCCCAGTCTGTTGTGATTGGTCTACTCTGCTCTGATTGGTCAGATGGCTCAGTCTGTTGTCATTGGTCTACTCTGCTCTGATTGGTCAGATGACCCATTCTGATGAATGAGGCCCAATAACTCATGCACTTTGATCTTTGAAACTTTGCCGTCCTTTTTACATTCACAATCAGCTCTATTACACACCGCATGAAAGGTAATATCTGAAAAAGCACAATAGGGGCACTTTCAAGCATAATGTAAAATGTAAATTATGATGATTTTATATATCTATATGCATGTTGTTATTATAGGTTACGTTTGTAATGATGCTACACTTAGAATTGCATTGTTAGAATCACCAGTACAATTCAATCAGGCTTCCAATCCTCATTTTCACTTTTTATTAAAAAAAACTAGCAAAGACAGCAAGTTTGTTTGATAAAACTATTTGGTTTGTTACTAATATATACTTGTTTTTTGGGGGTTGATACTAAACACATGACTGCTTTTTATTTTGTTTCAGAGTCTCAACAGCAGTATTGGGAACTGTCACAGAAACGGGGTAAGTTACTCACGTCAGACATCAAGACACTGTATCGTATTGCTAGCTTGTGGATTGCACCATCAAAAGAAAAATATAAATAGAGAATGTATTTAATAGATTTTAAGATTGCAGTAGCAGTTCACAGTGATTATAACATGTGCATTTCAGTTTTTATTTTAATGAACCGTCCTGTTAACTATGGACACTTTTGCCCAGCTGGACTTTTGTAACATATATTTCAACCAAAGAATGTTCACAATGTATCATTTGAGATTTCCTGGAAATTAGATTTGTTTAGAAATGATGTCAACTTTGAGGGTAGTAATATGTGCGAAAATTACTGTAAATAAATATTTTTGGGATATGTTTAAATTACAAAAGGACAAAAGGTCCACTTATTACGCAACTGTCCACAGCTGTGCTTTTGCAGTCTTCTATAAGCAGTCGCCCATTGTTAATTACAGAAAACGAAAACGGTTTAACCATGATGACACTAATACGAGTTTACTTTCTCTCAGAATGGTTTGCCGGCAAGGGAGAACAGCATGGTTCTGCGTTACATCCCAGACCCGACAGAACGGTTCCACGAGGGAGACTTCCAGCCCGCTCCAGGTTGGAATGGTCAGTTTCTTAAAATTAAATGCTGAATGAGGACCAAAAAGATATAAAAAAGACACTTTTTAGTTTATGGTGAAATGAGCACCTCTGTTGGTCAGTCTTGGTTTTACATTCTTGTGGTATACTCTGTTTTTGTACTCTTAAAGGAACAGTACACCCAAAAAATAAAAATTCTAGAATTTATTCACCCTCATGTAGGTCTTTTTTTATTTTATTTTATTTATTTTATGGAGCACAAAAGGATATATTTTGCAGAATATGCACACTGCTTTTTTTCCTATAGAATGAAATCCACATAGTGGGTCACTCTACTCGTGGGCTGTATTCCATGTCTGTGCTTTAGGAACAGCCTGAAATTTAAGTCTCTTTTCAATAAAATGACCTCCAGTATAGCTTTCAAATCTCAGCGTATTCCAAATTTTCCATTGTAAACAGTTACGTAGCAAACGTTTTTTTAAATATCTCCTTTTTTTCATGGAAGAAAGGGAGTCATACAGGTTTATATGGAGCCTCTACAGTGACATGGTGATGGAAAAATATGAGATGGGATTTTATTGTCTAGGAAACTTTGCATTTGTTCCTAAAAGTTTTGCGTTCCTCCGAGAAACTCCGCACTAATTCGTAAAAGTTTTACGCTTGCCCAAGAAACTTTGTGTTCATTTGAAACTTTGAGTTAAATTCTCAAAAGTTTTGCGTTCCCCGAAAAACGTTGCATTCATTCGTAAAAGTTTTGCGCTCCCCCAAGATTCTTTGCATTTATTAACAAAAGTTACATAAACATTTTGCAAGAGAAAATGCAAAAATTCTAGGAAAACAATTTTTCCCCCATCTCATATTCTTTCCCATCACCATGTCCCTAAAGGAGCTCCATAGGTTTGGGACATCATGGGGAGTAACCATTGCTTTAATAGATGCTAATACCCTTAAGGTATTTTGTATGTAGATGCACATTTACATCTTAATGAACTAAATAATTGACAGAATAAAATGTGTATTTAACCCATGTTGTCCTCTTTCCCAGAATACATAAACCAGAAAGACTCACTGATGTCCAACATGAACAACCCAATTTACCAACACCCAGGACCCCCCCGCACGCTTCCGCACTCTTCATCAGCGCTGGATGAAACTGAGGAAGAGTACCTCAACTGCTTTAAAAGCCCTGCTGCACCCGCCCCAGCTGAGTATCTGAACACGTCCCACACGCAGCTCCTCTCAAGCCAGCCCTTCTTCAGCATGCGGGGCTTCAACCCCCAGAACAGCCTAAACAACCCAGACTACCAGCAGGACTTCTGCCCGCTGGAGCTCAAAACACACACCAACGGCCACTTGCCGGCTGCGGAGAACGCCGAATACATGGGGCTGGAAGTGCACTAGCACGTTCTGGAGAAGAGCAACTGTTAAAATGAGCCACTTTTCAGTAGGTAAAAGATGGAAGGACATCTATTTATAGTGGATACACACAGGCAAACATATCACTGAGTCAAGGACTGTTCGTAACCTTGAAAAGCTACCTTTCAAATACGCTTGTTTGGTTCTTAGCTGGACTTGATCGACCGTGGCTCTCTCCAAATCTCACAAGAGACTATGAACGACAACAGGACTTGAATCTGTGGATGCCAGTAGAAACATGCTGGTGTGCTGAAACGGCATGTCGCGGAACAAGCTTGTCGACACACATGCTAAAACTGCTTTTAAGTGATCTGGTTTCAGTCTAGTCAATAATGTTTTTAATGAGCAAACAAATTACTGGGCTCAAAAGTGTCTGTAATCATAAAACTTGGCAGTGGCCCCAGAAAGTGTTTGGACACCTAAGTCACATTTACAAATGTCTGGATTTCATTGCATTGTAGATACAAAATACCAAACCAACTGAACATGAACTAAGTTCGACCACCAGAGAGTATCCAATACTTTTTGTCCTTATTTTGAACAACATACACACACTGTTGTTCAAAGGTTTGGGGTCAGTAAGATTTTTATATTAAACAAATGCATTTTTTGATTCAGCAAGGATGCATTAAAAATGATAAGAATCTTACATTGTTACTTAACATTTGTTTCAGATAAATGCTGTTCTTTTGAACTTTCTATTCATCAGAAACCTGAAAAGAATATATATATCTATATATCTATATATATATATATATATATATATATATATATATATATATATATATATATATATATATAGCAGCACGACTGTTTTTAACATCGATAAGAAGAAGAAGAAATATTTATTGCGCAGCAAATCAGCATATTAGAATGATTTCTGAAGGATCATGTGACACTGAAGACTGATGCTGAAAATTCAGCTTTTATCGCATGAATAAACTACAGTTATACAAATAGAAAACAGTACATTTTAAATTGTAATACTACTTCACAATATTGATGTGTTTACTGTATTTTGAAATAAATGCAGACTTCTTTTAAAAACATTTAAAAAATCTTACCGGCCCCTAACCTACTCCTTTACATTTTAAAAACCCAATAAACCCAATTGAAATGTGTATTTTGCGATATATTTATTTAAAATGTTTTTTGATATTATGCTGTATAGGCTAATGCATTTTTTTTTTTTAATCGTGACTCAAGTGTGCAGATACTTTCTGTTGGACACTGTACGAAAGCTGAACTCAGAGGCGGTTTAATGCCTCTCTGCTGTGAATAGAAGTCAAAAAAGAGTTAAATTCAAGATTTAACTGTTATGTTTTGCTGGAAATGTTGGCCGTGTGGACAGGGCTACGACGATGATCTGTGTATGGACAGAATCAGCCTCGTCCGAAGGCCAACATATGACTGGTACATGTACAGAACTGTAATATAAGGCTGACATTTGCATTATTGTATCTAATAGAGTATTTTATCCATTGTCATAAAGCACTCATATGGGATCACTCATATATTCATATTTCTGTTTGTTCGTTCATGCGTTTTCACCCTCCTGTACCTCGCTTGACTTTATATTAACTAATTGAATCGCATATCTCACAGTCAGAACATATCATGATCTGTATGACGTTGCACAAATCAAAGAAATGTGGTTGGATATCTTAAAGTCACTGTCCTTTTAGCTTTGGTCATTCTTTTGAAAACATTCGCATTTGCTCTCAGAATATGGTGACAAAGTCCTTGCTCCTTTTTCCTTTTGACTTTTGTTATATAAGAAGTAAATTCAATAAAGACTTCTTTTTATAATGGGTGATCTGTACATGTTAAATGTTTGTGGTGCAAAATGTGTTTTACTTGCCATCCAATCAGGCAAATTCAATCAAAGCTGTTTTAGTCATTCTTTCTAATCATTTATAAGGTAATGCTTGAACTAAACAGAGACAGTATGCAAATCACCTGCTTTTATGATCACAAATGTGTCAAGTTAAATGGTTTAGTTCAACAAAAAATGAAAATTCGGTCATTTACTCGCCCTCAAGTTGTTCCAAACATGTACGATTTTTTTCTTCTGCTGAACACAAAATAAGATATTTTGAAGAATGTCAGTTACCAAACAGTTGACGGTAGCAATTGATTTCCATAGTATGGGGGGAAAATACTGTGGAAGTAGGCTGAATAAGGCCCATCAACTGTTCAAAATATATTATTTTGTGTTCAACAAAAGAAAGAAATACATACAGGTTTGGAGCACAATGACTGAATTTTCATTTTTGGGTCAAGTGTCCCTTTAAGAGAACACATGACCGTTTGACTGCCATTGTGAAAAAGAGAAATAAAAAATAAAAGTTAGCTCAGAAAGCAAAGCACAATTTATTATGATACCTAAAAGAACAAGACAAAAAAGAATGTAAAGTCAGCTAGCAAATTCCTTTAGTTATTATTAAAGTTGTAATTTAAGGGTGGATACCACTCAAATTTTATTTGTCGCCGGCTCATGAATATTAATATAGCTAAGCTCACGCGTTCAGTCGTAAACACAGCCGTTACCTTTCAGCCAATCAACTTGACGAGCGTCACGCAAATAATGAATATTCATGAGCCACGTCGTCGTCACAACATGAACACGCCCAGCCTTTGTGTTGTGTTACACACTCTCGGCCGGCAGGGGGCAGCAACACTAAACCCCGCGCGCGCTCGCGCACACACACACTCGGACGATAACAGGAAGGAAATAAGAAAGCTTGAGCTTCAGCCCAACAGATGAGAGTTACTCTAGACAAGAGCTCTGGAGTCAGAGGAGCAATGACTCTGCCGGGGGGAAAACAGATTTTCTGTCTTTTATGGGCCATCATTTTATTATCACAGTGGGTAAGTGTGACGACGCGCTGTTTGTTTGTGTTATTGTGGCTGTAACTTGTGTACGTATTTGTAACCTAGCACAAACTTCAACTAGCCAGACAGTTTCCAAGAGTTGGCAGAGCACGTCTGGTCAAATACCAGAAAGAAATGATGTGTATTGTTGGAGTCAAAAGCCCTGGTTTTACTAGTAGGAAATGTCTTTTTGTCGTTGGAAGAACGAAACGGCATCTTTTCATCTAGTTTAACTCCAATCGAAGCTTATGGACAGAGGAAATATGATTTGTCTAACGTTACATCATAAGAATCATCTGTCAGTCCTTTCAGATTTACACAAGAGCACATGATGATCTAACCTGCAAGATCAGCGCTTAGTTGACTAGAAACGCAGTTATGGTGTTTTTAAAGGAAGGGAAGAGAGCTGTTAAGCTGATTGATTGTCCCAAAACCTAGTGAGCCACCTGTGCAGGCAGCATTGGCCTTGAGGATTTACTATATATATCCTGTGATACACGAAAATGCTGTCCAGGTGGGTAACTTAGCTCACTAGGTTTTGAGACACAACCACTCTTTCACGTCGACTAGAAATAGATGCAGAAAGGGGATTACCTGTAACGTTATAAGTCCCAAGTTCAAGTGCGCTTGCTTTCATTTAGCTTCTCCTTCGTAGAAACATGGGTTATTTTCATGTCATGTGTGTTAGTTGTTAGTCGAAAACAACGGGTCTAATCTCGTGTAGGTTCAGAGGTCGCATTCTCTAGCATGTGCAGCCAGTGTTTGTTTGGCACGTTTCATGTTTCACACCAAATCTGAAACATAAATCAACTTTCAAGACGTTTTTTTTCTTATATCGGATTTTTTTTTTTACTCATGCAAGTGACCGTGAGTCAGAATATAACTTATCCGTTAGTAACCTGAGACAAACATCACGAGTGTTTGGTAACCAAGTGATCCTAGTTGAGCTCATTTGTGTGTCCCATTTCCTAATTCTAATTTTAGGATTTCAATGGTAGGAACACTAGCTATATCAAAGCGGGCTCTCAGTATTGATTTTAATTAAAATATTTGTTTACTAAACTGATCATATTAATTAATATTCATGTAGAATACACAAACATCACATTAGTGTAATTGTCTAGATTGGCAATATGTTCAATCTGCCCTGTATTAAACCCTATTACTATTGTTAATAATGAAAGCACATTAATCTATCAATATGCCACTTCTAAAATTCAAAGTGAAATTAAAACCCAGGCTGTAATTTTCATGATTTGTTATCATACCTTTTCTGTTGATTAAACTAATCTTTCTTTGTATTAACTCATTTCTTTTTAGTTTAAACGAACGCAAAATTAAGGCTACTTGCATTTTTAAGTTAAACCAACAAATCATTTCTACATTATCTTTATCATTTCTCTGCATGAATTCGTGTTAATCTAATGCTACATCATAATCCGTTTCAAATTAAAATGACATTTTCAAATGAAAATAATATTTTCTAAAGGATGTCTTCATGTGTGTGAACTGAAGCGCTCTGTTTTCATTAACAAAGTTTACACCGGTAACAAGAAAACACCTGTAGTGTGCAGCGATGACCTTTTACAGTGAATGAGAAACCGTTGTGCATTTCTCTTGCATCACATTATGTAGACTGCATTTATCACAAAGAACTGCACCGATATCGTAATCAATAAATGCACACAAATTATACTCTGCTTCTGATGCGGATTGGACAACAACATGCTGAAAAACACTGACGAAAAGAGTTTTCATATGCGTTTTAATGGGGACTGAGGCGATCATGAATTTGTGTACAGATTACTCAGCTAATCACACACTTTTCGGGGGGCTTGATGGAAATTTAGGGGCCTAGTGACGACCTTGTTTCCTTCTGTCGGAATCTCAAATAATAGCATCTGCTATCTAGTTGTTTCTCAGTTTGTAAAGCTCTAAGGCCTGGAGTTTGTGTGACTTCTTCATTCTGACACTTTCACTTCTTATCTAAAAATATCCTTGGTCTGTCTAAATAATACTGAAAGACCTGCGCTAAAATAAGCAGTGGACCAGAAAAAAAAAAAAAAAAAAACTCCACTCAAACCTTGGACAGAAACACATGTTTACTGTACACAACACTGCGGATTCAACAAAGTTCAAGTTAGGCTATCAAGGGATCATTTTGTATTCATCTGTGCAACGTGTACTAAAATTTTCTTACAAAATGTCAAATACAATAATGTCATTTATTATCTAGTTTGTAATAATGAAAGATTGTACAGCATAGTTTCAAATTGATTTTCAGCTCCAGCCCCTAGAACATTTTCCAATTACACTTGGTAACATGCTCCGCTACATGTACCGGTTACATGTACCTCCAGAAGAACTTTTTTTTTTTTAAATAAACCCTTAAACCATGACTTCTGGCAAGTTTTGTGGATACAAATTGACATTTTGAGACATACAATTACGACATACCATCAACAGATTCAAGGTGATTATTGCAGCACGCACCTTGAACTGGTCACAAACAGAAACCTTCATTTTATAATTTTAGACAGGATTTTTCACGTTTTTGTTTTGTTCATTTTCAGCTATAAGGTAGATATTGATAGGGGAAAAATGAAATGGCACAACCCAGAAAAAGATTATTTAGAATTTATTGAAAATTTTAGGCCACACCAAATCTGTGAGCACTTAATTTTTTTAATTTTAACATTTTTAAAATCAAACGTTTTAAGTTAACATTATTTAATGCACAATGAATGAAGTGAACAAACATGAACAATCAAGTGTTTTATTTGACTTGACTGTGCCTTTATTTAATCCAAAACTGTGTTCGTATTTCATTTTAAAAGACTTTTTAAAAGAGTTATCCAGCCAAGAATAAGCCTAGATCTGCTTTTCTGGCGGACTAATAACAGCACTCGGGTGTCGGTCCGAGACTGTGCTCATGTACTCCTGCTCGTAAAACTACCCGGATACAACCGCACCCGAGTCCACTTTAGGGGCCGTTCACATATCGCGTTTTTTGCGTGGCGAGATGAAAGCATCGTAACATCTCATCTCAACACGCCATGTGACAAAAACCAACCGATCAGCTTCGGCCTTTCCGTAACAACATCGACAGCTCGGCCGAACAGCTGATCATAGCTGTACAGGGCGGCTTTTTATTTCTCATCTCCATAAATATATCTAGTAGTAAAGCTAATGCAAGGGCTAGAAATCAATTAATTCTTTGCTGCTACTTCCTCGTCCTCGTGGAGAGCGCCGCTTTCTCCTTTCTAAAAGCGCTTGCTCTCTCCCGTGGCGTCTGTCGTTGCTATGCAACCATGAATAGAGGCTGCCTGGAGAAACGAGCGTGCTTCCCGCGCGCCTACATTTGAAATAACGAATTTGCACGCGCAGAAAAACGCGCTGTGTGAACGGCCCCTTATGGCAACGTGACATTAGCCTAATCGAAAATATTTCCATATGTGGCTCTTTCCTCCTTTCTTGTCAACAGTGGATTTAGAGCCACCTTATTAGCACAATGTAGGGGAAACACTGAGTGTTGTAGTCGAGACCAGCTTACTTGAGACCATAAATATATCGTCTTGGCATCCCCCTTGTTGCATTCCCTATGTAAACCCAGCATCCCCCTTACCATCCCTGTAAGTTAAACAGTGCTGTGTGTATTATGTAAAACTTATGCAAATTAAATATTGAAATTATCCACTGATTAATGAATTATAAATATCAGTGAATAACCAATCAGACCTCAATATTGTAACGCGCCCCGCTGGCTTTCGTCATTTTCCGCGCTGTTAAAGATCACCCAAAAACAAATCTGTGTAAGGCCAGATTCACATATCGCGTCTTTTGCGCGCTCAAGTTCATTATTTCAAATGTAGGCGCGCGGTCTGCGCGCTCATAATGGAAGCGACGCGGTCGCGGTGCGACGCGCTCGTTTTTTCCAAGCGCGTCCGCGCCGCATCGAGATAAAAACATCTCAACTTTTCAGAATGCCGCAAGCGCACCATAAGCGCACAGTGGGTCACGTGACAAGAACCAACCGGAGCGCAACCGCCCTAGCGCTTTGGAAAAAGGAGAATGCGGCGCGCCTAGCGTTTTCTACGCGTTTTTAGGCGCTATATGTGAATCCGGCCTAAGACAGATCTGTGTGTGTACATGGCAATGTAGATTTGTATTATACTCTAATTTATTTTTTTTATTTAAAAATTAAAAATATATATTTTTAATTATTATTATAATCTAATTTAAATACAAATGTTTTCAAAATTAGAGATGTCCCCCCCATCATAACCATATTTGCGTAACACATGTCTTAAATGTTGCCATTTATAAAAATCCCAAACGTTTAAAAAAAGAATGTGAATGGAATTAACATTTGCTAACATTATCGCATTTTTAATCAATTTCAGCCACATTAAAAGTATAATGTAATTTTAATAGCAATAATGTGCTTTTATTTCACATTATATCAACAGTATTCACTAAAATATTCGAAAATAGAACCTATTGTTACGGACAAAAGCACTGGCTAGATTTCAGAGCACTTAAAATTTTGCCATACTTTTTTTTTCAATACCATTCATTTCAAAATGGCTAATTGTCATGTGACTAATCAGCCTGAGATATATTGGTCTATTGCCACTTGTTTATTCATGCACTCTTCTAAATGAAGTTTATTAGTGACCTGGAGGAGGTATTAGGAATTGTGAATAATAGAATACTTGGGCTTGTCTGTCATTTTGGCTGTTATGACGCTTTGTTTTTAGTCGTATGACAAAGAAGAACACCGAGGGAAGATTCAGTTCAGTCTGTTATGTTTCCTATCAGTCACAGATAGTATCATCAGTTGCATAAACGTATCCACTATATTAAGCCTGTGTCTAAAGAACTAGTTTGACCAATTAACAGTTAGACAAGGTGAATGATCTAACTTTTTTTATGTCACTTTTTAAAAAGTTTGGACCAGTTTTGAAGAAAAAACAAACAAACACAAATAGACTAGGTTTTTTGGGAGATCTTTGTTTTGTAGGGGATTTCACATGTGAATTATCTGAATTTCTTAGGGCCAGCCTACTCATAGTTTCATGTCATCATTACGTGAGTCATAATGTTGTCCTCGTATCGTCCAGCACAACAGAGCAAACAAGGAAAAATAAATGACTCGGCTGGCTGAATTTCCTGCGTTAGGGTTGATCCAGCCCTCAGTCACATGCACAGTCAAGTCACGCTCTTTTGTTTCCACATTCAGGCTCAGCACAACAAAAGCTTGACAGTTCCTCAGTCTAAATGCAGACCCTTGACCTTTGTAACGCTTTGTACCATTTGCCATTAAAAAAATAAAGTTGTTGATCTTAAAATCAGTAAGTCATAGTACAATATGTCAGTTTGATTACATCAATTGTAAGTTCAGACTTGGTGGAGACGCGGTTCTACTGAACTCTAGTCACATGACTGCAGAACTGACGAAATAGCCGAGGAATGCACTCCTGGTTTCAGTGAGACCCATTCACGATGAGTGACGTGGTTACAGTCTTGGTGGGTTTATATGAGGGGAATTTCTTTTTTTTTCCTGCACCAAATAAAGTGAAAAATCTTAAATGTAACCCCACAAATAAAACTGAAAAGGGGAAGAAACCTGATTTTGAGGAACATTTAATTTTAAACATCAGAATAATAAATCCTGTTTGTGACTAAGTTGTACTTCCTAAACTATTGTTCCCACTGTTTCCTCGCGTGTGTCCGCGCAGGTGCATGGCCAGCACTGTATCTGGTATGGTGAATGTGGAAACTCCACTGTAGTGGCGGAGAAGAAGTTAAACTGCAATTACACAGGCCCTCCTAAACCTTTATCTGATGAAGGACTGGAACTGCTGCAGGTGAGAGGACCTTCACCTTTACAACTGTTAGACTGCTCTTCATGATGTGTCGTAGTGTTTAGAAGCAACGACAAATCTGTCATTATTTACTCGCCCTGATTAGAAACATGCTAGCAACATGCTAAAACATGCTAGCAGCTTGGTAAATCATCCTAGAAATGTTTTAGAAACATGTAAAACATGTTAGCAACATTTAATTGACTACTGAGTAAAACCTTCAAGCTTTTCAAAGTAATTTCAAACTTTCAAAAAGTAACATCAAAATTTGCCATCAAATTTTACTCTAACATTCACTTCATGCCAAACATTCTTGGTTCTTAGACTTTCACACAGTTAATGTCATGGACAGGGTGAACAGTCACTTTATTTATTTATTGTTTTTATTTTTTTCTGTGGAGACAGAAAGAAGAATATAAAAAACCCACCTCTGTCTGTCTTCATAATAAACATTATGCTATATTCAAGTTGAACCAAAAGAGATGCATTTTAACTTAAAATATTATTTTCACAGCATTAAAGAAAATCAAATGAGCCCATTTAATTGTTTACATGTGTATATATATATATTATGCTTGCACTGTAAGTGACATGAGCAAAACTGTCAAATAAATAATTGCAATGAATTATGAAATTGTCTATTTATTGTCAGAACAAAATTCACAATCGTGACCGGCCTAACAGAGACTTTTTTTTTTTTTTTTTTTAAATCCTTTTAACATGGCTTTAGTTTGACATTTCACAAGGGATTCTTCCTATTATCTCACATGTCAAACCACACAGTGACACATGCTGTAGGCAGTGTGTGAATGAAGACCAAGGTTTGAATCAATGTTCAAAAAATATGATTTGATCAGTCACCGTTCATGGGAGACATGGGAGACCGTCACGCTTGGCACTTCCTGTACTTTAAAGACCATTTGTTTTTTAGACCATCGTAAACACTTCTGTCTTCCTTTTCCCGGGCAAGTGGTTGACAAAGAATCAAATACAATTCATTAAATGAATTGTCATCTAAAGCAATGATTCATGGTAAATATCACAAAAATGTGCCCAGGTCACATTTTACCTCAAAATCGAAAGAAAAAAGAATTTCTATTTAGTATAGAATTTTTTTTTTTGCTGATAATCTCAATCTCGTGCTGCATCAGCGTGTTTTACTTTTGCTTGTGCTTTTTTTTTTTTTTTTCTTTTTTTTTTTTCATTGCTTTTGTTTTAGTAGACAAATTTCAATATTTGTGTTAAAGATCTTATCTATATTTTATTTATCTTTTGGAAAAGTTTATTAGATTAAACTAAACTTGCTGTATGCTTAAAAGGCCCTTATTTTTTAAAGTCCTACATTTGTTTGAATTAATTTATGTATTATTATTTATATAATTTTTGTTTTTCAGGAGCTCTGTCCTGGGCTGGTCTATGGGGACAACGAGGTTTGCTGTGACACCCAACAGCTCACGACTCTGAAGAGCAATATCCAGATCCCCCTTCAGTACCTGTCCAGGTATGAAATACCTCTATGAAGATTCATATACACTAGGCAGTTTTGTGAATTGGAAACAGAACACTGACCCATTGAGTCACAAGCAGGTTATTGATAAATTTTCAGTTGAAACCAAACATGTACTTGCTTGACACAGTTTACATTGGGAGAGTTGCCCAGTTTATGGCAGCAATATAATATGCACTTCATAACAGCTTTAACTTGTCCCTGTTTTTGTGTGCCAGGTGTCCAGCATGTTTCTTCAACTTCATGACCCTGTTCTGCGAGCTCACCTGCAGCCCCAGACAGAGCCAGTTCGTCAATGCCACACAGTTCTCTGCAGACCCGGAGCAAAACCAAACCAATGTGCTTCAGGTGTCCTATTACATCAGCCAGACCTTTGCCAATGGTGAGGAACAGCGACTGGAGAGAAGATCCCAGATTTACTGCTGCTTCAGATGCTTGATTCATAACATCAGAACGTGACTTACATCAGTAAAGCCCTCGATTCAGAAATGAGAACACTTAGTCCTCATCTCTGACGACGGGTCCTAAACTGCTTTTAAAACACACATTAGAAAACCATCTTAGTTCTGTTTCCCATTCTTTGAACTTTTGTTTTATTAAGTTCTCCATACTACTAATAGTTTTAATAATAACAATCCTTCTTCAAAAAATATTATGTATTATTATTTGTAGTAGTATTTCAATAATAATACTTATTGGGGAAAATATTATTATTTGTTAATAATAATAATAATAATAATAATAATTACATACAACTACTACTAATAATAATAATTTATAATTATCTGTTAATATTAATGATATCAAAAATACGTATTCATTGTTGATATTATTTATTATTATACATTAATAATAATTGTAGATAAAATTAGTATTTATATATTTGTATAATTATTATTTTTCAATACTACTAATGTATAATATTTATTATAATATTAATTTAATATAATATTAATAACAAAAATAATTAATAACAAAATACTTCATTGTGGATAAGGATGATCCTTCTTATTATTTTTATTATTATATAATAAATAGGCATACATGCATGTATGGTGTTCTGAGTTGTCCAGTCTTAAATATCAGATCATATCAGGACTTGCTTTTCTAGTTCATTTACATTTCAAAGCATTCTGTGGTCACTCTGGATGTGTACTTCTGCTCGCTGGTGAAAGATCCCTCGCTCGACCCTGACCTGGAGCCAGATAAAGCACCAGCGCTCTGACTTTCATAAAACATGCTCTTTGCTTCAGGCTAAAATGCAAAACTCTGCTTTATTTGCACTCTACATCACTCAATACTCTGTTCTGGGGCGCCATGAACGCTAATGAAGTGATACAAATGTCCCAGTACTGTTATATTAAATTACTCGGCCAATCAAATTAGAGAACTGTAACTAACCGTTGTATAAAGTCTTGTAGGTAACCATTTATTTGACGTCTCTCTACAGCCATGTATGACGCCTGCAGTGACGTCCAGGCTCCCTCCACCAACGTCAAAGCCCTCAGTCTGCTGTGTGGGACAGACGCCAGCGAGTGCACTCCCCAGAGTTGGATCAAGTACATGTTCGACATCAACAATGGCCAAGTCCCCTTTGCTATTGGCCCGGTTTTCTCAGGTACAAGCACACATAAGCACTTTAAGAATAACAAGGCTTCATAAAACCTCTTTATAAGCTTCAGCATTGTTTCTTGAAGTAATACACACATTTTATTGCTTTCAAACTAGTTTATTGTGACTCCAAATCTGTTTCGCGTCCATGAAGCTTATATTCTCGAGATTGATTTGGGTTTTGATCATCTTTGCTGTCCCCAGACGTACCCACCATGAGCATGACTCCCATGAGCAACAGGACGTTTAACTGTACACAGTCTCTGGATGACGGCTCAGGGCCCTGCTCCTGCCAGGACTGCAGTAAAGCGTGTGGTCCCACACCCGTGCCTCCTCCGGTCCTTCCTCCCTGGACCATCCTCGGCCTGGACGCCATGACCCTCATCATGTGGTGCTCTTATATAGCCTTCCTCTTCATCTTCTTTGGAGTCGTGCTGGGAGCGTGGTGTTACAGGCAAGTTACAGATTTGTGAGGGACAGTTCCTTAAAACAATCTGACTTCGCATATTTGCATGGTAAAACACAAAATGACACACCCAGTGATTTTGTTTTAACCAAAACTCAATTGCAAAAAAGTCCAATGCTGACGAAAGGGAAACCAGTGAGTAAAAAGTCACAACATATCACAGTTTTGTATGCTGCAAACTGAACATAAAAAAATCACAATATAATCATGACCCAGACATATCAATATGATCTAGTGTTGCCAGGTCTCCGCTGATTCCCATTCCTAGTAATTATTAGTCATTAACAGTGTCAGTAACGCATTATAAGTAACGCGAGTTACATAATCGGATTACTTTTTCAAGTAACTAGTAAAGTAATGCATTTCTGATTTACTTATTTATTTCACTTTTGGTGTGAAAGGACCTGAACATTTGCCAAAACGTTTATTATTATTATTATTATTATTATTATTATTATTATTATTACAAAACAAGCAATCCCACATCCAGGTGAGAATAGGTAACTGTAAAGTCAAGTGAAGTCACCCTTATTGGGAACTTTTTACAATACAGATTGTTTCAAAGCAGCTTTACAGAGATAAATAATGCAACAAAGTTTGTTTCTAGAAGAAAATTGGTCACAGTGCAGCTTAAGTAAGTTCAGTGATGGTTCATTTTTGTTGTAAAAGTTATTAATTTATTCATCCGCTCTGGAGAAAATGGTAACGAATGTTATCGGTAACGAAATGCATGAAAGTAATGAAACGTATGACTTTCCATAAAGTAACTGGACCCCTATCAGTCCAGGTTTGTTTGTTTTGTTGTGTGTATTTGTTTCTTTATTGGTTTGTTGTATTTATTTTTTGTTTATCTAATTACAGACGGAGGATGGTCACATCTGAATATGGCCCTATTCTTGACAGCAACCAGGCCTACTCCGTGAACTCTGGTGGCACAGATTTTGTAGGTATGTAAATTATAATCATTTAAAAAAGTTATTTTAATAATAAAATAATAAAGTATTTTATTTATACTCTAAACTTTACTGTTAAAGTCAACTTGACAACTGCCCCACCGTGGCGTTACGTTTTTTTGTATGTGAATTCTGTTTAACGTGAATATTACGACACTAGTGAAGCACAAAGCTTTGTCTACAGAAGAATTAATAGGTTAGCAATTAAATGTTCGATCGCAACTGTGGAAACATTTGGATTCGTGTTGAATGAGAGAGGTACATGAACCCATATATTTAAGCCATTGGTCGGCTTTGTGTTCTGTTTTGTCAGCCCGCTTATTATCGCAATTTAATTGTGTGTACTAAATTCACACATCACCTTTAACATCCGACAAAATGATCACTTCTCCACAAAATGGCACGTTTCCTCCAGTCCTCACTGAGTGTGGTCCTTATTTCTTAGATGAAGCTACTTGCTGCGAGACGTTGGGCGAGCGTTTCGAGAACATGCTGCGTGTTCTCTTCAGCAGCTGGGGCTCGCTGTGTGTCCGCCAGCCCTTGACTGTGATCCTGGCCAGCATGGTGCTGGTGTCCATCTGCTCCGCAGGACTGTCCTACATGCGCATCACCACCAACCCGGTGGAGCTCTGGTCGTCTCCCAGCAGCAGGGCCAGGCAGGAGAAGGACTATTTCGACCAGCACTTTGGGCCATTTTTCCGCACTGAGCAGCTCATCATCACCACCTGGTGGAATGAACCGGGCCACTTTTCCCCGCAGTCTGGACCAGACATCCCCTTCTCCCCCATGCTGAACATATCACTCCTCCATCAGGCAAGTCAACAAGTAGTACTGTGTAGTAGAGCTGCATGATTAATCGTTAAAAGATTGCGATCTCGATTCAGACACTCACGCAATCTTATTCCTCAATGACGATTCGTCAACTGTGTCTATTAAACAAGTACGATCACAGCGAACATTCAGATTTGCGTCTGAGCCAGAGAGAGCAGTTGTCATGTTTAGGTTTGAAACGGCTTCGCAGAAATCATACAGTATCATCATTTCTGTCTTACAGTAATTTACATTATCGCAATGAATAGTTCAGATTTAAACACTGATGTCTACGAAAGCGATCAGAATAGAGAAAATCACCTTTTGAAAGTAACTTGACGCTTCAAATAAAGATTTTACGAGTTACATCGTTGCACCAGTAGGTGGCGACAAGCGACTGTTTAATGCATTTGTCGTTGAATTATTGAAGTTCTTTAAAAAAATGCTGATTCATCCAGTAATGAAACAAGTGAAAACTTTATGAGTGAGTCATTGAATCGTCCAATCAAACAGTTCAAATAATTAAATAATTCAGTAAATAAATAATTCAAATTTTTTAAATATTTTTAAATAGATTGCAGCAATTAATTTGGTCAGAACCTCTACTAAATTACATGTTATTTTGTTTAGTCGTCTATTCAGAACTGTCATCTCTATTTTAAACAAAAATTTGTATTCTCAATTTATCCAGGATCGTGCGGCTCTGATGATGGTGAATGTTAGGAAAAATTTTAATAACTAAACTGACCAATCAAGTATAACTTGAAAGCCCACTTGATTTGATTTGATATGGTAAAATCTATTGTAGGAGCCTGTCACAGTGACACTCAGGGGTTTTTAAGTGTGGCTTAAGTGTCCAAATGCTTTTAAAAACAGTAGGTTTTACTGTTTGTTTGTTTTTTATTTAAGTTGCGTGTATGAAATTTGAGCGATAGCCTTGGAGATTTGATGTTTTGTTAATATTTTTTGTATATTCGCTCTACCATCCTCAACTGTTTTTTCCTCTCCTCTCGGTTTCCATGTAGGTGTTGGATCTCCAGACAGAAATAACAAATCTAAAAGCGGAGTATAAAGGAGAGACAGTGACTTTTCAAGACATCTGTGTTTCTCCACTGGCTCCTTACAATGACAACTGTACCATCCTGAGTGTGTTAAACTACTACCAGAACAGCCATGAAGTCCTGGATCATGAGTTTCATGACGATTTCATGGTCTACTTTGACTACCACACTCATTTTCTGTATTGTGTCAGGTGAGCTTTTCTGGTTTGTTTGATTGGAGCGCTGCAGTGATGTATTTTTGTAAGTCAACTCTGAATAGCATCGACCTGTTTCCCTCGATGAAAACAATAGGCTTTCGGATTAATGCAGAAAATAAGCACAAATGAACAACTTTAATGAATTTTGAAGCGTAAATGCAATCGGCAGAAGTACAAAGCTAAACGTAGGCTTTAAACGGATTACACTACGGTGGCACAACTTCAACGTCGCCATCATTAAGCGTCAGACAACTCTTTCAGTCCTTAACTTCATCCCTGAAAGTTTGAGTTGGAATAGTTTGCCATTATAAACACGAGGCAGTGAAAACCAGAAGTGTTATAATGCCAACTTGTTTCTGGGATTTGGTCTTCGAAATTACACCTTCCCTGCAACACTCTTTTATGATTTGTAATGCATTTGTCTCGATTAAACTTTGAACATTTAAACCTGAATAAACTTCCAATACACTAAAATGGTATTAAAAAAAAAAAAAAAAAAGGTGGGAATTTATTAGTTTTTTATTCAGTCTCTTATCTTTTGCTTTTGGTCCTAGTTCTCCCACGGCCCTGGATGACACAAGCCTCCTTCATGACCCCTGCATGGGTACATATGGAGGCCCAGTTTTCCCCTGGCTTGTTCTTGGTGGATACGAGGGTGAGTTTGACAGGACTGAACATAAAGACGAAAGAACAGACATATTTGTGATCTAAGTCCCTCTGTGATGAAAATCATTTTTTATATTTTCTGCTCAAAACTGCAGTGAACCAAAGACAGTCTCAAAAACACGGTTTGAAATCGCTGGTGTTTCTGACGTCACAAACTACTAGACTACAGGGGGACTTTAATGCAACACACCTTACTTAAAAATTGGGGTTGGAGAATCTTTTTATTGTTTTATAGAAGTCTCTTCTGCTCATCAAGGCTGCAATTATTTGATCAAAATATAGTGAAATAGTAAAATTATGAACTACAGTATAATAGTTTAAAATAACTGTTTTCTATGTGAATATATTTTAAAATGTAATTTATTCCTGTGGTCAAAGCTGAATTTCAGCATCATTACTCCAGTCTTCAGTGTCACATGATCATTCAGAAATCACTCTAATATGCTGATTTGATGCTCAAGTAGCATTTCTTTTTATTGTTTTTATTGTTAATGAAATCAATTGTCTTTACTGTCACTTTTAATCAATTCAATACATCCTTGCAAAAAAAAGTATTACTTTCTTTTAAAAAAAAAGTTTGACCCCAAACCTTTGCTAGTCGGTACTCCGTAGCAATACTGGTAAAATTTCAATACCGGTTTTCGGTAACTATTGTTTTTATTGTACTGTTTGAAATAACAATATTTGAAGGCTACATGCTTGTTTTAACGCGTTAATATTGTTATCTTTAAGTAAAATTTTTATTAAAAGATCAAATAAAAAGTTAACGAAATGGAAAAACAAAGAAACAAAACAGGTCTGGCAGGTCTATTGCACATGCTCTTTAAGACAGATCTATTTTGACATGCCAGATTTGTTTGTCCCATCCCTTGCTGTGGTTATATCACTATATCAAACATTGCAATTTCAGATTCAGTCCCGCGTTTTAATGCGGTTGTCACTAACGAAACTTTTGCAGTGTGTCCAGCAGAGTGACGCCACGACACCTGCATCTACTGTATGTGCGTCTACACTATATAATGTTGTTTTCTGTTTTGTCCTTTTTCATATATAGACAACGCCTACAACAACGCCACAGCTCTAGTGATCACCTTCCCTGTCAACAACTACCTGAACGACACGGAAAAATTAGGCAAAGCTTTGGCGTGGGAGAAAGTGTAAGTGTGTTAAGTTACTATATCTTATGGATGAATAGATGATTTATGGATTTAAAAATAAATAAATAAAACGATTATCTGATCTAGAATGACAACTACTGATTACAAAAGATATAACAAGCGTTTAGGAGTAACTTTATTCACACCTCCACAGGTTTATCGACTTTGTGAAGAACTATGGCAACCCCAACCTGACCATCTCGTTCAGCTCGGAGCGCAGCATCGAGGATGAGATCGACCGCGAGAGCAACAGTGATGTCACCACCATCGTGATCAGCTACGTCATCATGTTTGTCTACATCTCGCTGGCCCTGGGACACATCAATAGCTGCCGATCCCTGCTGGTAAGACCCTCACGACTCTCCGTTCTGCGTGTGGCTTTAAGTCTAAAGGCCCCGATATTCTCAAACTTCTTTTCGTTCTTCGAGGTGAAAAGGTGTTTTTGTTCTTCGAGGTGTTTTTCACTGCGTGCACATACAGTAAAGCCTAAATCCGCCTCACAAACAGCTCGCCAGAAACAAAAGTTATTTTTCGTGGATTATATTGTTTTAACAGTTAAAAACACGCAAAATTATGTCAAAACTTTGGTCTTGGTGAGTAACCTCGTGAAGACAGTCGGTTATGTCTTAAATAAGCATAAAACGCGTGTGACAGACAGTAATGAAACGGTAATGGATCCGTGCACTAGTTCTTAAAGTGAACGCAGCCATATGTGTCTGTCATTAATTCTGTTGTCAAAACAACATAATATAGCATCAATGCAAAATAACACTGGATTGTATTTAATTCAGTCAGGACTAAAAGGCTATTAATTCTGATTCCTTACAATTAGATTACTTTATTCAGTTTCTGTAGTATTTCTGACCTACCCAAAAAAACTTTCCTTTTTATGTCTCTTTATTTGTGTCTTTATTCTATTGTATTTATTTGTGCTACTTTTTTCAATTTAATTCAAAGATTGAAATCAAGCTTCCATGTGTTGCATAAACTCTTAACAAAAAATTACCCCATTGTAAAAAACAAACATTTAGGTGAGATCAATGTAATAAAAAATTGTCTAAAAAATGATAACTGATATTTATTTATCTATCTATTTTAAACATAAAATAACCTGATCCTGTTTGATCAAGCCGTGCGACTGTTCTGACTTGACCAATTTTCAGCATTAATTTTGCATCTTGCATAAAAATCCTGTTTTTTTTTGTATGTGTATAGTGTACCTAAAATCGAAATCGAATCGAATTTGAACATCTGAATCGATACCCAGCCCTAATAGTGGCGTAGATATGTGTGCACCAGCTCTGCAAATCAGCTCTTCTGTCAGGTCACGTTATTTTGATATATATATATATATATATATATATATAGCACTTTGTACAACAGACTTCTGCTTGAACGCGAGCAGCTTTACAGTATTAAACGTGAAAAACTGTCAGTCGCTTTCAATTAGAATTACAACTTCAATTTCTCCAATAAAGCAGCTCTCGAGTGTATCCGTGTTTAGCGGGAAGTTCACATTAGCAAGCTGTTTCTACTGCCTAAACCAATTCTAAATTAACTTTTTTTTTTTTTTTCAAAGTGATCTCAGGCCAGTTTGTTCTTTTCTGGAAGTAAATCAGGGCTTTAAAACTTTGTATTTCTTCATACAATTCAATATACCACAAAACTTCATCCAGTGACACTTTAATATAAAAATGAATAAATTCCCTTTAGCTAATACTTTGCCGCATAGTAGGGTTTTCATATTGCACTTCAGAATAAAAATTTCCTGATGATTTACTCAACCCCATGTCATCCAAGATGTTCATGTCTTTCTTTCTTCAGTCGAAAAAGAAATGAAGGTTTTTTAGGAAAACATTCCAGGATTTTTCAATGGCACTTCAGACGTTTCAACGTGATTTACGTAATGTGGCGCATCACAGCTAGTTCAAGACGAGCATTTGTGGTTAAAAAGTGTGTGTATATATATATTTCGCAATTTGGTCCGCAATTTGGACCTCTAACCTGTTGGTTCCCATTGAAGTCCACTAAATGGAGAAAAATCCTGGAATGTTTTCCTCAAAAACCATCATTTCTTTTCGACTGAAGAAAGACATTACTATCTTGGATGATGTGGGGGTGAGTAAATCATCAGGAAATTTTAATTCTGAAGTGAACTAATCCTTTAATCCCAGGTTATCGTTGTCCTTAACTTTGCTTTTAACCCCGGTTAGAGAAACGTTTCACACTTTGTATTTTAGAAGTGGGGTTAGCACAGCTTTTTACCTGGTGTTTCATAAGTCAAGTGACCCATTCAATGACACTGACACCACAAAATAAGAATATTAACCCAGGGTTCAGGAATGTACAGTGTGAAGCGTCAGTTTATAAATACCCAGGATTAATTGTTAACCCTGGGTTAATTATGAGCAATGTAAAACATGAAGCAATTTACCTTGGGTTTAAAGTTGACTATTTCAATTTTGAATGTATTTTTTTTTGAAGTACAGCTCTATATTTTCTGCCATGCATTTATGGTTTTCTTTTCTTTGTCTGTTCTTTCGCTCATGTGAGTGCTGTCATTAGACAGACCTTGCATGTACTCTTCGTTTCATTTGAAATAGTGCACTTTTATGTGTGGGACAGGTGGACTCCAAGATCTCTCTGGGTATCGCTGGTATCCTGATCGTGTTGAGTTCAGTGGCGTGTTCTCTGGGTATCTTCAGCTACATCGGCATCCCCCTCACGCTCATCGTCATTGAGGTCATTCCCTTCCTCGTGCTGGCCGTGGGTGTGGACAACATCTTCATCATTGTGCAAACCTACCAGGTGCGTGGACATCTAAATGTCCTGAGAGCAGATGTTAGCTCAAGCGTGACGCATTCTGAGAAGTCCTGTGGTTGTTTTGTTGATGTCAGTTGACTGATTGCACTAAAATACCTCGGGCAAGCATTTTTTTTAGTTCCTAAAAGTTTGGTTCCACTTCATCGTTCGTAAGGTTGTTGATGGTCGAGATTGTTTGCCTTCATAATAGATTTTTGTTTTCTTCAGAGAGATGAGCGAATGTCGGAGGAAGAGCTTCATCATCAGATTGGCCGTATCCTCGGAGATGTGGCTCCCAGCATGTTCCTCTCTTCGTTCTCCGAGACGGTTGCTTTCTTTTTAGGTAGGTCAACCTGTAATTAAATCTTGTATTACTTACAAATGATTGTTGGATCGTTTGATTCTCATTTCCCCTTCCAGATGCATATAGTTTCTGTGTTTACATGTCCACAGGTGCTCTGTCCACCATGCCTGCGGTGAGGACGTTCTCTCTGTTCGCTGGTCTGGCCGTCTTCATTGACTTCCTCCTGCAGATCAGCTGCTTTGTGTCTCTGCTGGGCCTGGACATCCAGAGGCAAGAGGTGAGAGGTCAAAGTTCACACCAGTTCTAGCTGTGGGAGAATTAAAGGAATAGACGGTTGAGTTCACGACCTCTCAAGTGACGTTGGAAATGTCACACGTGACATGCGGCAAGAACCGGCCCATTGTTTACTTGCATGCCGGATACAGACACGAAAGGACCAATTTAATTTTTTTATACACTGAAACATGTACTAATATACAGCAACAACCGTTTGTTTTGGTCAGAGCTTCTTATCCACACTTGTAAACAATTCTTGCTGCCTACATTACGCGCGACTTTCCTAATGTTTATACGTCACGCGTCATATACATCTTGGATGCTCTTGGGGTGATTTAAATAATTAGAAAATGTGAATTTATGTGTGAACGATTTCTTTAAGGCCTGTTCACCTTAGGAATGATAACTATGCAGGTGTGGACGCTAATATAGTTATGTTTATCGTTATCTTCAGACAATATCGTTCTGTTTGTTCTACTCGCGCACTGCAGTTTCATCGCCTGCCTCTTTAAATGCTGGAGCTCTTAAAGCAGGATCGATTCTGATTGGCTGTCAATGTTTTTACCGCTCATGAGCTGGTATTGTTATAGTTGTGGTGTGAACTTTGCGGTTCTTTTATATTTAGAGCAATTTTTATAACTGTATATCTCTATATAGTTATAGCTATGTCATTATAGTTATCATCCTTGGTGACTAGAAACATAATGTAAAATAATGAAGTGGATTTGAAAATAAAATTCTAATTCATAGCAACCTATTTTCATTTGTCAAGTAACAAACTTTTTTGAAAGTAGCATGATTAGCTTTTCATATCATTGTATTTTTAAGCAGCATCAATATGCGAGTATGAATGGTCTGGTAATGATTTAAGATATTCGGCTTATGTTTTTATTTTTCCCCCAGGCAAATCGGACAGATATATTGTGCTGTGTGAAGTTGTCTGATGGACCGCAAGCGAAATCCGAAGGTTGTCTGTTCCGTTTCTTTAAGAAGATATATGCTCCTTTCATCTTAAAGGATTGGGTGCGCCCCCTGGTGGTAGGTGTAAAACAACATTAATATTGTTATATAATATAATGTATTATCATACTTTTGGCTCAAGGTATACATTTTTATCTGTATGCGTTTTATGGGAATTGAACCCATGACATTGGTCTACCAGTTTAGCTAAACATGGCAATGATGTACAAATAGAGTATCTTTTGATTCTCATCTACAGGTTGCTGTGTTTGTGGGAATGCTGTCATTTAGTATAGCCGTTGTTAATAAAGTGGAGATTGGACTTGAGCAGACGTTGTCCATGCCTGATGTACGTATATATACCATTCTTCACATTGTTGACAGACCTTTGGCACACATTTGCATTCTGAAGAACCTGAAAGGGGTCATTGTGAACATAAATCGTCCCGGTCTCCCTGTCGCAGGACTCCTATATGCTGGATTACTTTAGGAATCTGAGTGAGTACCTGCACACCGGGCCGCCCGTTTACTTCGTGATAGAGGATGGACATGACTACAAAACATCGGAGGGCCAGAACGCGGTGTGTGGCGGAGTCGGCTGCAACAGTGACTCTCTAGTCCAGCAAATTTATGCCGCTTCTCTCTTGGAGAACTAGTGAGTGACTCCTTTTCAGCGAGGGAAAAGTTTCAATACACCAGTGTTGTTTTAGTATCATTGTATTCATATTTTGAATTGGTTCGTATTTTTTTATTTAAATTTTTACTTTAAATTGTCATTTTTGTTTTGTTTTATATATGCCTATATAGTTTTTTTTTTTTTTTTTTTTTTGTACATCAAGTTAAACTAAATGCCTTTGGGAACCAGCTGAAATGAAATGTTTTACTCTTTTTATTTTTTATATATATTTCAGTTTACATTTATTTTATTTCAAGTAACAAAGCTGTTTTTGTGATGGTTTCAGTTAACTGTAATAACCCTACAATAAATAAATGTTTTGCTTTATTTTGCTAGTCCTTTTTAAGGGTAGGAAATTCCCAGAAAGTTGCAGAATTTACTAACTGCTTTCAGTTTATGAATAACC
The DNA here is from genome assembly GCA_030578255.1 of Tiaroga cobitis. Classification (NCBI taxonomy): domain Eukaryota; kingdom Metazoa; phylum Chordata; class Actinopteri; order Cypriniformes; family Leuciscidae; genus Tiaroga; species Tiaroga cobitis. The sequence goes on along the minus strand of CM060592.1, from coordinate 16,518,193 downwards.
TCGGTCAGATCAATATAGCAATATCCTGTGTCGCAATTTCAGTACTAAGATCAGCAACGTCCCATCGTCCTGGCTGGATGACTACTTTGACTGGGTGAAGCCGCAGTCGTCCTGCTGCAGATATTATAACGCAACAGGAGCTTTCTGCAATGCTTCAGGTAAACCATTATCCAGCGAATCAACAGAGCCTTGACCAGAGGACCTTTATGCATTTGACATCAGTTTCCACTGTACAGATCACACTGTTCTTGGGTCTTTGAACTCACTCTTTGCAAATCGATTTCGATGGGAATTGTTTGTCATGATGTATGTGCATATATCATCACAATCAAAGCATTTTTAGTATCAAATGTTGTTGTTGTTAGTTTTTGGAGTGAAATATCCATAACAAAAAAAAAAACGAGTGAATGGATGTGTTCACACTTGTAGTTCAGTTCTCTTGGTTCTTTTGGTCTGGATCAAAAAAGATTATACATTAAAGTCCTGGTTCGTTTAGCGTTCACACCGTCATTTTCAACTCCGAACCTTAAGATACAAAACGAAAAAATGGCTTTTATGATGTATATTTTGCAATGGAACATATCAAACATTAAACAATGCTGTGCTGTGCTGGGTTTAACTCGTTCGTTGTATGTGCGTATGATATTTTGACCAGCTGAGAACCCGTGAAGAGCTTATAAAAAGTGTAAAAGTGTCAAGTCACACACACAAACGAAGATCTGCTGCGAAGAGACGCGGTTCTGATGCCTGTACTGAACTGTAAAGGACAACATCACATCTATGACGAGAAAAAAACAAGTTTGCTTGAGCATTCTGTCCTTTTTAGGGGCGCATGTTGACATCACGTCCTATTTGGTTCGTTTACATGTCTTTAATCCGTGTTACGTTCATATTTCATTCGAACTGGAACAGAGTTCATTTGGAAGTGGACCGAGACTCATCTTTTCAGAGGTTTGGTGGCACCGGGGTTCAGATGGCAGTGTTCACACTTATTCAAATGAACCGCACTTACAGAGCTGTGAACTCAGCCTTACTCGCCTTATTGTTGTTCCAAACCTGTATGGCTTTTGTGGAACACAAAAGGTGGTGACAGAATTTTTATGTGAGCTTTTTCTCTGTATCTTGATGTCTTTCTGTTTTTTTTCCATCAGTGGTGGATAAGAGCTGCGTTCACTGCAGACCTATGACAACTAGTGGGAAACAGAGGCCTAATGGGACCGAATTCATGCACTTCCTCCCCATGTTTCTCTCAGACAACCCAAATATCAAGTGTGGAAAAGGGTAAGTTTACATGTTTCTATTGATCAGATTTGCCATCCCAGTACATGTCCACCATATGACCATCTGATGTATATTGTACACACAAATTGAAAGTTTTTGATGAAATCACAAGCTGATTGTGTGCGATTTTTAGGGTGTATTGGGTTTTACCAGTAAGCAGAGTAAAAAGTTTTGCACAATTAGCAAATGATTTAAATGTTTAGTAGCAGTAAACTGTATTTTCACATACACAACTGTATATTCCACTTCATACTTCTGTGAAATATCCAGTACTTATTATTTTTAAACATTCAGATGTTTTTGTCAACTGAGACTTCTGCACCTGCATTATTCGATTTTTCACAGTAAAAACATTTCAGTTTTTAATTACCAAAATGAAAGTCATTCATTCTTTTTCCCCCTTTTTTGTGAAAGACGTGCATTATTTTAAATTATTGTCTTGAAGAAAAAAAAGTTTTGGAAACCCTGTTGTGAGTAATAACTGTTTTTCTTTCCTGCGCAGCGGTCATGCTGCGTACAGCACTGCTGTGGCTCTGAAAGAGAACGGCACTGACGTAGGCGCCACATACTTCATGAGCTATCACACCATCTTAAAAACATCAGCTGACTACATCGACGCCATGAAGATGGTGCGAGAGCTTACAGACAACATCACGCAGGCCGTCACACCGCATGACAAGAGTTACCGCGTCTTCCCTTACAGGTAAACACACCTTGAGCACGAGATGATGTCTTGCTCTGTCTTTTAAGTTTACCCAAGATGCATTGTATTTGTGCTGGTCTGTAACCAGGCTAAACTATCTTTACTGTCGAGCCCTTCAGACAAACTTGAGAAGAGATCCGTGCTAGTCTGAAATAAGGATCCATACACTTTATTTAACTATCAAAACAAATGCGTAAAAAGAACAGCAGAGTAAAAGTCACATGGAACGCTCAGGAAAGCAAAGATCATCCATAGTGACCGACTTCCATAAAGCGTGGTGAAATTGTGCAAATGTATCATAAACCTAAAACTCTCTGAATGCAAACAGGGGTGTCGTCCTCATGAGGGTCCGTTATGTAGGGCTGCCCTTTTTTTGGCCTTGACATTTCTAGTTATTGTTGTTATGTAATAAATACTAGGATTGTCAGTTGTCTAACACATTTAAAGCCAGATTTACTAACCGTTTAAGCCCGTAAACCGTTTAAAACGTCAAACTACTGTCAGGATTTAGTAAAGACGCGCAGTAAAAAAATAGTGCTGAAAAGGCATGGACTTGTTTGCAATATGCACAATTTATGACGAGATTACTTAAAGTCCCCCTGCGGTAAAAATCAAGCTTTTAAATGTTTTTAATGTGCTTTAAGACAAACCATGTACAAATTCATGTCAACACCATTCCTAAGTAATTTCTCCTTAAAACTGCAGTGAACCAAAGACTCATTTGTACATTCCTTTTTTCCCCCCATGGACAGTATATTCTACGTCTTCTATGAACAGTACCTCACTATCGTCCACGACACTGCCTTTAACCTTGGTGTGTCACTGTTGGCCATCTTTGTGGTGTCTACGGTGCTCTTGGGCTTCGAGCTGTGGTCGGCAGTGCTGGTGTGCTTAACCATTGCCATGATCCTGGTCAACATGTTCGGAGTCATGTGGCTGTGGAGCATCAGCCTCAACGCCGTCTCATTGGTCAACCTTGTCATGGTGAGTGAACAAAGGAAGAGCGTTTTGTGGATCTGTTGAAGTTGTGTGACTGTAAAATAAAGTGTTACCAAATACTGTATATCATTCCAGTGTCCTTGTTACATGTACTTACCATAGTAATAATAGTAAATTATGCATACATGCAACTAACCCTAAACCAAATCCTAATCATACCCGAACCCTATAGCAAGTGCATGTAGTTAGTTCATATTACTCAGTTACTATGACACCTTAAAATAAAGTGTGACCCAATATTTGAAGCACTTTATTTGGAATGCTTGTTTTGATTTTCAACAGATACCATCAAAACTCTGCACACGTAATTATTTATGGAGAAATGTCTGGGCTATTGTTGTGTTTTGCAGAGTTGTGGCATATCCGTTGAGTTCTGCAGTCATATAGTGAGGGCTTTCTCTGTCAGTACGAGGAGCTCGAGGGTGGAGCGGGCGGAGGAGGCGCTGGCACACATGGGCAGCTCTGTGAGTCATGTGTCCTCCTGCTACACAAACGTACACACACTACATAATGAGTGCAACGAAGCACCTTCTAACATGCTGATCTGGATCCGCAGGTGTTTAGCGGCATCACCCTCACTAAATTTGGTGGGATCCTGATTCTCGCCCTGTCCAAGTCCCAGATCTTCCAGATTTTCTACTTCCGCATGTTTCTTGCAATAGTCCTGCTAGGAGCCACTCACGGCCTCATCTTCCTGCCGGTGTTACTCAGTTATGCAGGTAAATCGCAACGTTTTAACATTCACAATTTGTCCTAAAGGAGTCGTTCACCCAATATTGAAACTCAGACAACCCGTCAAAATAAAAGTTCTGTTTAACTTGAAGAAATTGTGACTATTAATATTGTTACTGTTGTACAGAGGAATGTACTTCTACAAGTAGTAGTAATAATATTAATAATTATGATGATAATAAAATGATTAAAGCTTTAAGGATTTTTACACAACTTCCATGTTTTAATTGTAACAGTAAACCTCTGCTGTGCAGCACTTTGTTTGTTAAATCAAATGAAAGGTTTACAATCCCTTTTATTTTTTGGCAATTTGATTAGTCTTTTAAAATGTAATGTTTTATGCCTTGATTTTGATTTCCACCGTTTTTTAAGAATACATTGGTATTAAATCATAAATGCAGAACAATAAAAACAAACTATTTCTTAGTGCTATATTATTGTATTATAAGTATTACACTTTAAGTGAAGTGTGTGTAAACTGTCTTTTAATAATTTGTTAAAGTAGAAGTTCCGTGATTTTAAGTAATTAAACATGCTTTTTGAGAAAAATCTAAATTTAAAAGTAGCAGAATCCAGAACAAATAAAATGTTAGAAAAATGTATTTTAATAAAATAAATAAAACCTTTCATAGGGCCCTAGATTTCTGAAGCCTTCTGAACCAAATAAGTACACGCTTTGGGTGTACATTAGTACATATGAAAGCGCTATATAAATGCCTCATTCATTATTCACATAAAGGTTATGAATGAATGAATGAAAGGAATTAACATGAAAATGTATTTGTTTTGATGAAAGAAATTCTAAAAAGGTTCTTTTCACAGGCCCATCTGTAAATAAAGCAAAAGCAATGGCTGCTCGCAACAGGGTAGTGGGTTCAGAGAGAGAGCGGCTCATCTACTAACGGCTCCGGGACTCGACAGCTTTACATTTCCATGTTACACGCATAGCAGCAACACTTCGGCAGACTGAACTCAGGACTCTCCTCTGGGTGTGCAGAAGCTTTCCCTTTCAACATCCACCAAATAAACCGAAACTGAAGGACAGACGTGGAAGATCCTTTCAGTATTGAAATCATTCAGTAAGGAGAGTCTGTATGTGGAAGAGACACCAGTCATTTCCCTTAATGTGTGTAAACATCCAAAGCAAGCTGTAACCACATGTGACGCTGCAGTCATTGTGGTTAACCAACCAAGACAACAAAGGAGATGAAAGTAACAAGAGGGCAACTTTTTTGTTTGTTTGTATAAATGTGTATAACTAACCATTTTTATTTATTTGTGTGAATTCATTTTCATTTTTTGTTAGCATATTTCATTTAATTACTGTCAAATTCACAAATAATGAAAGAACCGTCGACAATGAGCCACGATGGACAATCTCTTGATGTATTGTGATGCTCTGACGAGAACATGTTACACTAGCGGCTAGCAGTTCTCTGCTAGCGCTACCAGAACTGTGTGGTTTTCAGGCAGTAAAACAACTTTAGTCTTAGCTAATTAACTAAGTTGGGAAAATGGGTTGCAGTGGTACATAATAGACATTACTTGTGTTTTTTTTAAATGTTTACTTACAAAGTTCTGCATTGTTAGCATTGACATGCTAAGAAAGGGAGTGCTAGCATTAATGTAGTGACTTGAGCCACTAGGCTAAACTGAGGTGTATTTGACCAAAGCACTTTGGCATCGCAGTTTGGTTTAAACTCGCGTTCCTCGGTATTTGCCAGCTTAATTCAGTTACTAACACGATGTAGCTTCAGAAAAGCTGCTAAACCGGTTTGGTACCTCATACATGTGGTTGGGGGAACACTATTGAATCAAAGTATGTCTGAGGCACAAATGTGTTGGCGTACTAATAAAAAGGTTATTTTTTTATGAAGATAAGTTGGGATTGATGTGGACTGTGGGTATGATGTGATGTTCCAAGAAGCATTTCCACTTATTGTAATTTATGAAAACTTATCCATAGTTTTTTTTTTTTTAAAGATTGATTGTGTGTGCTTCATGAATGTAACTGTCTAAAGTGTGTGCTTTATGGGGAACAGTCCTTGATTTGAAGAATTTTTGAAAATAAAGTATATACTAATTTGTAAAAAAAATCGAGATTGTTTAATTTGTTTGAGCTCGTGTCCACCCTTGTGAAAAAGTATGCTTTAGCATTTATGCTTTCGAATTATTGCAAAAAACAAGCTCTGTGATCAACAAAAGTTTGATAGGCCTACTTACACGTTATGTCCATCAATATGGATGAACACAACTTTTGTGAATTTTGAAGCATAATGCAGTCGCCAGAAGTAAAAAGCTAAAGGTAGGCTATAAACGAACTACACCACAGTCGCTCGACTTCAATGTCACAATCATTAGCTTCTGACAACTCCCTAAAAACATTTTCCAAGAATGTTTGAGGTAGAAAAGTTTATAAGAGCACGATTATAAGCACAACAAGGCTGTCAAAGTGGACTTGGTTTACACATTCAGCGTGATGACGTTTAAGGTCCCCGACAGCCTCTGTAGTCCCATTTAGCCACTTGTTAGAAACCGCCTATGATATGTGACACATATCAGCTTAAAATAGGCTACTGATGTGTTTTATGTCGTAGAATAAAACATGAAAGCAGAGATGGGATCAAGTCACACATGTGCAAGTCTCAAGTAAGTCCCAAGTATTTTTTTCTTGGGCAAGTCAAGTCACAGGGTATGTCAAGTCAAGTCCAGGTCAAGTCACCTTATTATTGTAATTTTATCTGCAGAATCTGATCTTAATAAAGTGAAAAGACAAGATATACGTAACTGTCAGTAAATTACAATAATTTGAATTGTAGGCTAAATACTCATGTTCAGTAAAATACATCATGGAATCAAACAAAATTGTAACTTCATAAAATTATTTATTTTTCACTTCTGCCAACAGTGTTTGAAATGTTTGAAATTTTCGACATGGAGTCCATAAAACAAATAACAGCTTAACATCCAACAGACTCCTCCCTGAACACCTCCCTCCAGGGGCGGAGTGGGACCAAAAAATCTACCGGGAAATTTCATATACCACCGGCCCTCGTCGCCGGCAGGATTTTAATATAGGCTAGCATTTACCGTTTTACTGATTTAAAGGGAACTTTGTTGTACTATGCTGGAGTAAAGTTTATAAATGGTCGTTCTTTCCCATAGAAATTTGTGAAACTATGTTGGGTGGACTCTGTGCCTCTAGGGGGGTTCGGGGGCATGCTCCCCCGCAAGACAATTTTGTACATTTTAAGGTTAAATGCATCAATCTCGTGCTCTCTGAGAGATCAAAATTAAGAGCTTCAACCCATGAACTGCTCGTTGAACAAAGAAAAAGCATTGATTTAAAGTGGGCTCAAACATCTTTTTAGTTATGAGAGTCTCAGTCTGCATTACATTATCAATGGTGTTTTAGGATGCCAAACAATTATTATAATAATGTAATAATGATTTATATAATTATTCCTATGACGTAAAATCCATTTAGCCTATAAATGTACTATATGTAAATGAAAATGAATATTTCAAAAGTATATTTTAGCCTACATTACACTATAATATAGGAAAATTAAAATACTTTTGTCCTAATTTCTTCACTATAAACCCTTGAGCTTTTATTTAGGAGAAAACACCATGCTGATCGCGTGAGCAAGTAATCACGCAGCACAAACGGGATGCTATTCTAAACGTCTTGTGCTGTTTTATAAATGCACAAAGCCATATCATGGTTTCAATTTTAGTTCGTTGGCAAAATATAACGCTAGAGACCTTAATGTTAGGTTATAAATTTTACATCTTTACATATGTGTTGGAAAAAGGGAGAAGAGAGAGTTCGGCAAAAGGCGGATTCGAACTCGCGTCGAGCGCATCAAACGCTGCACTCGAGTATCTCAGGCTCATACCCTACGACCTACGCCACTAAAGCTTAGTGCACAACTACGTTTCGTTTTAGATAATATTCATTAAAAAAAAATTCTTCCCCTCACTTGGGCCCCAAGTGCGCATGGCGAGCTTCCAATAAATACATTTTATCAGACCGGCCCTCGCGGCCTCGAAACACTACCGGCCCACCGGGAAAACTCCTGACTCTCCCGATTGCCACTCCGCTACTGCCTCCCTCTCTCAAACACAGTTTAGGTAGGCCTACAACTTTAAACTTTGTTACATTTCTCTCTCACTCATCACTGAAAACGGTAAAAAGAAATCGAACCAAAAGTGAAATTATTATGGACGTTATCTGACATTAGGCGTTTCTGCTTCACATTTTCAGCAGGGCAGCGGAGCGGGTGTGGGTTGACTCCCCACGGTTCTCATGGGCTATATAAGTCCCAACGTGAAGCTTTATGGTTTAATGCGGTACCTAAACAACGATCACCAAATTTCTCTCTCATATTGTTCCTCATAACCACTGAAAACTTAAAAAAATGTTCTAACCCAAAGTCCAATTATTATGGACGTTAAGTTAAAAGTGGTGGGTACAAAAAATTACTCATGACGAAATCTGGGTATGCGCGCATCTCGTCGGATATTGGTTGGAACACTTTATTTTGCCTTTGAGTGGTTGCAGTTAATTGGTAACAATTGTTTTTGTGTACAGATCTCGGAGCCTAGGCTGCCTACAGAGACGCGTTTTTGACGGCCTGCTTATGGGGCGGGCAGATAGCGGATCGTTAGGAAAGATCAGATGAATGTGATCATTATGTTTGGCCCTTTTTTGGGCCTGAACTCGCTGATAGAACCTTTAATGGCTACTTTAGCTATTATTACATTAGCTAACTACCAACTGTAACATTAACAAATTGACAAGCACTTACTGGGCACAGTGGGCAGAATGGGTCTTTAAATGACGGACGAAATTGGAGGTTGTCGTCTGGCTGTCCGCGATGTTAATGTTGCATGAATCGCAAAGCGCTGTTCGTCTTTTGCCATCTTGTGAATAATTCTTGAAGCCGAAAGCAATGACCCTTGGTACCCCTCCGGGCTCCGACTGACATGTTGATGTGTGATCTCTGATCTAAGTGGGCGTGGTGTGCGAAAGGTACGAGAGGTGCATGACTGATGATAGTGTTGTAGTGATCCAGTCATGACAACGCTATTCTCAGCCTGCGCTCCAGCTGGATCAACTTTTTTTTTTTTTTAATAATTTATATATTTTATATTCAAACTGAAAACATGATGTGATTAACACTCAAGTCATTCAAGTCATCGTGTCTCAAGTTAATCAAGTCCCGAGTCTTTAACTTCCAAGTCCGAGTCAAGTCTCAAGTATTTTATTTTTTGTCAAGTCACAAGTCATAAAAATAGCGACTCGAGTCGACTCGAGTCCAAGTCATCAAGTCACAAGTCCCTATGTCTGCATTAAAAAAGTGTCTTGAGCTTGTGTTCACCACAAAACCCATTGACTCGGAAGCCGGAAGTCCTAAAATGCTAAGTCGTTTCTGGGTCATTCTACGGAAATATCAATTTTTCTGTCCCTAGCCTTTACAGAAATATTACACTTAAAAAAACACTTTAGAATTACAATTTCTTTACATTTTAAAATAAAACAATATGTTATTTGAACAATTACACCTTCTTGAGCCATCAAGTGGCAATATTTTATTTTGTATTAATTATATAGAATTCCAAACACCACAGAAGTGCTCGTCCCCACAGTCATGTACAGAGGGAAAATGCTTTATTTTGAGGTCAATAACAGGTTTTTACACCATTTAAAATACAATAATTTATACATAACTATCTAATATGTAAATTACATAAAAAAACGAAATGCAGAACAAATATTATAAAATTTATAATGAAAGTAGTGGTCCCCTGGAGTTGTGTCACTGGTGTTACCGTTAAACAAAAATCTCTTTTTTTTTAAATAAAAATCACACTGATGACATCACTTGACTTCCTTCTTCCAATTTCCTGAATTTCTATGAAGAAAAGCCCATAATAAATCCTCTGTCTCTTTTCAGTTATCAGAAATATTCTCATTTATCTCATGATTTCATATGAAGCTTTTAGTTTAAGTCACTGGTATGACCTACTTTATTGTTAGGTAATTGTAAAAAAAAAATAGAATACAAATGGATTAAACTACTTAATTTAGTTAGTATACCATGATTTACCACATGTGGTTTGATACCTTGCAGCAGCCATTTTGTAAAATGATTTTTTTTCATGAAAATTGTCACTGGTGTTACTGTCACTGGTGTCACCTTTCTTGTGGGTAACACCAGTAACACCAGTGACTCCCATTTATAGATAAACTTTACTCAAAGCTAATCATTTAGATTATATGCCAAGTGTAACAATTTAGTCTCATCTACTTAATTATAGTTGAAGAATAATGATATTTGGTCTTATGCATGTCATTGGTGATTCATTGTGTCACTGGTGTTATCGTCTTTTTTTCTGTCACATTAAATACAATGCCATATGTGACATGATAATAATTTTACATCCATTTAATTCTGCTACACTCAAAAGTTCAGATTTAAAGGATTGCATCATTACTGGATTTTAACTGGTTTTCAAAAATTTTCATTGTTATAGCAAATACAAGGTTGCGCAAATGAACACCTCTTTCAAGCACACTTTTAACAAACCTGATTAAAATAAATAAAACATAATCTCCTTATTTGTTGCATTATTATTATTTTTTGGTAACTCTGACTACATGTGCTGAAAAAATTTTGAAATTTTTTTTCATAAAAACATTTAATATTGCCAAAGAAGTAAGGTAACATAGTGACAAAAAATGGTACATGCGATCTTTAAATAAATGCACAAAAAATATAAAAAATCATTAAGCTGTCATTTATGCATATTCATAAAGTCAAAGGGTAATCTAGTAATGTGGTTTAAGTTTAAATGTTAGAAAAAGAAATACATTTTAAGACATCTTGCCATACCAAAAGTGGACGTTTCTGTAGAATGACCCTTCTGCGTTTTGGCCTACAAAGTGATGTCATACCTGCACCAAAGACAATCGCAACCTCCATTTCATGCTGACTTTATGTGCTGACATACTGACAGGCATTTACTTTAATGTATTTTCTATTGAATCTTGTATGTCATGTATTTAAACATATAGGCTACTTTTAAAATATAGTAACTTTAATTGTAATATCAAAAATCACTAGAGGTAAAATAATCAAGTAGCCTAGCCTACTTTAACTTGTGCTTATGTTAGAGACATCAAAACACTTTAAAACATGCCAAAACAATTATTTGAAATTCTGTGCTAATTCATAGCTTGCAGCATACTCTTAAGCACACGTTAATGGCCTTTTATTTTATTAATATGCAATAGCCGTTTATAAGTAGCCTATAAAAATTTGTTCAAGACAGTGTGCAAAACAATTAAGCGTGTACTTTTTCACAAGAGTAGTCCTACTAGTCACAACACTAGTCAAGAAACATTGCTCATCTATGATTTTTAAGGAATAAAAAAAAAGGTTTATGTGGGAAAATTGATGCAATGAACACCTTTAATACATTTTTGCACTTAGGCCTATGTTGAATACATTTCTTTCAGGTGTCAATTTGATTGTCAGGGGGCGTTTCTGGCGCGTTCACTGCAGTAGAGCTGCTTGATCGCTGGCAAACAATAGAAGACATTGGCCAAACTTTGTTTCCTACACTGAATTGCAGGTAAATATCCACCTCATTCAGTGCTGTTTTTGTTTTCTTTAAGTGTCCCGTTACTATTTCTGTGTGAGAGAAAAGCTGTAACGATTCAGTATGCGAGTGAACTGAATCAAACTGAATCATGAACCGTTTTCAAAAGCCGTTTGACCAAGAATGATCGAATCTGGCATTGCTAGGTCTGAATCTAAACATCTGATTAATTTCCAAAATAATATCAAGAAAAATGATTTTCAGGTCACTATCAAGAAAAGGATTTATCAGCTATATTTGGGCAAACCAGCTGTTGTTTTTGTTTTAACCGTGCGGTGGCGCCATATACTCTTTAATATAGGCTACAAATGGAGACAGGCCTGATGAATCAGTGTCCTTCACAATATCCTACTGACTGACCTACTTCTCACGTCTGTGGATACATTACAAATGCATTTTTTAACATTTTGTATTGCTTTTATAATGTGTCACATCTTTTTTCTTTTTTTTTACAAGTCTATGGTCAGTACGATCCCCCTAGTTGTCTTCTTAACACTAAAATTACGTCGGTTGTGGGCACAGTCCAAGAGACAATTAAATGGCGGCTTTGGGAAAACAGGATTAGGCCAATGTTAAAACACAAGTATTATGATAATACTGATAAAAGAACAGTATAACAGCTATGGCAGTGTCTGACCTGAGCCGACTGTCTCCTTAGAGTTGTTGTTATTCTAGCTGCCAATTCATCATTTATTAACATGTTTCTTTTTGCCCCATGTGGTGGAGAGACAATGAAATATTGATTTCCTCTGGTTTAGGTTGGCAGTAAAGATAGGGTTCTTGTTTTTATGTAAGCATTTTGGATTGTCATTTCTAAGACTCCCACTAGCCAACAGTAGACAGAAAGTGAGCTTATGTTAAAGGGATAGTTCACCCAAAAATGAAAAATCTGTCATTACTCACCCTCAAGTTGTTCCAAATCTATATGAATTTCTTTGTTTTGCTGAACACAAAAGAATATATTTTGAAGAATATCGGTATTTAAACAGTTACGGTAGCCATTGACTTCCATAATATTCTTGTTTTTCCTACTATGGAAGTTAATGGAGCCCATCTGGTCTGGTTACCAAGATTCTTCAAAATATCTTTCTTTGTGTTCAGCAGAAAAAAGAAATTCATACAGGTTTGGAAGAACTTGAGGGTGAGTAAATGATGACAGAATTTTAATTTTTTTGGATGAACAATCCCTTTAACATCTATTGAAAAAAAAATATATGAGGAATCTTACATCTGCCTCCCAATATATGACCTTGGCAATTTTTTGACCTTACAGTTTCAAGCCAGCATTCTTTTTATTTCCTTTATGCTTTATTGCACTTTTTCCAATTATCAAATCAAATCAACTTTTATTTATATAGCACAATTACAGCAACAGTAGTTGGCAAATTGTGCTGTACAACAGGATAAATATATTAAAAAACAAAAACAAGAAAGGCCGCAAAACAAATGATAAAGGGAGTTTATATCAAAAACACCAATCAGAAAATTCAACATTAAAAAAATGCCTGGAATTATGCTATGATTAAGATTTGTACAAAACCAACATTATCTTATTCTTCTGCAAAATATAAATGCAGTGTCACTGTGAATGTGGTTATTGGTGTTACATTATGCGTTAGAGAACACAACTTACGCAATACGGCACCAGAGTAAACAAAATTTTAAGTTTCAGTTCTGTCACAAAGGCCTTATAGTTTGAAACAAAGTCAAAATTTAAAACAATCTGAGTCATTCTTTTTTTAATAATGATAATAATAGTAATAATAATAAAGCATGAAAGCTGCAAATATTAAAGTCCACCTGTAGTCAGCATGGTGCTGTATGTAATTTTTTCACTCTACTAAAGCATAAAAATAGCATAATGTTTGCAGATATTTAGGAAACATGCTAAGTTCACATACTCGTTTCTCTAAAAAAACACTTCTACATCCAGTTATTTTACTTTGAAATGTGTGTTCCGTGTCGGAATGTCTGTTTTTGTTTTGGTCTGTGTGATCTCGCTCACTGCCAGTTTACCAAATAGTACTTCGCCACCACAGTTTGCCAGTTGGCAGGAAACACAGCGTATTGCAGCCAGCAAACAAACTGGGTCAGAGTTTGCAGATTCCACACAACCTAAAAAGCCTCGGTATCCATCTAATAATCTCTATGAACAAGAGCATATTTAAAATGCGGATAAATCAACTTATTGTCAATACGCTGATTTCACGCAGCCGCCATTTTGAAATCGAAAGCGAGGCTCCGGTGGGAAGAACCCCAGTTTTTCTACATTACACACAACAATACGCCATCGCATTCGCGAATCTCCTATGATTAAAGGCGACACTTCCGGTTTTCTTCCCACCGGAGCCATTTCAAAATGTCGGCTGCTTGAAATCAGCGTATTGCGCTCGTTCCTGTTGCATGTCCTCAAACTGGCAACCCGCGTGAGCGTCTAGTCTGAGCAGGAGGGGGCAGGGGAAACAACGATATTTAGAATTTTGACTGCAATACCGATTTCGACCACTAGCTGTCATTCTTACAGACTGCACCTTTAAAACTCATCTTTGATCACCAAAATTACATATTTAAACTTTTTTTTTTCTTGGAAAAATGTCATCATGCCTTCAAAATAGCTTGAATTACACCCTTGCTTGATTTAGTATACACAGTTTTATAAATATGCAAATTAGCCCCGCCTCCACTCACTAGCCTGACCAGCTCAAGAGATTCACTCGTTGACGATCACTCGTTGACTTGATTGGTTACAAGTTTGTGACGTCTGAAACACCAGCGTCTTTACTTCACTGCAGTGTAAAGAGAAAATACTCAGCAATGGTGTTGACTTATGAATTTGCACATGGTTTGACTTAAAGCATATTAAAAACACCACATAGACATAAATTACACAATTATTAGGTTTAACACGTAGAAAAAACAGCATTAGTTATTTGTACTTGCTTTTATCTCTATTTTTAACCAGTAATTAAAAATGCGTGTCCTTTTCCAGTTATTAAATTGAATTGAAGAGAATTAGGCACCTGTAGGGCCAGTCGATTTCACAGCGCCATTAATAAATCAGCATCTGGAATTCAGTGTCTTCTTTTTACGTCATTGGCTCACAGTTACTGGGGTCGTTTGACAGGAGAACGGGCCACGAGTGGAGGAACTGGATAGCCAATACTATAGCCTTCTCAAGTGCAGGAGGCCGGGATCAGATTCATCGGCACAACCGCAGCACGTTTTAGTGAAGCGAGTCTGTGTCGTTTCATTCAAAAGCCACCTCTGCCCAAACTTCTCAGGGCCATATTCAATTAAGCCCATTGAGAATGCTTTCAAGCACTTCCTTGTTTACAAACTGCCTTGGAGCGGCACATGGAGCGGGACCAAGAGGGTAAAACTGAGTCACCGCGGGAAGGAGATAAATTGCCACCTCAGCCAAAATTCTGACCATTTGAAAAGGAAGCGTAGGGACGCACGCACGCATACCTTGACTATTTACAGATATTTCTCCACAATGAGGGTGACCAATGCGTGTCCAGGAAAGATTCAGGAATTTCAAATCAGGAAAGGGCTTTTATTGCAGGCTGAAGGGGGATTTAGCTGGTGAATGGGGAGGGCTAAGCTACGTACATCGTTCCGCGGTCAGGCTCATGTCTTTGTTTTTATCGCTGCATGAGGCTGGTGTGACCGGGCCGTGTTTACCTTGGAACTGTGTCAGAACTCACTCTCCGCTTGAAACCCTTCCTCTCGATTGCATCAGAGCTATGGGAACAACATTTTCAGAGCCCGTCTGATGTTTTGGCTGCTGCCCTGATTCTTAGTACAAACTATCAGGGACTCGTGTAATGTTGTGTACATGCATTTTACCAAGAACTGTATTTTGGTCAATATTCAAATGGATATGCCACAAATAGAAACAGCTTTGTAGCATTTTATTAGTGTGTGTCTGGATGAATTTAAACGAAATAAGCCTGGTCTTTCTGGCATATTGAAATACTTTAAATCAAAACACCTTTGACTAATGTGCATGGTTTACTTTTTGCTGTAGTCATCAGTTTATGGGCGAAAGGAAAGCTGTCAGCTGACATTTAGTGCTGATGAAATCGGCCCATAACACTAAACAATGGAGTGTTTGCTCACCTGTCAAATAACAGACCTAATCTCTGCAATGTGTGTCAACATCAGCTGGCCACTTGTGATAAACAGGCATTAGGTTCAAAAATGCGTATATTTTTCTTTCTGGAAAATAAATATTTAGTGATATAAAAAAAAAAAATCTGAGGAAAGCAAAAGTGGAGTTTTGTATTAAAGTTTGTGAGTCAATGAATGCAGATAAAATGGTGAAGGAAGAGGATTGGTAGTGAGGAAAACGAGGAGGGTGTTTCTCCAATATACAGAACCGCAGTCCTAGGACGGTTTTATGTACTAGCCCAGATAGCAAATGACATCTGGCCCAGTTGTGGCCCACATCTCCCACATTCTTCTAGCCCACATACCACATGGAATGACGGTGATGACTCAACCTGAGTGTGGCTGGCAATAGCATACATATCCGTGCCTCATCTGGGCCAGCTATGGCACATATGGCCCAGTTCTGGCAGTGGCAAAGGTTACATGGGCCACATCTGGCCCACACACATCAAGCCACAACTTATACTAAAACCGGCTTGATGTGTCAGGGCCAGATACGCTGCCAGAACTGAGCCATATGTGCCATAGTTGGCCCAGATGAGGTCCGGATATGTATGTGTAACGCGGTTCGTTGTTGTGGGAAGGAGGAGGTGGGAACCGGCGAACATTCAAAGACTTTAATAATAAAATAATTCAACAACAAAATGCCCTCACGGGTCGACTGCTGGCCACACAAAACAGAAACAAAACACAACATAAGTTCAGGCCTGTTCATCTCTTGATCTTCACAGTCATCGCTCCTCCTTTGTTTCCACTCCTCCGTGAGATACGAGACCGGTGCGTCTCAAGGTGCCGTTCATCAGTAATCACGCCACCAGCCTCACACCGTTCTCTCCCGTCTCTCAACCTCGTCCTGCTCGCCACATACCCCCATCGCCCCTCGCAGGCTGGGGGGTACTCCCGAGACTGCGCTCTGCTTCTACCTGACAACCAAAGTGGCATTGCGTCATGAAAGTGTGGACTTGGAGGAAGACTGCAAAGGCTTAGGTCCTGTCCCAAATGGCACCCTAATCTCTCGTTGTCTTCCTCCGAGTCCACATACGTAATTCCGCTTTGACTGTCGGGTTGAAGACATGTAATGGCCGAAAAGAGGGCACTCATGAGCACTCTTTCGAAACTCAACATGACAAATAGGATACGCTATAGCAGGGGTCTCCAACCCTGCTCCTGGACACCTACCATCCTGCCGAGTCCTGCAATTCCAACCCCAACCAAAGACCCCTGAACCAGCTAATCACATTGTTCAGAGTTACTTGAAAATGACAAGCAGGTGTGTTAGAGTAGGGTTGGGATTGAAGTCAGCTGGAAGGTAGCTCTCCAGAAGCAGGGTTGGAGACCCCTGCCCTACCGTCTTGTGGACTTCATGGACACATGTATGCGACAGTACTTGTGGTCTTGCGGACTTACAATGGCACTTGAAGTGTGCCATTTGGGACAGGGTCTAGCTGGGCTTCATCCAGCATGTATACAGGTTAACTCAGACTGGCATTGGCTGGCAGTAACAAGGTCATAACTCATTGGCTGGCATTGTACAGCCTACAAGTGACACACAATGTGTATTTATTCCTTCAAATATTTGACTACTTAGACGAGGGTGCCAAATCCTACTGAAGGGCCACTATCCTGAAGAGCTTAGGTTTAATCTTAATTAAACACCAGAACCAGCTGATCAAGGTCTTCAGGATTACTAGAAACTTCCAGGCAGGTGTTTTGGGGGCAGGTTGGAGCTTCTCTGCAGTAGATTGGCCCCCCCAGGAGCAAGATTGGACACCCCTGACTTAGACTAATGACTGTGGCTCAACTTAGCACAATCCAGCTATTGCTCGATTACAACTGTGCATGTTAATGTGTAAATGTGCATCCTAAGTCCAAAGTATACTTTGTGTTCTGCTCTGTTATGCGGACAGTGTGTCTGAATTTTTCAGCATCAGCTCAGTCTGTTGATGTCCGCGCAGATCAATTTGTTTTGTCCTAAAAAAGAAGAGGCCACTATAGTGCACATGCATCTTCTACTAGTCAACTTTCTGTAAGGTCAACTGCTGTTGTAGCAACATATTCAAGAGAATATTGCTGAGCAAGTTAAACTTTTGACTATACCTGAATAACACTCAATAGCATATACTTTTGAAGGTAACTTTATCTCTCTCCATTGAGTTCTCAGGGTTTGTTACTGCAACACTAACTTATGTAACCGGACCACACACTTGCAATGTATTGGACTAGCATTCATGTCTGCAGTGACAGTTGCGTACTTGGGTGTTTTTGATTTTAGTGTGAGTGTGAAATTTGTAACTGGTGAGTCGCTTGTGCTCTGTTATCACCTAGGAGTTCATAGATGAACTGGACCGTCACGTGCATGGACAAATGGGAAAGAGTTGCGAATCGACCCAGAATAACCAGTACATTTACCTGGCTCAGGTGTACGGTTTGATGAAGGATTGGAAGTAGCATTAGCTAATGCCATTGGCACGGTCTTGAACTTGATTCTGGCAGTTCCTGGTTGCCAGTGCAGTGCATTTGAGGTACAACATGAGAGAAAGTGCAGTGGCCAAACGCAAGTAGTGCAGCATTGTTGAAGATACTCACAGGGAATGTAGCGGATACACGTGAAGAGGGAGTAGGGCTTGTACAGAAGGTCAGTTGAGGAACAGACTGTATCTCATTACGCTGTAGACTGGAGTGTGAATTAGCATGTCTGAACGCTTTGAGACCATGAGACAGAGGGCATTAAGTCTCATTGAGATAGTGGAGTTCAGGGAATCTGCTGATAAATTGGAGTCAATTCAAGCAGAGTAAAGTGAAAACAGGTAGAGTAATGGAACATTCTTGTGAAGTTAGAAGCTTTGGCAAAAATTAATGTTCGACAAGCATCAAATGCGTAAAAATTAGCTTTAGTAAGTAAATTTGGTTTACAAGTCAAATTATAGAAAACCTCTGTTGACCTTTCTAAAGACCTTTTTAAATTGCTTGTGATTTTGGTAAGTTGCTTTGAATGCAACTTAATAAATAATTGTAAATGTCATACAAATAATGCAAAATAAAGTTTTATGCCAGGTAAATTTTAATCGGCAGGCAAAGAGGTAAAGGTGGTCCCTGGTAGGAGGGAGGAAGAGTAAGAACACACTGTGGTATTAGGAAGAAGAACATCAAGTTAAACAGTAAGATAATGAGACTGTAGTGTGTTGTAAACAGAAGCTTGAGTGTTGAAGGACGTGAGATGATGTAAGCTGAAAGTTTCAGTATGAATGTTGAAATTACCAAGAAGGTTATCTTGGTGATTTTTTTTTTTCTTTTTCTGTAGTTCTCCTTTTTTCCACAGCATTTCCTGTTCAACGAAAACGAACCCTGCACCATGGTTAATGGTTTAAGGCCTATCTATATTTTACAATATCTGTTAATTTAGGGGCAGTTTACCCAACACCGTTTTCAACTAAATACTGAAAACTTATGAGTTTTGGCTGTTAATTTACACGACAACAGCATTTTGGGGGGCTGAAAACGCAAACTTTTAAAAACGGGATTCAAAGTGCAAGTTTTTGAAATTTACACTGTTATCATCTCCGTGTAAAGTACAAAACTTTCTTTACAAAGTGGCATCGCCATCTACTGGTCTGGCATGAATAATACAGCGTTTTTGGTTGTTTTCGCGGAAATTATAATGTTGTCATTTGAATGAGAAAAACTCAAACTAAAACCTTTTCAGTTTTTAGTACATAGTTGATGTGAAACTAAGCTAGCTTATAATAATAAACAGGGTAATTTATTTTAATTACTTTAATTATAACCAAGGAATTAAATTAGGCACATGGATCATATAAACATTTAACTAAAAAAAAAAATGCAGAAACCAAAAGTTTTCCTCACAATATTATAAAATAATAATAAAAAATAAATAAATAAAAATTGTAGTCAAAAACTAAGTTAAATGTCAGAATTAAAGGGTCAAAGGCTACTTTCCTTTTTAAGCCGGTTTAAATATTTAAAATGACAGAATGGTCTAACTGAGCACCTAGAAAATTACAGCAATATATATTGCTATATTGAAGCATTCTTCAGAACATACACACACATAAAATTAAGTATCTGAAAGCATTTCTCAAAATGTGGCTTTTTATTGAACAAGCAAAGCAGCATATTTACACAAATGTATCTGCATCGTACAAATGTTTCATCGGTTTTAGGCATCCATCCCAGTCACTTGCTAGCAATCCTAAAGTGCATTTCACAAGGCCAAATTTTGTTCATATATACATATATATATATATAACTTCACATTCTAGGCATTATTCATTTTACAATTAAGTGGTTAAATGCAAGTTACTGTTCTAAAAAAAGTGTTTGATTCCTTCTGCTAGATGTTTGATTCCTTCTGCTAGATACTTCTCAACTGATTTTATTTTGCATCAATTTCAAACTGTAGTTTATAACTGATCTATGGAATTGCGTAGTGCATAGTGAACATAACACACATACAGGATTATGAATGTAGTAACACAATCTGTGCGCTGAGAGCTAAAATTCAGCTTACACGCAAAAACATCTGTACCACCAATGGTGATAGAAAATATCTGGTTCAGCGGAAACGGATTCAAAATAATCATCAAATCAAACATTATTTTTTTAAAAGTAGCGTTTACAAGTCAAACGCAAGTTTAACACTGCTTTGGTGTGCATGCATTAGTCAACACCGTAGCATATTAGTCTTACAGATTTCATTCCCGCCACTGCTGAGCCTAGTTAGGCCAAATAGTTAGCATTGATTATCAGCGGTATGACCTGATGTTGCTTCATACAGTGTAGCACTACAAATGTGCTCAGAATACACTCTAACATAGAGCACAGACACAGTAACCACGAGTGCAGCAAGCCACACCACTAAACTGTCAAAGTCAATGCACAATGGTAGAAAAACGACAGGGGTACGTAAATGTACCCCTTAAGAACTGTATAAAAGCCCCACTCGAGATGCCACTGCAACATATTTTTGCTTGGTGGTAACACGAACAGGGGGAATGCTGGCTGAAATGAATTTAAATGAGAAATGAGATGAAGACCCCTCCACCTTGAGCTTCTGCAGATGCCATAAAGGTCAGCCATACACAAGACCTGAAAAGTGCACTTGTAGTTCATAAGGAAACGTCAGCGAAGAACAGTCACATACTTGCACGAGTTCAGGATCATTCGACTTTTCTTTGTTTTTAAGGCTTTCAACCAAGAGCGATCAAAACTAGTCAGATTTGGCAGAGTGTCAAACTTTGGGATTAAGGAAGAATGTGAAGAAAAATACAGGAATACTGTAATCTGTGGAAAGAATGCAAAATCAAACAGTCCAAACTGGTTCTGCATTTAAAAAAAAAGACAGTTTTGTGAAAAGCTCATCTAAAAATGAAAGTGCTACTCGTTTTACTCCGTGTAATCCCAGCCAGTATGCAGTTCTTATTTACATGAAACACAACAAAGATTTCAGTAGAGATTTTCAGCAAATAGCCTAAAGTTTATAGGGATGGTTCACCCAAAAATAAATTCTGTCATCACCTATACTCGCCCTCATGTCAGTCCAAACCTTTATGACTTCCCTTCCTCTTTGGAACGCAAAAGCTGATATTTTGAAAAATGTCTTCTTTTTTTTTCCCATACAATGTAAATCAATGGCATATTCCTTGGACCCCACTGACTTTCATTGTATGGGCAAAAACAGGACACACAAGTTTGGAATAGTTTTCCTTTTTGCGTGAACCATCCCTCTGAAATCTTCAGAAGACTTAGAATAGAGCGCAAGTTGGAAGGACCCCAATTTCATGGCATGTTTCTATAAATTCACTGCATGGAAAAACAAACATGAAGCTTCTTAAAAAGTTCTCCGATTGTGTTTCATGGAGAAAACAACAGCATACTAGTTTAGAGTAACACGGGGTTGAGCAAATGACGAAAACACTTGTAAGTTGGGAAATAAATGAACACTTAGTGAACGGAGAAATCAACAGTCTAGGAATAGCTATTCCCTTTAGAAAGTAGCTTCTTAGAGCGAAAACAAAAGTTCGATATAGAGCTGTCACTTTGGCTGAAAAGAGAACAGTGGAATAGTGTCTTCTTTCCAACATCTGGAGATGATAGTGGACGTTGGCGATGTGCATAGGGGGCTTCGGGGGTGAGAAGATCAGGAGAGAAGGAGAACTCCCCTGATGGGGGCTTTCGCTAGGAGTTTTGCAGGAGGCGTCTATAATGGGGCATGACCTCGTGCTCTGGGAGATGCAGGTTGAACTCTAGGGCCACCAGAACGGGGAACTCGAAGGCGATCAGCTCTCGACGGTTCACCCTAAACCTCTCCTCCAGTTTCTAGGCGGAAAGAGATCAGGGGTTCTCGTTATGTAATGGCAATCGTTACGCAACATGGAAACATCCAAAAATGCACAGTAACCAGATTTAAAGAATGCTCATTTGTCTATTTTTAATCCCAAAGGCCCCATTATAGCCATGTCTGTTATAAGAGACAAACAAGGAATGTTAGGTAAACGACATCTGTTGAGTAACTGTAGTTGCCCAGTAATGAGCTAAAAGAGTCGATGGGCAATAGGGCTGTCACTTTTGTGAGAAAATCCTGTTTTCGATTTTTGAGACGTAAGTGTTCATTGAATCGATTGTAAAATCGATTTTCCCTGTCTAAAGACCTTTCCATTTTCAACACCAAATATAGGCAAATCCACGGACACCTAACAGGCATTAGGACGAACGTAAAGCTCGAGTCTCAAGCAATATTTCTGATGATTTATTGGCGTGAAGTTCGTGCACAATGACAAACAGGAGCGCAACATTCGGGATTGAAATTAACACCCTCCGACCCGCCAAATGCGGGTAAAAATTAACTTTGGCGGGTAGCGCTGTCAAATCACGAGCCAATCTGCCGTATTTCTATCTTTACTCACTTTCTTTGCTGTGGAAGTTCGTGTAAGCCAAATCTGCACGGATTTAGCGCAAATACCCAACTCGTGAGTCCTCATGATATATTAAATGCAGCGTATAGTGCAGAATCTGTGCATTTCTGGCTTACTTGAACACACACGTCACTACGCAACAAATAACGACGCGCTTGTTCACTTGCATTGAAGTAATAGCGAATATTAAAAAGCATTTGGTGAACAGAAAAGACATTGTTATTTTCCAACATCCTACATGTTCTGTGCGCTGTATTGATCTGTCCACCTAAAACACAGTTTTGGTTAAAAGAAAAAAAAGGGCGTTAAAATCGATTCCCTATTTTCGAACGTAAAGTGACAGCCCTAATGGGCAAAGATAAACTCACGTCGATCAGGTGTTTGACTTCGTGTTTCTTTAGGTCTCCTCCGATCTTGGCCGCGAGCAGGACGCAGGCACCGGCGCAGAGTTTGCGGTTCTGTTTGTGGAGTTTCCCTTGGAGCACCAGCTTCTCGAAGTAAACGAAGGCCATGGCCACCGTGGACTCCTCATAGCCGCACTCCTGAGCCAGTTTACGGATCTCTCGCTTCAGGCTAGAACACAGAACAGAAGGCCACATACTCATCTGTACTCAAGTTACTCAGATGTTATATGAGATTGGAAATACTTTTACAATACTTTAGAAACTTTGATACCTTAAATGGCTTGTCTCTAGTTCCTGTACAAAAGATCAGGGAATGAATCAAAAACAATTTGCTGAAACTCTTGATATCTCCCAAATCAGGGGTCTTCAACCCTGCTCCACACCCCTGCAGAGTTTAGCTTCAACTAGGGGTGTGCGATAATGTCAAAAAATGATGATGATAAGACGATATTTAGAGTAACAGTGTTATCGTGCTGGTACCTTGGAAGGTTTATTAAAGTTTTTGTTATTCTTCAGGTTCTAACCACGTGGAAAAGACTATTTCTTTTCTACATTTCAAAGTATATAGGCTACTCAAAAATGTTCTGGGCAAATGTTTGATTAAGAATGTGGAAATATAAAATATGAATGAAATATAAAACACTTGAAAAACGAATGATTACAGGCCCAACATAAAATATTGCTATATAAAATGTCAAATGTAAACATTACAACAACAACGTTATTTTATCGTTTTGTTAAATATTTTAATTTGGCAGTCAACCAATCACGAATTCAAATAGTACATACTGTGCAAATGTGATATTGACGCAAAGCCTATTAAAACGTGTGAGAAGTGCGATATAAGCTCAGCTCAGCATAGCCATGGTTTGGTTAACTTCCTATACGTTTGATTGACTTTTATTTTGAAAATAGCTGTCAAGCTCAGCTGTCAAGTCATCATAGGTAAGTCGCAATGGCAATGCACTGGCGTTAGATTTCGCGAGGATACTGTATATGTCACCAACTGCCAAACAATTAATCCTACATTTCAGTGAATATGAATGGCGTGTAATATGCAGCTTGTTGTGCGTTTTGAAACCAGCAAAAATGGCAGAACAGTGTAGAACATGGATTCACACGTCGTCACATCACGCACTTAAAGCGCTTCTGTGAACGGAGAAAACAGAATAAAACTAAATATATAAAACTAATATATAGGCCTATCCGAGAAATATAGGCTATTTCACTTAAATAATTAACTTACAAATCAACAAAACGAAAGGAAAAATTTCGCTGAGCATTCCCCGTTCATTGTGACGGGGGCCAAAGTTCATGGAAAGGAAACCGAGACGGCAGAAAACGGCATCGTGTTTGTTTACTGTATTTTACAAAAGCTTTTACAGTTTTGAATCACTTCTTGACCAGTTTTGGTTATCCGTATGACCATAAATTACGGAGTAACAGGTTCCTCAGAAGGACAAAAATACTAATTAAACACCACGAAATAAACAATAGAGCATAATATGAAACGATAGACTTTTTATTTCGTCCATCCGATATATATATCGTCAATCGCACAGCCCTAGTAGACGATATGCATCGCACACACGAGACTGAAACGCACCTGATCCAGCTAATAAAGTCCTTCAGGCTTATTTGAAAACTACAGATGTGTGTGTTGGAGCAGGGCTGGGACTAAACTCTGCAGGATGGTGGTCCTCCAGGAGCTGAGTTTGACACCCCTGGTTTAATTTCAACTATAGTTAAACACCTGAAGGAGGTAATCATGTTCTTCAGAATGACTTTAATACACACAGGCAGGTGAGATAAAGCAGGTTGGAAATAAACTTTGCAGGACATTAGGTCCCCAGAAGCAGAATTGAAGACCTCTGCCCCAATTCATCCTACACTTTCAGCTTAGCGGCCCATCAGAAACAAAGAGATGTTTTATAAAACAACAACCTGCTTTGTTAAAGTTTTTCTTGCAGCAGTTTTTGGACTTTGTGCATTCACGCGTGTATAATGATTTAGCCATTGGGTTGGTTGGTTTACTTCCAACCTTTCCTGAACTCTGGAAAGAATTAAGACCTGTGTTAAGGATTAAACCTTGATTGCATAACTGAATTATTTCATTTCCTCACTGCTTTCTAAGGATTATCAATGTAATGTTAGACAACAAGATTTGGTAAAGTTCCAGATATTGTAGAATGTAGAAATGATGTAATGTTTCTGCTCCAGAAATGCATTGAGTTTTGTTTTATTCTACACCAAAGCACTGCTAAGATATTATTTAAATGCTAGCCGGCATAAAAACGAGAAAATGTCAAATAATGATTAAATCATTCAAATCCAAGTTTTTCGAAACATTAAAAGGTGCAGCAAGCGATTTCTTAAAAAAGAAATCGAGGTTGGGTTGTTTCTCAATGCGCGAGCAACATTAGTTTTGAGTGTGTGCTGCTTGTGACTAACGACAAACTCTTGCTTATATATACTTTTTTTGTTCTTCCTTGTCGGTCATTCGGCATTTTCGCTTTACTTTTTCGCAAAGCTTTATTTTGCTTCACTTCTGCTAGGATGAAAAAAAAACATCCACTCTTGCATTGCGTGTTCGTGTATTTTGGGGGCGGAGCAATGAAGGGAGGGGCGTGTTTTTTTCAGAAATCGCTTACTGCACCTTTAAATAATTTTGAATATTGTATTGATGACTACAAATAAAATATTGACTTCCCTTACACCCTATTAAAGAACAACATTTGAAAGCTAAAAAAGCATAAGACAATGCTAAAAACCATGTTTCTCCATAAATGGCTCTTTGTGCCTCCAGCTCAAAAGGATAGTGTACATTTCATATTATTAACTAGATAAAACATTTTTGTGTTATTTGCCTGTAGTGATGGGAAATACAATTACTAGTTCTTTTCATACGAAACGCAAAGAAATGTAAAAAAAATGCATTAGCATTAACACTTTTCTTATTTATGTATAATTTACTGGTAACAGCCCTATAGTCCCTTATTATTGTAATTGAATTTCTTGATTCAATTTAGGAATTTGACTGATGACGCAATCATTTAATAAGGTTAGAAAAAAAAATTGCCCCTGGAAATAAATTTAATGGGGGAAATATTTATTTATTTCCAGGGCCAATTTTTTTCTACAATGTATGGCGTGAGATGTGTTTCACTATCTGCGTTTTCATGAGCACCTTTTGTTTGATTCAATCCTGAATAATACCAATTGATGCTTTAGCCTAAGATGTGTGATTTATCAGTATCTATGAGCAGCATCTGTGAAATATGCTTTATATTTTAAGCATTTGAATTGTCACGTTGTGCATGCAAAACTAGGAAACACGAATGTGAACTGAATTTGCCGTCGCGTTTCGTAACCATACAGACAAAGAACTGTAAAAAATTAATAAAAAGTACAAATAAATCAATCTAGACATAAATACACAGAAATAAATGTGGAAATAATTAAATGTGGAAAAATACAATTATACATAATTAAATAAAAGAATATATAATTTTTTTTTTTTACATTTCTTTTTGTATTTATTTATTATTTTGCCAGACATGACATTCCATATTTTCAATTAACTGGTTAGAATTTTTTTTTTTTTTTACCGGTTCCTGATGTTATGCAATGGTGACACTATGCATTTCTTTTCTAACAACTCAGTGTCAAGTTATATCAATAAAACATTCAAATAAAGTCATTTGTGTCAAGGCAAATTGCTGATTAGTGCCTTTCAAGTTGATGGTGTTTGTGGTCACAGTTTCATTCGCTGATCTTTTATGTCGGACACGACTGACCAACATTAGTTGCCCACATCTTGATAAGTTTCCTAAACGTTTTATGTTAGTATAATTGTCCAACAGGTGAAAGTAACAGCTCAGTTCTCGCGTTTTGATTGTCATTGCCAAATTGTAAACTTGCCTTGAAAGGTTCAGCAAGTACAGTATGAGCAATCATCAGAATGGTTCGACTCGATACCTTCGATAATTCGACAGCTTCCTTACCTTCTGATCTTGCTCAGCGTTAGACGAATGTGAGGGAACTTCTCCTTAAAAGTCTCGTTCATGTCCTTCTTGAGATCGGAGGGTTTGACATACTCAATGACTGTGGTCTGTAAAGAAGTGTGGATATTCATTGAGACTGGCAGTCAAAGACACATGTGAGAGAACACACACATCACATGGGTGAAAGAGACAGTTTCCACCGGGTCATTGAAACATTTGCCGAGTTTCAAAGCATGTGGTCTGGTTTTGTTCTATAAACAGTTTGCAGATTCAAGATTAGAGGTTTTCCTCCTAGAGTTACAGTTTAATGCTTATTATCATCATAACATCTATACTTTAGTGAATGTTTATTGTTGTATACACTTATAAAATGATGATAATGTAAATGGCCAGGGCTAAAAACTCTGTTTATACATTCTTGCTGCAAACTTTCCTTCATAGAACACAATAGCGATTGTTACGAGGCATTGAATAACCAATAGAAGGAAGGGAAAGGCTGTCTCCTGAACTGTTTTCCAGTTCAAGGTATGTGTCTACTATACAATGCAAAAACACAAACAGAGCTGAATAGGAAATGAACAGAGTCTTCTGTTACGTAAACCTGATAAAAATCACCTTTAGCCGCTAGCTGCTATTTAAAAAAAAATAAAAAAACAGTTGCCAAAAAAAAAACAATAATAATGAAGACGAGCAAAGGCATAGCCTGCATATTCATATTCATATCCAGTGCTTGGAAGAAAAAACTATTTTTCAAGGTCATCAGTCCAGAATTTCTGCTAAACAAAGTTACTAATTAACTGCCAACTAGGGATTCACGTTCACACTGCAAATGTGCCTGTGACGGTAACCAATAAAAGTGACACTAGTAGCATGACCCCTGTATTTTATTTATTTTTTTAAGTACTCCATATGAAAGAAAAATCACAAATGACATTTATATCTAAAATTTTTCTCATAGAGAGCAGTGAGATCAACAGATTGAGATTTTTTTTTTTTTTTGTTAAGTCTCCTGCTTCTCACATTTTTTTTTTTTTTTTCTTGAGAAAAAAGCCCCGGGGAATATCCTGTGTTTCAGAAGAGATCTCAGCGGTCTCAAACTGAGCTCAGATCTGTTCAGATCAAACATCAGCCATCCTAATATGAACTTTAATATTTCACATCAAATATTTCTGATATTTCTATACTCTTAATGTATATCAACATTTGTTTCTTTTTTCACTTAAGAAAACATCTGAAACAAAGATGTAAATAAAAAATAGGGGTAAGTTAACATGTTAACTTAATATATTTATTACATTTATTTATTAAAAACATCATTAATATTAATAATATATTGTTATATAATAATAATTGTATGTAAAAAAAAAAGAAGAAGAAAAAAGGACATGCTGTCAATTTAATGCACAGCAAAACAATTCTGATAATATTTTAATAATTCACTTTGGCCTTAGTACAATGACAGTATAACAGCCAATTATTTAATTTTGGAAACTATTAAATGTTTTTCCGCATAATGGCTTGTTATTTGGTAGGATATATACAGACATTTAAGAAAGTTATCAAACACTTCACAGTCTTCACTGCATAAATTATGAATTAAATATACATTCATCCTTATTAAAGCTACAGAATTTATTCAGTCAAGAGCAGTGAGTGTGTTTTATCTTCTTTTTTTTTTTTTGTTCTTCTTTGATTATCCTCAAAGGAATAGACATTCAAACAGGTTTGAAACAACTTGAGGGTGAGTATGACCAAATCTTTATTTTTAAGTAAACTATTCCTTTTAATGACAGACAGCAGCAGGTTTATTAGGCTTCTGTCACTTTAAGACCAGCCGCACATGATGTGGATCTGACACGCATCCCATTTTCTCAACTCTTTACATTCATTTAAGACTTGAACTTCCTTTAACGCATTAAAGACTGTGCTTGCGAGGATACTCGAGAAAACAGATATTTTGGTATAATTTTGTGTGTTTTTGTCCGTTCAAGCACTGTCTGAAGTGGCTTTCTGTGCACTCGAGTGTGTGTGTGAGTGTGTGTGTCACACAGACTGGAGATTCACAGACAAGCACCAGTACCGCAATGCATTCTGATTTAAAACCTTGATTTGTGTCTTGAATGATTTAAAAGCATTTGCATAAATAAGAGTGTGATCATGTAAATGTAACGCTAGTCGGGATAGTCGCTCACACACACAAACATTTTAATGTTAGATGCCATTAATCGATTTGACAGCGCTAGAATCATCATATATTGGGCCCTTGGCATCAAAACAGCAATTTTCCACTAAATACACACAGACTTGGAAAAAATCACACATGAATCGGTCAAGTTTTGCATTGCGTGACAGAACTCACCATGTACGAGGGAAAGATAAGCACTCTTTTGTGCTTTCCACATGGCCATTGCGGGTCATCCAGAAGATTTGGGTCATAGTCCCTAAAATCTCCCAGTTCATTCCCTATGAGAAAAGAGAGGGAAAATAAACAGACTATACATATGCTGAGATTGCTTAATAGTCTAAACAAGAACACAACTTAGTTATGTAGCCAATACATTTAGAACAGCAACATTTCTGATACAAGCGTATGAACAGAGGACGTCTATTTTGGTAGGGCACTCAATACGTTTTAATCAAGAAGTTCCATGACCTTGCTCCAAAAAATAAATAACATATTATTAAACTAAGGTCTTACCAAAATGCTCATTAAAGTGAACAAGCAGCCTCTTGTCAGGACATATTAGGGAGCTTGAGGGAAAATGAAAGAGCCATGACAAGCTGTTGGCACACGCACCTGTATCAAGGCTACTCTGGTTACTGTTGGCACGTGCCAGGCTGAGGCTGCGGTGGCTGGCATTGCGAGACTGAGAGAAAGACGACGTGGAGTCGATGGTGTTTCGACGACCCAGGACATTGGTTGGATACAGGAACTGTGTGTATGACACTGTCTGCCAAGAGATTTACAGTATCATTAACATTAATGAACATATGATCAAACATTTAGAATGTATACTAGCCACAAAAGAGGCCGTAAAATGAATATACCGGTACAAGGGAAGATGAAAATAGTGTTCCTTCAACCACATACCTTACATTTTTTTTATTTAAAAATTCGGACAATCTATGTAACTCTTGGCCCTCTAGAGGTTAAATAACAAAACTGCATGCATTTTGTGGAAGAACATTGTTTTGGTTGTGCTTCGGCTCTGCGTGACTGTGCGGATGAATATGGTTCTCATACTGCTCATAAAACATATTCACTACTAGGCTAAAGAGATATAACCAGTTTAGATTGAAAGGATCTCAAACTGACTAGCTGAAGACGTAACTGTAGCTGTACACATTAATAGACACGGTACTTCCTTTGAAAATAAATTTTAGCACAGCGTAAACAACCATAATGAAATGACCTTTCACAATCCATAATGATTACAATGAACTCTACACATGGCAATTTATCTGTCGAGTAATAAAAACGCCATCTCCGCTTTCACAACATTTCAAATCACTCAGTTCTCACCATTTCCGAAAAGCTAAGGCAATGTTGATTCTTGTTTTTTTACGAGCTCTGTCATGTTCTCTTTTTGCCAGCAGACTCTGCTCTGTTCGGCTTTTCTTTAAAACGGGAAGATTCAAGATTTAGCTGCTCCATCTCAACCTTTCTCGTTGTGACAACTAACCAATATTTCACTCTCACACCAAACACACGTCAAAGTAGCAACTTTTCTCTATTTACGGATATGAAGAGACACACAATTTCCTGCGAAAACCATCCTGACAGGTCTAAAATATAAACACTATTGATAGGCTTACCATAGTGGATCAGGGTAAGAAAAAAAAAACGTGTACTTTTAATAACACTTAACAAAAAAAAAAAAAATCATTTGTACACTAACCTTGCCATCTGCACCCAATTCAACCCCCTCCAGGCCGATCACCATCTCCTTGGCACTGATGCCACCCGAGGGGTGTCGCTGGCGCCCGCTTTCTGCCTTCACATCCCTGCTGGGGCAAGAGAACAGCTCAGAGCGCCTCACGCACACACATCAGTCTGTACTGGCAAACCTGATCCAACATCTGCCACAATAACCTGCACGGCTGGATTCTTTTTATTAAGGTTAAAGGTTTTTAAAATTTTTCAAATGTTGGCTTTAAGAGGATGAAAGAAACCAGTATAGTATAAGTGTTGTTTTTAAACCAAATTCTGTACACTTATTCTAAACAGTGTTTATTCTATTAGCATTTTATACACTTAATCATTTTGATAAATGTTATTATAAAACATTATTTACTGAATTAAATTAATCATAAATCAAACAGTGGCACAACAAAAAACTAATCAAGTAAAAAATCAATTGCATTGCATTATTGTTTCATGCCCCAAGGATCAAGGTAAATGGATACATTTATAAATATTGTGTTTGTCAGGGTCCAGGACTAATAAAAAAATCAATTATTATTATTAGCCATTGACATGACAGGGAGAAATTGGTATTGGTATAGATCAATGCTATTAAAATAACTGCGGGAGGGTTCATTCAAACTCTTTAGTGCTCAGTTACCTTTAAATAGCTAAAGGCCTCAAAGGAAAAAAAACAACAACCGAGTGTCTAGAAAACTGTTAGTAGCACCAGAAGACACCGTTATGGACCAAATGTCACTTTGATGAAGCTTAATTATCGAAATAAATTCTACTAACATCATGACTTTGTTTGGCAAACACTAGAAGATTTGATTAGTATCTGACATGTGATGATATGAAGCAGAAACATTACATTATCTAGCGCATCTGTAAATAATGTTGACATTTTGTCAGCGCATAAATTGCCAAAGAAGAGAAACAAAACTCAAGAGACAGACCAACTTCCCATGTGCGATGGCCAAATAAACCAAAAATACTGCAGAAGAACTCATTGATTCATGTGCAGACTTAGAAGCAAAGTCGTATTAGTAGATGACAGGCAGAACTCGGCGTTAGCACAGTATTTGTGAGATGTTTAGTCATGCATCAATAAACTCCGATCCCGTGAGGATACAGACAGCAGTTATAGGTAACAGGAGCCCTTCAAACAGCTCAGTCAATGGAGAAGCATTAGGCAAGAACTAATATGAACGGGTGCCCTAGAGAGTTTTTGAATAAATATTTAAAACCAGATTTTCAGGAGGAGTCCATGGCAACCTCTAGATCCACAGTGTGTAAGAAACACTCTTGGCCATCCCATAACCGAATGATCAGTTCACCTGACTCGTTCCTTCAGCTTGCTGACATGGACGTTGTGTGTGTTTTAGTTTAACATTCAATCAGGAATACAGGAGGATCTGTCGCTCCTCGGCCACTGGTGGCGCTGATGCAAGCACAACATGTCCATTAACTGGCACTACATTCAGGAAACCCCACTTAGACTGCTCTGTCAATACTGTGCACTTTACTGCCAATCCGCCAAGCCAAAACATCAATGGACTAAATCATGCTCAATATAGCAATTCATCATATTGACAGCATAACTGGGAGGTTTCAGTTATATAACACTACATACAAGGGGGTCGAAATGTATTGGACTACATTGAAAAACAAAGCAGCATTCTGCATTTCTAGGACTAAAATCTCAAAATAAATGACAATTGATCATGTTATCCCTTAGTAGAAAACGTCAGATCTCTTTTCTTCCATTAGAATATCAAGTGTTTGAGTTAACGTCTGCTCTTATTGCCATTAAAACAAATCAGGGACTAACCAAACGTCATCTTGGTGTTAATGTTCATTTTTAATTAAACTTTTCAATTAAACTGTTATGTCAATAATACACTTTGCAATACATAGTGCAAACTAATGCATTTTCAATAGTGGTCTGAGACTTTTGCAAGTCACTGAATTTATCCATATACCATATATTATAAAACACCGAGGCTTTTATCTCTACTAGGCTTTTATCAATTGTCCACTGTAAATCAATAAAAGCAAGTGCAGTCATATAAACGAGGTTTAAAAGGATTTAACGCTGCCCTTTGCCCAGTTTCAAATTCAATGTTTTACAAAGCATGCATTCTTTGTCTCATTGTATCTTTTAAAATCATTAATATTAACAGGTTTCTTTCGTAATTAATAGAATCGTGATGAATAGTGCAGCATCTAGCCGTTCAGTCGTTATTCATTATTGATCAAATAAAAATTTGTGAATATAATTTGACTTAGTCATATCAACACCATCCCCCACAGAGCCTTATCTCAGATAGTAATTAATCCAATGACTGCGGTGCCCTCAAGTTATAGAAAACAACTCATGCGTCTCCTCCACTCTTATGCTCAATGAACTGTTCAATTCTTCAATCTTTACTCAGGTTAAGAAAAAATCAAATAGGCTTACACTCTATTAAGCATAAACGGTTTTAAAAATGAACTGTGTAAGTATTAGCATCACCAAATGTGAGTGCAAAAGTAACTGTTTTCAGACAGGTTTCCCGAACACTCCTCCACCTTCTATTGGTCAATCAAACAAAGTCCCTCCTCAAATTTACACCATTGGCTGAGCTGTGCTGGATTGGTCAGGATACTCAAACAAACAGATTAGCGCACCAACACAGAGCTCTCACTTTTCTTAAAGCTACACTGTGTGATTTTTACCCCCATCTAGCGGTGAAAAGGTATATGACCATCCAGTGAATATTAGTTTCTGTTCCTCTCAATTCCGATTTCGTTTTAACTCCTACGGTGGCCAATGTAGTCCAAGATTAACATGGCTTCCAGTTCGACCTCGTCCATGAGTGTTCCTTCAAGTGATGAGGTTATTTTAGAAAACTATTATAATTTGCAGTAATTCAATTTGTCAGGTAACATATAGGTTATGACATCTATGTAAAATGAATAATAGTTTTATGTTTTCGTAATTTTTTTACCATTTCATTGCTAACATCAGTTATCAGGTTCCCAGACGAATGCAAGCTAATCAAGTAAAATAACTTTTATTTTTGAACTTTTAACTCTTTTTCGCTCCCTTGAGAGGTTCTCTGATACGTATCCTCGAGAATAAGAGTGATCCTCCATCAGCATCAATTCACATTCAAATCAAAACCCATTCACATTCAAATCCTCCATCAGCAACAGACTTTCAAAAAGGCTTTCAGGTTTTTATATCAGTCTCAAGCAATCCCCCTCTTCACATTCGACACGGTGCCATCGAGTGTTAAAACGCGAAAGGCGAAGCTTGAATTAACGGGTATGTCCCTCTTTGGCTAATGTACTTTCAAGATGGAGGGGCAACATGGCGACCGACATTAGAACCCCTTACCCGTATGTATTTTCAATGGCATATTATACACTCATGAGATTACTTTATTACTTGAACGAAGTAAATATACATTAAGCACATATATTTTTGAAAGAACTAAGTGTTTTTAGCTAAGAATAGACTAAAAAAGTTACACAGTGTAGCTTTAAGGAAATAAACCTATAAATGGCTTGAGTTGTTGTCTCTGCATTTCATCACAGCAATAAATTACACCCTTCAGCTTAAAACAATGGGAAAGCAGGCAATACCAAGATGTAGGTAAGAAAAACAACCCATTAGAAGTTAAATATCAAAGCACATTGCAAGATTTTTTCAATCTTAAATAAGCTGAAAAGCAGCAGATTCAGGATTTAAAAAGCCTGTTCTTGAAAAAAAAAAAAAAAAAAAAAAAAAAAAAAAAAAAAAAAAAAAAAAAAGGCGGGAAAGTCAAGGGTGAGGTCTATGTAAAGCATGCCCAAGCTTGTTGGTCAATCTCTCTGAATTGAAATTACACACCTACTACCAAAAATCTGGACAGCTATGAAATACTGATACAAACGATCCATGCATAGAGTGTAAAAACTACTGAATAATGAGAACACTGCATGAAGAAAAAAACATGAAAAAATAAAACTTGAGGTACACTTTCGGCGTACATACTTTAAGAGAAGTATAATATTTTTAAATGATTATTTAAAAGGGGGATGCTAAACGTTTAACATTCCCATTCTTAATGGCCAGGGGAGAAAAAAAAAAATAATCAAAATGAGAAGATGGGAAAAGTGAAGGGATAAAAAAAGGTTGATGGTGAATAGAAGATTTGCATGCTGAAGAATACATACCCTGTTTGGCTACAATCTCGATAGGGCAGGACAGAAAAAACACTATAGAAGGATCTTCTGCCACTGATAAGGACTATCCTATAAAGACAAAATGATACATAAACTAATTTAAGTGAACTCTGTCAATATAGAGGTCAGGACCACAGGCAACGATGGAGAAATACACAGCAACAGGCAACGATGGAGAGATATATTATATTAAATTATAAACAATTATATTTAATAGTATGTCATATATTACGCAGGAATGTATATGAAAGAATTACGCAACAAAGATAAGAAAAAGAAAACAAAAAGAAAGGCAAACACTATTTGAAGTAAACTAAAACCTCACTGAGAAACCACTGAGAAACTGAATATATTTACAAACAAACAAAGGATTTAAGAATGCAATATTCTTCCAAGGCTTTCAAGTTCTTATATTTCCTTCAGAAGTTCGTGAACTGCTAATAACTGATCTGAAGCGCAAAATA
Source organism: Tiaroga cobitis (assembly GCA_030578255.1). Lineage (NCBI taxonomy): Eukaryota > Metazoa > Chordata > Actinopteri > Cypriniformes > Leuciscidae > Tiaroga > Tiaroga cobitis. Next base: position 16,482,711 of record CM060592.1, on the reverse strand, counting down.
AACTAAATAATGGATCAAAGCACAGCTGGAAAAAATATATATATTTTTTTTTTCGCTCTCTCACACATCAAACACTGCAGTTAGCTTTACAAAACAAAAGTCAAACACTGCAAGTGTGTGTATTTGATAGATATTTATAAAAGCCTAAAAGGAAAAACTATGCTGGTCACAACCTCTTGTTTTACAACACACCCATTCACATTCAAATTCAGATAAAAGAGAGCATCTGGCAAACACTAAACACAAATAATAATAATAAAATACCCACTAATAACATGCCTAAAATGTTTGGGTTTCAGAGAATGTCTGAATCTTAAAAGAACAGAGGGTCAGTTAGGGATAAACAAAAAAACCTCTCTCTCTCTCACACACACTCACACTCACACTCACACTCACACTCACACACGGTGAACGTGATTTCACCAAGTACAACATGTTCCTGGATCAACATCTTTGTTGATCCTGGAAGGACATTTCAGATTTGAGGATTTATGTCAAGTTTAGGCTTACAACCAGGGTCAGGTGCTTCTACATCAGTGACATTCATCCAATCATTTCTCTCTGATTCTAGGGATAACTTATTGGTAGTTATATAAGGTTATAGGCTTAGGACTACCTTTTCAGACAGGAATGCCGTTCCAGAATCAACTATGTTGACCCAGGAACATGTATAACTTGAAGAAATCTCTGTGACCCAAATGACACGACTTTATTAAATTGGAAGAAATATGATGTTTGCATACTTAGTGTCCATGATTATGCTGGGAAAATTCCATCAAAAAAGGGAAATCATTTTGTACTAAAATCTGTGAAATCTATGGATAAATTCAGGGGGAGTCTTTCTCTCGAACACTTGGTGTGTGTGGGTGCTGCTCTTGGCGAGATGTCTGTGTGTGGGTTGTTGAGTAGATGTAAGAATACCTTCCATTGCGCATATCATGTTGTCTTATGTTTTTGATGAAGTGGACCTTCTTGAAACTCTTTGGTCGGGGTGAACCAGATAAAGTTCGGCATCTAGATGAAACAAAGCAACATCAACACTGTTCATGAAAAAAAAAAAAACACTGATCCCTACTGAAATGTTGGCTGCCTGAATTATTTATTTTGTCACAATATTTAATTATATCATCACCCAGCTCTTTATACAAAGTTGGATATATAAGTATGTCCAACTCGATCTGCGTATGGACCATAGACTGTAAAAAAGATGGATGACGCCCCTTCGCTCTTTTCCATCGGAGAGAACTGAAGCCGCCAATGTCCCGATATGGCGCTGACATCTTGGAACTTGAGTCTGCGCACTTGCGTTTTCGGGACCAGTCATGCGCAGTCGTGAGCAGGAAGTAAAGCCGCGAAATCAAGGCCCCGCCCTCACTCTCGCAGAATCAATCGCAAGCACACGCCCCTGCACTTTTCTTAAGTGGCCTCTGTCTGCTCCGTTCCTCTCCAATGATGTCTGCTGATTGCAGTACCTCCTTAAAATAAGGTAAATACAGCTACTAACCACATAGTCAACATTATGAAAAAAAGTCCGTTGGTGCTTCAGTGACTACTTCGCACAGAGTACCTGTCAATCACAGCTGTCAATCATGATGTCACAGCACCGTTTTTATAGCATCAAATAACTTACTAAAAACTTAAAAACTTATTTTAAAAACAAACACTTGAAATTACATCAACGTGATAGAAACTACAGTAAATGACAGAAACTATCTTTGGAAAAACGATATGTGAAGTGTAATTTAATTGTTTAGTTGGTCTCACGTCCCGTTGAATAACATGGGGAGGCGGGGTTTATGACCTATACTAGGACCGGTCTCTGGGGGGCGATCGAGACGTTTTGGCTTCACTTTTGAGGGCTTGTGCGGCACGCTTGGTATGTACAGTATACTCACGTAGGGCGATACTCGATACATAATACAGTCCCTCCAGAAAAACGCGATTATGCGATCGCTGAATTCAATGCATAATCAGCCAAAGTCCGCATATTTATGCGGGGGTCGCATTTTTTCAAATACTCCGCAATTTCGCCGCATAAATTGCTGATTTCCGCGCAAAATATACGGGGCTTGCATGATTTCATAATCCCCGCATTTTTCGTCGCAAAAAAGTCACATATATCTTAGCAGAAAGTTGGAAAATGTTGCGTTTATTGGTTCACACAAGAGCAGCCATTTCCCCCTGTTGCCATGGGAACGTTATGAAGTGACAAACAGAAATGACCCGCACACATGGGGTGTTCGAGGCGCACATACAATATAATACTGCAGACAGTTCAACAGGGAGCGCGCAGCTCTTAAAGGGGCCACACCTTATTTCCACTCATAACAGTCTGAAATAAAACAAGATGAGAAATTAAATATTTCCAACACTTTCTGTGATGTAGTTATGCTTGCTTATCATAGGAAGTAATAAGAAAGGACTATTTACATTAAGGTAGTAGCCTACTGAGAACAGGGTGTTGGGGGAATCACTTTTTTTTCTCTTTTTCATCAAACCGCAGTTTTTGCAAGTTCCCGCAATTTTTGCAAGTTCCCGCAATTTTTGCAAGTTCCCGCAATTTCATCGCAAAAAATTGCATAAACATCCCGCATATTCCATCGCATTTTTAAAGAAAACGGGCCGCGTAATCAAGGATTTTTGCCCGCAACAATCACAAAAAAACTCCGCGTTTTTCTGGAAGGACTGATAATACATGGCATATCGCAAATGCTCGATTACTTGTATCATTAAACAATATTATCATCACCCATCTCTAATCTGCTAAATGTGACTAAGGTATATATATTATTAATATATTCTAAATATTAACATTTTCTGTAAAGCTGTTTTAAAACAATGTATATTGTGAAAAGCACTATACCAATAAATTAGACTTGACTTATGACCTTATGTTTTTCTTACACCAACTGTTATTGTACATCATTGTTTGTTTCCTCTTTATTTTATTATATAAAGAAGAAGGAACCCGTCTCGTTAAAGATTAAATAAAAGAATTGTGTTAAATATAAACTATGTGCAATGTTTCAAAATCATATTGGACAGCACTAAAATCACTTATAGAGATGCATCTAATGTTAACTGAAGGAATAATTAGATGGGTAACCCTAGCAATAATTAACCACAATTTGGCAGAATCAAACAATTACCATGTAATGTCTCTAGCTGTTGAGAAGTGTCTGCACAAAACATTAATGGTCCTACTGGTAATACCTGCGTAGAGGGGCGTTCTCCTCAATATCCTCAAGAGTCTCCAGTGAAGAGCGCTGGGATATTAGTCTCCGCCTGCAAATTAACAACAACGGTGAGATTTTGTTCTGCTCCATTCATTCAAATCACACTCATGAACGTAAACTTATAGTAATAACTTCACATTTTCATATATTCCTTGAATGACAAAGGTAAGCACATTTCGCTTCTTTTGATGGAATGGGAATTTTTGGCGTTTTAATGTCGGACTTATACACATTGTACTATTTTTTATTTCTGTGGTCATATTGACTAGCCAATAAAAACGCAGCATGAAATGGCGTATTGATCAACGCGACTTGGCTCTAAAACTTAAAACTAAGTTTTGCCAAAGTGCGATTCATCTTGCTCTATATACGTTTGCCACTAGCGCAGGCGGATGACGTTTTATTCTACTACACTAACTTGTGTTGTAGCCTACGATTCAATTGGTGTCATCATCGTACAGTCTACATACATGTCGTATCCAAGTTTATTAGATCCATGTCGTACAGTGGATTTTCGTAATCAGTATCAGGCATTACATGTGCCATGATTAGACCCAACAATTAATCAATTCATTACAGTTGTTGCCACACAATAGGCTCATGTACAAAAATAGCACAGCTTTTCTCACACCACCTATTGAGTCAAACATATAACCAACTTACGAATTAGCACACTGCCAGACAGAGATTAGTTGAGAACAACATTAGAGCATTACTTCAAATCCAGGTTAAAGTTTCCCCATCAATACCAAACCTTTTGTGTTTGACTTTTTTCCTAATGTAATATGAGATCACACACAGAATGTTCCAGAAACAAGCCCCTGTAAGAGGATAAGTCACAGCTCCAGCACAGATTTCGGTTACATTTTTCACACAACACATTCCTTCTTACAGGCTGAGGTAATAAAGAACACATATTAGTCTGCTCTGCTGATAAGGTACAACGCACCAGGGAGATTGAGAAACTGCCTAATAAGCAACACTTGTTTCTATTTCAAGACATTATCATAAGTTGTTTTTTTACACACTCTTGATTTTTGCTTTTCAGGGGCAGATAGCAGCTCCTTGTTGCAAAGACCTGTATCTGTAGAAATGTGGGCTGATGAATGCTTGTGTTCCTGCCAAAAGAGCTCTGAATTCAGACCAATAACAGACACCTGATAAGAGTGTGACTTCTGTGAAAGTACACTGCATGTAGAGTTGATTCAACTCTATTAACTTCCACATTTAAATTTAACGCATCCTTGCTAAATAAAAGTAATTTCTTCTTTTATAAAACCATACTGACTCCAAAGTCAAAGTAAAAATGCGAAGGTTTGCGAAAATATTGTGCAACCAAGAGTTGAGAACATAATTTTTGCACTCTGACATAGGCATCTGTTGACCTGACAATCTCAGAGAAATCCAATTTGATGTATAACGGATTTAAAACTGGCTCTTTCCACACCCCTAAAATTCTTCTTATACTTTTCTATTCATCAAACACTCCATCAGATCTTCCTCTAGTAGCCGGTAAGCGGCCTGAGACGTCCATGCACTTGTTCTGCTCATAAGTGGGGAATTACGTAATATTATTGTTAATATTCGATATTATTGAATATTATTGTTTGGTTAAGAATAAGTTAGGTGCAATGCTTAAAAGATTTCACAATATGTGGAAAAAGAAAAACCAAAGATCTTTAGGACAAAGTAGATCATAAATGTGTCCCTCTGTGGGTTCTAAAATAAATTCACAGTATATTCCTGAATATTAGTTTCTGTACTGTAACACTAACTTTTACTGTAAAACAAAAAATGACTTCATAGTTACCGTTTTTTCTTTAGTGATTTGTTCTGCTAAGGCAGGAAAAGACTTGTCCTGCATTGATTTCCCAGTAAAACTACGAATACAGAAATTAATACTAATCCCTTGCAAATTTTTTGGAGTGCTATACTTCGTTGTCTTGGAGAACTATTGCAATCGTGAGGCAAGATTTAGTTGGCACCAGAAAGACAGAGGCCATTTACACAGATGTATAGCTACCCATTAGAGCGCAAGAATTACGTAACACCACACTCTTCACACAGTGAATTACGTAATAGTTCCCAGTAGGAACTTTTAACTGGAACGCCCCTTAAGTTGGAGTTGCAACAACCCCGAATCATACACTGTTCCTTCATTGGCCAGAGGAGAACTGGCCCCTGACTGAGCCTGGGTTCTCCCAAGGTTTTTTTCTCCATTCTGTCTCCTGATGGAGTTTTGGTTCCTTGCCACTGTTGCCTTGGCTTTTGGCTTGCTTAGTTGGGGACATTTAATATTCAACAATATTATTGATCTTGGTTTGGTTTGCTTGGTTCGTTTGGTCTGAAACAAAACAAAAACAATTAATGTCTTGTCCGCTTAGCGTTCATATTGGCATTTTAACACTGAACCGAAAGAGATACCAAGCCTAAAGGCAGAGGGATATGTTCACAACCTGATTGGTCAGGTTTTATTTTGCGACGGAACTTTCCGAACATAAAAAAACAACAACAAAAAAAACAAAAAAAAAACAAACGAAGATCTGCAGCAAGAAGATGTGGTTCTGATGCCTGTACCGAACTGTAATGGGCATTATCGTGACTAAGAATAAAACAGGTATGCTTGAGCATTCTGTCCTTTTTAGGGTCGCATCTTGTGACATCATATCCTGTTTTTGGTTAGTTTACATGTCTTTGGTCTGTGTTGCGTTCATATTTCATTTGAACCGCACCAGAGTTGGTTTGGAAGCGGACAGAGACTCATCTTTTCAGAGGTCTCGGCCCACTCGTTTGGTGGCACCAGGGTTCAGATGGCAGCGGTTACACTTATTCAAATGACCCACATTAACAGAGCAAATCACACCAGGGTTCGTTTTAATCCAAACATGGCAATTGTGAACACACCCTCAAACTCAGTGGTGCACTCGGTACTATCCAACATCTATTTGTGGACATGATACTTTAGAATTATCTGTGCAAAATACTGCTTTTTTATTCTGAAAAAGCAAGCACAACAAAGGTTTGCCTGAACAAGTCCATCTTATTTTTCCAACCTGTTTACAGGAATCAGACATCCCTCTTCCGTGGTAAATGGAAAGCAGCATTAGTGTCACCCTGGGCAATGACGGTTACATGAAAACTAGCAAGTGGCATAATCAGTCTGTGATTGGCGTTCATCAGAGAATAAGGCAAAAGGTGCATTAACATATCTGTAAGGTGAGCCTTGACTCTCACAAGATGTTTATGTCTCCCACGGTGTGTTCGTAGAAAGCAACTGAACTTCACCAGCAGTACTTGCCTTGTACAATAACACCAGAGAGCACCAAATCCAGCACAGGCTACCCACAACAACACCTCGAGCTTACTCCACATGGTGATGTAAATAAACTTCCCTCCAGTGTATTTCAACCACTGTCAGTTTGGTCACATTCCCAAGGAAACAACATCCTAAAAAGCAATGCAAGGTATGTTGTTGTGTTCCAAAAAGTGTTCAAAACAACAGCACTTCATGCTGCTTTCTCAGCATTGCTGCCAGTGTGTGCTATTATAGTGTCTAGTATGTGCGTCCCATTTCACATTTCACAAAACTATTCTGCGCTGTTTTGTAGTATGTAGAGTGAATATATACTCAGACCGGCCCGTCTGGCACCAAAAACCATGCCACTCCCCAAATTGCTTAAATCACCTTTCTTTCCCATTCTGACATTCAGTTTGGAGTTCAGGAGATTGTCTTGACCAGGACCACACCCCTAAATGCATTGAAGCAACTGCCATGTGATTGGTAGATTAGATAACTGCATTAATGAGAAATTGAACAGGTGTTCTTAATAATCCTTTAGGCGAGTATATATAATATATATATATATATATATATATATAAATATAAATATAAATTAAAAACAAAAGCAAAACACACCTGGTGCACATTATTTTCTAGAAGTAGTGTTTAAAAACCTTGCTGTACTTTAAGAGAAAGTACTCCACCATACTGCTCCGACGCAAGTGACTCGAAAACCCATCCTTTATTTCTGCCACATCTGCTTGCCATTATTACACAACGGCATTTCCTTGAACTCAATCTTTAAAATAGCACCATTCATTGTTTTAAGTGCGGGATTTTCCACCACATCCAATACTGGTTTTACGGTTTGGTTTAAACCCTTATTCTAACTCCATTTATTTCACTGAAAAAAAATGTCAGCATAATCTTTCAGCAATGCCAGCTAACCGCACAATAGAAAGGAAAAGGACACGGTCCGTCCAAAACATGGCCTGTTTCAATGGTTATGGAACACATCCAATAATGAGTCTGGAAGAAATGTCAATGTTTGGTTAAGAATAAGTTAGGTGCAATGCTTAAAAGATTTCACAATATGTGGAAAAAGAAAAACCAAAGATCTTTAGGACAAAGTAGATCATAAATGTGTCCCTCTGTGGGTTCTAAAATAAATTCACAGTATATTCCTGAATATTAGTTTCTGTACTGTAACACTAACTTTTACTGTAAAACAAAAAATGACTTCATAGTTACCGTTTTTTCTTTAGTGATTTGTTCTGCTAAGGCAGGAAAAGACTTGTCCTGCATTGATTTCCCAGTAAAACTACGAATACAGAAATTAATACTAATCCCTTGCAAATTTTTTGGAGTGCTATACTTCGTTGTCTTGGAGAACTATTGCAATCGTGAGGCAAGATTTAGTTGGCACCAGAAAGACAGAGGCCATTTACACAGATGTATAGCTACCCATTAGAGCGCAAGAATTACGTAACACCACACTCTTCACACAGTGAGACCTGATAATGCTTTTGTCTGGGCCGCCCAATCAAGGCAGACCGTCTGGTAGCTTAGACACAAGGCCCTGAAGAACAGGATTGTATAGGGTGTGTGCGCCTACATGTTTTTCGGAGGCATGTGCCAGCACATGAGACACGACTACTCTGCACAGTCTCTCTTCACAGGCTGCTCTTGGCAGTGCATCTAAAGGTTTCGCTCTTCCTGGCGGAAAGTGGCAGCCCATGCAGGAGGGGGTCTGGAAGAGGAAGTGGAGGTCAGAGGCAGGGAGTGGAGGGAGGAAGAGAGGGAACCGAGTCGGGGCAGAGACTGGGCATCCTGCCTGGAACCAGTGTTTTGTTTCCAGCAGCTGCCCATTAAGAACAAGTCCCACACTGTTTAAAGCTCAAGTATGTAATTGTTAAAATACTTTCTCCTATCTGAGCTTAATATCAGGAGACGACTATGACAGTAAAACAAAACAAAAAACGGTGAAATTTACGGTAAAGAAAAAAAAAAGCTGTAGTTGCCAGTACTTTAACGTTAAAATACCGTAAAAGTAAAACGTGTAAAACGTGTAAACATGGTCAGATGAAGAAATTAGTTTAGTTGAACCAATGATAAACGAGGGGATTGTTTCAGGAAACCGGTTTGAAAACAATCAGTTTTTACTATTTTTTTTTGGTAGCTTAAAAATTAGACACTTCACCTTTAAGAAAAAGTACACACATTTGTGAAATCAGCAGGTGAGTGTGAAAATGCAACTGTCCTCATAACAAATACGGCTTACTTTAAATATGGCAACTTCATCTTGAAGATAAATGAGAAAAGTTGCATATACGTTGTGCTGCCATTTTCTTTAAGTAATATTTCAAAGTAAAAGTTGTCAAAATTATAACAACAGCAATTCAATTACCACAAAGCTAGCAAAAAAAACAGAATATAACACGTAATGTGGACTACTTTTATGATACTTTTGTTTTGTTTGTTTTTACAGTATGAATAATCTCGAAATTCTGCTAGATATCACATGTTCTCAGTTAAAACATCTAAATATGTTCTAAAAAATATTTTAAAATGATTCAAATGTTTGGGTGAACCATACCTTTAAAGATACACCATGTACAAAAATGTGTAACAAAAAAAGCACTTTATTTTACAGTATTTTGTTACACGTTACATGTATTTACTATAGTAATAATAACTATAAATTATGCATAATTACATGCAACTAACCCTCAACAAATCCTAACCCTATAGTAAGTACATGAACTTGAATATTACTATGTACTTAAATGTATAATTACACTGTAATACTGACACCTTAAAAATAAAGTGTAACCCAAAATGTATATAATGAGTGAGTACATGAATCAGTCTTTCAAACTGTGTTTTTGTCCAATCCTGAATAACTACGGTACGCCTATAATAAGTGTTCATATTCGCACTATAAACAGAGAGAAGTAGCTCCGGCTACAGTCTTTCTCTATAAGACACGTGGCAGTTTTGTTTATTAACTGCTAGAGCGCCAAAACTTTCATAAGTGTAGCTTTAAGAGGTTTTTCTATCTGATCTGACCTTTTAAACATTTTACTGATGAACCCTAGACAGAATTATTCAGACATATTAAATTAGTTAGGAGTAAAACCAGTTCATGTAGATGTTAGGTCATGAAGTGCATTTTGACCCACCTTGCACAACTAAACCAACAGGACACACATAATCATTAAATGAAGCAAGAATTAGGTCTCGGGTCAGTCCAGTCCCACAGTGAAGCTCTAAAACACTTACTGTCCTGAAAAATAGTTGTGCATTGGATCAAATTTTTGTAATATGTCGTAGGTCCACTTTCCTATACAAACAACGAATCCTACCTATATTCACAAGAATCTTCCCTGCTGTCTCTCTGGCTCAATAACAAAACAACTGAACAAAGGACGCCCAACTTGCAAGCATGGCCTCTAGAGTCTCAGTTTACAGCATGTTGATATGTTCAGATTAAAGCACACAAAGCAGGTGCAGAAGATGTGTGTGTGTGAGATGCATGCTAGAAAGAGAAAGTAAGCGATCGTGTAACGCGAACGTTAATGAGTGTCGATTTGGCTGTGCTTTGCATGCCTCTGAAGCAACAGTTAGAGCTAAAGACAGTAGCGCCGTCGTGGCTGTTCGGCTGAGATTGAAATGTTGTGGTTTTGCTGGTTGGAACTGAAAGTAGTGTGCCCTGCAGACACTTCGGTGTCACCACCTGCTCATCTCCGATTAGACACACTTGTCACTATGACCATGCTAAATATATGATCCCGGGACTTTAAAGATACTGGCTGCAGTGTGTTTTTTCTTCACATTTCGAAGAGAAGCATTAGGGATCTTCATCGACCTTAATAGTTCAGAATCAGAATATGAGGATTGTTACTGCTACTACTGCTTTTAGAGGGCCATTAGAAATAAAATTAACTAGATAAACCACAGCTGATTAACTCAAATTAATTGAATCTGTATTGAAAGATATCTTTTAAATTCTTGTTTAAATGGTTTGGTCCCACTGCGAAAGAGCTGAAGTGAAAAATTCACCCATGCAAATGGTGTCATCAGCTGTAAGAATGAAGGTCACTTAGGATATTAATGAAGGACGTACTGTAGTAAAGTCTGAATGGAGTTTATTGATTGATTGATTTTTTTCAGGGAGTGTGTTTAATGTGTCTAATGGGGCCATTAGTTCAATAGCAACTAATCTCCTATTTGAATAAAGTGTAATCCCTCACTTCACAGCTTTTATAATGTGTATTCTCAAAGAATATACCTGTATCCCACTGACACACTTCTGCAATACAACACAATCAGTACATTGTATCAAACAATTATTATTTTTTACGCAAGTACATAGTAGTTAAAGAGACCTGATATAAAGTGGGACCAACTACACAGGTGTACATTTGATGTAATCTATTGTCTGGACTTTAGGGCTGGGATAAACGATTATTTTTTAAACGATTAATCTAGCGATTATTTTTTCGATGCATCGATTAATCTAACGATTCATTTTTCTGTCCGATTCGATTTCGATTCGATTCTGTTATACCAATTTATACATGTTGATTTATATATCTGAATGAAAAAAACATGAATTCCTTAACATTGCAATATATGTTTATTGCTCTTAAAATTCCAAAATAAAAAAATATACAGGTGCAAAGTAATGCATTCTTAGTCAGAGGTAGCATTCAATAAAACTTTGAAGCCTTGAAAACACATAGGCCTAGCTTACTGAAAAATAGTGCATCTTGTAATTCTTCTTTCAGATGAAAATAACAACTTGATGTCTAGCATTCAATAAAAAAAAAAATTCTGTAAATATTTTTGAGTCTTCATTTTCTTTTCTGACATAGCCTACTCCAGTTCTTGTTAAAACACACCAGACATGCAAACTGGCACTTTTTGAGTGAAATCATATTTATTTTGTCCATCAAAAGTGTGCTTTCACTTTAATTGAGAGCAGGGCTGCAAAAAAAAATACTCTGCGCCGAAACCCGCGCTTCACTGCTGCTCACGCGCTGGTCCTGCTCCCGGTGTGAATGCACTCATCGATTAACATGCACCGGAACGTGCTGCGTAACACGAGAATGAATCTCATTGGTTCTTGCAGAAGCTCAATCGTGCTGCGTAACACGAGAATGAATCTCATTGGTTCTTGCAGAAGCTCAAACGTGCTGCGTAACACGAGAATGAATCTCATTGGTTCTTGCAGAAGCTCAAACGTGCTGCGTAACACGAGAATGAATCTCATTGGTTCTTGCAGAAGCTCAAACGTGCTGCGTAACACGAGAATGAATCTCATTGGTTCTTGCAGAAGCTCAAACGTGCAGCGTAACACGAGAATGAATCTCATTGGTTCTTGCAGAAGCTCAAACCTGCTGCGTAACACGAGAATGAATCTCATTGGTTCTTGCAGAAGCTCAAACCTGCTGCGTAACACGAGAATGAACCTCATTGGTTCTTGCAGAAGCTCAATCGTGCTGCGTAACACAAAAATGAATCTCATTGGTTCTTGCAGAAGCTCAAACGTGCTGCGTAACATGACAATGAATCTCATTGGTTCTTGTAGAAGCTCAAAGTGCAGCGTAACACGAGAATGAATCTCATTGGTTTTTGCTGAAGCTCAAACGTGCTGCGTAACACGAGAATGAATCTCATTGGTTCTTGCAGAAGCTCAAACGTGCTGCGTAACACGAGAATGAACCTCATTGGTTCTTGCAGAAGTTTAAATGTGCAGCGTAACATGAGAATGAATCTCATTGGTTCTTGCAGAAGCTCAAACGTGCTGCGTAACACGAGAATGAATCTCATTGGTTCTTGCTGAAGCTCAAACGTGCTGCGTAACACGAGAATGAATCTCATTGGTTCTTGCTGAAGCTCAAACGTGCTGCGTAACACGAGAATGAATCTCATTGGTTCTTGCTGAAGCTCAAACGTGCTGCGTAACATGACAATGAATCTCATTGGTTCTTGCAGAAGCTCAAACGTGCTGCGTAACACGAGAATGAATCTCATTGGTTTTTGCTGAAGCTCAAACGTGCTGCGTAACACGAGAATGAATCTCATTGGTTCTTGCAGAAGCTCAAACGTGCTGCGTAACACGAGAATGAACCTCATTGGTTCTTGCAGAAGTTTAAATGTGCAGCGTAACATGAGAATGAATCTCATTGGTTCTTGCAGAAGCTCAAACGTGCTGCGTAACACGAGAATGAATCTCATTGGTTCTTGCTGAAGCTCAAACGTGCTGCGTAACACG